>CM062613.1:44426310-45023810 GCA_025617555.3 Puccinia polysora
TGAAAAGGGAAAAAAAGGAACAGTATTCAGAGAAAGAGGTGATTTTAATCTTAATTTTAAATCTTTTTTCAATTTAACTTTTTGTTCATAATTAGGCTGGCATTTCTTTTTGATCAGGATGAATTTATGATGGAAGAAAAATGAAGTGGATAATTTCATAATTATGGCCAGCAATTAGCTTAGGCAAATGGGCAGTATTCAAAGCAAAAGAAATGCTGGAAACTTTGTGTCAATAATTGCTGATAGACTTTCACAATGGGGCAATACGTTGGATGATATTAGTGATGAATTTGATTGGATGATAAATGGATGATGGAAAACAGCAGGGAGAAGATCTCCTTAAGTACAAAAGATTTGCCTCTTGTGAGCCCATGATACAACAAGCCAAAAGGGAAATTTTCCGCCCCAAAAGAGCTCTACGGGCTCTATAGGCCTTTTTACTTGGTTTGGGCTACATCAGCCCGCATGGAATCAGTCCCTGTGCCCTTACAACCAGCCTATTCCGGTTATTTCTGGTGTTTCCACCTCAATGGGGCTGAACAATCCCCTTAGTTGTTCAAAACCCTGGCCAGTTGTCTATTACAACCGGCCTGTTACATCACATGCTGGCTGGTTGCCTCATGCAACCAGCCCGTGGCCATACAAATGGCCAGGAGGGACCCAGGACACACCTGGTTCCGGTCTCAGACACACATGGGGGGGGGGGGGGTGTAACCGGCGGACATGCAGCCCCCCCCCCTCTTTCTCTCAAATCCCTGGAGGGGGCGGTCAAATCCCCCTACCAGGGGTCCTGGAGGTTGATGCCCCCAGGATGTTGCTATGCTAGGTGGGCTAGGGGGTGGTCAGGTCCCCTCCAGCCCATCGCTCCTCCCCCTTGGTAAAGGGGGGGGGGGATAGTGCCCCTTCAATGGTGGGGGAATGGTCAATTCCTCCCCACCACTGGTTGCCTCAATACTACTGGCCTGGCCACCATTTTTGTTGGGGGGGGGGGGGTGATCAAGTCCCCCCACCATGACTGGTTGCCCCTTGCAACCGGTTTCTGGCTGGTTCCATCTAGACAGCCCTCTCCCTCCTCCTTGCAATGACAAGCAAGGGGAGGGGGAGGAGCTGGGCCACCAGCCCTGCGGCAGCCGCGACGGGCTCAACAGCCACAACTGGGGTGGGGGGGCTCCATTTTTAGTACCCCTGCCCCCTACGACAGCTGTGCGCGGGCCATTGGGCCCCATAAATGGGCCGTAAGGAGAAACAGCGGCCCCAAGCGGGCCGCAACTTGGGCAGCGGCCCAAAGCGGGCGGCAACGCGTGCGGCAGCCCCAACTGGGCTGCGACACGGGCGGGGGCTCCACTGGGCCTCCCCAAGCCCAAAAAGTAAGTAAACCATACTTTGGCGGGCCAGCCCATCTTGCCAAGTATGTCCAAAATAAGCCTTGGGCCCAATTCTGCCCATCAAAGCACATCTGGCTGTATTTGCCGATAAACCTCACCAGGCCCATGAGGGCCCATGTACCAATAGGCCTGTTTCACGCATTTTGAGGCCAGTTTCCCCAAATCTGTGACATCCACACAGGCCTGTATTGTCCGTGTGAGTGTCCAATGGGCCGGAGAGGCCCATATGTGCATCCCATTTGGATTACACTTATACGTAGCTCACGCATAAGTTCATACCTATTTTAACACACCCCCTTAATCCAGAAGGGGTGACATCCGCATGTTAGTCACAAAGCCTTAATGCTTGTTCCTATCTAAAGCCTTGGTCAAGATATCCACAATCATTGCTTCAGTGGGCATGTACCTCAACAAAATCTCCTTGCAGTTAAATGCATCACAAATATAGTTATAGTGAACATCATTATGTTTTGTTCTTGGATGGAAAACTTGGTTTTGCACCAATGCAATGGCACTCTGGTTATCAGAATACAACAATGCAAACCCTTGTGGCTTATGTGTATCCTCTAACACTTTTCTCAACCATTTTGCTTCCTGTGAAGCTGCTAAGTAAGCTCTATACTCAGCCTCTGTTGATGAAAGACTTATTGCCAATACCTTCTTTGACATCCATGACACCAGTTTCTTACCTAAGAAGAACACAAAACGACTTGTTGATTCCCTAGTGTTACCATCTGCCCAACTTGCATTGCAATAACCAACCAAATCAAATTTTGCTGACTTTGTAAACAACAGTCCCACACTGTGCGTTCCTTTAAGATACCTCATAACTCTCTTAAACCCTGACCAATGCCTCATGCTTGGCTTCTCTAAGTGTTGCAACAAGACACCAATTGCAAAAGCAATATTGGGCCTTGTACACTGCCCCAAATAATTAAGCAATCCAATAGCTGACCTGTAGTTGTTCCCAGATTGAACACACTCCAGATACTCCGCATCTTTAGACTTCTCCAAACAAATTTTTGACTGCATGGGAGTACCAAACTCCTTTGCATCCTATAAACAATATTACTTAAGAAGAGCTGCCATGTAATGGCTCTGGTCTAACTTAATACCATTCTTTCTCTTAATGACTTTCATTCCTAGCACCTGTTGCACCAGACCAAGATGTTTTATCTTGAATTCCTTTTTGAGTGTCTCAATGACTTTCTCTTTACCATTTCCAATAATGATACTGTCATTGACCCGTGCAAACAAAATTGCATCCTTTCTTACAAAAAGAAAAGTGTTGGCCTCAGACGTCTTGAAACCAATCTGTATCAGTTTCTCACTCATGGTATTATACCACAGTCTAGCTGCTTGCTTCAATCCATAAAGGGATCTACACAGCTTGAGGACATATTCCCCTTTATCTGCTGAAAGAAAACTTCTAACAAAAATTTTCTTCATGTTTTCTGGTTTAGTCTATACTAACCATTCATGAAAACCATCAGGGATTGACATATAAACAGTCTCCTCCTCTCCAAGTTTTGCATTCAAGTATGCTGTTAAAAAATCAGCTTGTCTGATTTCTTCACCCAACTCCACTGCCAGAGCAATGATGTACCTGAAGGTGGACAGCCTTCCAGTTGGTGAGAAATTTTCTTGGTAATAAATACCCTCTCTCTGCTTGAAGCCCTGTGCAACACATCTAGCTTTGAATCTTTTCAAAACTCCATTTGGGTCAAACTTCTTGTTTATGTTAAAATATTTATGCACTTACGCATGTGCTACGTATAAGTATCCAAATGGAATGCAGACATGGACCTCTCTGGCGCATTGGAAACTCACACAGACCATATGGGCCTGTGTGTATGTCAGGTATTTGGGGCAATTGGCCTCAAAATGCGTGAAACAGGCTCATTGGTACATGGGCCCTAACAGGCCCGGTGAGGTATATGGGAAAATACAGCCAGATGGGCTTGTATTGACATAATTGGGCCCAAGGTTTATTTTGGACATACTTGGCCAGACGGACTGGCCCGCCAAAGTATGGTTTATTTAGTCTTTTGGCTTGGGGAGGCCCATTGGGGATGCCTCCCAGGTTGCAGCCCGGTTGGGGCTGCCGCCCGCGTTGCAGCCCGCTCAGGGCCGCTGCCCCTGTCACAGCCCGCTCAGGGCTGCTGCCCCTGTCACTGCCCGCTCAGGGCCGCTGCCCCTGTCACAGCCCGCTTGGGGCCGCTGTTTTCACCATTGGCCCGTCTATGGGGGCCCAATGGCCGGCGCGGGGCTGGTGGTCCTGGCTCCTCCCAATCCCCTTGCTTGCCATTGCAAGGGGAAGTGAGAGGGCTGGCTGGTTGTAACCAGCCAGCAACAGGTTGCAAAGGGCAACCGGTCATGGTGGGGGGGACTTGATCACCCCCCCCCCACCAAAGGAGATGGCCAGGCCGGTGTGGTGACCAAATCTGGACACCCTGGACCAGATGCTGAAAAATTCCAAAAAATTTTCATGGTTCTTTTATTTAGGTTTATTCAAAAAAAAAAAAAAAAAAAAAAAAAAAAAAAAAAAAAAACGGAATTTCTTTTTCAGTATCACTTCTCCAATTTCCTCATCCTGTCAAACATCCCTTTGTCCTATTTGTCTAGGACAGGCCTCTCTTGGCCTGACCATCTAAGTAGCATGTTTGATCCCCTCCCTCTTTGTTCCCCCCCCTTCCTTTTGGCCAAACACGCAGGCCAAGACCCGCTTGGCCCAAGATCTCATCTCCAAACCTCCACCATCGATCCCAGCGCCAGTCATCATCATCTCATCATGATCATCATCATTTCCAGAGCCACTGAAGCTCATTGCAAGCCTATTTGAAACCCAGAAACACCCTCCTCCGTCTCCAGTTTACACCACTCATCTCTCACACCCCCCATTAACCAACACCCACCAACAACCATTGACCCAATTAATCCCAGTGTAGTCAACTTCCATCCTGAGTCGTGAGGAGTCCTTATCTACATCAAGATTGATAGTTAGATTGGTCATGCACAGCCAAGAAAGGCCTCTCTCCTACTCACCCCTAACTTGCTCAATTGTCCTCAAGCTATCCCAACTGGTCCCAGAAATCCTCATCCACCCATCATCCATCTCAACAGATCTAACTCATCCTCTTCCTTATTGTCATCCTTGGTCTTGTTGTCTGATCAAGCTTGATCATTGATCCCTATCTTTGAGTTACCTCAGTTCACAATCAAAGAGCTCTTAGGTTCCATCCCATCCCATTGCTTTGGGCAATCACTCCTCAAGAGCTCAAAGTATCTCATCTGGGATTTATTCCTATCCTTCTGCCTCATCTATTTTTTCACCAAGATTGATCAGCATCTTGATTCAAACCTTAACTCCTCCTCCAACCGCTCCGAGCGACCCCGGGCCACCCCGACGCTGATCCATCCATAACTCGCACCCCCTTCCATCTTTGGGTGGGGGTGGAGAGTGTTGTCTACCGCCCGCGGACACCCGCGGGCGGCCTGATCCGTTTTCCTTTCCCACCCCTTCCGCCTTTGGGCAAGGGGTGGGTGTGATTCTGGTATTGTCGCGCGTTTCCATCCACGGATGGACGCAGGATAGGTGAAGGGATGAAGATAGATCCAACCCTGGTCAGGCAGGCTGGATTTCCACCGGCCTGCGTGATCAAATTCTTCTGATCACCTAAAATCTGAAAATAAAAAAAAAAATCTTTCTTTTTCCGCTCCATTTGTAGTATCCCTTGTACATAGTCTAACAGGGCCTCCTTCCCATATAAGGAGGGGCTCTCCCCTGCCTTTTGGAGGAGGATCAGGACATCCTATCCTACATCCTATCATCATCATCAGATGAGATCACACCATCAACATCACATCAGCACAGGGTATCATCATCATTTTTCACCTTGCAATACATCATCCATGGGGTTTTCATTCCCCTTTATCTGAGACAAAAATTTGGGTATATCTATGATTGCCCCTTGATCCTTGAGCCTCCATACTCAAACCCTTGATCCTTGATCCTTATCACCAACCAATAGCTTTGCTGGTTGAAGAAGAATTTGACTGATTGAATTCTTGAGTGTGTTACACCACTCCTGATCCCTTTATCCAACCATACTGGTCCTGATCATCCTTTGATTATCTTTCTGAAACCAGTTAACTTTGACTGAAGAGGTTTTATTAAGCTTAAAACCTGGAGTGTTAAACCTCCCTTCATTTCTTTTGAAGATGAATTCTGCCACGCTAATCTTGAGTCCCTTCAGAAGTGTTGGGTTATTCTTGTTTGAATAAGTTATTGTTTTGCTTCTAGAAGCGTCTTCAAACAATTAGCTTTGTCTTGTGCAGCCACCCACAGTTGCCTGGTACCCTTCAAGCGCTTGATTGCGGAGAGTTGGGAAGGTTCATTGAGAACCTGGAGGTTGTTTGGGATTGAGTTGATCTTTACTAAGCTTCTGCTAACAACCAGAGCTATTAGCTTGTGGGTGTTGTTACTTAAAATTGCCTTGTCTTGTTGAACTCTGAACAAACCTTGAATTCTTCTATTCAAGTTTTCCCCAGCACCATCTTGACTCAGATAGCGTTTTTTCCCAGCTACCAACCACTATAATCTTTATCCTCTTACATTTGGTCCCCCATTTACCAGGTTCTGGACTTTGATCTTGGTTACATTTAAATATTTTTGTAACACTCAGGAGGGAAGCCTAAAAAGCACCTTTCCCCTCCGCAGAACTGCAACGGCCTAGCACGATTTGGATTCTTACACCAGTTGCATTGAGGCAACCAACGGTGGGGGGGGATTGACCACCCCCCCCCCCACCATGGAAGGGGCGCTCTCCTCCCCCCCCGTTACCAAGGGGGAGGAGCGACGGGCTGAGGGACCTGACCAGCCCCCCGCCCACTTACCCTAGCAAAGCCCTGGGGGTATCAACCCCCAGGGCCCCTGAGAGGGGGATTTGATCACCCCCTCCAGGGATTTGAGGGAAAGAGGGGGGGACGGCATGTCCCCCGGTTACATCCCCCCCAAGTGAGATTTTGGTTGGACTCAGGTGAGTCATGGGTCCCACCTGGCCCATATGAGGGGCCAGGGCTGTACAGGTGCTAAGATAAGTAACAGGGCTGGTCGTAACAGAAAACCAGCCAGGGTTTTGAACAGCTAAGGGGCTGGGTCAACCCCATTGAGGTGGAAACACCAGAAACAACCGGAATAGGCTGGTTTTAAGGGTACAGGGACTGATGCCATGTGGGCTGATGTAGCCCAAAACAAGTAACAAGTCCTGTAGAGCCTTTAGAGCTCTTTTGGGGCAGAAAAATTGCCTTTTGGCTTGTTGTATCATGGGCTCACAAGAGGCCAATCTTTTGTACTTAAGGAGCTCTTCTCCCTGATGTTTTCCATCCATTCATTCATCATCCAATCAAATTCATCAAAGATATCATCCAAAGTGTTGCCCCATTTGTAGAGCCCATCAAGCAATTATTGACACAAGTTTTCCAGAATTTCTTTTGCTTCAAATACTGCTCATTTTCCTAAGCTAATTGCTGGCCATAATTATAACAGTTTAACACCAATCTAGACCCCACAATGGTCTTTCCTTTTGGAACAGAATCCTGCTTAACCACTTCAAAGACACTATCATTTTCTAGAGAATCAAATTCCTCAAAGATAGCACTCTTCAAGTTGGCTCTCTCATCAGAATTCATATCTTGGCCAAAGCTATTTGGGTTAACCCTGTTACCCATTTCTGAACTCAACACCAGGACTTTATTGAGCATACACTGTTCCTGAAATGTATCTTCCTCATATCCTGTGGCAGCATAATGGGAATTCCATTCACCGCACCTATTAAATGGTACTCTAATCCTATCACTCCTTCTAACTGGAGATGGAGGCTCATCAGGTTCCAAATTAATGGACTCCCCTGAAGCAGGCACTGAACCCCATGGTGGCACATGTGCCATCTCTTCATCTTCTGGAACCACATGTCCTGCAGCCTTTGCTGGTTAAATAGGTGCTAATTCTATTTTTTGCTGTGACTTATTCATAAAAACATCTTCACTCCTTTTGAGTTGAAAGGTACTTTCATCAAATTTTACATCCCTACTACAGATAACCTTTCTTGTCCCTGGACAATAGATCCTATAAAATTTACTTATTAAATCATATCCTACAAGTGCCCCTGTTCTGGCTCTAGGCTCTAATTTTCAAACCATCTTTTTATGGTGGATACTATAATACACCAAGCAACCAATTGTTCTTAGGGGTGATGTTTTGGGGTACAACTTCCATAGCTGATAATGAGGATTCTTCCCCTTAACACTTACAATTTGGTGCAACAGAAAGACTGTAAACATCAACTCACCACATAAGACATTTGGTAGACCAGATTGAGTCATAATAGTTCTGACCTTTTCCAGTAAATTCCTATTCATTCTCTCAACTATTCCATTATTTTGTGGAGTACTTGCATTAGTGACTATATGAATGTTACCATAATCTTTGAATAACCTCTCAAACTCTTTACTCACAAAATCACCACCTCCATTGGTGATAACCCTCTTGATCTCCTTCATTACACCATTCTGTTTCCAGACTTTGAAGATTACAGAAACCTCCTCTGTGGTCTGATCCTTAGATTGAATTGGTTCAACCCAAACATAATTAGTTGCCGTATTAACTAAATTGATGAAGGATCTTGCCCCACCAAGGGACTCCAGTGTGAATGGCCCTGCCAAATCAATGGAAAATTTCTCTCTAGGGACATCAGTGCAATCTCTCCTCTTTGAGAACACATTTCTAGTCTTAGCCCCAAAGGTGCAACTCTCACAGTTGCTATCCTTTACCTTATGGCCACTTCTATTGTGAGCAACAGTGCTCAAAGCTGAGATTTTGAACAAGCTTGCACACAAAAAGCTTGTTCCAAACCTGTCCACTAAGAACAATTCTCCCATTCATATCAATAACAAACCTATCTTCTTTAATATAACAAATCTGTAAACCTTTTTTCCACAACACTCCCAGGGACACAAGGTTATAAGGCAACTCTGGTGCATAGAACACTTTCTCAAAATAAATTTTGAAACCCAAATGATTTTCAAGAATAACCTTTCCAATTCCTTTAATCTGAATTTTTCTGCCTTTCTGACCAATATTTACAACTCCATCATAATCAACAAGATTTGAAAATAAATTTGGTTCAAAGAACATGTGATCTGTACACCCAGAATCAATCAAAACAAGAACATCCTCCTTCAATCCTCCTAATAGGAAAGAATCTTTATCAGTCACTGATAAGTTCTCATCTTTGAGGTTAAGATTACTCACTTTGTAATAAATCAAGTCCATTTCTTGATCCTCATCAATTTTGGCCTTTTTTGTGCAACCTTCTTCCCAAACAACCATTTCCGTTGGACCATCAAACACCAGCATTGCAACTTTTTCAGTAGTGAGATTGACCTCCTTGTCATTCTCTTTGGACTTCTTCCTCTTCTTGGCCTCCTTGAAACCCTTAGCATTATGCCCCTTATTCTGAAAATTATAGCATAAGACCTTGGACAAATCCTTTTTTGCCTTCTTGCAAGATTTTCCACTCTTTCAAACAAGGGCTGTTCCAGAACCCCCCTTCATCTTGAACTGAAGATCATCCTTTTCAATCCTTTTAAGCAAATCCTCTTCCCCAGGAAGAGGATCCAATAGAGAAATAATTCTGACTAAAGAATCAAACTCCTTTGGTAGCTTTTGAAGGATTAAGAGTGACAAATACTCAGGATCCACGTTAAGTCCTGATGACTTAAACTTGGCTATTATAGACCTAGCCTCTGCAACAAACTGTTTACAATTTGAATATTGTAACTTGAAAAGTTTATTGAAAGCTATACCCTTCTGGTGAACAGAATCACCAGCATACTTGGACTTAAGCAACTTCCAAAGGATGCTGCCCCTCCTTCTCTCATCTTCCCTAAGAGTATTGGAAACCCATGTACCATGATTCTCATCAAGATGCCTAAGGATGAGATGATAAGACTTTTTCTCCACTTCTGAACTGATCAAAGTGTCATCTGCATCCATTATCCCCGCACAACAGATGTTATCCAGCTCACTATCCATAAGGACAGCTCAAGAATTATAATTCTGACTGTTCAGAAATATCTTGGTGGATCTAACATCAGTGATATAGGACATCTTCTTGGAAGACTTGAGGTCTTTGAGGTTCTCCAGAGTAAGGTACAAGGGTCTAGATGGCTTGGAAGTAATGATGATGTTGGTACTGATAATTTTTTATAATTATGGCCAGCAATCAGCTTAGGCAAATGGGCAGGAGCAGTATTTAAAGAAAAATAAATTCTGGACACCTTGTGTCAATAATTGCTGATAGGCTCTCACAATGGGGAAATAATTTGGATGATGTTGGTGATGAATTTGATTGGATGATGAATGGATGATGGAAAACAGCAGGGAGAAGATCTCCTTAAGTACAAAAGATTGGCCTCTTGTGATCCCATGATACAAGAAGCCAAAAGGCAAATTTTTGGCCCCAAAAGAGCTCTACAGGCTCTACAGGCCTTGTTACTTGGTTTGGGCTACATCAGCCCGCATGGAATCAGTCCCTGTACCCTTACAACCAGCCTATTCCGGTTATCTTTGGTGTTTCCACCTCAATGGGGCTGAACAATCCCCTTAGTTGTTCAAAACCCTGGTTGGTTGTCTATTACAACCGGCCTGTTACCTCACATGCTGCCTGTTTGCCTCATGCAACCAGCCCCTGGCCATACAAATGGCCAGGAGGGACCCAGGATACACCTGGGTCCCATCTCAGACACACATGGGGGGGGTGTAACCGGCGGACATGCCGCCCCCCCCCCCTCTTTCTCTCAAATCCCTGGAGGGGGCGGTCAAATCCCCCTACCAGGGGCCCTGGAGGTTGATGCCCCCAGGGCGTTGCTATGCTGGGTTGGCTAGGGGGTGGTCAGGTCCCCTCCAGCCCGTTGCTCCTCCCCCTTGGTAAAGGGGGGGGGGAGAGCGCCCCTTCAATGGTGGGGGGTTGGTCAATTCACCCCCACCGCTGGTTGCCTTGATCCAACCGGCCTGGCCACCACTTTTGGTGGGGGGGTGATCAAGTCCCCCCCTACCATGACCGGTTGCTGGCTGGTGCCATCCAGCCAGCCCTCCCCCTCCTCCTTGCAATGTCAAGCGAGGGGAGGGGGAGGAGCCGGGGCCACCAGCCCTGTGGCTGCCACCCAGCACACCAGCCGCCACCGGGGTGGGGGGGCTCCGTTTTGAGTCCCCCTGCCCCCTACAATGGCCCTGGGCCGGCTTTTGGGCCCCATAAACGGGCCATAAGCAAAAACAGCTTGCGGGTGGCAGCCCCAACCGGGCTGCAAAACGGGCCGTGGCCCCACTGGGCCTCCCCAAGCCCGAAAACTAAGTAAACCATACTTTGGCGGGCCAGCCCATCTGGCAAAGTATGTCCAAAATAAACCTTGGGCTCAATTATGCCCATAAAAGCCCATCTGGCTGTATTTGCCTATATACCTCACCATGACCATTAGGGCCCATGTACCAATAGGCCTATTTCACGTGTTTTGAGGCCAGTTTCCCCAAATCTGTGACATCCAAACAGTCCCGTATGGTCCGTGTGAGTGTCCAATGGGCTGGAGAGGCCCATATGTGCATCACATTTGGATTAAATTTATACATAGCACACGCATAAGTGCATACGTATTTTATCAGATAAGAGATAAAATAGATAGAAGAATTGGATATAATAAATAAATTAATCAATTTTTTTTTGGAGGGATCAGTCTAGTTTTTCAAGTTTTCACAAACCTTCATGTTTCTGATGTCAATCACAGGTCATGAACCATCATCCATAAGCGGGTTTTTTCCCATAATTTTATTACTGGGACTTTTCACTGGTTCAAGAGAAAAAAACAAGATTATTAAGATGAAGCTCTTTATAGGCCTACATGGAAATTAATCTTTACTTCTGCAGCCACAGCTTCTGAAACTGAAAATAGGAATGAGTTTCTGAAATAATCTTGCTTTATGGTTCATTTATCAACCTATCCTTGTTTTTTTGAGATGATATTCAATTACACAAATTCATCTTCTTCATCTCTGTATAATTTTGAATTGGTATAATTTTGAAGTGGTGTTCATTTATTATGTTAGTATTATTTTTTTTAAACTTCCTCTTAAATAATGGTAATCTTGGGAGACTTCAATCCTATTTTTTATTGCAGTTGTGTTTATGAAAATAACTCTTATATAAATAAAAAAAAATTGTGATGATAATGAATTAAATGACCAAGATAAGCATAGAATTGGAGAAGAAACAGGAAAAAGGATGAAAATGGAAAGGACAGAAAAGAGGAAAGCCAAAACTACCTTCTGGTACTGCTCAACTAGTGTTACCCTACTTCTTGAGACGTATACAACAAATTGGAGCAAGTTGGATGTAGCTCCTCAAGAATCTGCGTGTCTGGGTAAGGCCTTCATTTTTGGTGCATCAGGCAGTGTGGATTGAGGTTGTGATTGACAGGTGGTCCTGTCCTTTATCCTGTCATCTCCTCTGGTCATCTTTCCTTCCTCTCTCCTTCTCCCCTCCTCTTGCTCCCACAACTCTTGCGCGCTGAAATGGGTCTTTGTGCTCTCACGCCTGATGAAACCTGTTCTCTGCTGTGGCTGCAGCTGGGGAATTGGCTGTAAATTTTTTCTTTTATCAGTATCCATACAAAGATTTCATTTTCCCTAAGATATCCAAACCACAAATTTCTCATGTTCAAGACGTGATGGGTGATGGGAAATGTGATTTTAGATCAGTACCAGTTAATTTGTGCCATAAATCTAGAGATTTGAGTTCAATAAATCAGGAAATAATTAGGGAAATAGAATAAAACTCTCTCTTCAAGGATGAATATTTCATGGATGAAGTGTGGGATGAAAATTTTGACAAAGCTAGAAAAAATCTCAACCACACTTCTACACCTGCTCCTCAAAGGGAATGGATGAAATTCACTTTCAATGTTTTCCTGCTGGAAGATACATAAAAGGGGTCAGTGTTACTTTTATCTAAGTTGATGGCATCAACTTATTGCCTCTGAATCCCCCTCTTACTGCCATTTCTCAAAATTCTCACATATTTTGAATTATTTTGAAAGGTTTTCAGCACATATTTTCTTTCCATCATATTTGTGAACTGCAGCAAGCTACCCAATTATATTTCCTTTGGAAGGCTTTTTGTACCCAGGAATAAAAAAAATAGGAGGATTTGGTTCATAATAACTTGGAACTTGGTTCAAAGATTTTTTTCCCTCCTAAAAATTCTTCACATACAAGAAATGAATTATTAAAAATTTAGATTGTTTAGCTTATTTGTTTGTTTGTTTTTTCTGAATTTTTCATAATTTATTTTCCATTGATTATTTACTAAATTGTTTAGAGCAAAAAATACCATTGTTTTCATTTTTAATTATGAATTTTTTGGGAGAAAAACAAACTCCTAAAAATCCTCAAATAATTTCCTTGTTCCCTATTCAATTCCCAGTAAAAAAAAGCAAGCTCAAAAATTGGAACATGATTTGGAAAGATAAGGAAGAAAAAATGCAAAATAAAATGCCTAATTTTTTATGTTAATCCCATTTTCTAACTGGGAAATGAACTACTAAAAATACGGAGAAATAATATTTGAATTTCCAGTTCTATTTGATAAATTTTTGTCCCTTCAGAGTTTCCAAAATAATAGGGCGTATCGTATTTAGCAAACCCAACATTAGAAACCTGCCATTTATTTTACCTAATGCGCCATTTTTAACAGGGGTTTGAGAAATACATATACCCCCTAACTGGTGCATTTCAAAATTGTGTGTTTCATGTAAATGTCAGAATTCAAACATAAAATCCCCCATTCATGCAACATCATTCATCCACCATTGATTTTATGCAAAAAATTCTCCCTCCTCCACTCACCTCCCCTTCCTTCCTTCCTTCCTTCCTTCTCCTCCTCCTCATCCAATCTCTTCTCACAGGCTTTGGAATAATTTTCATCTGCTAGTTTTTCCTGAATCTTTAGTGCTTCTCAGTGTGTTTTCTCATTCTTATTGTTATGCTCTGGAGTATCTTAGCCCAGTGTGCACTCTATACTATTGCTATTTTAGTCACAATTCCATTTTTACCTCTCACTTAGATCCTAGTTGCACTCCAGTCTCAGTCTGTCTGATGTTGTCTT
The DNA here is from genome assembly GCA_025617555.3 of Puccinia polysora. NCBI lineage: Eukaryota > Fungi > Basidiomycota > Pucciniomycetes > Pucciniales > Pucciniaceae > Puccinia > Puccinia polysora. Next base: position 44,439,911 of record CM062613.1, read on the forward strand.
TAAATCTGTGGGGACTCCAAGGCTCAGCTTTTAATACTCCTTATTCACTATTGTCTCTCATTTTTCAACCACTAGTCAGCCCTGCTTTTATTTAGTATACTTAAAGCGGCCTGCTAGAAAGTGAATGACAACCATCAGTTATTACTTAAATTTAACTTGGAGTGCCCTACTCTGTCTCCCTGGATCCGCTGGTCTTGGATTCACAAGATTACTCCTCAACCTCTTTTAAAAATTTCAACCGGAGCGTCTCATCAAACATCATAATTTTCACACGTCTAAAAGCCAAAAGCTCCCTTCTAACCTTTTCCTGTGGAAACAAAATTGGACACCGTCTCTCAAATTTTCTTTAGTTTACTAGCTCTCATTTTTTCTTTTGATTGATTGATCAAATTCAAATCGAGCATTATCTGGTCTCCAGAAAATCCCAGTTGCCCTGCTCTGTTTGCTTAATTAAAATCATCCATAATCACTGTCCCTATTCATTTGATCAATCACAATTTCTAACCTTGTTTTCAAGCAATCAAAATTGCTTTTTTCATTATTTCTTCTGCTTAATTTCTTTGCATTAATTCAAACTTATCAATCTGGAATTCATTTGATTCATCCCTAGTTCAAGTAGCTCAATTGTTGACCCATAGTTCATCTAATTCTCCTTTGCCACTCAATTTCATGCATCTTTAGAAATGCGGTCTTTAAATCTTCTCATCTCAATTTCATTTTTATTTGCTCAATTGATCTCATTGGTCCATTTCCATCAACAAATGAAAAATTAATGAAATATGGAAGTATCAACCTTGCACAAGCTTGATTGATCCAACCCTTAATCAGCATTGCGCCCTCACCAACATTGCCATCAATTGTTTGCTTGGTCAATCCTCAAGTAGCATTTCTCCGTTTGTCTACTGGGTTGTTGTCTCTGAATATCCCTGTGCTTGCTAGGTCCATTTTATCAGAAACATTGCCATCATCCTTACTAACCTTGTGCTTGCTGGTTTGTTTCATTGATAACTTAAGTTGATTAGATCCTACCACTGCCATTTCAAATTCTTTCCGTTATTTTTTTGTTGCTACCATTTTAAGAATCCAAACTGTGCTTGCTGCAGACTGTTCAGGGGAGGGGAAATGTGCTTTTCTAGGCTGCGCTTCTGAGTGTTACAAAAATTATTTAAATTCAACCAGAATCAAGTTCCAGAACCTTGTGAATGAGGAATCAACGGAGAAGAGATAAAACTCAATAGTAAACAATAGTTACAGAAGAAAACACTATCTGAGGCAAGGTGATGCGGGGCAAAGACTTGAACAAAACAATTTATAGATTTTTCAGAGTTCAATTGAACACGGCAGTTGTAAGTAACAACACCCAGAAGCTACTAACTCTGGTTGTAAGCAGAAGCTTGGGAATGATAAACTCAATCCCAAACAACCTCCAGGTTCCAAATGAGCCTGCCCAACTCTCTGCAATCAAGCGCTTGAAGGGTACCAGATAGCTGTGGGTGGCTGTACAAAACAAAGAATTTTTTTTATGAAGTTCTAGAAGCAAAGAAATAACTAATTTTAACAGCAATAACCCAACACTCCTTGAGGAACTCCAGAGTAGCGTGGTAAAATGCAACTTTAATGAAATAAGGGAGATTTAACACTCCAGTTTTTAAACTTAATAAAACCTCATAGGCAAATGTGAATGATTCCAAAAAGATAATCAAAGGGATGATCAGGAAGAGCATGGCCAAAAAAAAGGGATCAAAGAGTGGTATGACACACTCAAGAATTCAAACAAATGGATTCTTCCTCAACCAGCAGGTCTATTGGTTGGTGATAAAGGATTGGGCCACAGAGGGGCGGTTAATAGATTTGATTTCAAGGGCTTAAGTACCAGAGGGAAATCATGGATATACCCTGGATGGAGAAAGATGATAAAATTGCTCCAATAGGGGGTGGATAGATGGATTCCCTCCCATGGATCCCCTGAAAAAAAGGCAGGGGAGAGCCCCTCCTTTTATGGGCAAGAGACCCTACAGGCTATTTAAAACTAGTTATTATTTTGACAAATGAATCATGAGAAAATCAACAATTTCAAAAGGATGGACATGATATAAAAAAAGAAAAAAAAAAACAGAGAGGAAAACTACAAGGACAGAGATGAGTGACAAGTGGCAGAAGACAGAAAGAAATGGATAGATGAGAAAGAGGTGAAAGCGGCAAACAGAAAGCGGATGGATGCAATACAGTGCAAGAAAATGATGAAATGTTGTTGGGGCAATAAGATTTGCTGCGCAACACCAACGGACAGATGAGAAAGAGGTGCTGCGGGGATCTGGGTTTTGGTGATGTAAGGATGGGTTTGAATGGGTTAGGTTGAGATGTGGGGGAATTAAGAGTTGCTTTGCCTCAAAGATCTTCCTGGTCATGGAGGTTTGGATGCTCAGCGGGTGAATGCTGAGGGAGGATTGATGGTTGGATCCAATTGATTGATTGTAGGTTGATAAATTTTCCCTTTAGATTGGAAATCAGATGGTTCAAAGATGATCAATTGATTGGTTTGAAGAAGGATTGAGTTCCAAGATAATTGATCCTGCTCCCACCCCCAAATCATCATCATTGATTCAGTTCAATATTTTAGTTCAGTCAGATTTTAAGGATCCACTGATCCTCATCCTCATTTTCCTGACCTTCAACCAATGATTGATATAAGTTCATGATGCAGATGTGGATTTGATGATGAATGAGAGTAATTGGTTGACAATGTGCATGCTCAGCCAAAAAAAAATCAGATGCCAAGAGCAAAGAGAAGAATTTGAAAGCAGGGCCTGGGTACTTGAACATTCCAGGGTCCCTTCCTAGACCTCTAGGAAAGGGGAGCTAGAGAGAGAGAAAATTAAATGATTCCCATGATTCCCATGCAGAAACAGAATTTCTGTTTTTTTTTTGTCTTTTTTTTTTGATAGATGAAAAATTGTAAAAATTTAAAATTTTCCCCTTTTATGAGGTGTCCCAAATTTTTCACCACACCTTCAAAAGTCTTCCACCAGCCTTGGTCCTTGTATTCTATTAAGCCTTCAAATCCCTTAAGCTTCAGGCAAGTGGGCATTTTGGAATTCTTTTCATCTGCTAGTTTTGCCTGAATCTTTAGTGCATGTCAGCATTTCTTCTCATTCTTATTGTTATTCTCCGGATTATCTTAGCCCAGTGTGCACTCTATACTATTGCTAGTTTAGTCACAGTTCAAGTTTTACCTCTGACTTAGATCCAATTTTCACTCCAGTCTCAGTCTGTACCATGTTGTACTTCAATCTGTGGGGAATCCAAGGCTCAGCTTTTAATACTCTTTATTCATTATTTTTTCTCATTTTTCAACCAATATTCAGCCCTGCTTGTACTTAGTCTACTTGAAGCAGACTGCTATCAAGTGAATGAAAACCATCAGTTCTTACTTACATTGAAATTGGAGTGCCCTCCTCTGACTCCCCCAATCCGCTCCTCTTGGCATCACAAGATTAATCTCCAAACTCTTTTAACACTTTCAACAGGAGCTTCCCATCATACATCATAATTTTTGCACCAGGTCCTCATCCCTCACCTCAACAAACAAAATCTTGGTACTCAGAACCAAATCTCATCCTGCCCAATCACCCTCTGACCTTCCTGCACTCAGATATCAGACCTGAGCCCAAGACCTTCTCATACTCAATCTTGGCCCTCTTCAGTCATAAAAAAATCCTGAGCACCTGCTCCATCACAATCATCAAAAATCCATCTAACCCTGGAACTAGTGGCAGACTCCAATCCCATCTCATCTCAAACCACTTGAATCTCAAATCACCTTCTTCATACCCCACTGAGACCCTGATAAGGACCCTAGAGGCAGATTCCTTACCCTCAAACCTCTCAACAAAAATCTGCCAGAATTCTTTCAAAGGTAAAAGTTCTGCACACAAAGACAAATTCAGTGTAGATAGTGATATTTTTACTTCTGATCAAAATCTTACCTAGTTTTTTTCTTCAAACGGTGCTCTTGCCCAGTTTTACCACTTTCATCATTCAAATTTCTTGTTTTGTCATCACATCTACATTGTAGTTCAACCCAATTTCTGTTTCTCTCAGGTTTGCATTCCTTCCTTTTCACTTTCTTGTTTCCTTCATTCAAAGCTCATTTTTATTTCTTCTATTTCCAATCTCAGGTTTGCTATCTCCCTTGTGTCTAATTCCCCAAAAGTTTTTATTGCTGAGGCTCAAACCATTTGGTATTAAGGTTGGCTATCTTCCTTGTGTCTGGTACCCCTAACATTTTTCTTGCTTTGACTTAACCCATTGGGTATTAAGACTTTCTTTTTATACATACCTACATTATCAAGCCTCCAATTGTCAGCTTGCTACTATTTCAGAGCAAGCTGCAAAAGTAACAAAAATAACATAAAAATAATAATATTAAAATTAAATTAAGAAGGAGTAGGAAATCCATACATATTATTTCAGAAATGGATTTTCCACCCAAAATTAGGAAGGTCACTCACTGAACCCTCCCTTGAAATCCAACTCTTTACATTTTTAATAATTAAAGAAAGAAAAGATTAAAATACCATGGCACCACTATGGGACTTTTTGGCCAGTTGAATATTTCACACGCACTGTCATGTATAGGTTTTGCACCTAAAATTCAGTCATAATTGAGGTTTTGTGTATATTTTAGGAGTTACACAGGGAAATGTGTTCTGTCACAATTCCCACACACAGCCGTGGCAATCAATTCACCCGCGCGTGGCCTGAGAAGCTGCACTGCCACTCTGTCAGCGTACCCTGAAAAGCTGTGTACGCAGCCCTGGGCCTCTGACAAAGTACGCAGCTGCGGGACTACGGGCTGACAGAGTGACAGGCGGCCTCAGAAGCTCAGGTACCACATAAATATGCTACAACCTATACGGGGACATTCTACATATGTAATAAATGTCCCCGTGGATATTAGATAATCTAAAAATACATAAAAATATATAAAAATACCCAAATAATCTTTATACGTATTTTTTATTAAATATGATTAAAAATAACAAAAATGTCGAAAATAAGAGAACTACTATTTGTAAAAATATATCAAAATACTTTAATATAAAATTGTGAGAACTTTAAGGAATCCTTTTTTTTTTGTGACATACTAAGGAAACTAATGATGTAAAAATATTACATGAATTCTCATGACTTATATTTTTAAGTAATTATTTGTAGTAAATCAACAGAATTTTGGAAATAAGGATTAAAATCAATATCATGATTTTACTCCAATCAGTTAATACAAAATGAGAACTTGATGGAAATCAGATTACCCGTAAGAATTTCTATTAAAAGAATAATTAACATACTGGGAACATTTAATAAGGATAATTAATTGAATAATAAATAATATGGACAGATTAGTGTTATTCACACGTCCAAAACATCAAGTAAAAGATGGAATAGTTCCCATACCCTGTCCAATTATATATTAACCGTGCTAAAGAACCTAGAAAATGTTACAGGCTACCAATGGTTACCCTTCTAGCCTTATTTTCCGTCCCTTTGAGCCCCTGTACCCCTCAGAAGGAAAATAGTTGTACTCAAAGAGCTATAAATCAGGAGCTCTTTTCAGGATATTGATACCCAGAGACCCAGTTATATTTACATCCAGACACCGTTCCAAGGTAATAAAATACTTATAAGAGATAATTAAGTGATGTATGGCTTTATTCTGATCAATAATATCCATCCCCAACCCTTTTTATCAATTTAAACTGCTGAACAACCCTTTTAACCCCAGTAACAGGTTTAACCCATCAGTGCACATCCCAAACAGGTACCCAAAGGATTAACTAATTCACCAGTGATTCTTATTGTCCTTTTTATGTCATGGAAGCTTGGTTAAAAATCCCTGCCACTCCTAAATGTATTTTCTATACATATCATCTTTGGGCAATATATCCTTTAAGAATATAAATCAAAGGTTCCAAAGTAACCAGGTCTATGTATTTTCAAATTGAATTCCCTGAATAAAGGTGTTAAAGATTCTTAATATTATTGTGGCCCCTCTATTAATTTTTTCAATAATCAATTTATTAATATTTATTTATAATATTAAAACATAAACCAAACCAATTAACCTTGCAATAGCTATATCCAAATATTTTAAATATTTTTGCTGCATTTATTGAATAATATATTTATTATTTATTCTATCATCTCTGGTAGCTAAAGGACAGCAAGGGTCTTGGCATCCAGGAGGCTGACACCAATGGCCCCTTGAACTCTCCCTTGATCTCCCTTCACCCCCTTCAGTCTTTCAACCCCACTCCATTGGACAATCATGACCTCAATGGATCTTCTCAATCCTTCTTCTCCACTGGTTCCTCTTATTGTCAATCTACCATCAATGCTACCATCTCTTTAAATAAATCCTTGATTTCCGAATCCCAATCCCAATACTCAAGAGATCCCCTCCTGAAATCAATTCCATTTTTGATCCACTCACTCTCATCTTGATAAGAAATTCCTGGCTTTCCTTTCCTTGGGTGCCAAGGGGAACATCACTTGACTCAATGAAAATGATCATCCCAAGTCCCCAGCCACCTTGTGTTGGATTGGTATCCTCATGTGTAGTGTATCCGCTGGTTCCTTCAACAAAAACAGTCTTCCAACTGTAAATTTTACTCCAATAAATTATTTCACAACCAGGATACAAACCCATTCAAGTCTCACCTCTATTCTCATTTTCAATCAATATTCCTCTTCATTCCCCAAAATTGAAGACAATCTCAACAATGTTTTATTTAAAAATATCAAATTTCCCCTTGAATTTGATATTTAAAATCATCTTTTACCCCTTCCCGCCTCATCCATGACAACTAAAACTCCAAGCAGCTCAACTCACAAATTCAATCAGAGTCCTCACAGCAATCCCATAGGAAAACACTCAATTTGAATGAGGCCAATTGACTTGCAGAGCTATCTCAACTCAAAGTTTCAAGCCCAAGCTTTAACGGCCAAACAAAGTAATTCATCCTCTCTAGTTCAGAAACTCTTCCAAAGTATATCAAACTTTTTAGATATCAAGAAAAGCATGTGGAAGAAAGATTAGAGATTTATACCGGAAGCATTCATTTGAAAACTTTGAGGAGCCACAAGAGTAGGTTGATTGGTTAAGCCGGTAGCTTTGACCATCAATCCAATTGCAACAGTTACTTCCAGCAAGCCCAAATTCAATCATTGATGGATTGATTGATTTATTGCAAATCAATCAATCAATCAATTTGCAAGCAAGAAATCACTGGCTTTTTTGCAACCTTTTTCTCCCCCTCCTTCTCCCCCTGTGCATCAGGTTAATGGTTTTTTTGGGGGGGTTAGTTTTTGCTTTTTTCCCAAAGATCAATGCCAGGTTTTTTTTCATTTAATCCAGTGTCAACAACAATTTTCAAATTACTGCTAATTTTTTTTCTTATTCTACCCCCACCACCCTCAAAATTTTGTAAAAAGAATTGAATACCTTCTTGATCATCACTCCAATCAAAGTATAAGGTTGGGACAGAACAAGATGGGAAAATGTTGTTTGAAAAACATGCAAAGAGGTGGGAAAAAAGGGTTTTCCAGAAAATGAGGTCTCAGATGAGCAATTATGAAATCTCATTGGAAGTAGCCAAGGAAGGGATTAATGAAATTTTTTGTGGTATGCGCAAAACTGTTCATTAGAGTATATATATTTACAAGCCCTGAAATTGAGTAATCTGCTGTATTTCCTCAACCATTTTACTGCTAATGATGCGTGCCATGGCTACCAATAACCTATATTTTTTTATTCCATTTCAAGTGGTTCCCTGTCCTTTTTTATTTGCTATTCCAGTTGATCCTTCTCCTTTTCCACTTTTTGAAACTCCTGCTCAGCTTGTTTTGAATCCCACCCAAAATCAAATTTCTGTTGATTTGCCAAAATATTGTCTTCCTACTTTTTACAATCAATAGCCAGTTGAATATCCCACTTATCCTTTTCTTATTAAATTTTTGATTTGACTGATTTTTAGAGAGAAGAGCAATGAGCTTGATTTTGAAAGCAAGGAGGTTGAATCAATGCACTTACTTTAATCTGCTTTCCCATGATATCTTCAAAGCAAGAAAAATTGGAAGTTTTTATCCTCTTTTGATGACTTTTTGGGGTTGAAATTTATTGAATTCCAGGCATTTTTCATTCCCTTGGAAGGGGAGTTTTTTTCATGAATGTCATCACTATTATTTGATTATAAATTTGTTTGCTTTAATTATAAATTTCAATTGCTTTTTTTGGTTGTAATTCTGTTGGGCAAGGCTACAAAGCTTACAAGATAAATTTATGTACACTTATGTATGAAGTAATTCACAGTAATAAGAAAAATATGACAAAGAGAAAGATCAAAGAAAACTAGGTGCAACACCCTATTCATATTGTGTTCCTCCACTCATGATTTTGTTCCTGTCCTTCAGGGCCTCCCCTTTGATTAAACCAGAGCATGATTCTGGCATTTTGAGTGTGCTTTTGTCTTCCCACCTGGTACATGGAAAGTGTAACTTTTCTACACTTTTACATCTCTTTATCTATTTTTGGTGCTTTTCTTTTTTTTTCTTTGATAGCATTGACTGCTCTCATCTCATGTATCACCCACTTATTATTGCTATTTTTTTTCAATATTTTTTATTTTTACTTGCTCCTTTTCATTCTTTAATTTCTGCTTGTTTGATTTTGATTTCTTGGCTTTCTGCTTCCTTAATTGGTCTAATTCAAATATGGCACATTCTGCATGTTCCTTTGCCTGTATCTCTGGGAGTTGGGGATCATCAATTTGTACTTTGGTGGTGCGCGCAGTTGCTGGATTTTATGAAAGGTGTTTGAAATTTCTTGCTGATTAAGTTGAGAGCACGTGTAAGTTTGCAGTGGAAATCTTTTCAACAAAACCCCTTGATCTCCACTTGATAAATATCAGTGGTAGCATTGCCACCTTGTAGGAAAATATTGTGTTCTTCTCTCAACCCAGTTCTTTGGTGAATATATCTGCAAACATCTCTTCACTAGGTACATACTCTATTTTTATTTCTTTGTTGGCAACTAAGCCCTTGGTGAGATTAAAATAAATCTGATTTGTTTAGTTCAGGCATGGCAAAAAGGGTTCTTTGCTAACTGAATACCCCCTTGGTTATCAGATCATATTTTTTTTTTCTCATGTATGTGCCTGTAAACATCAAATTTCAGTTTCTATAGCCCTTGTGCTTCCTGAGAAGCTCACAGGAAAGCATGGTACTCTGCCTCATTTGATGAAAACCTTGGTCCTCTAATGCTATGAATTTTCCAGGAAACAATTCCAATACCACAGTGGAAGTAATATCCGCTGGTGGATAAGCTGTGGTTTTCCTCAAGCCATCTTGAATTAACCAATAAAAAAACTTTTATCTGCCACCTATTTGGTATAAAATTGTGAAAATTATGGCCAGCAATTAGTTGAGGGGCAGAAGGAGAAGCAATTAAAGCAAAAGAAATTCTGGAAACCTTATGTTTATAAAGGGTAATGAGCTCTCACAATGGGGCAATATGATGGATTATTGATTGGATGAATTAAAATGGATGGATGGAACACAACAGGGAGAAAAGCTCCTTGAGTACAAAAGATTGGCCTCTTGTGGGCCCATGATACAACCAGAGAAAGTGCAAAATTTCAGCCCCTAAATAAATATATAGTCTCTACAAGCCTTGTTTCTTGGTTTTGAATACATCAGCCCACATGGCGTCAGTCCCTGTACCCTTACAACCAGCCTCATACAGTCAAATATGGTTTTTCAACCCTCACAGGGCTTAACCAGCCCCTTTACTGTTCAATCCCCTGGCTGGTTGTCTGTAACAACCAGCCTTTGTATCCTAATAACCTCACGCACAGGCTTTTTTCCTGATGAATCCAGCCCCTGGCCCCTAATATAGACCAGGTGGGACCAAGAACTAATCTGGGTCCTGTCTCAACCTCACAGGGGAGGGAAACTGGTGGAAATGCCTGCACCCCCCCCCCCCCTCTTTCCTACCTATGTGACCAGCAGGGGTTTCAGATCCCCTGCTGGTTTCCTGGGAAAACATTTGCCCCAGGAAAACCAAAAGAATAATTGGGTTGGGGGGGATCAGGTACCCCCAGCCCTTGGTGCCTCCCCCTTGGTAATGGGGGGGGGGAACCCCCACTGTTACTCTCTCCCCACCTGGGGGGGTGATCAATTCCCCCCCAATGCCAGTTGCATTTATTAAACCATCCTGGTGGGCCATGGCTGGCTGGTTGCAACCAGCCAGCCATCTCCCTCCCCCTTTCAATGAAAAGCAAGGGGAGGGGAGGGAGCTGGGACCATTGGACCCAGCTCTTGTGGCACTAGCCGCCGGCCCCCACTGGGGTGGGGGGGCTCCGTTTGGAGTCCCTCTACTCCATACAATGGCCAGGCATGGGCCATTTTTTAAGACTACGCCATCTCACCTGGTGCTCCGCCTTTCACTCAATCTCTCCGCGGACAAACTGAGACGGGTTCTTGTGACATGTCTGTTCTACCCCGGTCTCTTCACCTTCCGGAATCCCCGGGAGAACTTCTAGCAACAACTCTATCTTTCTTCTCTTCTCAATCTCTTCCAATTCTCATTTTCCTCTATTTTCTCATTCCTCTCTTCTTATTCTTTCTATTTTCTTTTCTTGACTTCTCAATCCTTATTCTTTGCAACTCTACACCATCACCTCAATCCAAACTCTCAAACCCTCCACTCTGATCTGAACTCTTTCTCTGTTTTCCAACTTCTGCCTGGTAAGAACCTAGTCCTCAAGATCATCCTTGTATGATCATTCTAACAACATCTTCTACCTTTTATTCTCCTGTCTTCCCCGTCTGCGCGATATCAATCTCCTTGCCACCAACTCTCTATGCCCTCTGATCTCTTTCCTACTATCTAAGTGACTCAAAGCTGTTGGCATTCTCATTCCCTTCCTCTTCTTAATATCTGTCTTGTTTCTCATGATTCTAACTCCTGTCTCTAGTCTGCTGGTTTTCAGTTCTCAAGAAATATATTCAAATCTTATCACAGTTAAAAGCCAAAAGACAACTCCGCATTATCAAAGATGAACAAACCAGCCAGAGCGAGCAACTATTTCCATCAAGTTGCACTCAAGGCTTCTGTCAATGCCTTTCCCCCACTCAACAAAGACAACTATTCCATTTGGCGTGATAAAATGCTGATGTTGTTCAATCTTAAGGATATTAAGGAAGTCATCATTAAGAACCTTGGACAACTCCAAGTACAACAAGACCAAGAGATCCGGGCAATCATCCTATGCACACTTGACAGCACCACACACTCCAATGTTGTCAATGCCTCAAACATCACATCTTCCAAGCTACTATGGACCAAGATACAGGTGTTTCCAAGTTTGTAGCGTAGGTGAAAGACAATAGAATCTGAAAGTAAAGGACATAATGGGTGAGGAATGGAAGGAATGAAATGTGAAGACAATGCAAATGAATGGATGTATTTTATTCAGGGAAGGGGGCTAGTCCTTTGGCAGAATTATTCAGTTGATATGGCTATCTAGGCATGAGTGCAAGCTAGTTTTTGCGTGACCAAGAATGGAAGTCCAAGACCTGATAATACCCAGCGGCAGAAGAGCAAGGCTCAAATGAATGGTTTTAAAGATTAGAGTTCCTTGCAAATATTTCCAAGTATATACTGAATCACCACAATTGGAAGGTCATTATCCAAGCCAGAAGTAGTAAGTGGAAGGCACCAATGATGTTTTGCTTTATACTTGTCACACTAATGGGCTGAGTTAGATGGCACTGAGGAATAGGATATGTCAAAATGGTGAAGACAATGACTTTTTGTGAAGATTTGAGGTGGAAACCAAGACCAGACTGTGTTTTAATTGCATATAAGAGAAGAACACAATGAGTCATAGCCAAGACGTGAGTATGAACTGAAGATAGCATCAAGGAGATAAACCAACGGGTGAGAAGATTGGCTAATTTAAGGAGTTTATCAGTTGATGAAGATGATGAGGAAACAAACTCCTATACTGTAGAAAAGAAACATGTGAATAAACAGTTGGCGTGATACCCGCTAGCGTGGAAAGAAATTACGTTGGCCAATTGATTTAACCGGAGAAGCCAGCTGTGATCAGAAGATTATGAACTTGAGCGCCTTGAACAATCTGAAAGGAGGAAAAGATGAGCAATCACTGATTGTTGAGTTGACGTTCATGTTAACATCCTTACAATTATACGAGCTGGCTGCAGAGTACCTTTGATTGAGTTGAGTTGTGATAGAGATTGTTTCTTGAGGATTGTTGATGGCGAAATCAAAGTGGGAGATGGTGGTGTGACCGTTGGAGTGTCTTGAGCTTTGATTGATTCAGTCTTTGACAAGTTTAGTCTACGCGTCTTGACGGTAAGAGTTTCTGCACCGGTTCCCGTGGGAAATGGAGTGCGGGTAGCCGCGCGGTACAACAATTGAAGTGAAAAGGTGAATGAGAAAATATAAGGAAGTAAAACAGAAAGGAAACGCGCTCAGTACACAGCATTGATTCTAACACCCCCCCTCAACTCAAGAATCAGTGATATAGTGAGCTAAATGCATTTACAAGTTGTGTTATCGAGACCTTGTTGGCTGCTTTGGTGAGAGCGTCGGCAGTCATGGATAGAGAAGGAATGAGCTGAACGTCTATAAGCCCATCCTCATAGTCGTTTCTCAAGCTCTTTGCTTTGAGGTTGATATGTTTAACTTTTGAATTTGAGCCAAACTTCTTTATCTTGTCATCTAGTCCTTTTTTGTCAATGAGGTGCAAAGGACATTTGAATTGCAATCTGTATATCTCCTCAATTAGTGTTTTCAACCAACGCGCTTCTAAGTGACAACTTGATAGAGCCATGCATTCCGATTCGGTAGAGGAGTGCGTGATGCATTGTTGGCGCCTACTGGTCCAGTACAGCGGATTTCCTTTGAATGAACAGATGAACCCGCTTTGGGAAATCCTTGAGACCGGGTCATCGCCCCAAGTGGCGTCACTGAAACACACGAGTCGATCAGAGATTGAACAAGGACCAAGAGTCAGGGTGAGATCCTTGGTTTTTGAGAGATACTTCCACACGTGTAGCACTTCATTCCAGTGGCTCAGACCGGGTTGATCACAATATTTGGCCAGACTGGAGACGGCAAAGCTGATGTCCAGTCTTGCGAGGCCTGCGATGAAGTTCAGTCGCCCAATAGGTGACCGATAATTTATATTGAGCTCCAAAAACTTTTTATGGTCTTGATCGTCAGCTGGCTGGAGGTGGAGTCCTGGAGTGCGAGGCGTGGATACGGGTCGGCAGTTTGGCATGTTGAGTTCATTCAGTCCCTTCTCAATGTGCAGAGGCAGTGACATTTAGATTAGGTTGTTGCGACGTTCCACTTTCATACCGAGCAAGTTATTGGGTTTGTGGGCTGAAGAGTTGCGAAATTTAGAAAGAAAGGCATCCTTGAAGCGACTTACATCTCCGGCAACAATAAGGTTGTTGACATGGAAGAACACCACTGAAGTCTTGTCGGTGCCGATGTACAAGCAAGGATCCCCTTTTGACTCCTCAAATCCTTGAGATTTGATCCAATTGCTTAACATACGGTACCAGTTTCTGGGTGCTTGCTTCAGACTGTAGAGGGATTTTTTCAGTCGGAGATACTTGGATTTTCTGTTACAGCCAAATGGTGTTTTGATGTAAACGCGTTCTTCAAGATTTGAATGGAGAAAGGCGGCTTTGACATCAAGTTGAAGTAGTTGTAGGTTTTTGTCAGCTGCGTAAGTGAGAACAGCTCTCAAGGAGGCCACCTTACCCGTAGGCGCGTAGGTTTCCAAGTAGTCGAGACCGTAGCGTTGATTGAAACCCTGAACACACAGCCGAGTCTTGTAAGTGACTGGCTCTCCGTGGGCGTTTTGCTTGATTTTGAATACTTGCACGGTGTTCAATGGATTGGTGACTTTGTTGTCTTCCGCTTCTTCCCATACCTCTTGATCTTCAATTGAGTTGAACTCGCGAAGAGCTGAATCCTTCCATACGGGGATCTTCATGGCTTCTTGCAAAGTTTTGGGAAGTTTTTCAGATAAGAAGCCATACCTCTCTGGTTTGGATAGTTGGCTTTGGTCTTGGAGCGTTGGTTGGAGGTTGTTTTCGATGGATGAGCTGTTGTCCGTAGATTTGTCCAACTCTGGTTCTGATTCTGAGGGTGGTGCCTCGGATTCCTCTTTGATGACCTGCGGCAGTTGATTAACTGGATTGACCTTGGGCTCTTGTGTGGATTTTCCAAGGGTCAGTGTTGGATGTTCGGTTTCCAGATCTATGAGAGGGATGGCTATTGGTTGTTGATTGTTGAAGATTACATGTTTAGATTTGATGATCTTGCCGGATGAGTTGACAATCTTGTACAATAACAGTTGGGGATTGAATCCAATCAAGATTCCGGGCGCTCCCTTTTCGTCAAGTTTGGACCAAACTTCAGTTTGATTCAATTTGTAAGTGAGCGAGGTGCCTATGGGTCTGATATAGCCGTCAGGCAGGAGCTTGCCGTGCATCTTGAACCAGGGAGAATCATCGCCTTTTGCTTTAGGGATCTGATTGAGCATCAAACAACATCCTCGCACGACTTTGTGCCAGACTGATTTAGGTAGTCCAGTATCCGATATAGTTGCTCGGGTGGACTCCATGATTGTGCAATTAGCGCATTTGACTCTTCCATTGTGTTGTGAGTGGTAGGGTTTGCTCGTTATTTGATTTATGTGGTGTTTTTTGTAGAAGGATTGGAGTTTGGTGTTCACAAACTCTCCCCCTCCATTGGAGCATACCTCTCTGGGATACCGGTTGGTTTTCCAATGTTGTTTTTCAATGATGAAGATAATCAAGTCCGCCGCGTCACTTTTGGATCTGAGAGGAAAGCAGGAGATATAGCCAGAGAATGAGTCAATAAGATTCATAATGTACCTGCACCCTCCCTTGGCAGTTGGCGAGATGGGTCCCATGAGATCCAGATGGATCTTGTCAAAGACTTTCTCAGCAAAGCCCTGTTGATGCTTAAAGGGTTGAGCAGTGATCTTGGATTTGTGGCAACTGAGGCATTCAAACTTGTCTTTGAGGTTTGGAGGAATCGTCTGATTCAGGAACTTCTCCATCCTTGCAATGCTGGCGTGTCCCAACGAACGGTGTATTTCAGACAGTTTGGCTTGGGAGAAATGACATGAGTTTGACTTTCGTACCATATCAATCACGAATAAATTGTTGATGATCGAACCCAAGAGGAGACAGCAATTGCCTTTGAAAAGTTTGAAAGTGCTCGGATTGATTGAAGAATCGACACGTAGCGAGGCTCCTTTGGTCATAAGGGCTCCAAGTGAGATTAGGTTCACAGTGGACTCGGGGACCCAAACGGCATCTGATAGTGTGATGAAGGCGTCACTGGTAGCAAGTGACACCTCTCCGGATCCCTCAATGGTGATGGCCGCATCTTTCTTGCCGGTTTGGATTTTTCCAGCTCCATTGCTTAAGGTGAGGTGATTGAATCAATCCTTATCAGTTATCATGTGTACGGAACATCCTGAGTCTAAAATGAATCGAGTCGGCGCAATAAAAACATTGGAGTTCAGACCGTAGAAGAATGAGTAGAAATGCGCCTCCTTCTCCTGGGTTGGTTTAGATTTCTTGCCACGATTGTGCGTATTGGGGGGTTTGAGTTCTGGAAATTTGAACCAGCATGATTTGGCCAAATTTGACGTGACCTCAGGATTGTGTTTGCCATTTCCACATCTAGGTCCTCAATAGAGCGCCACGTTGACTGGTTCAGCCCGATTTTCTTGAGCTATGATTTCATTCTTGTGTTGAATAAGATGATTGAGCACCACGTCAATCTTCATGTTGGTGGTGGTGTGCATGATTTGAGACTTCATGCTTTGCATCAAAGCCGGGAATTTGAACAGCACAAGATAGGCGATGATGTCCAATGGTAGCTCTATGCCGACTTCTGTCAGCTTCTTGAGGTAGACTTTAATGGAAGTAACGAATGTATCAATGTTGGCGCCCATGGTTAGGTGCAAGAATCCATTAAAGACCCTTGCCCTATTAGCTGATTGTGACAAAGCAAAATGCTCTTGAGTCGAGATCCAGATTAACTTTGCGTCATCCTTGTTGACATCATCAATGATGTTGTCGTACGTATTCGAGTCCAACTTTGCCATGATGTGCGCCACAAATTCCTGGTTCGTATCATCCTCTGATCGATTCAAAGGGTCAGGATCGTCCATGATGGAAAAAATTCCCCGTAGTTTAAACAACTTTTCAAACTTCTTTCGCCAAATACTGTAGTTGTTGGCTGTTAGAAGGGGAGTGGATTCAATTAGAGACTTGATGGCTAAGGATTTGTAGTTTGTTGAGTCCCCCCCTGGTCCTGGCGTTTGAGAAGAAGGTCCCGGTCAATTGTCCATTACGAGCGGAAGGCTTTTAACCGTGTGAAGATTTGAGGTGGAAACCAAGACCAGACTGTGTTTTAATTGCATATAAGAGAAGAACACAATGAGTCATAGCCAAGACGTGAGTATGAACTGAAGATAGCATCAAGGAGATAAACCAACGGGTGAGAAGATTGGCTAATTTAAGGAGTTTATCAGTTGATGAAGATGATGAGGAAACAAACTCCTATACTGTAGAACAGAAACATGTGAATAAACAGTTGGCGTGATACCGGCTAGCGTGGAAAGCAATTACGTTGGCCAATTGATTTAACCGGAGAAGCCAGCTGTGATCAGAAGATTATTAACTCGAGCGCCTTGAACAATCTGAAAGGAGGAAAAGATGAGCAATAACTGATTGTTGAGTTGACGTTCATGTTAACATCCTTACAATTATACGAGCTGGCTGCAGAGTACCTTTGATTGATCTGAGTTGAGATAGAGATTGTTGATGGCAAAATCGAAGTGGGAGATGGTGGTGTGACCGTTGGAGTGTCTCGAGCTTTGATTGATTCAGTCTTCGACGAGTTTAGTCTACGCGTCTTGACGGTAAGAGTTTCTGCACCGGTTCCCGTGGGAAATGGAGTGCGGGTAGCCGCGCGGTACAACAATTGAAGTGAAAAGGTGAATGAGAAAATATAAGGAAGTAAAACAGAAAGGAAACGCGCTCAGTACACAGTGTTGATTCTAACACTTTTATCCTTGGAGCATGAAAGGTGAACCGCTTTCTAGAGCAGGATTTGCAACAACAGAAAACCTATTTCCTCCACCCTAGCTTAATTTTACAAACATTTAAGATCTTAAATGACAGACTCTATTGGAGATTCTGACCAGTTCTCCAGAACCATCCACCAATCAGACATACTTCTGCAAGGACTCAATGTTTTTCCACAAGTGCAATATCCAGCTGAAGAATTCTTTTCCAAAATCCTGCAGTATCAATGGTTGGAGGCGCTGGAGTTCTTTGCAGCAAGAGATTCTATATTTTGACACTGTGGAAAAATTGGACACACTCAGCAATTCTGCAGGTAGATACAACATCAAAAATGGCAAGTCTGACAAAACACACCCACCAATCAGGGGCCAATTCCATTCTCCAATCTTGGCTCTTCTCCGGCAGGTTCAATCCTCCCAGCCTTTGGGGATGTCTCCCCACCCTTTAAATCAGGCCAGTGAAACAGTTATAGAGGATTTGGCAAGTTGTTCCTACCATTTTCCCCTCTGCAAGCCCCAGCTTGATAAGGTTTGGGACCACCCCTGAACAGTGAAAAAATGGTTGTTTTTGGATCATTTTTATTTTGAAAAACAAAAATATGAGAACAATTTGGAAAAATTTCAAATGGGTTGGAGTGTTAAAAGGAATTGATGAATTCAAAATGAGGGAGAAGTACTTTAGGGTGGTTTTATGGATTATGAGGGCTGGGTTGAGAAAAGTTACAGTGGTGCTTGACAGGAATTTCCTTGTAAAGTATTTTTTCCAGTGGACAGCTATCAAGCCTACTATGGTGGCCCAATTGGGTAAATCCTTGATAAATCCTTTTATCAAGAAGACTTATTTAGATGGTTTTAGATGCTCTGATAGCAACTTCCAGGAGCTTTTCCAGCATCTCAAGAGTAGATAACCTGAAGCTACTTGGGGCTGATGGCTCTACCACTATCATCAGAAGTGTATTTTATAGCTCCCTTTCCCATTCATAACTACTTTACCTACAGGCCCTAAAGAAAGAGGACTATGTTTTTTGATATGAATTTGAAAGGGATTTATTTTTCATATATGATCACACATTCTTCCTGTTGTTCACCTTCCCATTGTACCAACCAAAAAACAGATGGTGTATACCCAGAAATCTGGTCAGGTGTAATGCATCTAATGTCACCCCATAAGGGAATCTTTCCCACAATACTGATGAAAACATTGTTTTCACTGTGAAACCCATTTAAAATGTGCACCAAGCCTGGAAAACTAATTACACTGACCTGTTCATGTTGAAATAAGTTGTCAATTCTCCAGCTGAAAGTTTTGAGAAGATGAGGATGAGATCTTAGAATGCTAAGAGAAGCCAATCCAGGAGTCAAATGGGGGCACTTGGGTTGAATGTAAGTAAGAATGTATGATGATAAATTGGCTAGACTAGAATGGTTTTAAGTAGTCTAGATACAAGCCATATGTTGTATACCAACTTTTTGTAACAATAATAATAAGGATATTAAATAATGAATGAAAAAAAAACCAAAGAGCTGTCACATAATCAGTGAACGACAGTATGAAACAACGCAGAGACACAACAGGCCATAAGACTGGACATAAAAGCTATCAAAATAAGAGCTGAAACACAATACAACTGAGGCATTAATTCAAGCTTTTTTTATTTAACAAACACTAAAGCTAAAATAGATCAGGATAAGAAAGGAGGTTCTTAGAGATAAGAAGTCCGTTAAAAGAACTAGTTACTCAGCTTTATTACAAGAGTTTGGTCAGTAATGCAAAATCAGACTACTTGAACTAGCATTCTTTCAGACTCAATCATGACTTAATCTTGAAAAAATCAACCAATAAGAGGGACACCTGATTAGATATATGAAGGATTTTTTTAATCATAACACACTAATTTTATGAGGCCCATAATACTGGAAAATATCTTCAATACAAAATAATTTTTATCTGATTTTTAATTAATTTTTTTCAGTCAAAAAAGAAGGGCACTAGTAGCTGTAATTCCAAAATTCCCCCAACTAGTGACCAAAAGAAATTTTAAAGTAGACTAACAGTGAACATTCAAGTTAAATGTTTTTTTATTTTATTTTATTTATTTTTTTTGTAATAGTAATATAAATTTTTAAGTAGACTAACATGTGACACATGATGATTTTATTCATTGATGATATAAGGACAAGAAGTTGACAGAATCAATGGAGTAAAAATTTAATAGACAGGGATGAGTTGATGATATTAAGGAAGTTGAATTCAAGCAATGTCAAAAGAAAGCGCAACGGGTTGATCAGAGAAAATTGAGTTGGAAATGAGGTGAGATTGATCAGGCAAGTTCAAAGTTGGAAAATGGTCAGAAAGTCAGTTATCCCAATCAGGAAAAGGCTGGACAGGATATTCAATGACATGCAGGAGAAAGGATGGCGTACATAGTAGATGGTTAAAAGGGCGCAGCAAAGCAACAATTGATCAAACAGAGTAGGACTGTTGATCCAATTGGAACAAGTTAGAGGCCACAATAAAAAAAAAGAAGAGGAAAAATCATTGGAAGGACTAAGATTGGTGTTTTAAGAGGCAGAAAATACCAAGCAACTTGAAGCAATGGGTTGCAAGGATAACAAAGCAATTAAAAGATGCAGGCAAGAACAAGTAAGATTTTTACAAGCTAATGTAAGGATAATAAGAGAAAAGATTGGTACTTGATGAGTCAACCACACTTGGAGTTAATGAACATGGTGGGGTTTTTATTTCAAAAAAACTGAAATTGCACGGTTTCAAGCAAGCTATTGAGGAGTAGATTGAGATAATTTAATAAGTTTTGAGATCAAAACTTGCCACATTAATTGAAATTAGAGGATTGAGAGACCTTGGCAGCAGAAATCAAGCTAAGCGCAAGGTTGATAAGATGGCAAGGACGCAGAATTGGAGCTTGATAATTTGAGAAATCAAAGTTAATTAAGACTTCCCAAAAGAAATTGATTAAGAACTTGATAAGAGACCAAATCAATGGCAAGCAGATAAATATGGAAAAAGAGTTGTAAGCAACCAGAAGAATAGAGTAAGTTGTCAATGATCAAAAAAGAATACAATGGTAAATGAATGGCGCTCTGACAGGATATGAAATCAGATTTTTAGTGCAAAGGAGCTCAATTTTGAGTTGGAACACAGAAGATTGAGATGATCAGGCAGGATAAGATGAATTGACCAAGGGAATAGGAGAAAATTTAATATAGCGCCAAGGACTAAATTAAAGAAGAAAAGATGACAAGAATGACACCACAGTTGCAAGATGAGATAGCACCAAGTGGATTTAAGGATTGAAAGGGTGGGTGATCAAAGGAGGTAAGACTGGGGAAGGTGAGATGAAAAGTAGAGTGTTCCCAGGGAATCATTTTTACTATTAATTGTGTTGAAATAATTGGTCAATGCTCCAGCTGAAATTTTTGAGAAGATGAGGATGGGATCCTATAGTGCTAAGAGGAGTGGGCCTGGGAGTCAAATTGGGGCGCTCAGGTTCAATGTAAGTAAGAACAGATGATGATAAATTGGCTGGACTAGAATTAGTTTAAGTATTATATATAAAAGCCATATGTTGTAAACCAACTTGTGGTAATAATAATTACAAGGATATTGAATAATGAATGAAAAAAAAACAAAGAGCTGTCACATAATCAGTGACAGGCAGTATGCAACAAGGCAGAGAAAAAACAGGCCATAAGACAGGAAATAAAAGCTATCAAAATAAGAGCTGTAACACAATAAAACTGAAGCATTCATTCAAGCTTATTTGGCCATTTAAAAAACCATAAAACTAAGAAAGATCAAGATAAGAAAGGAGGTTCTTAGATATAAAAATTCTGTTAAATGAACTAGTTACTCAGTCTTCTTACAAGAGTATGATCAGTAATGGAAAATCAGACTACTTGAGCTAGCATTCTTTCAGACTCAATCATGACTTAATCTTGAAACAATCAACCAATAAGAGGGACAACTGATAAGAGATATGATATATTTCTTAATCATAAAACACTCATTTTATGAGGCCCATAATACTGGAAAATATTTTAAATTCAAAATTATTTTTATCTAATTTTTATATAATTTTTAGTTAATTTTTTTAATTCAAAAAATAAGGGAAATAGTTTCCATAATTCCAACAGTTCATATCACCTGTAGAGCATGCGACTGACTAGCAGTGGCATGAGAACCAGCTGAGTGGCTTGGAGTAGTTTCTTCTATCTTTGCATTGTTTATTTGGTCATGTAGTTATCTGTGAGATTGGAAATATGGTTTGGTTGGATTTGGGTATAGGTCTGCCCACCATGCTACCACCAGGAAAGCTAATTTACCCCACCTTCATGGTAAGTAAAAGCACCAACCTGAACCCCCTCCACTAATCCAAAAAAAACCCAAAGCTTCTGTAAATTATGCCAGTGGACCTGATTTCACCATTCAAGGTTCCAAAATTCAACAATTTCTGCTTCCTCCTAACAATCAGGGATTCGCATAGTGGAAATGCCTTTGTGAAGTTACTACAAAAAAAATCATGTGCAACCCCTTTTATAGTATAAAGGATTTACCATGTAGAAAGACTAACCTCCTCAGAGTCAAAATAGTGGGGAGAAATGAGGGGGGAAATTTTTCCAACAAATCCCTTGTGGAATACTTCTCCAAGAAGGGAATCACTACCAAATTTCCCTTCTGTACCATCACTACCAGAACAGAATGATTGAAAAATACAACAGGATTATTGGCAATAAGGCCCAGAAATTACTATTGGAAAGCAAACCCCTCAAGTAATTTTGGAGATTTTCCTGTGTAAGGGCGGCCTATGTATTCACCTGGCTGCCCAAAAAACTTTGTGGAAAATCAAATACTCACCATCTTTTATTAAATAAGAAACCATTTTTAGATTGCTTCTGGCTCTCTGGAATCAGGGTGTATATTCATTTACCAGTGGATCTATGCCACTATTTTGATGACCATGGGATTGAGGCTATTTCAGTTTTGTACCTGGAGCAATCAAAGGGATTTCTCTTCTGGATTCCAGGTGAGGGACTCTCTGTACAATTGGGAATGGCTTGTTTACCCAAGGTGCAACAGTCCAAGCTTGAGGCATTGGTTTCTCCCAAAGGCCTGCTGTGGCTAATGTGATCCAATTAGGCAATTATTTGAGAAATGAACTGTTTTACAAGCAGAGAATCATCATTGACCACATCCTGGCAACATGAAAATTTTAAAATGTAAGTGTTCCAACTAGGTTTGATGCAACAAGACCCTTCCTCAACTTGTAGAATTGGAAAGTGGCCATTGATGAATGTGGAAATTTGAGTGAGATACTCCGGTTGAGGTTTGAAGGAAAGGATGAGAAGGGATCTTATGATGCTAAGAGGAGTGGATCTGGGGAGTCAAAGAAGGGCACTACGGTTCATAGTGAGTCAGAACAGATGATAATCATTCACTGGAGAGTTGGCTGCTTAATTAGTCTAGATACAAGCAAGGCCAACAAGTGGTTGACATAAGAAAGATGATAATGAATAAAGATTATTCAAAGCTAAGCCAGAGAGTCCACACCAGTGGAGGACATATCTGGGAGGACTGGAATGGTAGGGCCACTAGGATTGATGTCAAAGGAGTTAATGTAACTATAACAAAGTAAGCATAGTCTAATAAACTCACAGGGCAGAAACACTCAAGAGAAGAACAAGGTGAGTAAGGTCAGAGCAGGAAAGCACTAAAGATTCAGGAAGTATACACACATGACAAGAATTCCAACAATGAAAAACTGGGAAATCTGGCTTCCATGGGAGTCAGAGAAGTTGTTGATTCCCCATCCAGGAAGATGGAACTTGAGTGTAGGTGGTTCTTTGCAATGGAGCCAGCTTTCAGGAAAGACAGCAAATTTTATAAAGGAAGTTGCACATCAAAAGGATACAAACAGGTGGTTGGTATTGATATTGTAAAGCATTTTCACACACAACCGCTTTTTCCTCCTTGAGACTCCTCCTGAAAATGGCTGCCAGGTTCCAGTGGCCATCACAAAGTTTTGTTTTTTAGCCACTTACCTGAATTCTGCCATAGACAGGGAATTACAAGGCAAACCCCCACCAGGAATGAAACTTTTCCAAGGTCAGTACCCAAGCCTGAAGAAAGGCCTATATTATACATATCAGGCCGCACACTTCTGGTGGAAAAACATGAGGCAACTAATAATTGACTCAGGATACTGGCCCCCACAATACAATTGCCCCCTATATTTGCTCAAACATAGGACAAAAGGAGGGTTCACTTGGATCCACATTCATGATGGTGTGGTCACAACCTCCAGGGTTGAGATTATCAAGCAACCAGATTGGGTTCTGAAATATACTATTCAACTCAAATGGCTTCCATACATTAACATGGTTTTGGGTATAGATATTGATTGGTATGCAAATGATTTTGGGCTGTCTCAGCAGAAACTGATAGAAAAAATATTTTCTGACCACTGGGGAAATTAAAACTATAAAATACTCTCTTACCTTCAAGGTATGGCCTGGTAATCCAGTTTGGCCCCAATGTGGTTAGCAAAGATAATTTTCTCTCTCTTTTTGATTCCCTGAGTTATTTGGAAGTAGGGAAAAGGCCAGATATTGTCTACAATGTAAACCTCCTCTCATGATTAACTTCTTTCCCTGATTCATTCCACTGGAAGTGCATTTAGCACTTAATATCTTACATTTCCCGCATGCAGGACCTTATAGCACTTAATATCTTACATGGCCCACATGCAGGAACTTAAGCTTGCACTGAAACCATGAAATGACAGGAAATTTTTCACAGGTTACTGCAAGGCCTCCTGGGGTGGGGAATTCTCAAATTAAATACAGGGAATGCTAGTGTCCTTCCTGAATTTCCACATTGTCTGGATTTCCCAGAGTCAAAGGTGTGTGGCATTATTTACATGCCATATGGGTTAAATGGTGCTGGGAGTTGCCACAAGACAATTTCTCTGGTTAAGGCATCTTTTCAAGGATATGCTATGGTTGGAAAATGTTGGAAATCTTTTTTTCAACAATGAGGCTGCAATCAGAATTGCAAACAATGATTTAGCTCACAAAAAAATTCAAAAAATGGAGCAGGACTTCAAAATTTCAAACAAGGCCTTAAAAAAAAGCAGACTACCTTGGAGTGGGTAAGGTTGGAGGAACAACTGGCAGACATCCTAACCATACTGGGGGGGCTCCAAATTTTCGAATGGCTGAAGGATCCCTTACAGGTAAATTGTGAACCATTCTTTTTCTCTTTTTTTCTCCCCTGTGGTTACCCCTTTCCTAACATTTACCTCCTGTCTTTCCACTAAATTCCCATCAGTAATCTTCCCCGGAACACTAATTGCTGTATATAGTACCATTCAATAGTGAGGGGCCCTATTAGGGCAGTTGTGAGCAAAGTTTTGGGGGGTTTTAACCACAAACAGGTTACACAAGCATACACACAAATATTCATAAAACTCTGTATATGAATGTAGACAATGCAGCGCCTGTGAGTAAAAACTCATAGGCTTTACAACCTATCAACACCAAAAATTATAGTCTGTTCCTTTGGAAAATTGGTATCATTTTAGTAATTTATTTGGCATTCATTTTATTAAGGGTCTAATTTTATGTTCTGCAAACACATTCCAATTGGAATGATTTTTCCTCCATCCTTTTGAAAAAACATTTTAGTGAAATTTTTCTTCTCAATTTCACTGTTTTATTCTTTATAATTTCATTTTTCACAATTTTAAAACTGTTACAATGTCCTTTTTTTTATTTTTTCAATAATACTACTTATTCATACTATCATTTGTTTTTTGAAAGAATAATTTGTGAAAATTGGACTAAATTCCCCAGTGCATGTATTGAAATTAAATCGTTCACTTGAGGCAAATCAACAAGTGTTCCAATCTTTATCCCAATGGTTTAAATACTGTAGTTCAAACTTGGTGTGGGGATAGAAGCCAAGTTTTGAAGTTTAAATGCCATCCTGCATAAATGCACTAGGAAAATCAATTATATTTTTTCAAGGCTACTGGTTTGCTTAATTTCAACCCAATAGCCAACTCATGATCAACACCTAGGTGACCTCAGCCAGCTTTTCTAGGGAAACAAAATGGTTATGGGGTACTTCCCCATCATTTATGGCACACTTCAAAAACATGATCATTTATTTTTTGCTATAAATAGGGGCATTCAAATCAACAATTTACATGAACATTCCACCATTGAGTGTTTAAAATAAATTTACCTATATATAACTCACAAAATTGACAGATGTTAAGTTCACCTTAATAAATTAGTCACAGCCTACCTGCAACAGTTGATCACCAATCTGGAAGAGGGTTTGAGGGCAAGCCGCTTAAGAGGATTTAGGGGGCCAGGCTATTTCTGAAATTTGTAAGCCTTGTGACAGGAGCAAAAGTATTGAAAAAATACAAAAGTAGCTAGAATCTCAACCAAATCTGCTTCTCCTTGGGTATGGGGGGTTTTCTAAATTTTATTACCCATTTATTGTTTATTTATTGCTGTTTACACTCCAAAAATGGCCCTGATATCACCTTTATCCTACAAAAAGGATTTTAATTGAATTTCTTTCATTTGATTAAACTTCTTTGGAGTTAATTGTGGATCATGCCACAAAATTGATTTAAATACTCTGATTAATCACTTTTTTTGCATTGAATTAATTAAATTTTGGAATAAAAATAGTGAAATCAGGGTTCCTGAAAATAAACCCAAACCTTAAGATTTCAGAATGAATTGTGAAAATTGATATAGAAATTTTGGGATCTAAATGAGAAAAAGAGAGAGGAATTCAAAGGTTTAAAAATTATTTTTGAGAAAATCTTGAAAGAAAAAAAATTGACAGGTTGAAACTTAATAATCATAGATGAGTAAATATTACACCTGTTGCGAATGTGAAAATGAAGATTTTTGTGGTGGGATTCAAACCCACAACCTCAGATAGACTGAGACAAATACTAGAGTGCTTCCTTTACCAACTAGGCTACAGAAGCCTGTGGCTGCCAGTTTTCTTTTGGTATTACAGGTTCAGGTTCAACTGCAAAGCCTCTGTACTGTGGTGATAAATCATATTAGCAGGTTTAACACCAACACTCCCCCTTGCTACATGCTTTAGAAATAGTCACAGAAATTGGTACCCAGGTGAAACAGTGATCAGTGCATTGATAGAACCTGCAATCATAGGGTATTCTTACGGGTGAGAATGGTCTTACAGGAAGCATTCACATCTTATTCAAGCCTGTTAATTAAGAAATTATACTTTCAGGTAGGCTCTGGGTTCATAACCTGTTTATAATTTGAAAATGAAAATGTTTCTCATGGAAGTCAAACCCATGACCTCAGATAGAGTTAGGCACATACTATAGTGCTGCCTTTACCAACTAGGCTACAGACTGTCACACAACCACCCCACATACTATAGGGAAGTCCTTTGGTGATTGTGAGTGCAAATGAGAAAACTGATTGTGAGAGATAATTGCAAGGTAGCAAGGCAAACTGCAAAGTGTGAACTGATGTTTGATGGCCCAACAAACAGTGATAGGAATTATTTTTTCCAATGGGAGGAAACCAAATCCAAGACCAATTTGATGACTTCTTTTAGAAAAATTCAAGAGTGTATGAAATTGACTAACTGAGGAGCTAATCTTCAGGAAGGAGGCATAGCCTTTATAAGGTAATCCAATGATGACTAGATAAAACTTGATGGATTTCTACCTACAACTAGGGAGAAATGATGTGATGAATGACAGGAACAGAATGGGAAAATGAAATAACAGTACGGTCAATTTCAAGGTAGTAGTGTAGGTACAAGACAATAGAATCTGAGAGTACATGACATAATGGGTGATACATGGAAGGAATGACATGCAAGGAAAATGCAAATGAATGGATTTAGTTTATAGAGGGAAGAGGGAAATTTCTTTGGAGGAACTATACATTTGATATGGATATCTAGGCATGGGTGTGAAATAGTGTGATTTCTTGACCAAGAATGGAAGTCCAAGGGCTGATGATACCCAAGGGTAGAAGAGCAAAGCTTGAATGGATGGTCAACCTGATTAGAGTTTCCTGCAAATATTTGCCAGTATATACTGAGTTGCCAAGATTGGAAGGTTGTTATGCAAGCCAGAGGTGGTAAGAGGAACAAGCCAATGATGTTGTGCTTTATTTGTGTCCCGCTTAAGCATTGAGGTAGATGGTACTGAGGAAAATGATATTTCAAAATGATGAAGAAAATGACCCTTAACCTTGGAGCTTGACAGTTTCCTGGTTATAAAGCCCCAAACTCCTGCAAGCATCTAAATAGTTTCCCATGTATTTCAAAAGAGTTTAAGTCAATGTATACCCTTAAATCATACTTAATTGCTTGAATAAATTTGCAATCAATTACTTTTTCATCCTCCTCTTGCCATTGTGAAAACCATATTCACCAAAAAAAGAAGTGTTTTCCAAGCACTTCTGCCTTTGTTATTTGAGGCAAGTGCAATCAATTTTGTCTTTGGAAGGTGGCTTCTTCATTTCCTTAAAATAGAAAGCCTTTTGTTGATACCCCTGAGGGGTATACAAGTGAATTCCAAAGTCCAAGTTCTGCCCTGCGTGTGAATTATCATATTCCACCGGTACCAGAAATTGAATTTCTCAGAGTGCAGAATCCAGGTGTTTGAGGTTATAAACAAACTCAATAAATGAAATGGAAAAAATATCATGAAAATTTTTCCCTTCTTAGTATTGCCAAGTTTCTGGAGGTAAACCACCACCACCACCATATTTTGGACCATCATCCAAAGTTCAGATGAATCAAGTGGACTCTAAGGTGCAAAATGAGGTGCAAGGTGAAGAGCAGGTTGAACCAATCACCAAGGAAAGAAGGAAGGAACAAAATGGAAATGAAGGAGGCAAAAGAACAGAACTGGAGGAATGAAATGAAGGAAATGGAGGTGAAGGAGGGAAAAAAATGGAAAGGGAGGAAATGGATGGAATGGAACATCAAAGCAAAGGATCCCAAGTGCAAGTTGTGGTACCAATCAAAGCTGATGTGAGATGGTTTACTAGCAATATTGAGGAGGTTTTTTCATGAGTTTGATGGAAGGGAGCCCATGAAGAACTCTTAGAAGCCAATCAATTGAACGCTAGAACAAACAGGGATTGGACAGCAAAGTGCAAGGGAATCTTTGGGGAGGCGCTGGTTGGACAAGTTCTTGTATTGCAACAGATGTTTGGTTTGATGAATGATGAATATCTGGAAGAGTTTTAATCAATGGTGAGGGATTTGACTGAGAATTTGGAAAAAGTGGAGTAAAAGGTAAAGGAAAATTTTTAATTTATTATATATTTTATTAATCTTATTTTACTATAGTTATTTTAAGATCATTTTCTTTGAAATAATATATATATATATATATTGTTTTATTTGGGAAAACAGAAAAATGTTACATTAGAATGATGGTGAAAGAAATAAAAGGTGATGTGTAAAATTAAAAATAGATTGTGTTATGAATGTGGAAAAAGAGATAAATTAAGGAAAATAAGAATTAGATAGGATGGAATGACATAATAGGTGTGGTGGGATGGAATGGAATGGAATGTAAATATGGAAGGGAATGGGAATATGCAATGGATTACTACTGGATTGGATAGAATTAAGCTTGGAATGTTTTCAAGGATAGTTTGCATGGAACTCTTGGACCAATTTGGGAGAATTTCAAAGGTGATGGGCTGGTTCCCACAAGGTGCAATCTTTTTTGGACTGAAAGCCAGTCCATTTGAGGAGGTATTGAAGTTTTCCTTTGCGTAACCTGGAATCCAGAATACAACTTACTTCCCACTATAAATGATTTTGGACGTTGAATGGTTCAGGAGGGGTATGAGTCTTGCCCTGGTGTGAGAATTGATCTGGCTCTAGGAGGGACACATGAAAGACCAGGTGGATAACTTTCCATTTTGCAGCTAAAGAAAGTTTGAAAGAATTTGGAGAGATGACTGATTAAACTTTGAAGGGACCAAGTTTTCCTTCAGATATTCTATGGGTTGGGAAAGTACTGAAAATTTTCCAATCATCAAGCCATACCTCATTTCCTACTGCAAAGGTTGGTTCTGTAGTGCAAAAATGGCCTGATTTCTCCTTTTAGCACTAGTTTGCTGCTTTGATGTTGGATCAAAGTTCAAATTGAAGAGATTAGATTTGGGTAAGATAATTGTTAGTGCAATGATGAAGTGCTATGTGAATGGAAGAAAAATTTGGGTTTCTTCCATAAAGAGTCTGGAAGGGCAACTTTTTGGTGGAGGAATGAGTGGAGTTTTTGTATGAAAACTTGGCTAATGGGAGACATTGCAACCAGATGTCCTGTTGATATGAGACTTACATTTGAAGAAACTTCTCAAGAGTCTGATTAACTTGCTTGGTTTCCCCATCCGTTGCCTGGTTGTAAGCCATTAATAAGTTGCAAGTGATCTTCAAACTCTGGCATAGCAAGGTCCAGATGCTTTAGATGAAGAAAGATCCGCAATCACTAACTATATTATCAGGGAGACCATGTTTTAAAATACATATTCTATGAATAAATTAGCTAGGTCTTCCAAAGAGGCTGTCACACTACTGTGAAGAAATAAAGCCATCTTTGAGAAGCAATCTACTACTACTAAAATAGCATCATAACCACTATGAATAGTTAGTTGCAAAATGAAATACATCAACAACAAGTGCCAAGGAATAGCTGGGATAGGAAGTGGCTGAAGCAGCCCATACTTCCAGGGTTTTGAGGAATTGTTACAATTGCAATCATAGCATGCGCTAACATAGTCTTTTACTTCCTTGGTCATACCAGGTCAATAGAGGTCTTGTGCAATCAAATGGTAGGTTTTATCCTGCCCATGATGACCAGAAAGCGCAGAATCATACCAATACTCAAAGATATGTAAATTAATACAAGGATTATCAGGTACTACCATACAATATTTATAGACTAATTAACCATCTTTTCCCATACTTTAATCACTATCTAATTATTTTGCACTCTTAAAAGGTTTTCTACACTTTGGATTGTTGAGTTGAGCTTTTCAAATTTTGCAAGCTTTGTCTTGATGGTGGTTAATGATTGGACTGAGTTGGGCAGACTGATTGTAGAAGAGTGTCCTAATTCTTTCAGGGTTTTTATTGGCAAAGGCCCTCCCCCCCCTGGGTAAACATTGTCCCAACATGATAAAGCATCAGGGACCACGGCTGGTTTTTCAGGGAGTTACATGATCATAAAGTTTGACTTGGAGCTTCATTTAGCCCAACATGCCTGTTTGCATATAATGAATTTTGAGCTCATGAAGTATTTAGGAGAATTGTGATCAGTTAAGACCTCAAATTGTTCCAAAAGAATCAAAAGGTATGAACGCCATGTCTTCAATCAATGAAAGATTGCAAGAAGTTCCTTTTCATGAATTTAATATTTAAGCTCTTCAGCAAGCAGTTTTCAAGACTCAAAGACTACAAGATGAAAAGGAGAGGAAAAAGAAGAAAAATGCAAGATTACCCCTGAAATTGCATAGTTGCTTGCGTCTGTTTCCACAATATTTCAAGCTAGCTTTTTGAAATGAGAAATTATTGGAGCAGTGGTAAAAGCTTTCTTTAGAGCTTCAAACTCCAAAGCAGCTTGCTCATTAAAGATCAACTGAGGGTCTTTTTGAAGAAGATTGGTAAGATTAACAGTCTTATTGATGTAATGCTCAATGAACCCCCTGTAAAAATTACTAAATCCAAGAAAAACTTGAATATATTTGACCAAAGAAGGTTCAGGCCAGTCCAATATGCATTGACTTTTGGCTGGGTCCCTTGATATTCCTTTCTGCAAGAATATGAAACCTAAAAACTCAAGAGAATGAGTATAAAATTTTCCCTTGGAGGCTTTTGCAAACAGATTATTCTTTCAAAGTTGCTGCAGCACCTCTTGCACATTTGCAATGTGATCCTGAATAGTTTTCCAGTAGAAAATTATATCATCAAGATACACCACAAGGTATTTCTCTAAAATTTCAGAAAGAATTTCATTGAAAAAAATTTGGAAAATAGAAGGAGCATTTCCAATGCCAAAAGTCATGATTTTATAATCATAAGTGACAAACTGTGTTCTCATTGGGGTCAAATACTCATTGCCTTTTGAAATTACAATTAGTTTATAAGCGCCTTGAAGTTCTGACTTTGAGAAATAAGCAGCTCCATGGAAGAGATTGAGGAGTTGCTACATAGGGGGTACTGGGTAAGCATTCTTCCAGCTTGCCTGGTTCAGTTTCCTGTATTTGAAACAAATTTTAAGGCCACCCTCTTTCTGTTGGACAAATAGGATGGGCCAGCCAGTGTTTGAATCACTTTGTTGAAGAAATACTTTTCATAAATTTTCCACAATGTATTCCTGAAGCATGATTGATTCTTGCTTTGATAGAGATTAGACTGGTAAGGGTGC
Organism: Puccinia polysora; assembly: GCA_025617555.3. NCBI lineage: Eukaryota > Fungi > Basidiomycota > Pucciniomycetes > Pucciniales > Pucciniaceae > Puccinia > Puccinia polysora. Next base: position 44,471,634 of record CM062613.1, read on the forward strand.
CGGGGGTGGGCCAGTGGGTTTGATCCTGTTATCATAAGAATGGGAAAGATGTAGTTTATTTGCCTTTAAAACTGAAAAGAAGTAAGCAAACTCATGATAAACTAAAGGTAAAGACTTTCAAATGATTTATAAATCTTAAATCTTTTCATCTTTCAGCACTGTATTTGAAGTGCTTGCACAATGGGAGAGGATTAAGGATCTCAAAAAACACCCTTTGTTAGGAAACTGTTTCTCTTCAAAGAAACAAAAAAGAGGTAAGTGAGAAAAATAATCAATAAATCCTAAATCTGAAGAGGGAACTTGGGAATGAAGGTCACAATATTTCAAATCTCCTGGCGGAAAATTTTCATCCAACTCAATAACACTGTCAGGTAGGCTGTTTAATTCCGGTTTGAAAAAAAGATTAGCATCCTTGGGTTTCAAGGTTCAAAGTTTAATTTATTCCATGTTTAATTAATCCTTGTTGCCAATTCACATCAGGGTTCCACTAAACTAAAAAGTTGTGGCCTAGAATGGTTTTTTCCATTCCTGGGATATCCAGAAAAAATAAATCCCATTTGAAGCTGGGTAAATTGGAAAAATAAAAGTTCAATTTTCCCTTATGGTTAACCCAATGACAGGGCTTGGTTGAACTACTTACTAAATAGAAGGTAAACTTATTCATCTCAGAAGGCGTAAAATTTTTGGATGTGGCAAAAGATGAACTTATAAAAGAAACATTAGCGCTGGAATCAAGTAAAATACAATAGGGGGTGTTTTCAGAATTTGAAAGGAAAAATCTTGAACTTGGAGCACCAATTGACTCACAAGTGCAAAGATTGAGTTGCTGTAATTTATATAAAGTGTTGTTTTCCTTGCAAGTATCAGAAAAGCTACAAGCTAATTTTTTGACTTCTTAGCTGCTTTTCACAACTATTGACATCATTTTTTCCTCCAAAATAAATACATAACCCATCTCTCCCCCTGCTTTGCCATCCCTTGCTACAGAGAATGCTGTTTTCCTTATCCAGGATTTTTAGAGTTGTGGCAACAGCTTTCCCCTTGGGGTTGGAGTTTGAAGTTGTATTTTTTTGGAGTGTTTTGGATTCTTCAAGTGTTGCTTTAAATATTTGTTTGCCTTAGGAGCCAAGGCTGATTATCCATGATTGTTTTTTCCAGAATGGTTCTTTTTTTGATAGAAATTATCAAGCTTGATCTCCTAATTGATTAGTTGCTGAAGGAAGGTTTTCTCATGTCCCCCAACTGCAAGCTGTTCAATTACGCTTTGGTGTTGTTATATAGTCCTGTATTGGGAACTGTGTTGTGGCCTGTAATCTCAGCATTAAGTAGGTCAGTCTCAGCAGTTGGGGTGCCCTTGGTGTCAGCAGTGGCTGCTGTGGGCTTGGCAGCAGGCACTGCGGGGCTCAGAACACCAGCTACAGGATGGGATTTATCAAGGTGCGGCGGGTTGCAACCCGCTCAGACGTTATGGACCTAGGAATGGAGCTGGCCCAACCAATTTTGCGGGTGGTTAGTTTGGGGAGGTAAGAGCGGGTAAATTGCGGGTTTATGTGCGTGGGCCGATGCGCACAAGCGCGGGCCAACCCAAGGGGCCAGGGAAATCAAAAAGGCGCATTGGGTGGATACAGACAAGTGCGGGGGGCTCCAAGTCAGGCAAGGTGGAGGGCTGTGTCATGACAAGGACAAACAGGATGTGTGTAATTTCAGGTGGGCTTGAGGGATTGGGGAGGTAGGGGTATGGTTTAGGGTTAGGCTAGGGTTCTGTTTCTAGGGTTCTCTTCTCATTTGTTGTTGGGCTGTCATTGCACTTGTACCTAGGTGAGGTTGAGAGATGGGGATATAAAGTCCCCTCCCTCAGAGTGGGTTGAGAAGGAGCATCATGATACCACATATTATGGTTTTGGGAAAGGAATTCATATCTCTCTCTTTCTCTCTCTCTCTCTTTAAGGGCACATCCCACTCCTTACAGACTCTAGGACCAATAACTTCCAAACTCAAGGAAAATTTGGAAAGTACCCTTCTTTTATTTCCACAATGCATGCAGTTAAACCCTTTTGAAAATGAAATAAGAGTGCTGCCTTTTTCCATTGGATGCAAGACTGCAGAGTTTGGAACTTCATAAATAGACTATTAATTTTGTATTTGGTGTTTTGCACTTTTTTGGGGTTGCGAAACAGGTTGAAAAGTTGCTTCTTGAACTCATCCCAATTTTTTAGAATACCAGTGGGAATTTTACTTGATAATAGTTATAGGTATGGTTCAAACCACTGCTAGGCTCTACCTCCCAAGAAGGAAGATGAGGACATGAATTTATTTCTGTTGGAGGGAAAGCTATTGGGATTGTTTGAGAAGATGATTTTAAAATAATTTAACTAAGATATAATTTTATTGGAGTTTTCCCCCATAAAATTGTCAGGCTGCTTCATTCCCTGAGTGCAAAAGCTGGGACCACTTGTTCTAGGTAGCAAGGCATGTTGTTTAAGATCTTGGATCAAAGCAGAGAGAAAGGTCAGATTATTGGCCTTGGGAGCACTAGGGAAAACCTTGATCTACCGCAAGTCAAGGCTTCATTGGAAGATTGTTTGGAATCTTTCAATTCCTTGAGAAGATCCACCAGAGCTTCCTGTTGAGGAGCAAGGGGATTTTCAAGAGGTTCAAATAAAGGTGATTTAAAAGAATGAACTGGATCTAGGGCTTGTTGGACCCACAAAGCACTGGATCTCCCTACCAAATTAATCTCATCATTGCAAGGGGTGAGGGAAGCATTCCCATTCAAGAAAGTACGTGAAATTGTGAAAGAAATGTAATATAGCGCACAACTATGATAGATGGACTTAGTTATTTAATTTACTGTCACACTACCATCCCATGTACTATAGGGCAATCTTTAGATGATTGTGAGGTCAAATGAGGAAACTGAGTGCAATTGATAAGTGCAAGGTAGAGAGGCTAACTGAATTTCAAACTGAGGTTCAATGGCTCAAAACATAGAAAGAGGAATGAGTTGTTCCAATGGGAGGAAACCAAAGCCAAGCCCAATGAGATGACTTGTTTTAGAAAATTGAAAGAACTTATAAAATTAACTAACTGAGGAGACAATCTTCAGGCAGGCGGCGCAGCTTTATAAGTTAATTCAATGATGACTAGATACAACCTGATGGATTGCTACCTACAACTAGGGAGCAATGATGTGATCAATGGCAGGAACAGAATGGGAAAATTAAATTACAGTACATTTTTTTCCAAGGTTGTAGTGTAGGTGCAAGACAATATAACATGAGTGTACAGAGATTTAATGGATGAGAAAAGGAAGGAATGACATGTGAGGACAAGGGAAATGAACAGATATAGCTATGTGGGGAAAGGGGCTAGTCCATTTGCAAACTATACAGTTGATGTGTCTACCTGGGCATGGGTGCAAACTAGTTTGATTGTGTGACCAAGAATGTAAATCCAAGGGCTGATGATACCCAAGGGTAGAAGAGAACATCTCAAATGGATGGTCAACTGAATAAGAGTTAAATGCCAATATTTGAAAGTATATACTTAGTTTCCAAGATTGGGAGGTTTCTATGCTAGCCAGAGGTAGTAAGTGGAAGGCACCAATGATTTTGTGCTTTATTTTTGTCACACTTATGGAATGAGGTAGATGGTACTGAGATAAAGGATATTTCAAAATGATGAGGACAATGACCCTTAACCTTGGAGAATGACACCAAAACTTGTGGCTACCAGGGTTGTTTTTGGTAATACTGGTGCAGGTTCCAAAGCCTCCAGACTGTGTTGATACATCTTTTTAGCAGTTTTTAACACATGATTACCAAGAGAGAATTTTTAAATTTAAAATAGATATATGTTCCATGCAAATTTTATTTTATCTTGAATTTTCAATAAAGTATAAAAACAAATGATTACACACATTAAATGATTTTGAAGCATTTTCCCAAAGTATGTAGCACATATTCTGCTCAAGATCTTGTATCTACACCTGCCAATAGGTATTGAATGCTCTTGAAATCTCACTTAAAAACAAACAAATTCTAAATTTTTACATTTATATATAATTTTTAATCCACTTCATGCATTGAAAAATTTTTTTTTGCAATAAAATTCTGAGATAATGCAGGAATAGATTGATTTTGGAATCCAAAAAACCAAAAGTTTCAAAAAAGCTTTGAATTGCAATCTCTGTTGCTACACCTGCTTACAGGTGCAGCCTTACTTTTCCATGGTGAATTTTTCTTGAACATTCAATCACTTCCCAATAAAATGCAAGTAATCCCCAGTCATAAAAATTGGAAAATTTGCATTATGCCATGAAGAAATACAGCTACTCAATCAAATTTTTATCACAAATAAATCAATGAAACTAATTCCAATAATCATCAATAAATATTTTAGCTAAAACTTCATTTTAACATGACCTGTTTTCCACCTCAATTTTTATTCTTTATTATCTTGCTGGTCTAGCTAATACCTGAAGTTTTCTGCTAAAACTCTCCATATTCTTGCCAATTGCTCAATTTTTCCAACTTCAAATGTCTTTTATTTTTTTTTTCTACCTCAATTTTTCCAAACAATTCTTTCAGTTAGGCCACTAGCTCTTCATTTCAATTAATCATTAAGCTATTCCCAAGCATTGAAAAAGGGATTGTGTTGAAATCTTAGTCCCAAGTGGTTTGATCCCCAATCCTTGGAAACAATCATATTTTATCCAGACTCATATTTGAGTAGATTTTTTTTTCTCATGAGTGTTTAATTCTAGTATTTCCTTCAACTCATACTTGTAGTTAAATTTCTACTGGAATTAATATCTTGAATCCACGCAGCTCTTTTTTTTTCTTACCAATTTTTAGTGATGTTCAAGTTTGTGAATTTCCAGTGATACTCCTTTTATTCTTGAATATTTCCTCTTGTTAGAATCCTACTTGATAAAATCAAAATCACGCTTAGAAAAATCAACATTTTATGCATAATATTTGTTGTTCCCTATTATTTTCAAGCCACTCATCAGAAAACTTGTATCAAATCTATATATAGTTTATTATTATTTGGAACTTTAGCACCCCCTGATCATCCTTTAATCCTTCTAGAGTGCCCCTTGAGACCCTCTCTGGATCTTCCCCTCTTGAAAAACAAAGCTTCTTCTATCATATATCACTTTTATCAGGCACTCAACTGGTCTTTATTTTAACATGCTCTTCCATCAAGGAATCCAATGAAACTTGAAAATAATTCCATATAAATTACCTCATTTCTACTTCAAATATTCTCTGGTCTTCTTCAAACAAATTAACCGAAAAAATCCCAAAATATCTCCACACCCCCACCCCCTTTGGTGAGGTGTAATAATAGATGGATTTTCTTCAGAAAAAAAGACAAAATTGATTTCTTTGAATCTCAAAGAGATTTTTATATTTTTTCAGTTTGAAGTAAGAGCTATGAGAATTGAAGTAAGAGCTATGAGAATAGTTGAAATTTAAAGAGAAGAGTGTTTTGATGAAAAAGGAAACTGGAAGAAGTCAAAATTCTTTCTTGAATACAGCAATCATGCAATTTAATATGAAACAAACTAATTGATAAAAATATTACAACAGGGAAGGTAATTCTGATTTTCAGGAAAAAGATAATTCCCTTCCTTGGCTTCAAAATTAAAAACTGCAGAAATCCCTCCTAAATTTGGAAAGATATGTGCATATTAGACAACACCACAAACCATGTGTTCAATTTCAAATTTTTCAGGAATTTTTGAGCTCATGATCAGATGTGACCAAAATGAGTAATATGAGGAGTTAAACTGAATTTAATGACAATGAAAATACAAAAAGTTATTGATTATACTTTAATAATATTTTGATGGAAAAAATGAAGATGGTTATAGTTACAAGTTGATGGGATTATGCCAAATTAATTGAGTTTTAGTCAGTGCATGAGAAAGTCTCAATATAATTTGAATAAAAAATATTGAATTTTTCATTCCAAATCTGGCTCAAAATTCATAATGAAGGTTTCCAATCAATCAACAGGTTTGGAGATCAATTAAAGGATTTAAGGGAGGTTCAAAAATTGTGCTTCCTTATTTTTTAATATAATTATGATGGCTTGAGAACTCTGTTTTGGGCACAGGCTTAATTCATGATGACAATTTTACTGAAATCACAACTGTTTTCAAGAAAGGAATTATTTTGGTGTTTCTTTTGTTACAATTATGCCTTTTGGTGTGATTTCCCACAGAAGAATAGAAATTTATGCCCCAAGGGATGAGGAGAGTAATTTATTTACTACATTCACACCTCCCATGTCATTTCCTGGCATGGTGACAGAATTTCCCCCCTTTAAAATGCATGGGGGGGTGCTGGCCCTTCCAGGGTGAAGTTTGGGGGCTGGCCATTGAAGCTGCTTGGTCAAACCATGCAGCCCTGCAGTTTCAAACTGTCTATTAAAAACTCCAGGGCAAGCCCCACAAACCTTTAGTTTTGGAAGCCAGGTTGAAACTGTTGGGCTAAACAGTTTTCCTTGGAGCTTTTGATTTCCTTTCCCCATGCAGCCTACCAAAAGGGCCAGCCAGCCCCTCCCCCCCCCTGTGGTGTTCCAAAGGGTAGGAGGGGGCAGGGCATGCCATTTCCTGGAATGGGAATGGCATGAAAATTTTATAATAATTTTTCATGCCTTTTCAAATGAGACAGAAAATTGAGGGCATGATTATAACCTGGGCCTCTGTATTATTAGCATGATTTTGGTTGGTGAAATCCTTTCAATTTTGAAGAAAAACTCTGGGTTTACCAAGATGGATGTTGAGATGATATTTAAGAACAGTAATTCCTGAGGCTGGAAGCATTAATAATATCTATGATGAATCTTTTTGTGTATAATTGAACTGCTTAAAACACAATTCATACTTTATTTTCTAATCAATGCGTAGCCACTCTATTTCAATTGTACTGCATTATATCAAGTTCCAACATAAATTGGATATCTTAATTGCTTTGGGAATTCTGAGAGCTTGAATGCTTATAAATTATCTCAAATAGTTTTATTCATGATGAAAAATCAAGCAAGACTGGTAGGCGTATTCTTGATTTTTGAGGAAATAAAAAAATACATGGTGTTTCATCATGGCAGATTTTCCAACACTGGTATCTGTTGAGTTTAAGGCCAAGCAGAAGAAGAGGGGAAAAAAATAGAGGAGAGGCAGATTTTGATGGAGACTACAATCTTTCTTAAGGGGGCCCAAATGGAACCAGAGATCCAGTGAGGTCAGGTAAGTTGACCTGGATGATAAGGGGAAATCTGATCAGTTTCAATGGATTTATCAAAAAGCTAATATTATTCTTAGATAAACTAGTATATGCCCCAAATTTGGGGAGGCATGTCATTTTCCCAGTGCATTATAGGCTTATCCCAGTGCAAAAGCTTCACTGAATATGCAAGGCCTGCATCCAGCTTGCAGCTAAGATTGCCAAGAATGGCCAAGCTACTCAATAGTTTTCAAAGGAGGTAAAATTTGGTGTTTTCCAACCCTCAAAAAAAACAATCTTTTTATGGGATTAGATGAAGAATCACATGTTGGGCCCTTAAAAAATAAGAATATTCAATAAGATCAGATAACATGAAATGGTTGATAGCTATATGTAACTGGGAGTATCACAATATTCATAAGAAATGTAATTTTTGAGTCAGAAGCAGTTGATGGGTGTAAGAAATGGTGGTTAGCAGACTACAAGTACTGGACATACAATAATAGAGTGGCTTAGAAAACTACAATTATCAGGACATAAATTGATGATAATAATTTGGCATATATCACAATCTCCATACTGCATCTTCTCTCCTTTCTCTATTTCCTCTTTATCTCTAATTCTCACATTCTGCCTGTCAGTTTTGTTCTCTATTTTCTTCTTCATTTATATCTCATTTTTATTCCATTCTTAGCCATTTCCCACTCTGAACGTGCCTCAAACCAATCCCTGCTCAATCTCTTGAATTGCATTGCTCCCTGTATTTCATATTCAATATTCAATACACACTTGTTGTGTCACCTCATGTGTGACATCTAAACTCTTGTTATCTACCTGAGGGCAGTGTAGAGACTCCAAGGGATAATGGGATCATTTAGCAAATAGCTTGCTGGCATTCACTAGAAGGGGAATTTAGTTCACTACTAGTCTTGAATAGATAGAGGTAAGGTAAGGTGGTTTTGAATTGCCTGCCCTTCTGAACTATAATAAGTCTGCACAATAATTTTTTTTAATTAGTGGCTGGTTTCTTTGAGACTTAAAATAGGTCTCTTATCAGACCTAGATTAACTATCAATAGAGATTTTTAGGAATTGCAAGGCTATTCCAGGTTGGATTGGATTACTGGCAAGCTTCCACCAATTAATAATCAAGAATTTTCGACTTTTTCTGACTATTTTTCCAATTCCAATTAAAGGATTTAAGGGTTGACTAAAAGGTGTTTAACCAGTAGGAGGACCCAAAGATGGGCTTGCCCACAGAGAGCTGGGCGGAAAAAAAGGTTGGTTGGTTGTTCTGTTTTGCTCTTCCTCTTTTATGAATTTACTAATCAAAAATGAGGGGTTTTCCCTCTTAAAAATAGGTGCTGAATAACAGGCCTTTTCTCAAGAACCCTTCTTCAAAGACACCAGCAGTTTGGTCAAATTTTCAACAATGATTTTGTGTTTGATTCCTTTTAACTTGATTCTGGTTCACTAACAAGCTGGTACTGATCAGGCAAAGGCCATAGATCTTAGGGGTAATACATCATGGGTGGGGGCTGAGGCCATACTCTGGGGCTTGATGCCATGCCATAAAACTTGGATAGGGAAAGAGAGCCCTCCTTAAATGGACAAATACTTACTCAGGGAATTCTCAGGGCTCCCCTGAGTGCGGTTCTGAGCCTCTCTCTGCACTGTTGAAGCACAGGAGGGTAAAGTTACATGAGACAAATCATTCTGGTGATAAAACGTGTAAATCAGGCTGAGAGATAACTGTATTTTTTAGTTCAATCTTTGAGATTCAGGCTAAGATATGAGATAAGAGATAAGAATGGTGTGATATTGGCGCTTCTGAGTGCTTATCTTGTATAAAAAATGATGCAGAAGTTGCCTGCAGCTTGAGTTAATTTTGCTGGTTTGGAAAAGCATGAAACATGCTTGGCAGCTGCAAGCCCTCTTTGGTAGCTTGAATGGTGTGACCTGCATGGGTTTGGTGGTGGAAGGTCATGTTCTGGGTGTTTCTTAGGACGCTTCTGAGCCCTTATCATGTATAAAATGTTGCAGGAACTACCTGCATGCTGTTTCAATGTAATTAGTTGTGGAGATATGAGGTATGCTGTTTTACCGCATGTCCTCTTGGGTGACTTGAGATTGTGGCTTGCAGGTGTTGTATGGTTGATATGGTGGCAAACTGAGTATCAGAGTGCTTCAGAGGACGCTTCAGAGCTCTTATCTGGTGGTGAAAGTTCCAGAAAAGTCATGTGCACTGAGTTGTTATTGCTGGTTGGTGAGAATTGAGATATACTTGGCTGCATGAGCCCCTACTTCTGTTGGTGCATGTATGTGTGATGTATGGTTTGAATGGTGGCAAACTGGGTATCAGAGTGCTTGAGAGGAAGCTTCAGAGGGATTATCTGGTGGTGAAAGTTCCAGAAAAGTCATGTGTACTGAGTTGTTATTGCTGGTTGGTGAGAATTGAGATATACTTGGCTGCATGAGCCCCTACTTCTGTTGGTGCATGTGTGTGTGTTGTATGGTTGGAATGGTGGCAAACTGAGTATCAGAGTGCTTGAGAGGACGCTTCAGAGGGCTTATCTGGTGGTGAAAGTTCCAGAAAAGTCATGTGTACTGAGTTGTTATTGCTTGTTGGTGAGAATTGAGATATACTTGGCTGCATGAGCCCCTACTTCTGTTGGTGCATGTGTGTGTGTTGTATGGTTGGAATGGTGGCAAACTGAGTATCAGAGTGCTTAAGAGGACGCTTCAGATGGCTTATCTGGTGGTGAAAGTTCCAGAAAAGTCATTTTTACTGAGTTGTTATTGCTGGTTGGTGAGAATTGAGATATACTTGGCTGCATGAGCCCCTACACTTCCTCTCTCACTCTGCTATCCCTCAGGTAAGAATTGTTTCCTCTTCTAGTTCCTTTTTTGCCATCACTTTCTTTGTCTCTTACTCATGAAATTCATCCTTCTACTTCTGCTCTCACTCTGTTATCCCTCAGCAATCAGTGCAACAGGTTATGAGCCCAGAGATGCAACCCAAGAATCAATAACTTCAACCAATCTTATTCTCCAGAGGTTTCTGGAAAATCTATGTGTCATAATACTTTTCAGCTATGGATTACAGTCAATCTCATCCTGTTCTAAAAACCTGTTTTATCATCCCCCTAAGCTCTCCAGGGTCAGACTCTAACTCCCTGGATTGGGTAATGATCCTATAAATTCACTTCCAAGCTTCCATCATTGGACATCTACTCAATACTGACTCAAAAAAACTAATTCAAGACACATGGTCAAGAGATAACCTAGCTGTCTGTTCAGTTATAGAAAGATCAACAAAATCATCAAACTTCCAGTCCATAAGAAAGCATGAAGAGAGCGCCATTGGGATGTGGAACTCTCTTTTCAATGCACAACAAGACAAATCCTCAGGCGGATGAATATACTGGCTTTGAAAACTCCTTCTCACAAGGTTGAACAATAATGAAATGATGGTGCATCTCACTGAAATAATCACCTATGGTGAAAAAATTGTGCCACTGATAACTCCCAAAAACCCTCTCACTTCCAAAAATCTTCAATATACCGCTATCCTCCTCTCTCTTCCCAATGACTGGCTGGGATGTGTCTCAAGTATGATGAATGAAGAGTTGGTTCCTTCCTCCAAATTAATCAAGGAACTAAAGTAGGAACACCTACAATTACAAACCAGAAAACAGGACTCACTAATTGTCAACTCATTAAAATCTCAATTCAATACCAGAACAACCAACAGATGTGAATTGGATAGATTGGATAGATCAAGCTCTTCAAGAACTTACTACTGTACAAAATCCAAAATTGAAGTACACTCCTTTGTAAGATGTCCAGAAGTCCTCAAAGATCTCAAAATCTCAAAAATTAGCAAGAAAAACCAAAAGAATCACCAAAAAAAATTACCTCAAATAGAGCAAATGCTGCAACAACAAACAAAGATGACAAAGATGACTTCTCTGATTCTGAAGTGATTATTCACACTGGATATGCATCATGCAATTTGACAAGTTTGGGCATCTAAATCAACAATGACTTCAATCTGGACTCAGGATGTACTCTATCAATGACTTGATTTGATTGGCAACTAGAAAACAAGAAACCCAACAATACATCAGTACATCTGGCCAATGGATAATAATTCTCAGCAAGCATTGAAGGGACACTCAAATTTCCTTTTGGAAACATCAAGGCTCTTGTTGATCCAAACCTCCACAAACCCCTTCTCTCAATCTCCAGTCTGTGTGATTCTGGGTGCATGGTTTCTGTCTCCTCCAATGAATGTAAAATCTACAAAAACTCCAACATCTTCAAAGATACAGTTCCCATCATCACAGGATACAGAAAGGCAAAAATGTACTATCTTCCTACAAAGAGAGTAAGCCCAGAAGAATCAGTCTTATCAAGCATCACAAGCCTATCTGACAATATCCTATTTGGATATCACTGCAGATTCTCTCACTTAAATCTGAAGTCACTTTTCAAACTCCCAAAATTGCACACTATCACTCCCCTTGTTAACAATGAGCATGAAGTTCAAAAGTGCACTACATGCATTCAATCTAAGATGTCTCAAACTCCTTTTCACTCTTGTCTCAGCTACCATTACAAATCTCCTGTTCAAATAATACACTCAGATCTGTGCAGCTTTGAAACAAAATCCAGAGAAGGGTACAAATATTTTCACCTTCATTGAAAACTGTTCCAAAGCCTTTATTGCCTACCCAGTAGAACAGAAATCTGATGTTTTTGAATTCACTAAGCTTTTCCTTTCCTTTTATCAAAACCAATTCCACTGCTTGATCACTTCTCTAAAAACCAATAATGGGGGTTAATTTGTCAAAAAAAAGTGAAGGCTTATTTAGCTCTCAAAATTATGTTTCAAAAGCCGGGCCCACCTCACTCCCCACAATCAAACGGTGTTGCCAAACAATCAAATCAAACTATTTTGAATCTCATTTGCTGCACTCTTATGTCTTCTCATCTCCCCAAATCCTACTGGGAAAATGCTCTTTGTCACTTGCTTTTCTCCTTCAACTCTTTTCTGTGAAAAACACCCCAGGGTTTCACCTCCCCCAACTCTATATTAAAAAAGGAAGATATTCCGCACGCCTATCTTCACCCCTTTGGGTGTCTTGCTTGATACAAAATACCCAAACACAAAAGGCAAAATTTGTTGCCCAAAGCTTGCCTTTCCATCCTCCTGTCTTACCTTCATCAAGGAAACAGGTATTTTCTTCTGTATCTTATCAGCAAGAAGGTTGTGAAATTGAGAGATTGCATCTTTAAAAACACTAATTTTCCCTATGGATCCTCTCCTCAAGTTGCAAGCAAAGATCATCTCCCTGCCTGTTCAGGGCTACCATGGCCTTGTTCTCCTCCCTCCACTTCCAGTTTCTTCCCCCTGCCTGTCCTGTTTTGATTCTCCCTCTTCATCACCATCACCTCTCCTGTTTTTTACTTAGTCTCCTCCCCAAACCCTTGTCTCAAATGATCTCTCTCCCTCTTCCATCATGCCATCAATCACAAATCCTCCCTGTCCTACCCTTCCCTACCCATCCATTCCATCCGCTATCCCTGGTTTCATTACTGTGCTTCCATCTCCCAGGCTATTTTTTCATCCAGAAGCTACAATCATTCCTTCCGTTCATTGTCAAGCTTCTCATATTCACCACGCCTCCAGCCCCTATCCCTTGAATGAATCTGTTTTCCTCCCTCCCTTATCCCCTTCCTCCCCTCCTCCACCAGTGTGCAACCCCCCCCCCCCCCCCCCCCCCCCATTGTCTCACCCCCTCCTCCCTCCCTCTCCCCTTCTCCTCATCATTGTTCTGCTCCTCTCCTCCTCCTCCTTGTCATTCAGCTGGACCAACCCGCCCTCCTTTGCGTTTTTGGGAACTACTCCCAATCTGCAAAATTCAAAGACAATCTTCTTGCACCCAAGACTTGGAAACCTCTATTGAATTCACCTCATTGGCATCATTGGATTGCCTCCGCACACAAAGAAATGTCCTCCCTCTGTGGCATGAAAACGTGGGTGCTGGTGCCTCCTCCTAAGGGTTGCAAAATCATAAATTTCAAATGGGTTTACAAGGTCAAGCATCAAGCAGATGGTTTGATCATCAAACTTAAGGCTTTCCTGGTTGCAATGGGAATATCACAAGTCCATTAACTTGATTTCTCAGAATCTTTTTCTCCAACTCTTCGCCTCAAAACCCTCCCAATGCTTCTAAGTCTTCTGGAAAACAAAGGGTGGGTTGGTGGCCAAGTAGATTTCAAGACAGTGTTCCTAAATTGCCACCTGGATGAGCCGGTCTACATGTCTCAGCCTCCTGGTTTTGAGGATCTAAATCAGCCTGACTGGGTCTTTAAAGTATCCAGAGCCATTTATGGGTTGAAGCAATCACCCCAACAATGGAATATCAAACTGAACTCAGCACTCCTCTCTCTTGGCCTGTCTCAATCAGAGTAGGACCCTTCCCTATACTTTAAGCTGTCAGATGGCTCCCTGGTTAGTGTGATCACTTCAAAAATGAATTATCTTGCGATTGTGGGTTCCTCTGAATTTTTCACCTCCTTCATCTCTAACATTGGCAACTGTTTCTCAATTGGCACCAATGAGGATCTTTCCCTTTTTCTATCAATTTCCATCCATTGAGACCTGTCCTCCTGCACTGTCTCCATTGGACAAGACCACTACATCTCAACTGTTGTCTCCTCCTTCCTATTGTCGAGTCCAACTTGTGCTCCCTCTCCAACTGATTCTGTAGAGACTCCTGTGGGATTATATAAATAAATTATCAAATAGCTTGCTGGCAGTCCTTGAAGGGGAATTTAGTATTACTTCTACTCCTTTAGATTATTAGTAAAACTAAGAGTAGTTTTGAATTGCCTGCCCTTCTAGTATTACAGTAAGTCTGCAGAATAATTTATTTAAACTAATGGATAGTTTCTTTGAGACTTAATATAGGTCTCAGATCAGAACTAGATTAACTATTAACTGTCATTGGTAGGATTTGTTGAAGAATAGACCAGATGTATTGAATTATTGGTTGTTTATTGATCATATATTTTTTATCTGAACCAGTATCCCAATTTTATAAAAGGTTTCAAGGGTTTTATCAAAGGGGTGGTTCAGGAGAGGACCCAAGGATGGGTTTACCCACAGGGGGCTGGGTAGAGGGAAGGTTGGTATTTTCTTTTTTTTTGTGCTCTCTTTCTTTGTTAGGGTTATTTATTTATTAATGGGTGGTGTTTCTTTAATATGGTGCTGAATATTTAGGTCACAGAAGAACCCTTATTCAAGCACCTGTTGGATGGTTCTGATTGGTTAAAGTGTGTTATAGCTTGGTTTCTGATTTCTTGTTTTTTCAGCTCTCTGATACCAGGAACCTTGCAGTCCTTTAGCTACAGAGAGTGATAAAAATACTGGAATAATAATAATTATTATTATTCCGAAAATAAACGCTTAGAGGCTCAAATAAATAATATAATAAGAGCAGTTGCAAGGTTTAATTTGTTTGGTAATAAAAGGTTTTCAATATGTATATAAAAGAGACAGTATTATACTACTGGGGGTCTTTACAGACAAAGCAACCTCTCTTCAAGGGGCCTCCTTAGGCAGTTTAAGAAACTTGGAATGAAGATGGGTGCCTTAGAAAGGGCTTATTCCACTAATGGCCAGGCATAACAGCACAATGGCCTAGACAGGAAGGGAAACACTCACTCTGAGCACTTTACCACGAAAATCCTGAAATAATAGGAAGGGTTTCAGAGCAGATGGGGTGGATTGCCTTACTAACTTCAAGGGTTGATTGGTTTTAAGAAATAAATAATAATACTACAGACTTGGTCATAAATCACTTGCTTAGATTCTTCATAAGCACTTGAATAACAATGAAATGGTTTCTGATTGATAATAATAATTCCTGGTAAACTGATGATGGATTAATGGATCCAAAGAGGTCTGTATAAATACCTTTTTGGGATGATTTTGAGCTTCTCAGGGCGCGTAGAGAGAGTTCTGCTCATGGGCTGAAGCTGGCAAGCCATTCAGAGCAAGATTAGCATGTCCACTTGGTGCTGTTAATCAGCTGACCTTAGATCTGCTGGATTTCTGTACTTTTTTAGCCACAGGATCTGTTAATCTATTATGGTGTAAATTTGATTATTCTGCACTCATCCTTTATTTTTACTATTATTATTGCTTTGAAGTGAACAGACGTGGGCGTTTACTGATTTTCCATCATCTGCTGATCACTTAGATAATTTTTAATAATTTTTATGAACACTCCTTGTAGTGTTTTGTGGTCTTCAAAGATCAGAGTCAATGATTTACGTGGTAATCCTTGATCTTTAATTTATTATTAAAAAATGTACTAAACTTAATTTTTATTAATTTTAATTAAGTTTTGATCTTTTTAGATTATTACTAATGCATATGTAAACTTGTTAAATATGCCAGGCAACCCTAATTAGGCTGTAGCTCTTTTGAGAGGTACCTGGTTGTCAAATTAGTCACAACGGATTCAGACGCGGGGATCATTCAGTTCAGATGCGCACGGGGTGGGATCCGCTGCCTGCGTGGCAGAATTAGCTGTGCGCGGGTCTCTAGTACGCGGGAAACTGCTACTATGAGTACGTAGGGGTATGTAATGATGCGGGGCTGCGCGCGGGAATTGTGAAATAACACATTTCCCCGTGTAACTCCTAAAATATACACAACACCTCAATTCTGAGTGAATTTTAGGTGAAAAACCTATACGTGACAACACCTGTGAAATTTCAGAATGGCCAAAAGGTGCCATACTGGTGTCGTAATTTTTAGGACTTTTTTTTTAATTATTTTAAAAATCTAAGGACTTGGATTTCAAGGGTGGGGTCAGTGAGTGACCCTACCTAATTTTGGGTGAGGAATCCATTTCTTTAATAATATTTATGGATTTGTCACTCCTTATTTTGTTAATTGAGATATTCTTATTTTTCATAGTTTTGTGTTGCTATGACAGGTTGCTCTGTACATAGAAGCAAGCTGACATGTTTCCTTACAATTTGTTCACTAATAATATTTATCTTGGTAGGTACCACAGATGGATGATGAGATGGGATGAGCTGGTGATAGGTGATGAGATGGCATAGAGGTGGATGGCATCTGAGGGCATGCTGATACAACCTGGATAGGGCAGAGAGGCCCTCCTTAAATAGAAAATATGGTCCTCAGGGGATGCTCAGGGCTGCCCCTGAGGGTGCCCTGGGGCTTCCCCTGTTACAGTGGGATACAGGTACATGATTCATTTTAGCTGGTTGGAAAAAGACACTGCATGAAACTGAGGCAATTCTGCTGGTTAGACAAAAGACACTGCATGAAACTGAGGCAATTCTGCTGGTTGGGAAAGATTTTACATAGTTTTCATGCCTGCACAGCCTTGCACAAATTGCTGTGAGGTGCTGATAAGGTTGGTCTGGTGCTGGTTGCTTATTTGGTACTGACTTTTCTTCCTGCACTTATTGCTGTGCATTCACTGGTGGTTTATTTGGTTCTATTTGCTTCTACCTTCATGTATTTCTGTTCATTACTGGTGGTTTGTTTGTTGCTGCATGGTCTTGACTGCCTGTATATATTGCTGTGTATGCCTGTGGTACTTGTACTTGTAGTTTTTTTTGGAATCACATGCTACTTGCTGCATAAATTGCTGTGTGGTTCTGTGATTGTTTGGTACTGCATTGTTCTGGCTGCCTGCATATATTGCTGGGTAGCCCTGTGTTACTTGTGCTGATGGTTTGTTTGGCATCACATTCTTCTGACTACATAAATTGCTGTGTGCTGCTGGGGTTGCTTGTACTGGTACTTTGTTTGGTATCTCATGCTAGTGGCTGCATAAATTGCTGTGTGGTGCTGGGGTGGGTTGTTACTGGTAGTTTGTTTGGTTCTTGTTGAGACTGGTCCCACTTTCTCCGGCCTATACTATTCCTGTATACTTCTGCACATCTTTCTGTATGTATATTTGCTTATTTGTTTGGTTCTGGTTGAGACTGGTTCCACTTTCTCCTGCCTATACTGTTCCTTTTTACTTCTTCACAGCCTCCTGTGTGTATATTTACTTGTTTTTTTGGTGAGGTGACAGGAGCTGAACTAGCTGCACTGCCTCCTGTATCTGTATTGCTGTATTCTGGCTGAGGTGACAGGGTTGTATGGTCCTGGTGTTGAGGGTAAGCTGTTACTGGTATGTACTTGAGGTTCTCCAAGGTATGTCTTCATGCCTTTGACAGAGCTGTGACACCTGGTTGGGTATGAGTTTTCCACAGTTGGAGGTTTTTTGGGCTGTATGTTCTAATCCATGAGAGATAGGGGGGTACTTTGGCTGAGTGACTATGGGTTATTTTTGATTTAGAATCTATTACTGAGGTTAATTTGAGGGTTTGATCTTTTTTTACACTGGAAAATTGAGTCTGATGGCTATAGGAAAGGTTTGGACTACCACAAAACGCACTTTAAACTCCTATCCAAGTGCTCTCCATGCTCCCCAGAGTCTCCTCCAAAGTACAATCAGCTCATTGGCTTGTTACTCTTGATCTCTCAATGCACTTGTCTAGAAATCTCTTTTTATGTCAACAAGCTGTCTCAATTTCTACAAGACCCCACCATCAACCACTGGAATGCTGTGATACGCGTCCTCCACTACCTCCATGCTACCAACAACTACTGTCTCACTCTGGGTGGCAATGATCTTACTCTTGTTGGCTACTCAGACTCTGACTGGGCGGAAGACTGAAATGACCAACACTCCATCTCCAGCTACACTTTTTGCCTTGGATGTGGTGCTATATCATGGAGTTCAAAGAAGAAACCAATTTTCTCCTCCTCCAGCTCCAAAGCAGAGTATAAAGCTCTGTAAAACTCCTGCAAGGAAGGCATGTGGTTGCGGAATGTTCTGTGCAAACTCCGCCTGCGTGATAGTACACCTGTTCCTATTTTTGTTTACAAAGAAGGAGCCAAAGCCCTTGCAATGAATCCCAAATAAAACACATCAATGAGCATCACCACTTCATTTGCAAATGTGGGCCTCAAAATGTATTGAAAGTTTGGCATGTTAGCACTAAGTGTAACAATTTAAGTTTTTGGACAATATAGATATAGATTTATATTTCAGGTAAACAACAAGGTTGAACCAATGAGGAAAGAAAGGCATTGACAAGAGAATGACAGTTTTAAATAGAAATGAAAATCCTGAGAAAACCCTGAGTGACAATTGATGGGGGGCTTGGGATATACAACTAGATGGTCCTGATGTTCTACTAATTGCAAAATTTGGCCAAGGTGTAACTACGGATAGATTCTAGAATAAGTATCCAGATACTTCACAGGGAGAATAGTTGACACTAAGGGAATGATTGCAGATATTCTAACCAAGCCACTATTGTGGGTGCTCCTCAACACCAATCAGTGTCTTTTTGGTCTCATTGGCTGTGGCTAGCAAGGGGGGGTGTTGGAGTATATCACTATATCCATACTGTTTCTTCTCTCCTTTCTCTATTTCCTCTTTATCTCTAATTCTCAAATTCTGCCTGTTGGTGTTGTTCTCTATTTTCTTCTTCATTTATATCTCCTTTTTATTCCATTCCTAGCCATGTCCCACTCTGAAAATGCCTCAAACCAATCCCTGCTCAATCTCTTGAATTGCATTGCTCCCTGTATTTCATATTCAATATTCAATACACACTTGTCATGTCACGTCATGTGTGACATATAAACTCTTTTTGTCTACCTGAGGGCAGAGCTAGAGCAAAGTAGAAGGATTCTCTCTCCTCATCCTTCTACTTCCTCTCTCACTCCGCTATCCCCCAGGTAAAAATTGTTTCCTCTTCTAGTTCCTTTTTTGCCATCACTTTCTTTGTCTCTTACTCATAAAATTCATCCTTCTACTTCCGCTCTCACTCTGCTATCCCTCAGCCATCAGTGCAACAAATAATATTGGTCAAGATAATCTATAAGTATCTGAAACATAAGGCTTCTTTTAATGCAGATAAGTGCGCTGAGAGAGTGTGGCAAGCATAAAAATTATGAAGCTCAAAACATAACGTTTTCAGCTATTAAAGTAAATGTAACTGGTGACTTCCTTGAAAAATATTTCATGATCAATTTTAGACTTCTTTGAAAAATAATTCAGCATCAATTTTAGGCCTCTGATTCAATGATTATTATTCAAGCAAAAGTGAGTCTTTTGAATTATCCAGAGTATTGATTTACTTTCTCAAATTTCTTAGGGCTTAATCCATGATGACTACGTTTAGAATAAACAATTGTACCAGAGTATGAGGGGTGATTTATTTTGTGAATGGTGATTTTTCATTTATTCAAAGTAATTTCAATTTATATAAGTGTATTTAATTGGAATATTTATTCATTCCATGAAGGGGGGATAGATCTCACTTAGAGACAAAGATTAATTTGTGAAATGATTAAGATGGGTTTGAGTTTCAGATAGAGATAAGTCTTGATCTGATCAGATATAGGTGTGAATTTATTTCCAATATAATTCAGAGATAGAACTAAGATAAAGAAAGGAACCCCCATCTGGTTACAGGCTGTTTTTTTGTTCCACTTGTTCATGAATTGGTTGTATGAGCTGGTTTCAACAATTTTGCTCATCAAGATTGTCTTTTCATACCATTGTGATTCTAAACAATTTCCAGTAAGTGATTCTGCAAGAAACTTAAATGAAAGGTGAAGCAAGTCACCTAGCACATCCTGGAAGGCCCAGCAGCCATTTCCAATGTGAGGGGTTTGATCAGCTGGAACATGTTTTTAATTATCCTCATATCCCTTTTGTTTTAATTTTAATGAATATCAATAATGGTAGAATACAATATTTTAATTCTAAATTTTGGATCATTGGATGTGCTTGCTGGACTTGATGATAAATGAAATTGGGTTGGGGATGATTTTTTCTGGTAACTTTCATGATCACTTGAATCAAGTGGATCCCCCAATGGCTCTACCACTGATGGAAAGTCTTCTCCTCTTGTTAAAATTTGAGTAAATTGTTCTCATTGTTTTATGGCCTCATCATTGATATAAAAAAATAAGTATTTCCTATTCAAGGAAAATTTCAATCCCTTGTATTTTGTTTACAATTTTCTTTTTATTCATTCTCCTCTTTATATCAAAATTGTATTTTTTATTTGTTCAAATATTTATCTAATCTTTCAAACCTATTACTTTAATTTGACACTCCATTTTATCCTGTATTGTATTGAAGAATCCTTTTTTGTCTCTTTGATTATGTTTTCTATTTCATTTCTGGAGGTTCCTAGTAAAAATTATTTGTTTTATTCCCTTCCCAATATACTATCCTTCATATTATAGTAATTAACAATTTTATATTGACTGTCAATAGGTGTATTATGACAGGTATTCATTTGGAAATTTCTCTGCCATCACTCAACATAATCATGAGTAAATTAAGTCTTGTGTATCAGAAAATTATCCTTTTCAAAATATGGATGAACTTGATTCTCTTTCTCACTCTCAATAGTGATCAATGAAGTGAGGGTTCCTTTACTGGGAGGACTCATTCAACTTTGTCCTCAACTGAGTGGGACAGGTATGATATTCAATGTATTCAAAACTTTTGTAATTCCCCTGATGGGATTACTATTCCAATAACTATCACCCACAGAAGTTTGGGGCCACCCTTGCAGGTGTATTTACATTGGTGAATGTACAAGTTCAGCATTTGACTCCCAGAAAACCCAACCCCTGGCCACTACTCCTTGCCCATTGGCCAGCTACCCAACCCATCATCACTTACAAAGCACTTTATTAGCTGGTCGTTACTTTTCTGCACTGAAATCGCTCTTTCAACGCCCATTACCCTCTGGAATTAGCCTGAAACATGGTCTTAACAAAGAATTTGTTTCCCTCATCATTACCTGGGATGTCTTTATAAGAAAGTGTTCCCTTGGACACATTCTAGTCCCATCTCTGTGGGGATCCCCATTGTATTGCGTTTATAGGCCAGCCCAACGTTATGCATATGCACAGTGAAATCAAACTGCATTTAAAAAGAATAATCAGCTAGGCCCAATGCGGAGCTTCAAACTTTCCACGCAATAATCCTTTGGGACGCCGATGGGAATATCACGTCGTGTTTCAAGGATTCATGTGTGGATTGCGCGCCCACTTCCAGCGCCATGTCCGGGACAATCCTCCGCAGCAAAGATTACCTGTTTCAGAGGGTTGACGAGGGGGATAAACCTCACCGGGAGGCTCTTTATTGAGCGGTGAGCTGGAAGCAAACCCCCGCTTTGCCTCAGAGCAGTGCGCAGACGCCGGCGTGGTTGTGGTTGAAGATCATGATTACATAATCAATCCTCCTCAGACTCGTACATACTTTTCATCGGCCCCCGGCTGGGGAGCTCAGGGCCAAGTTCAGACACGAAGCTGATAGCGATAGACCGACCCCGTTCTCAAGGAGCACTCACGAATCGAAACGTCTTCAGAGGAACGGACCAATCGAAGTATCCTCATGGCAACCGCTCGTCAAGTTCTCACCATCGGAGGCATTTCTTTCCTAACTGCCGGATTGACTTATTGCTTGTACTTCGATTACAAGAGAAGAAATGATCCCGTCTTCCGACGGAAGCTCCGTACGTGTTCCCCACCCGCTGCGACTCCATAAATTTCTGTTTGTCTATAGCATGTTCGGGCTGACCGGTGGTATGATCTATTACAGTCAAAGAACAACGCCGGCTTGCCAAGAAGACTCAAGCGCAAGACAAAAATGCAACCCGCGAATTAGAAAAAGTACTTGCTGCAGCCGTGGAAGCCGTCAATTCCGAACCGCTGCCGACGACCGTCGAAGGCAAGGAACAATTTTTCATGGAGCAAGTCGGTATTGGTGAAATGCTAGCATCGAGTGAGTCAAGTCCCTTGTCGGCCTATTCGTAACACGAGATTGATTCATTTTTCTCTGCCACATCAATGCGCATTTCCAGAAATGCCACGAGGCGCCATGCCTGCGGCGATCGCCTTTTTCAAAGCTTACAAAGTTTATCCATCACCCCAGGAGTTAATGATCATATACCAACGCACCATGCCACCCGAAATATTTTCAATTATTGTGTCAGTCTTATTTTTTGCTAGCCTATGTGTCCTTTGGTGCGGTGATTCATGCTTAATCCCGTTGGCGCTTTTTCATAACCAACCTGATCATCCTAGTGAAATGATTAAGATCGATGTCAACAAAGTCATCAGCTCTGCAAAAAGTTCATACCGGAGTTCTGGCCCTCCTCGTCGGCCCAGCTCTGACGGACCTGTCATTGAAGAAATCACAGGTGACGAACGTGCACTCATTGATGCTCTCAAATCAAGCGTTTCATCGGCGCCTACTGCAGTACCGACTCAGCCTAGTTCAAATGTGACAAAAACTTCTTCTGAACAAGAATCTGCGTCGAAGTCCAACTCGCCTCCAACCTCTGAACTTTTAACCGAGTCAAACGCGTCAAAGTCATTGATTGCAGATTTTACTGCGGAAAACGGCTCTAAGGCGCCATCAGAAAACGGAAGTGTCACAGCTGCCAGCCAAACTGCTAATAGCTTCGTATTGGTTGATGATGACTCTGACGCTCATGCTGGCACCTCTGGAGACGCCCCCAAACCCTTCATTCTGAATGAGGCACCTCAAGCTGTTTCAGATGCTATAGTGGACTCCAGCTCTACTATAGAAAAAACAGAGCCACCGCAAACTCTTGAACCCGTTCACCTGTCATCAGAAGTTGATAATTTGAATGAAAATCCGGGAAAATCCCAGGTCCCTTCGACAGCCGATGCTTCTTCCGAGCCAAATGACCAATAAACGAGTTTGCGCCTCAATGCAGTTTCATCAAAAGCCTGCCTATGTATATCTCCTTACTCCCTATATCGTTTGAAGAAACGATCCTCAGGGTCGAATACCTCTTGAAGCCCCATTGTGGAGTGGGCTCAGATAAAACTACTCCATTATATAAAAAATGGCTTTTAATTTTCATACCTAAATCCCATCTCAATCATTTTGACACCGAGAGATGTTGAGATCCTTTTTCCCATGTTCAGTAGTATTCCATCCTTCCTGCCCTAGGTTACAGTCTTCCTGTCCTGAGTCACAGTAACTATTGAAAGGTTGGATGTTGTGAATATCTTAAAATGCAGCAAACTAGGGAACACTCAAGAAGAGTCGCCCATTTGGAGTGATTAGGATGTTTTTGCCTGACAGGGCATCGGGTGAACTTCTTCTAAAACTGAACCCTCCTTAATAATGTGACTGCCAGAAAGTTTGAAAAGCTGCCATGCATGTACCTTGAGTCCCAAATCCATAAACATGTACAGATTTTGTACACGTTTGCAAATCAAAGAAATTGCACCGAGATAAGCTATCAAGCATGTGTTTTAATACTAAAAACTGACGTGTCTGGTGGACTGGGAACAAAGAGGAAAGAGAAATGTGTTGCAGATATTAATTATCCTCAGTGAACAACAGAGACCTGCACAAAAAGAAATAGCAAGGATTCCAGGCAAGGTCCTCAACCCAAAGTAGGCAGCAGCATGTTGAAGTATTCCAGACCAGAGACAGCCAAACCGGAGTGATCTGAGCACAAGCATGTTGAGATATGATTGACTGTAGCTTTCAATATAGGAAAAGTGCAGTTTGGGCATATCAAATTGAATGGTGCATTGACTGGGGGCATCCCACTAACTCCATACTCAAAAATGAAAAATAAAACATTATTCAACTATCAACATGATCACTTGACTGCTAATTGAGGACAAAGATCAAGGATTGAATAGATGAAGTACCAATGCTCATTGAAACAACAAAAACCTTTCCATAAAAATCAAAACTTCATAATTAAGACTAAACCACTACCTGAGAATGGAACATTGACAAAGATCAATAAGAATATTTGTTATGGGGTGTGAAAGATGATGGTGCTAAAATTCTTGGAATACTACTTTCAAGCCAATTTTATTGGACACCTGAGATTCAAGATAATGGGTTTAACATATGGTGTGCAAAGAGTGTCTGGGAACCTGTCCAATTTTGGCTTGGCATGCATGATGCAGGGCTTGGACTGGCACCCAGACTGCTTGATTAAGTTGGTTTCCTTTGGAGTCACATCTTGGTGCCCAACCAATTTCCAATTTTCCAAGATAAAAGCTGGTTGCACCCAGCTGGCTTCACTCCTCTGAAGAAATCAACCATTTTCTCAAGTTGTCTTTTTGGAAATTGTAGTTTCTTTTTTCCATTCAACTGTTTTTTATTTCTTCATATTTGTTCAGATAAATATGGACCAAAAACAATGTATTTCAATGATTGAATAGTTTATTTCCCCCAAATTTTGAGACCCATTGGAGAAAAGCAGGAATTTTTTGGAGTTAATTTGTTAAATTAGATTGATGTATTAGCCAGAAACAAAAAATACAAAAATAAAAAAAAGGGATTTCCAAATTGAATCAAGGTGCAGGATGAATGGAATTTCAAACCTCATTTTAAGCAATATTATTAGTTTCAAAAGAAATTTGGTTTTCTGTTCTCTGTGCTACCATTGAAATTTTTTAGTGGCTTTATCTGATCCTTGAAAATTCTACACATAACTGACCATGGCTGAAAACTTGATCTTGACGATAAAGGCCAAAATCTGAAATTTTCTGACATTGAGATTTATTAATTGTCAAATAGAAGTCCAAATTTACTGGAAACTGT
Source organism: Puccinia polysora (assembly GCA_025617555.3). Lineage (NCBI taxonomy): Eukaryota > Fungi > Basidiomycota > Pucciniomycetes > Pucciniales > Pucciniaceae > Puccinia > Puccinia polysora. The sequence continues at coordinate 44,496,621 of CM062613.1, forward strand.
TTCTGGATTAATTTGAATGGAAGAATGTTTTCATATGGTTCAAAAATTAAAGGGATGTATGGAATGGAAACAACTCTTCTCATTGAATCACCTGTTGCTACCTTTTCAAATATAATATTCATGCCCAATCTTACCACATGCAAAAAAATCACATTTCATAGGCCAATTATACAGTGCATATTCCTTAAAATTACAATTGGAGCACCAACTTTCAGAGTTGAGCTATGGGGAGGAAATTTTGAAGGAGATAATCAATTAAACTTTTTTTGGTAAAGATCTTTTGCAGCATCTTCAACAGAGTCACAGCTTGAGTAAGTTTTCATTGTATTATTTTCTTTGTTCCCAGGGATGCAATTCAGTATGAATGTATTGATCTTTGATGCTGATTTATTCTTGAAAAATAGAATAAAAATTGCATTAGATAACCATTTTGAAGGTAGTGGATTTTCAAGTCTTGAAAAAGATGTTCATCAAACTATCCAATGTCTGATTTTCAATTTTACCTTGAATAATGATTTTCTCTGGAAGAAATTTTTTTTTCTAACCCTGAAGCATATTAAGCCAACCCCAAAATCAATTAAGAAATTTGATAAATAAGGATCCCCTGCATTGCAAAAATTTGAAGTGAGGTGCAAGACTTGTAAAAATCTCCAGCAATCTGAAGTCACTAAACTGGCATCAAAAATTTGATGATGTGTGACTTTTTGAACCACTATTAGAATTTGCCTCAATTCACCACCAAGAACCATGGCTTTAGCACCAAAAAGTAGATTGGAATCCATTATGGATCAAATTTGTCTGCCAACCATCTCAAGAGAATTCCTAGTACTCATAGGTGCTTCATGCCAGACTATAAAAGAATCTGATTTGTGAGCTTGATCCTTTTTGGAATGCTTGTAAAATCTGGATACACAGGTTTTATTGATGTTCAGGAATTTTCCAAATTCAAGATGATCTTTCCTTCCATTTGGTAGGTTCATGGAAGCTATTCCACTACCAGAACATTACAGATCTATTTCTGCAATTTATCTCATAGAAGCAAACAAACATCCATACAGAATTCTTTTTCCAGAACCCCCAGGGCCATCAATAAAGAAGTAAAAATGCTCAAAATAATTTCATGCATTAATTATCAGGTTGAAAACATTTCTCTTTCTATTATTCCAAAAAGAAAAATTTTCCAAGCCTGATTAATTTATTTGAACATTTCTTTCTCCCTGAAAGATCCATTAAGTGTTGTTTTTTTTACCTTAAACTGTTTCTTCAAGTCTTCAAAGATGAGGGAAAGCCTATTCAACACAGGTTTCAATATTTTGCAATATTTTTGTGTTATTTGTTGTTAATATTTCATGAGAGGGAAACATTTAGTCTATAGTCCCAGAATGAACTAAATCTTTAACCATAAAATTGAATTAGAAATTTTATAATAGATGTGGGTTTTCAGGTTGAAAAAGTGCTAAGAGAATTCAAAATAAATTCCTGAGTTTGTATGTACTCATAGATTAATCAGCTTCCTGTGTAGTTGTTTCCAAATGATGATAATCCTCAAGTAGACCCTTGCCCAAATCTGTTTCTTGAAAGTTTATTTAGGAAATTCAATTGAATTTTATTGAGAGATCAAAATAATTATTCAAAAAAAATCTGAGAAAATACATTTTATAATCTTCAGGGTAAACAGTGTGAATCCTCCCAATGAAGAAACAAAATATTTAACCATAAAATTGAATTAGAAATTTTATAATAGATGTGGGTTTTCAGGTTGAAAAAGTGCTAAGATAATTCCAAATAAATTCCTGAGTTTGTATGTACTCATAGATTAATCAGCTTCCTGTGTAGTTGTTTCCAAATGATGATAATCCTCAAGTAGACCCTTGTCCAAATCTGTTTCTTGAAAGTTGATTTAAGAAATTCAATTGAATTTTATTGAGAGATCAAAATAATTATTCAAAAAAAATCTGAGAAAATACATTTTATAATCTTCAGGGTAAACAGTGTGAATCCTTCCAATGAAGAAATTTTTCTGTCTTGAACTCCATTATCCTCTCTGGGGATTCCAGATAAAATTTTGTGGAAACTCAGATTATTTGATGTTCCTTGAAAATGAATCAATAGAAATAATTTTGAATTATTCTGTAAGAGTTTTTTTGGGTTTGTTTAAGCTTTTAAAAACTTCATCACTGGTTTCACCTGGTTCAAAAAAGAATTTTTCATTTCCAGGGAGATGAATGTCCAGTTTAATAACAGAATGCAAAATGGCAGAAAATTTGAATGAAAACAGTTTTCCAACGTACCTCTGTAGGAGCAACCAACATTGAATCAGTGAAAAATTTTATTTCATCAAAGTTTCCACCAACCTAAAAATTTACACAATAATGGCCTTCAAAAAAATATTTTGAGATTTCTTTAACAGCTGTGATACCTGCACATATTTTATAATTTTTATGGCATTTTAACTTCTCCAAAATCTATGTATTGTAACAAACAACCCAGGAATTAAAAATGAGGGATTTTGTATGATTCTTCATCAGTGAAATGGTAACTCCATTCTGGTGCATTCTATAAAGTTTATGCTATAATTTGATAAGCATTTTCAACCCTGATTTTTTCAGGACAGAAGTATTTGGGGTATCTTTTCTTGCATGTACCATTGTCCATGAAAGGCGAATAAAGGTTGAGAATACCATTTGTTCCATATATAATATGCCTCTGCACTGTTTGAAAGAGATTTTGCACCAAAAGTTCATCAGGTATCTCTGAAAAAGAAATCATGGAAATTTGTTCTGATGTTCTTGGTTTGTGATTGTGGGGAAGGATTAAAAAGATGTGAGAATGTGGAAGGCCTCTTTTATGGATTCTATTGCATTCACATGTCCCATGGTCAATCCTAATATCCCATCCTTGAATATTTCATCACAAATACTCTTTAGCTTTGATTTTAAAGCCTTTGTTAGTGTATCTGGCCTATTTTGTGATTTTTGACCTGGCAAAATATTTCTGGCAATTTCTGGCTAATTGTGCTTGCAAGATATAGTGATGAAAAGATCAGGCTTTCTCATGTGCTGAAAAATTTCCATAGCATCCTGATAGCGGGATTTCATATCTCTAGGGAAATCTATGTAATATTTTGGAAGGATGAAGTGCCTAACTAAAAAGAATTTAATAAAAACAAAATAGATATTGGCTATGATATCAAATTAATTATAAATAAAAAGAAATACAAGCTAACTGTCCTGTCTCAACACCAAAGTTGATTGTATTAAAAACAACATACAATTTCTGAACTTGAAGATTATATTGATGATGAAAAACATAGCTTAACCTCTGTGCCTCAATATTTAAATATTTATCAAAGCAATATTCCTTAAATAAAAAATAAATTCAGTGCAACAGAAAATGATAAGGATGACTGAAAGCAATATGGTTTGCATAATAGTTCATGGTAGTGAAAATATTTCTTCCTGGTTCTTTTTTCCATTCTAGAAATCAGAAAGATTCACCATACGGATGAAAGAGTACATCATGGAGTGATTCATACACTTTCTTCATTTCACTTTTAATTCTTAAGGAGCCATTGGAGTTTCTGAACAATAATTCTCTGTGGTTCAACTTAGAAATATCATCACCTCTATTGAAGATAAATCCATCAGACAATTGATGCAAAGTTCTTTAAAAAAATGTCCAGGCTAGAATCACACCAATAAAATTACTAACTTCATGCCAATGACACCAAATAGCTTTGTTTTAGAAAATAAGTTGTTTAAATAACACTTGAAGATGTCATTTGCATCATTATAGTAATTATTTGCTAAAATGAAGCCTTTTGGAATTTTCTATTTGTTCTCCTGCTGAAAATTATAAAGCCCTTTAATCCTTAGTTTGATTAGATGGATCAGAAATCCTGATAGATTGATTTGCAAAATAATTAGGATAAACTCTTTGAAAAATCTGCATTAATCCATAATCATTATGAGGGACAGTTGAATTCTGAGAAACAGATGTTCTTAAAAATCCTTACCATATCTATGTCTATTCTGAAATTTATTTCCTGTGTGAGAAATCAATAATTTTAGAAAGGCTGCATGGTCTGTTCCAGTAGGATTCAGATTTCCAATATTGTGGTGGAGGGTTAAATTAACTCTGGAATTATATATACCCCTTTCATGGTTATTGATGTCATACCAGATTTTTGTTTTAACACCAATTTATTTTGAAGCAACATCAAACTTTATGATACCAATATTTGAAATGAGTTGGTTCTCAGCAGAAGAATGATTCCTTGTACCAAATTTGAATAACTTCAGAAAATAATAGGGGATAATTTTCTGTGGTAATAAAGCATTTTTATTGCAACAGCATATTGAATTTGTTTCATATCAAAAGATACCTGATTGAAAATTTTGGCACAATATTTTTGGAAAAAAGTTTATCTCTAAAAATAATTAAGTTTAATCTAACCCTGTGAAAGAGGAATACAAACTTGAACAAAAATCTCTTGTGGTTTTCCTTCCAATCATTCTTTGATTCCAAGTGAAGAAGATTGTGGGAACCATGGTCATTCTCATAGTTCAGTTAATCTACATACTTAATATTTTGGTTTTCATTCAGCTCTAAATAGGGTGTATCAGAGTTAACCAAACCCAAAATTTTTTAATGATGGGTTTCAACCCAAATCTGCCATTTCAAACCTGCGATTAAAAATCAAAAAAGATCACTTATTTCACATCAGACCTGTCAGAGTTACCCAGGAAATAATGGGTTTTTTCAAACATGGTACATAAAGTTACAACTCAAAAAGGGAACCACATCCCACCACACTGTTGCTCCACCATCCCTAAGTCTGACATCCAATATCACTCCTTATCACTCATCTTCATTCCCAATTAATCATTGCACTCCAATCTACTGCTTAATTCTAAGTACAAACCTCCACCACTATCTTCATTTTCATGCTTTTGTCTCCTCAACATAATTATAACTCTCTCCTTGATCTTCTCACACAGATCTTGTAACCCTGCATGGCCTCAGCTGCAACACAAGCTGGGCTTTGTACCAGCTCAATCACATCATCTTCACCTAATACTTGCATTGCAACCAGCTTAATCCAGGACCTCATTTGTCCTCTTCAACCATTCTCAACTTCCCTTCATCACTAAACTATCACATCATTTCCTTTCCTTTCATCCTCCTTTCCTCATCCTTTTTCAATTTATCATCTTGTCTCTGTTCTTAGGTAAGGGCAACTTTATGAATGTACTGTTTTTTCTGTTTTAAAGTTATTCATTCCTGTTCTTAGTCTGTTACAAAATATAATTTTTACACAACTGTGCACCCTTTGCTTGCACAAGGCAATGGATGTTGAGCCTACATTGATTTAAATCTCTGATGATGATCCCGCCTTTATTCTTTGATTCAATCTTGGTATAGATTTGGAAGGATCGGAAGGGGGGGAAAACATTGAGAGTTGGATCAAATGGGGACCAATAATATCCAACTAGAAGTGCCTATGCACATATCTGTAATACATACAGGAGAGAGAGAGACAAAAGACAAAGACAGGAAACGTGTAGAATGAGTCAAGTTCAAGTTTCAATCTAAGGCAATAAGTATGCTCTAGAGAACCCTAAAGATTAAAAAGAAGAGGGACTTGGAGCCAGGTTTGGATTATTTAAGAGATGTATGTATGATCTTTGTGCACATGCTTAGATCTGTGCTATGATGTGCATACAAACCAGATGTGATGGTTGATTGAATGGAGTGGGATTTGAGTGAAAGGGGGGGGATTAAGAGAGGGATAAGGGTTGAGAAATGGTCAAGATTCAAACTGATAAGAAGAATTTGACTTGATTGATTAAATCTGATGAAATTAGTAATCAATTTTGATCACCAGTTATGGATTACAAGTTGAGCTGTAAGTTCTCATCTGATAAGTTCTGTAGTTCTAATTGGAGTGATTGGGAAATCAGTTTGAATTGACAAGTGGAGAGTATTTGATCATGCTTAGATTGAATGCTTAAGATCCTTGGGATCAATAGTGATGATGGTAACCAGGAGGTGGGAGAATCTTGATTCCAGTGCTCTAACTCATCATCCGCGTGCTCCTTGACCTTATTCCAATCAAAAGCTCTCAATACAAAATCAAAATAGCTTGGATACTCTCAAACTAGTTTGAAAAGATCATAGATACCATTGATGAGGATAAAAACACAAATCCTATTGATGATCAACTTAGATCCAATTGAAGGTCAATCAGAATCTAGGAGACCATCCTCCTTCTTCTCCTTCTTCTCCTCCTCATCCTTGTTCCAAAACTCATAAAGATTTGGATTGGAAGGCTTTAATATTTCCAAGATAAAGAGAGAGATGAAGGCACCAACAGAATGACCAATCAGATAGATCTCTTGGATTTGATCTAATTAATTTATGGATTGAATGGATTAAATGACCTCAATGAAGTCTGAGTTAGGGCTTGGATATTTGATCTTTATCAATCCTTGACCCACATCAATTAATCACTAACTTGGATACTCAATAAATGATTGAATAGATCTTGAGCTTTGAAAATTTATTCAATAGGTTACTCATCAATCCTCCCAATTAAATATCCACCTTATCACCTAGGGAAAACAATGATTGAATCAAAAAGGTGATCTTCTCAATCAGTAAATTGAATAATAATATTGAATGATTAAAAATTGGAGAGAGACTCATCATCTAGCTCACCCATCCTCCATGCCCCACCATGAACATAAATCATTAATAAATTAGTCTTTGTTCACAATGGAACTTAAACTTGATCCTTGAGCTTGGTTGAGTGATAATTGATTGGTGAGTAGACATCCATTGTTTGTTGAAGATGATCATCACTCTTAGTAAGACTAGTTTGGTTGGGATGAGAATGATATTGAATATCTTATTTTTTTAGATAATTGGAAAGAATAGGGTGTGCAACCCTCAAAAGTTTATACCATTAATTTAATACCTTCTTGATCCTCACCCAAATTGTAGTATGTGAATGCGAGGAGATGATTTTACAAACATACAGATTCAGGGAAAGGCTAGGGCTTGTCAGCATTGGCTAAAGGGGAAATTTTTTGATTGATAGTTCTTGAATTGCTTCCTCATCTTTTTGGATGAAAGATACAGCCTAAATTTTTTTCATTCTTTAGTTCATTGGCCATCAGGAGATAACCATTAAAATTAGAGGATGGAGGTTGGAAAACTTGTGTTTCATTATTGGATCCAAAGCCAGCTTCATAGTTGGAGGGAATTTTGAGCCAGTTTACCAGGATGATGTAATCAGTTCTCTTTACCTGACTTGAGCCTTTGAAGGATGATGGGGGGGGAATTGTTGGATGTAGAGTTCCTTGGGGATGGTAGCTTTGGTGCATTGGATTTTTGTGTGGACTTGCGGGGGGAGGTTTGCTGAGGGGCTATAGGAAAAGAGTAAGAGGGATGAAGGGACAAAGGGACAAAGCAATCAGAGCAATAAAGCAATGAGAGTTAGGAATTGATGTGGGAAATAAAGTGATGAGAATAATGAAGTGATGAGAGCAATAAAGTGATGAGATTGATGAAGTGAAAAGATCAATAAAGTGATGAGAGTGATGAAGTGAAAAGGGGATGAGCCATGAAGCAATGAGGATAGAAATGAAGAGATGAGAGCAATAAAGTGATGAGAGCAATGAAGTGATGAGAGTGATAATTTCATGAGAGTGATAAAGTGATGAGAGTGATGAAGTGAAAAGGTGATGAGAGATGAAGCAATGAGGATAGAAATGGGAAGATAAGAGCAATGAATCAGATTCTTCTGATGAGGTTGGAGGTAGATTTTTTTTAATGTGGTTGGAGGTAGAAGGAGGTGAGGTTGAAACCAGGGGTGTATGACATGGACTGATGTGTGGTTGAGTCATTGAAAGCCTTCAAATACTTTATTTGAAAAAACCCATTTATTTTCAGGTAACTCTCACACGTCTGATTTGAAACAAGTGGGTTTTTTTGATTTTCAATGGCAGGTTTGAAATGGCAGATTTGGATTGAAACCCGCCATTTAAAAATGGGGGGGTTTGCTTAACTCTGATATGCTCTAACAAGATGTAGGATGAATGGTACTGTTCACCTTGTATGCTTACAGAGGGGATGGTGTTGGAGGATGATGGATAAAGTGGCAGGGTTGATACTTGAAACACACCATTTTTTTGAAACCTGCCATTTTGATATACACCATTTACAGGGTATGTGTATTTCAGAAACCTGCCATTGAAATTCATATTTGGTAAAAAATAATGGTGGGTTTTCTAACTCTGATACACCCTAATGTTCCAAAGCAACATGAAGATTTTCATTTTTCTGATAAAACTGAAGATGAACTTCCACAGAAAGAGAAATGCTGGAAATTTTAAGAGTAGTACACAGATCTTGGTAAGGAGGTTGAGGAAGCTTGCTTTGATTTTGTTAGATTATAGAATTAATCTGGATGGTCAGGTTTCAAAATTGAAAGAGAATGATTAGGAGGTAAAAATATATGATTATTGGTGTGGTTCAAAGGGAGGGGTGTAAATTTGTAAATATGAAGAAGGGTATGATGATCATTTGTTGATCTGTTATAGGGTGGAGATGACCATAAAGATTTGTGCCTTCTTTGTATAGTATAGTTGGGAAGTCATGGTGGAGGTGGGGATAAGTAAGTGATTCCCATATCATTTGTGATGAAATCATAGAGAAGGGCATTGGAAAATAATTAGCTTAGTGAATTTGGAACCACAAAGTTGAGGGAGCGATTACCTTCTTGTATCTGATGAATTTTGTAAGTGACTTATTTTTTTGCTTAAATGTAAATTTAAGAAATTAATTCCTGAAATTTTTGAGTGAAAATGATCTCAAATTTGTTGATTTCTGTTTTTAGGTGAAATTAAATCAAAGTGGGATTGAAGGGGCTTTATGAAAAAAGTAAATTTTAAAATTAAGGGCAATGTTAAATTTGAAACCCTGTGGTTGTGAACAGGCGCAAAACACTGTTTGCAACCCATCTGAGTTGCAAATGGTTATATTATATATATATATATATACTTTTTTTTTAACTTTTTTTATTTTTTTTTTCTATAATTTCTTTCTTTGATTTTCATAAAATAATGATATGAAAATTAAGATTAAAATCATCAATTAGATAAAATATAAAAATATAAAAAAGATATAAATCAAAAATATAAATAAATGAAATGAAATAAGTAAATAAAATGAAATCAACAAATACATTAATAAGTAAAAAATAAATTAATAAATTAAATTAAAAATGTAAATATAAAGAAAATTTAGATCAATAAATTGAAATTAAATGAGATAAATAAATCAAATAATTATATAAAAAATAAATTAATTAATTAAATAAAAATAAAGATATAATATATATATGTATATATGTATATATTAAATAAATATATTCTACAATTTTTTTTTGCCATTCACAACCCAAAATGAGTTGTGAATGGCCATTTGCAACCCAAAATGGGTTGCAAATTGGGCCAGGCCATCCTTTTTAGGTTGTGAACGGGGGTTTCAAGGTTGCAAATTTAACATTTCCCAAAAAGAAATATGAAAAAATTGAGAAATTTATTTTCATTAAATTTATTTTCAATGACCTCTGTTACCCTGTTGTTGTTGTTGAATGTTTCTTTCTCTTTACATTACATGTTTCGTCACTTTTACATTTTTTCCCCTTATCAAATGTTTTTTCCCTTTTTACATGTTTTTTCCTTGTAAGTGGGTGATAGTATGAAAAAAACCCTATATCAACCAAAAGATTTAATTGGAAAGGATCAAGAAAAATAAGCACAAAAATAAGAACAAAAAGAAACAAAAAAAAGAAATACAAAAATAACATATGCACATACATCAGTTTGTGTGTGAATTTTTTTTTTGAGAAAAAAACAGGCAAGTATTCATGCAAGAATTAAATAATAAAAATTTTTAAAATTCTTAGGAACACAAGAAAATTTATTCTTGGTCAGTTGTTGGAAGGTTTTTTAATCTTTTTCAATCTATAGAGTGTATGCTTTAATTTATGGAACATGTTTCCCTTGGTTCATTATGTAGTCTTATCTGATCCCCTTTTTTTATTGAAATTTTTATTTGATTATATGCAGATTTATTTGTTTTTTTTTTATTGCTGAGAAATGTGAAAAATTATTTGAATGCATTCAATCCATATTTAGGCTAACATGATGTGACCTTCACTTAAGCAAATCTTTTCAGCTTGATTTGAATTTGTGGAGGAAAAAATCTGAGAAATGCTTGGTATTCAGGAAATCCCCATGCAAGTGAAAGCTTGATTTTTCAATTTTATGATTTAAAGTTTTGGTAAATTCTTCTGCAGGTTTTAAATCTATGTTCTATCACACCCTTCAAATGACTGTTATCTCTAAATAGATGGATTGAATTTTGAGATTTGTGCCTTTTTATAAATTTTTTTGACATTTTCTTGGCATGCATTCACTTGTGTTTTGATAGAGATTTAGCACTTTTATTATTAAATGTGTGAGAAATGGTGTAAAATTATGTTCCTGGGTTCTATTAAAGGTCCGATGGATGATGTGGAATTCCAAGATAGGCAAATTTAGTTGAATTATTTATTCCTGTTCAAAATTTTAGCTCCAGGATACAACAATTCTAAGGGTTATGCTGCCTTATTATGAATTTATTTTTTGTAATTATCATTAATTAGGAAATTAAATTTCATTTTAATCTTGGATTTAAGAATCTTTATTGTATTCAATAAACCTTTATTTTCAAATTTTTACAGTACTAGGCAATCAGATAACTTGAAGAGATATTTTTGGTGACAGAGTTAAGTTTGGAAGTTACTTCCAGTTGCATCATGGATTTATGATTATTAGGGAATTTTTTTATTGGATTATTTAACTGATTAGAATTCTTATTCTAATAATCAAAAAATTTTCTGATAGCTATATTTCAATGTTGCATAAATACAGTGGGAGTTTCAAAATTAAGATTCATATTCAAGGAAGTCAGATGATCTGACAGATGTACATTCTGATATTTGAGGATTAGAGAATGAATAGCTTTCAAATGAAATTACAAAACTAAATAAAAAAAGAATTTATTCACAGGAGAAATCACCAAGGAAGATCAGTTTTTAAGATTTTGGATATTTTTTTTTTAAAAAAAAAAAAACATTAAAAATCAGAAGGAAATCAGAGAATGAATAGCTTTCAAAAAAAAAAGTGATTCACAGGAGAAATCACCAAGGAAGATCAGTTTTTAAGATTTTGTATTTTTTCTTTTCTTTAAAAAAAAAACATGAAAAATCAGAAGAACTAGGTTAGATTTTAATTTTGGAAGTTTCATTGGAAATAGAAAACTTTTTTCAAGATCATTTTATATTTCCATCTTTTACTCAAATTAGTGGAATAAAAGTGTATTTTATGGGCTGGAGCAGGTTCCAGAAGATCATTATGAATCAGGTCAAAATCTTGAACCCTATGACCAGTTCAATATTTGAAGGGGCCCACTCTTTTATAAACTCTTCCTTGGTGTTTCAAATATGAGATATATTAAAATTTAATTTAGTTAATTAATTTGAAATTTTCAGGTCAAAACATTAAATAAATAAAGCCATTTAAATTTTTTCCTTCAAAATATTGAGGCAACTCTAAGAAATTTATGAAAATTTCCACAGGATATATGTTCAGAATTTATTGTATGGATAAAAATGTAAATACACCAACACAGTAATATCTGGAAAAAAAATTCAATGATTCAAAAAAGATCTACCAGAAAAACTGTCTATACTTATATTTTTAATTTCCAAATCTACCTCAATTATTTGAGTATCTGAATTCAAATTTGGTAAGAATTCTGTCTCATTTACAGAAAAATAGCTTTGAAGTGCTTTCAAATGTGCTAAAAACTATCTCAAATCATGAGAATTATTTTCTGGAGCCTCAGGAAATCTATTAGATTTATTTTTACAATTATTTTAAAAAAATCAATCATCAAATACAGATCTAAGACGTGCTTATTTGGAACTACTCTCTTGGGCTTGAATGACTACTACTTATTTTAATATTCACAATTCTACCAGATAAATTAAAAATCACTTAGTTTTTGTGAAATAAAGAATTATTAACATTTCAACTCATGAATTCCCCCCTTTATTAGGTAAAAGGGAAACGTTAAATTTGCCACCTTGCAACCCCCGTTCACTGCCTGAAAGGGGTTTCATGGCGTAATTTGCAACCCATTTTGGGTCGTAAACGGCCATTTGCGGCCCATTTGAGTCGCAAACAGCCATTTGTAACTCAGGCGGGTTGTGAATGGCAGTTCGCGAACTGCACCACGCAACCCATTTTGGGTTTTGAATGGCAAAAAATAAATAAATAAATAAATAATTTTTATATTTTAATTTTTAATTTAATTAATTAATTAATTATTTCATTCTATTTATTTATATTTTTAAATTTATATTTTTAGTTTAATTGAGTAATTTATTTCTTATTTTTTTATTAAAATCAAATAAAGAAATAATAGATAAAAAAAAGTAAATATATATATATATAAAGGCCCCATATTTAAAATAAAAAAAAGTTTTCAAACGATTTTTTGCGACTCAAATGGGTGGTAAACGGCCATTTGAAACTCAAATGGATCGCAAACATCCATCTGGGACTCAGATGGGTAGCAAACAGCATTTCGCGCCCATTTTCGACAACAGGGTTGCGAATTTAACATTTCTCTAAATAAATATAAATAAAATTTTTCAAAAGGCATAGTTTCATGCAAAAAGGCCCTTAATTTAGAATTTTTATCATAAATCCCTGAATATTGAAAATTATTCCCAATTAAAACCAAAAAAAAACTTCATGTAACTTGCTAGAAAGTTCCATCAAAGAGCTCAGGCCCGAAATAAAAGCAACCACAGGTTGAACTCTAGCCAAGCTCAGGTCCAGCTTTATCCAATCCAATGCACAGTCTCTGTGCACCAAAATATTTTTTTGAAGAATGATCATAGCTTGAAGTAAAGATTGAAAATAGCTTCAACCAGATATTCCTTGATGGGAACCAGATATTACTTGATGGCAACCAGATATTACTTGATGGCACTTGCTAGCAAGTGAAATAAAATTTTACATGGTGTAAGGAAGGCATTAAAAAAAATCATTTGGATTGAAAAAAATTATGGATTGATACTTCATTTCAATTTAAATGATTTTTTATTATACTCCCACATAGCTTTAATTAGTTTTTTCAGAATATGATAGTCTTCATATGTGTCTTTGAACTCTCTTCTCACTCAATCTTCTCACTCAATCTCACTGTTTACTGTTTTCCATTTTCCTTTTCCTTATTTTCTTTTTCTTCTGTTATGTTTCAGGTTGCACTCCTATACATGTCCGCGCGCCCTAGTCTTCAACGCACACAGTGAGCTTACTCCAAATCTTGAGCTTGAGGTCCTACTTGTACTGCTCATCTGAGATCCTGTGTTTGCCCTCAGGGCTCTCCAGGTCCTCTCAGTTGAGTAAGCACCTCTCCTGTTATTCACGCTTTTATCTCTATTTTAACCGCTTCATCTTCCTTTCTGTTCTCCTACAGCCTACTGACCTGACCTACTAGTTCCCTCATCATTCTGGATTCAACCCTTGTCATTCCAACTTTTTACAGACTCCTCAAGATCAAATCTGGTTGTTACTCTTGTGTCTTTGTCCAATTCTTTATTTCAAGATCTATTGGTTCTTTTAGGTCATTTCTATCCTCTACTTGTTGTGTCTTTTTGTTTCTTTGTTCCTTTCCTTTTTGATTGTGACAATTCAGATTCTTTTATTCTGTCAAATTAACAGATTTACAGTCCCACTTTCTCTTGCTCAAATCAACTAAAGAACCAATGTAACAATCAAACCATGTTGGACAGTGAAGAAAACTCAAAACGGAGCAACTTGCCTACTTTAAACAAATCCAATCACTCTTCCTGGGCACTGCAAATTTGTAGCTATCTGCGTTAAAAAGGGCTCCTGGAATACGTAGAAGGCAAAGCTGACAGAGAACTCATCATTCCCACAACTTCTGCCCAGAAAAGAAAGAGCTATGAAGCAGAAGACATCCTAATACAACATCTAGGGGATACTGATTTTGATGCCATTGTTAACCCGTCAAACCAATCCAATCCAATTGCCATCTGGCTAGCCTTATTGGAAAGGTACGCTTCACTCTCAACCACCAAAAGAGGACGTATTTGGCTTTCCTTCATTTGTTATCAGTTCACTGGGGATCTCACAGCCTACATCCAGGAATTTCAAAAGCTCATGAAAAAACTAGCCACCGTTAGACTTGAATTACCCAATGATATCCTCAGTTACACTATTCTGGCCAAACTTCCGTCTCAGTTCTATGATGTGGTCAACGCTATCCTATTGAACAACAATCTCCTTATATTTCCCACTAAAGTCCTGAACAAGCTGAGAGAGGTTACCCATCTCAAATTTACTCAGTCGTCAAAGATCTCTACTAACAATGAGTCGTCAGTTTCTATGTACAAATCAAAAAGACGCAAACCCAAACATCTGTGCACCAAGAATGAACACAACCCTCTAGTGGAACATCCGGAAAGTTGTTTTTGGCAACTCCATCCCCATCTCAGACCTGCCAAAAATCCTCAAGGGAAAGCTCACCTTACCAATGCATCTTCCTCTCAACCTCCTGAAGAATTCTTTCCAAAGCCTTCTGCTTAGTTCAGCGCGCAGATATATCTTCAAAATAAGTCTCTTGTGTCAGAATCCTTACTTTCAGTCCTAGACTCTGGAGCCTCACACCACATTGTAAATGACCCTTGGTGAATCCTCAATCCCAAAGAAACCTCAATCAAGATTGGAACAGGGAAAAACAGGACTTCCCTCAAGGCCGTAGCCATTGGTGAAGCTGTTCTGCTCAACCACAACGGAGATTGAATTAAAATGGACAATGTTCTGTTGGTTCCCAATATCAATCAATGCCTGATTTCCTTGTCCCAACTCAATCCACAAGAGTTGCCATAAAGAAAGTGTGTTTCTCTGGGTCCTTTATTTCTCTGGATAACTTTGAGCTTGTTGGCTCAACTTCAAATAATCTGCTTGAACTGTGTGGGATCAGGTTTGAACAGAAGAAAGTTGAAGCCTATCTTTCTACCACCTCTCCTTCCAATCTGCACAATAGACTGGGTCACGCCAGCAACTCTAAGATTCAGATTCTTTTTCCAAAGGCCAACCTACCAGATTCCTCACGTGTGAAACGTGTCAACTTGTAAAAATGATTGCTACTCCCTTCAACAGTCAATTTAAACCGGTGACTTGCGTCTTGGAAACTATTCACATGGATCTAGTTGGACTGTTCTCTACTCCAACCTTTTGAGGAAGTAGATACTTCCTCACCATTGTTGATCAGTTCTCCAGATTTAAATCAGTTGAACTCCTCAAAACCAAAGATGAAACCCTAGACACATCCAAAGCTTATACAAAAATGGCCAAAAGACAACACAACTCCAAAATAATCAACATAATGACTGAAAATGGAGGTGAGTTCATCAGTCAAGAATTCAAGCTTTTCTGTAAGGATGCTGGGATTAATCATCTCCTTTCACCACCATAAACTCTGCAACAAAACAGACTAGCCAAATGAGCCAACAGGTCAATACTTGAAAAGGCCCAATGTCTCATGTTACAAGCCAAGTTATCAAACAGACTCTGGGGAGAAGCTTTCAATATGTCCACAAATATACTTAATCTACTGCCAGTGTTGTCTAATAAAAGACTCATTACATACAAACTTTGGTACAAGCAAACAGCCAACTATCAATCTCTAAAACCCTTTGGCTGCACGGCTATAGCGCTTATACCCAAACATCTCCAACAATCTAAATTCCCTCAATACGGATTTAAGGGCTTCCTTGTTGGTTTTGCCAATGAATTCTCCAACTAACGGTTGTTAATTCCTTCCAATAATAAGTTCATCATCACCGCAAATGTTTGTTTCCTAGAAAATGACTTTGCCGGCACTGATTCCTCCCACTTTGACTTGGATCCTCTTCCTGAGATTGAAGCCTCAAACTCCCTAGAGATGTCTATTCCCAATGGAAATAGACCTGATGTGATTCAAACCCCTCCTCTCAGCACCAACATTGATCAAGCCAAGGCCATAGATCTCCCAAAATCCTTGCCTGTGACAAACCATGACAAATCCAAGTTTGAGATTTCAACCAACAGCATTCTGGACCACCCCAGAAGGATGAACTCTCAACTCTACCTGGTGGACGCTGACTATGAAGATCCTAAGACGCTCAAGCAAGCCCTCAACAGCAAGTACAAATTTGAATGGATCAATGCAATGGAGAGAGAAGTGAATAATATTGACAGCTATGATGTTTGGGAAGAAGTAGAAAAGGATGGGAGTGTTTCCAAAATTAAATGCATATGGGTGTTCAGAACAAAAAGCAATGCAAGAAACAAGATTGTGGAGTTCAAGGCAAGGCTCTGTGCTCAAGGATTGAATCAGGTTGAAGGAGTAGACTTTGTCAACACCTTTGCACCCACTGGAAACAAGAGCTCCCTTTTACTACTCATTTCCTTTGCCCTGTGCAAAAACATCAAATTCCATAAAATTGATGTCAAAGCGTCATTTCTGAATGCTCCCCTAGCCAAACGGATTCACATAGCAACTATCTGGCTCAGTTCCTTAACTCTTCAAGTCTATTGCATTACAACGCGGCCCTGAAAGTCCTGAACTATCTCTCACATACCGCCAGAAAGGGCATTGAGTTCAATTTCAAAGACTTGAATTCTCCTCTAAACACCTTTGTGGACTCTGATTGGGCTACGTTTCCATCAACTTGCCATTCAATCTCCGGAATAGTGATCACTTGGAATGGCAATCTGATAGTATGGAATTCCAGGAAGCAAGCCACGGTATCTCTCTCAACAACCAAAGCTGAGTGCAAGTCAGTCGGCAATTGCGTGAAGGAAATACTATGGATGCGTACCTTTTTAAGCAAAGTAGTCCACAGCAAGTTTGACTCTCCAACTCCTGTTCACAAAGACAATGAGGGCTGTATAAAGCTGGTGATGCAGCAGGCAAATCAAAAAAGTTTTCAATCAAAACATTTTGAATTGAGACATCACTTCATCCAAGAAGAAATAGCTAAAGGCACCGTTGAACTAAAGAAAACCTCATCAAAAGAAAATTGTGCTGACTTCCTCACCAATGCTCTCTCAAGAATATCGCTCAAAAACTGCCTAAACTTTCTGCATTTTCAATGAGAGTTCAAAGCCAGGGAGGGTGTCAGAATATGAGAGTCTTCATATTTGTCTTTGAACTCTCTTCTCACTGAATCTTCTCACTCAATCTCACAGTTTACTGTTTTCCATTTTCCTTTTCCTTATTTTCTTTTTCTTCTGTTATGTTTCGGGTCGCGCTCCTCTGCATGTACGCGCACCCTAGTCTTCAAGACACACAGTGCGCTTACTCAAAATTTGGAGCTTGAGGTCCTACTTGTACTGCTCATCTGAGATCCTGTGTTTGCCCTCAGGGCTCTCCAGGTCCTCTCAGTCAAGTAAGCACCTCTCCTGTTATTCACCATTTTATCTCTATTTCAACCATGTAATCTTCCTTTCTGTTCTCCTACAGCGTACTGAACTGACCTACTAGTTCCCTCATCATTCTGGATTCAACCCTTGTCAATCCAACTTTGTAAAAACTCCTCAAGATCAAATCTGGTTGTTACTCTTGTGTCTCCGTCCAATTCTTTATGTCAAGATCTATTGGTTCTTTTAGGTCATTTCTATCCTCTACTTTTTTTGTCTCTTTGTTTCTTTGTTCCTTTCCTTTTTGGATTCTGACAATTCAAGTTCTTTTTGTCTGTCAGATTAACAAGTTTGCCCAGTTTGAAATTACCCTTTAATCTTTCAAAGCATCATTGGGGCCCCTTGGGATGCTTTTGTACCACTATTATGGCTTTAAAGAAGCTTTGTGGCATTCTGGAGGGCCTTAGAGAAGCTTAAAAGAATCTCAAAGGGCCTTTGTTATCATTTCATGGCTTCAATGGAACTTTTGAAACCTATCAATTTCATGAAATCTGGTTGTTAAAGGTGTAAAAAACTCACAGAAAATGGAATAAAAAACATGTTACTCTTTAGAATCAAAAGAAGGATTCTAAGCCTTTCTGATTTTTTAATTCATTTCAAAATGCATGAGCTTATCTCAAGTAGAAAATAATTCTACAATCACAAAATTACTGCATGATTCCATGCTTTTTACCAATTCATTTTTAAAATGAAAGAACAATAAATGTATCATTCTTCAAGATTGGGAGCAAATTCTTAACAAATTATTTCAATTGAAATGAATGATTGATATTTTTAAAAGAATTAAAATATGTTTTTAAGGATTTTTTTGGTGGTAAAAAATGCATAAAGTTGTTAATTTGCTAAAAAAAAAAACTCTAAATGAACAAGTTCATGAATAAATTGATGATTCTTAGAAATTTTATGGTATTCATTATTTTTTTGAATTGGCAAGGAATTTTTCACTTATTTTCAAATGCATTTATTTGTCCATGGAATTAAAAAATATCATTTTTGGAAATTTCTTTGATTAAAATTTATTTTACATAAAATTCAGCCTTTCTTTCAAAATAAATCTCAAGCCAGCCATCTTTAAATGATTGATTAAGATTTGATTTCAATGCCAAACTTACATCTTCAATTTCTACTTTGAATTTCTTATGTGCTAAGGCTTTCTTTTTATGAAATCACACCAAAAGGTGTGATTCCCCACCAAGATCAACAAAAAAAATAAAAATCAAATGATCAAGGCATAAATGTAGTAAATTACTTTCTATATCCATGCTTTTTGGTTTGTTTATACCACACAAAATGATTGGAAAGCTTATTCTCTCAATTTTTCAGGCCATGCCCTAGAATGTAAAAGTTTCTTCAACACTTCCTCCAGGGGCCATTGCAGAAGGCCTTCAAAACTGCACCACCTCATGGTTTAAACAGCGAGGTTAAAGCTGCACAGCCCAACAGCCGGCTGGCCTAGACTTTTTGAACTAGCAGGCAAAACCACATGCCACAGTGGTTTCCTCAGCCAAGTCAAAACTTTCCATCATGTGGTTTCAATCACCATTTCAAAACTGTCATTCCAGCCACAGCATGCATGGTTTTGACTGTTCCATCAAAAATGCACAGGAGAGGTATTTCAACAGCAAGTTCTAAAAATTCTGTTGATTTTTTAATCAAAACTTCTGGCAGCCTCAGGATTTTGAACTCTCCCAGAGTTGGCTGGGGTGGTGGCTATTTCCCCACAAGTTTTTTTTCAAGTGTTTTCAATTTTATTTTTATTTTTATTTTCTTACTTAAACTTTTATTTTTATTTTTATTTTGTGTTTTTGAAATTTTTGGATATAATCAAAGCAGGATGTGGCTCTGGGAATTCATCAGAACCCCACTTTTTTTATTCATTCATTTATTTTATTTTTTATTATATATATATATATATATATATATATATATATTAAAAAAAAAAGAAGTTGAGATTGCTGTTTCTTTCTTTTTCTTTCTGTTTTGAATATAGTTTCATATTTTTAGATATGTCATTTAGTTATTAATTTTTTAAAATTTCTTAAAAAATATAAAAATTTATTTTTTCATTATACAGGATTTGAAAATTTATTTTTTTCATTTTTTTTGAAAAATTTGGCATAAATGTTTTTGGTAAAAATATTCATTTTTGAACTGGATTCTTAATATTTTTCAGGTATTTCCCTAGGAATTCCTCTTAAAAGGGGAAAAATAGGACTATGGAATTATTATTTATGCCTTAAAAGTGATATATTAATTCTTATTCTCTTAAAAAAGCCATTGTACCCACCCAAATACTCAGGAATCAAAGTATTAAGAGATAGATCACAATAAAAAATTCAAATTTTATTATGAGAAAATGAAGAGAAGACAGCCTCTATCCCAAAATAGTCTAATAAATATTTTTTGAAATTATTCCCCCTTCAAAATTAATCCCTTTGGTCATTCAAATGTTACCAATTATTCATCCTCAAATTTCTCCAATATTTACCTTGATTTTCATAATCCACCTCAAGAAAAATTCCCAAAATCTGAATAGAATTACCAACATCCTCCCAGTATTTCTTCAGGTATATAATTTGATAACTTTTTCCAAACAAAATCTTCTTAATTAAAAGACCCAATTTTTGTCAAGAATATGCACAAGGCTCAAGCACCTCAACAATATTTCTAAGGACTTGAACCATATAAAATTTAAAACTCACATTATTATTTGAGTCAAAATTCTTCTTAAATTGAAAAAAAAAACTTGAAAGGATTACAGCACTTGAATTCCAGAATTTTACCATCTTTCACGCATTTAATCAAGGTACAACTTATTTCTTTTTGATTTTTTTGAATAATAAATAATTCATTTATTGATTATTTTTATGGTTTTTTTTATGAAGATGAAATACTTGCATTCCTCCTAAAGACCAAAAAAATATATAAAGAACTTCAAATTAAACTTCTCAAACTTATAACTCACAATCTTATAAGAGTGAAAATCCTTCTTCTATTCAAGCAAGCCTTCACAAGAATCCATGCCTCCAATTCCAGATTTTTCCCACCTTCCCCCCTGGCAATCTGGGTATTTAATATATATTTCATTTGTTTCAAATGATATAGGTATTTAATTATTTTTGCTATTTTTTTGATACCTCAGCCTTACATTTTTCCTCACATTATTCTAGGGAGATAAAGCAAACAGGAATTTATCAGGAAATCTCCAAGGTTACCCAGCAGGATTTTATGGATGCTGAAGGTCAGCCTGATGTGGGTGATCAAGGCATTCCTGCTGTGGATAATCAAAAAATCAATATAAATCTCTTATATCAAATCTAGATATGATTCCTCATCCTGAAATTTATTTTCCAAATTATAATGGATTGATGGAGTTTGCCCAAAATTTCAAAAAGTATCATGGTTATGCCATCAGAATCCTTATTTTAACCAGAAATACAAACATGTGCTTGAAGTGCACCTTGTGAGTTAATGTTGAATCAAACACAATTCCTTCATCAAATAACAAATATTGAAGGAGTATATATTTTCCCTTAAATATTCATTGATAAAAATGCATCAAATTGAGCCAATGAAATTTGGTTGTAACAAATGAAAAACACAGACATGAGCTTTTGTTTAATCCTAGTGGTAAATAAATTGGCTTTAGCCTCCAACCTGAATTTCAATCAAAAGAAACAACCATGATTTGAGCTGGTGTCCCTGCCAAAGAAATGCTTACATCCTCAAACCAGGAATATTGGAAAAATTACACAGGAAGCAAAAATCTTTGAAACATGAAAAATAAAATGAAGAACAAATTTCTTTCTGCCAAATCATCCCTTCAATATGTATTTAATCTGAAAAGTACCTCATCTGATAACTGGTCACATTCATTGATAGCCTCATCAGATTGATATTTTGCAGGATTTTTCTTCTCTTAACCTTCATCAGAATCTTTGGCCATAAAATTCCACCATGTGTTCATAATAGGGCGTATCAGAGTTACAATTCTCAAAAAACTAAATGGCTGATTTCAGGCTTCTCCATCTTTTTAAAAAATTCATTTTTTTCAGTTAAAACAATTGATTCACTGTTTGTCTTGATAAAAAAATATTTTTTTAAAAAATGTAATTTTTTCCTGATATAAGCTATATGAATTTTTCAAAATGTTAAATCTGATATTCCACAATGTGCTGCACATACAGGAAAAACTTCTGTAGATTTCCCTTGTTTCTCTTTGTTGTAATGGCTTTAAAAGGCCAAATATTTCCAACCTAATTTTCCCTGTTGACCCATGAAACCCAAGAATTATATTATTGGGATTTTCCAAAGCTCAGATCAACTTTTTTTTTGAATTTTTATTCAATTCATTTTACTTTTCTTACTTTTTTTATTTTGGTGCACAACACTTGTAGTTGTGTGGCACACTACAAGATTAAATTTGAGTTTTTTAAAGCCCCACAAAACTTGAATGTAGTCGTGTAGGGTGCCACCCAACACGGAACCATTATGTGGGGGCTACACGGCTAAAATCAAGTTGTGTAGAGGCCACAAAACTCAATTTTAGTTTTTTAGCAGGCCAAATGACCCATTTGAGTCGTGAATTTATCATCACCCTAAAAATATTCACCTAATGTGCACTTGAAATATCAAAAAGAAGATATCATGCATTTTGAAAAAACTTTCCCAAATTTTTGTAAATCTTGTCCACTCTTTTTTTATTTCTGTCCTAAGGTTTTTTTGTCCTATTTTATCTCTATTTTTTCCTAAGTTTTATTCTGTTTTCCAGAATTTAATCCAAAGAAGTTGGTCATTACGAAGAAACATTCCACTTTTTTATTTCAATGTTCCTAAGTTTTCAAGTAATTTTGCTGCATTTCAATTTTGGCAAAAAAAATGTTCTTGATACTACATCTGCTTGCAACAAATTATAATAAAAATAATCTAAATTTCTGGTTTGGAAAGAATAAATTGTAATTATTTCAAATTGAAATAAGAATCATCAAATAAGTTTATTTTAGAAATAAATAAATCAGGTAAGTACATAAAAAAATTCAATTGAACTTGGGATAACTTGTGGGATCTTTGATAATGGGCCCATTGATTGGTTGCATGTCCATGCATTATTTTTAAAAATTTTGACAGTATAAAAAAGATTTTTGAGAAAAATTGGGTGATATTTTCTATTCATTAAGACCATGGATAACTGTGGCAAGATCCTTGCAACTTTGGATATCCTGGTGCTTTGTATGGACCTTGATGATGTTGAATACTAATTCAATGGGTTTGAGCATGGGGGAGTACTTTGGAAAAAAATTGATATCTGTGTTTTTTTTGAATCCTTCATGATCTTGATGACTCAGTCAAAATCTTCACTGCTATGGATGGGTGTGTTATCCATTATAGTAAGGGAATTTGGGGGGCATTTTTCAAGGAGTTGGAGGAGGAAATTTTCAATATCCAAGGAGACAGAGCCTCCTTTTTTCTTACTGTTTTTGTTGAGAAACTAAAAATAGATCATGCCCAATTCTTCCAGGGCTCCAATGAAGTGGATCATGCTCCCCCTGGCCTTGCTTGCCAGGGTGGAGACCTGGCCTAAGAGGTAGCAAAAAAAATTGGAAAAAAGGAAGAGTTAAATTTTTGTTTAACTACTGAGGAATAAATTGATAAGTAAATAAAATAAACCTGAAATGTAATACCCATGAGTGGGCTGAGTCTGGGAATTATCCCAGAATCATCAATGAATATATGCTTCCTTCCTACATCAGTGACAAAATTGAGAATAAAATCATTTTGCTGTTGTAGGAAGGCTTCCTTTTTTCACTTCCAAGGGACTGGAATCACCACCTTAAATGTGATTTCAAGAGTCTTGAGGAGCTTCTTAATTCAGGGGATTCAAACACACAAATTAATTTTTTTTCTTATATGACTAGTCAGATCCTTCAAACAAGATGAGGGGTTTTCCTCCAAATGGACCAGCATTGATTTAATCAACTCTTTGGAAATTTTCAATTTTTCCACTCTTGAAGAAGTGGATTGATTTTGATTTCCCTCTCAAGCGTTCCCAATTATCCTTTGGACTTGATGCTCAGACATGCCCAATGTCTTGGAAACTTTGATCTGGGTCTTAGTTTAAACCAGGACTTGATTTTTGGCCTATGCCTTCACATCAAAACTAATTCTTTCATGTGGCCTTTGTGGTTGGCTATTTGAAAAAAGTTATTGATGAGCCTCTTGAATGAAACTTGAATGGGATTTGATTTCTGCTGGTACTGTCGTACCCATTTATAATAATTGGGTAGGGCTTCTTCTTCATTGGTTGATTGTTTTTCTGTAATAAATTTTGATCTGATCCAAAAAAGAAAAAAGAAAAAGAAAAAGAAAAAGAAAAAGAAAAAGAAAAAGAAAAAGAAAAAGAAAAAGAAAAAGAAAAAGAAAAAGAAAAAGAAAAAGAAAAAGAAAAAGAAAAAGAAAAAGAAAAAGAAAAAGAAAAAGAAAAAGAAAAAGAAAAAGAAAAAGAAAAAGAAAAAGAAAAAGAAAAAGAAAAAGAAAAAGAAAAAGAAAAAGAAAAAGAAAAAGAAAAAGAAAAAGGAACAGGAAAAAGGAAAACAAAGTAAGTAATTATTTAAATCATTGAAAAAATTGAGTGAAAATGAATTGAATGGATACCTAAGATTTAATGAATTACTATTTCTCCTTTGGTTTCTCCTTTGATTTGGTTTGTGAGCAAAAGGAGTTGAATTCCTTGCTTGGCCTCTTCTATGGTTTGAGCAAAACACTCAAAGGAAACAGAAAACAGGAAACCTGTTATGGGTAATCCTGTGAAAGTGATATTACCACCACACATCTGGTTTTTTCACAGAGATTTCATGATTTTTCACAAGCTGCAAAATCTTTACATGCACCTCAAAAATTAAGGACAGTTTTTTCAAAATGCATAGTATTTGCCAGATGTAACAGATTTTCTAGGTATGAGGAACTTTGGGATCCCTTTATCCATTGTTGGAGCACATTTTTTGGTTCATGAACCATGAAGGTTTATGAAGCTAATTTTTCATAATTTAATTCCCACCTGAAAAAAGACCCAGTTTTGTCACAGTAACTTAGGAAAGTCTGAGTGAATCATGAAAAATTTTCTTTAGCCCTCTGTACCACCGATCCCTTGAATCTAGGAAATAAAGTTAGTTCAAGGGAAAAAGGTTCCTATTCTTCCATAAAATTTGAGTTTGGAAACTCCAAATTGGATTCCATTAAATTTCATGGAATTATCACCAGGGAAATATTGAATAAAAAAAGACTTCAACAGTACCATAGCTGGCCAATGTTTTAAACAATCGGTGAATTGCCCCTATTTACATGATAAAGTTCCCCAAAATATTTTCTAATATCAATTTATCAGTTTCAGAGACAAAAACTGCAGTATCCCTGAAGAAATTAACATAATACAAAAGAAATTCCTCCAGGTCTATGGGAATCCCCTGCAGTCATATTTGAGATGACATAATCCACTCTGTCAGTCTACTTGAGCCCAAAAAAATTTGCTAAAAGTGGCATATTCATGTGAATACTGACTATGATGAATCAGGACCTTAACTTTTGTTGCAAATTATTAAGTAAAGCCCCAAGTTCATTTTGTTAGTTACACAACTCCTCCAGCAGATAAGAAACTCTAGATGCTGGAAAAAATTGAATTTCTTTTCCTGGAACCTAAAATTTACAAACATTTGTAAGTTCTGAGCCTTAGGAATCAATGTGGGGGAGGCCTCCATCCCCAGCTCAAAGCCTCAGCTAGTTTTCAACAAAAAGAGATCATTCATTTTTTTATTTTCAAGAATAGAGGCTTCAATAACAGATGATGCAACTAAAATTGAAAGGGAAATGATGAGGCAGGAAGATGAGAAGGCAAAAAAAAAGAATCTTGACATTCAAATGAAAAAGAAGTAACAGGAAAGAAACAAGAGTGATTATTCCAGGAAGATGATAAAAAACAGGAAGATCAAAGAAACCTATGGCAAACAAAAGATGAAGGCAGATTTGGAATATTCAAAAATACAAGAAATATTGGAAGTTTATCAAGCTAATGGTGAATAATTCCAGAAAGAACCTGAAAAAAAAGGCAAGATCAGGAGAGAAAAAATGCTCAAGATCTAGAGGCAAGACAATATCAGGGTATGTCAAATTTAGCAAAACGGCCATTAGAAACTGGCCATTTCTTTTGACCAAACCCACCATTCTCAATGGAAGGTTTCTGAAATACACATACCCCCTAACTTGTGTATTTCAAAATGGTGAGTTTCATGAAAATGGTGGGTTTCAAAAATTAAACCCGCTATTATCACTCATCCACCATCCATTGCATGCAAAACACCCATCCACACCTCCAAATCAGCAAATCCATACATCTCTCACTTGGAATCCCACCAAATTCAAAAAATTTATCCTTGCTCATCATCATATCTCACCATCATCCTAAACCTTCAACCACTACTTGAACTCCCCCCTCCCCTTGATTCAATCCAACCACTCTCATTCCAGTTCATCCTACTTTATCTATAAGGTTAAGTCCTCCCTCCCTTCCTCATTGATTCCTGATCTCACCCTTGGCTTCATCTCTCCCTCCCGCGGTCAGTCAATAATGATCCTACCCTCAATCTATCCATAAATCCTCATTCTTCTCTCTCCATTCATTAAACCTCAACTATCCCTCTCAATTGTTTCCTATCTCAAGGTCTACTCAAGTCTCATAAGCTTGAAATGAATCAATTCCTATCCAACATCCAAACCTTCATCAAGGGAAACAATAATATCTTGTGGGCTGCCACCAAAAACCAAACTGACCAATGAGGTAAAGATCCTATCCAAGTTCTAGATCTCATACCAACCCTTGGCCCTCAACTCAAAGAAATCATTGAGCCCTAAATCCAGGAAACAATCTGAGTCAAACTTGGAGACAATCCTGGTGAGACAGAACACTCATTGTAAGACAATCATGGTCAACATCATCAATTGTCATCAAGGTCATCAACACCTTGCTAATGTCACTCAAGCCTTGGTTAAAATCATCAAACTCAACAATCAGACCAAGTTTAACTTTGAAAATATCAATTTCAAGATGATTGGTGAAAAGATCTGCTGTAAGCCTTATCCCCTCACCCATTTCTCCCTTCCTGGGCATTCAAACTGAGATCTTGAACCATTCTCACTCAAAATAGATCAACTTGTTGATTTTTGTACTTCATCTTCTGTCCGCTCACCTCCCTCTCTCATTTATCTCCTAATCCTTTTTTCAAGCCTCTATTCCAACAGGTTATAAGCCCACCCAGCGCTTCTAGAGCATTTTCTATAGTTCTCATCAACTTGGGTCTTTACTTTACCTGTGACCCTCACTTCATCATTAGGAGTGTGGCCCTCTTCTTCTTTAATCTGTTTGTGTCACCTGCGAGCATGCATGCCTCCTTGCCTGCTACCTGCAAAAGCTTGCCCCATCTGCAACATTGTTTGAAATCCTATCACCTTTGGCATTTTTCCTCCTATTTTCTTTGTTTACACCTCACCCTTGACTTGAACTTGATTGCAAACTTGATTGCTGCTGTGGTTTCATTATATAGCCTTGGATTGGGAACCGTGTTGCAGCCTGCGCACTCAGCATTTGGTAGGTCAGGCTCAGCATTTGGGATGTGCGTGGTCTCAGCAGTGGCCACTGCGGGCTCAGCAGCAGCCACTGCAGGCTCAGCAGTAGGCGCCATGGGGCTCAGCATACTTGGCGCAGGTTGGGCTTAATTGGATGTGGCAGGCTGCGACCCACTCAGACTTTATGGACCCAGGAATGGAGCCGGCCCAACCAGGTTTGCAGGGAAGTTAGTTCAGGAAGGTAGAGTGGGGCAATAGGGGGTTATAGGGGTGGGGTGGGATCGCGGAAGCGCAGGCTAAACCGCTGGGAAAGGAAATCATGCAGCACACCAGGCAGATAGGGACAACACGGGGGACTCCAAGTAGGGCGTGGTGGAGGGTGGTGTCATGAGAAGGACAAACCGGATGTGCATAACCGTAGGAGTGCTTGAGGTTTTGGACAGTATGGAATGGGTTAGGGTTAGGCTAGGGTTTCTTTTCTTTTGTTGTTGGGCTGTCATTGCACTTGTACTTAGGCTAGGGTTGAGAGGAAGTACATAAAGTCCACGCTCTCAGCGCCAGCATAGAATGTGGGAGGAAGGGGGGGAGGAAATACATCTATTTTACTCTCTCTCTCTATCTCTTTGAAGGACACATCCTTATCCTTACAGACACTAGGACCATCAATTCCGGAACTAAGGGACAACTTTGGGAGTTCCGCTCCCCTGTTTCCACACTGCTCAGCTTCAACAACCCCCAAACTCAATTTCTCTTCATCTTCATTCTTGTTAGCAACACTGATTGCCCTCACCCTCAAATACTTGTTAGCAACATTGATAGCCCTCACTCTTGTAGTCCTCTTGATCCCAGCCACAACCTTTTTTGCTTCTCAGCCTTCCATCAAATCTCACTCCTCAAATCTTTCTTGCTTCTTGGTCTTTCAATATTAATCCCCAGGAAATTGCTCTTGCTCATCTCTTACAACATTGATTGCTCAATTCAATATTTTCTTACTCACTCTTGTGCTCTATTCATCTGTTCTTCAACCTTCCAACCTCAAAACTCAATGTTCAAATCCCAACTTGTCTTTCTTCCAACTTTTACCTTGCCTGATTCATCCAGAAACTTTTCTTGCCTCAAGAAAATCAATCTGCAACATCCAACACTACTCCTTCTCATCTTGCTTGCCTGCAACATTGCTCACAATTTCTATGGCAACATCAATTGCTACTAATCTTTTGCTTCTAATATTGCAACTTTTTTTGTGCCTTGCTTGCAACATTGCTCACACTGTTTCCTCAACTTGAATCACAAAATTACTGCACTCTCATCTCTTTAACTACCAACCCTGTTCTTCCTGTCCACTTCACCCCAGTTGTTTTTTGTGGGGGTGTGTTGATTTTTGGACTTCATCTTCTGTCCGCTCACCTTCCTCTCTCATTTATCTCCTCATCCTTTTGTCAAGCCTCTATTGCAATACAATCCCTGACCCTCTGGGAACAATACATCCAAGTTCCAACCAAGGTTCTCAAGATCTGTGTCCATATTGAATCTGAGTGAGTGAAGTTGCGCAACAAACAAGATGATTGGCAGAGACAACTGATGGAGTATAGATCAAGATAGTTGATGATGTTACGGAGGATTTTGTGGGGAAGTAGATTTTTTGAGATTTGATTGATCAATCATTGATCCAACAATCAACTGGAATCACTAACACAACCATTGGAATAATTGTTGGAGTAGGTGAGGAAGTTCATACAATCTCCACTCCTCATTGTATTTGGGCCTCCTGATCAGTCCTTGCCAAGCTTGTCTACTTTGAATGGTTTCTATTGATTCAAGTGTTTGATGAGCATAATTGGAGCTGGGATGATCATCAGGGGCAATAGGTAATTACCTTATGAGGCTGAGCATTTGAACAGGAACATTGTCCCATCATGCAATGGCACACTGAGCTTAGTGGTTAAAGCATCACTCACCAATGTTGAGTTCATGGGTTCAAATCCCATAGTGTGCAACTAAATTTTGGCTTAGAAATCTGCCACTTCCCTCAAAATTTTATATAATGAATTGAATCCTTGCTTGATCCTCACCCCAAGCAAATTAGTTGCATGGGAGGGAACAAGATGGGAGGAGATGAGTTCACAACCATACAGAGATGGGGAAAGAATAGGGCTTGCAAACCTCAAAAATTTATGCAATGAATTGAATCCCTTCTTGATCCTCACCCCAAGCAAAGTAGTTGCATGGGAGGTAAAAAGATGGGAGGAGATGATTTGAAAAACATACAGAGATGTGGAATGAATAGGGCTTGCAGCCCTCAAAATGTTTCATGATGAATTGAATACCTTCTGGATCCTCACCCCAAATGTAGTATGTTGTTGTGAGGAGGTGATTTGGGAAACATACAGAGACAGGGACGGAATGGGGCTTTTCAGCATTGGCTAAAGGGGAAATTTTTGGATTGATAGTTCTTGAATTGCTTCCTCATCTGTTTGGATGAAAGAGCCAGCCTACCTTGGTTTCATTCTTTAGTTCATTGGCCACAAGGAGATAACCATTAAAATGAGAGGATGGATGTTGGCAAACTTGCGTTTCATTGTTGGATCCAAAGCAAGCTTCATAGTTGGAGGTAATTTTGGGCCAGTTTACACAGATGATGTGACCAGCTCTCTTGAGCTTACTTGAGCCTTTGGAAGCTGATGGGGGGGCATTGTTGGATGTTGAGTTCCTGGGGGATTTTTGCTTTGGTTGAGTGGACTTTCAGGGGGAGGTTTGCTGAAAGGCCATTTAAAAAGAGTAAGAGGGATGAAGGGATGAAGCAATAAAGTTATGATGCAATGTGATGAAAG
Organism: Puccinia polysora; assembly: GCA_025617555.3. NCBI lineage: Eukaryota > Fungi > Basidiomycota > Pucciniomycetes > Pucciniales > Pucciniaceae > Puccinia > Puccinia polysora. The sequence continues at coordinate 44,526,682 of CM062613.1, forward strand.
CAGGGATGAAGGGATGAAGAAATGAAGCACATGAGAGTCAAAATGTGATGAAAGGGGTGATGAAGCAATGAAGGAATGAGAGGATGGATGTAATGAAATAAATAAAGTGATGAGAGTGATGAAGCAAGGTGAGAGTGATGATGTGATGAGGGGATGAGAGTGATGAAGCAAAGAGGATAGAAAGAGATGAGATTGATGAAGTGATGAGAGCAATGAAAATCAAATTTTTCCAATGATTTTGGAGGTATAATATTTTGTATGAGTTTGGAGGTTGAAACCAGGGGTGATGATGTAGCATCACATGTGGTTGAGTCGGTGAAAGCCTTTATATACTTTACTTGAAAAAACTCACTTTTCAAGTTAAATTTGACACGTCTGATCTGAAATAAGTGGTTTTTGATTTTTAATGGCGGGTTTTAAATGGCAGATTTGGGTTGAAAACTGCTATTAAAAAATGGCAGGTTTGCTTAACTTTGATAAAACCTATTTAAATCAAAAAAGATAATTTGTAAAAATAAAATAAGAATTTAAAAGGCACAAAATAAAAGCAATACTGAAATATTGTGAAGCTAAATTAAATGAAGATAAATCAAAATTCCAAAAGAGAAAAACAGTTCAATCAGAAAAATCAAATTTAAAGCCTTTAAAGCTCAATATATTATTTCCAACCTCCTTCCAAAAACCTGCTGGCTTACTTAAATAAATACACGCAACCATTCCAGTCATCTTTAAGTTATTCTATTAAATTTCAATCATACCCAAGTCCTTATATACCAGTTAAATTATCTTCAAATTAAGCTATTTATATGAGACCAAAGAGCGGTGTATTTATTGCTCATCTTCCAATTTTTTTTCAATCATGTGGAATCTGTCTAAAATTCCCCAAGAGATGATTATTGTGGCTACTAATCTGTTTCTCATCAGGTTGAGGTAACCTTCTAAGATTTAAGAAATAAATAAAAATTTGAATTTGAAAGAAAAAAGGCATTTTATTAAGGTCTTTTGAATAATTTCTGTGATCCCTTGGCTTTTGACCAAGTTCTAGAAAGCATAAATCCTGATTATGTTAAGTTTTCCACAAAGAATTGGATGAGGTTTCCACTTTTCTTTTCATGTGCTTACCAATTTTTATGAATGCCTAGTAGTCTGGACCTCTGAGGAAAATTTTTTAAAGTTTTTACCTTTTGATTTTCCTGTAAATTCAAATACCCTCATTTTTTATTTCTTTTGCGGATGGATGTAATTTCATAGCCTTGAAAATGGGTAATGAGGAAGTTTTCTTGAAGGCTGATGATCTGATTCCACCTGATGATAATATTTCAAAGAATAAATGTCCAGGTGGGGGGTTGATAACTGGAAAATAGAATATGAGAAGTGCTTAATCTGTGTAAAAAATTAAAGCCTCCATTAAAGCATGGTTATTTAATTGGATTAAAACACTTTGGTTTTGGGTATGGTTTTGATTTTTTTTTTTTGGAAAATCCATTTTTTTAATTAAATTATTATTCAAATTAAAATTTAAAATTGTTCTCCTTTTTTTCCTTGGATATGTATTTGCCTGAGGAAAACAATTTTCCAGGTTTAAATAATCTGAAGAATAATTTATGTCAGTATTTCTAGTAAAACTTAAGCAGTTTTCATGATATAATCTTCTTCTATTGATCATTTTATCTTATATAATATTACCATCTTTTGAATAAAATAGCTAAATTTTCATTTTTTCAGATTATTTTCAAATATACACATCAATTTTCAATTTTAAAAAATTTGAAAAAACTTTCATTCTTTCTTCACACTTTGAATCCTCTTGAAGAAGCTTTGGGATCAAAGCCTTTCTTTGAGGTTGATTATGAATATTGGCTTTCAGGTTTAATTTGAAACATAACAATAATAATTATCTGAGTATGTAGTTTGTTTCCTTAATGATTTTTTCCCCCTGGAATACACATCAATCCAATTCTCACTAAACCTTACTTTTTGTTTTTTGAAGTACCTTTGAGATTTGAGAAAGATTTGAAATTCTTTTTTGATTTAAAATTTCTCACTTAATATCTTGGTAAGTGTTTTGAGAATTTCCAATTTTTTAATTTGAAAAATAATAATGTTTCTTTTGCAATCATTCTGTTTTGTATTGTTACTTAATTTTTTGAATCTTTATATTCACTTTTCTTTGGGTTAAGGTTTTTTTATCTCCATCAAGCTAGTTGATTCTTCCTGTTAGCTTCATACCAAACTGAAATAATGAAGCAGAAATGCTCTGCTCAATAAACATGCCAGCTTTCAAGATTGAGGAAAATAATTTTAATTTTCCCCCCTTGTTATTCAGGAGTATAATTTTATTTTTCCATTTTATTTCCATGCTTGATTTTGATTTTTTTTTATCTTCAAAAATGAAGAAAAGGATTTGTTCAAAATAACCCCAGGAATTCAGGGTAAATGATAAGATAAAGTTTTTAAAAAACTCAATCAATTTAAAAAAAAAATCAATGCCCTGTCTCATCAAAATTCACATTCAAAAATGTTTTTTTTTTCACTGGGCTTTCTCACTAAAAAAAATATCACAAGAAGATAGATATTAATACAGTTTTTTAATATTTTTTTTTGTAAAATTATCTTGTTGCTACATGTCTTGGGTCTTTACCCTTGCTTTGTATTTCAATTCCAATAATTATAAAATAGTAAAATATTAAGCATCTATGAGAAAATGAAAATTCATCTAGTTATTTCCCCTCCCAAAATCACATCACAAACCAGGACAAGGATAGATGATTTGTTTTCAAACAGAAATCTTCAATGATAATACTATCAGAGTCCTCAATCATGAATCTAAATTTTAAGAATAATTTTGAAGATGAGGAACTGGTGGTTTTGAATTTGATTATGTTGTGATATTTAAATCTTTTCACAAGAAAAATGCATATTTGTGATACAGAAAGTAAAATAATACCTGAAATCAATTACATTGGAAGAAATTTCATAATAGGAAAAGAAGATTTTGTTTATAATGGATTGAAAATTTGATTCTTAGAGTAAGTCATCTCCAGATAAGATTGATAAGAAATTTGGATCATACCTTCTTCATGGGTAAGAAAATATATACAAATGCCAGAATCCAACTAATACAATTAAGGAATAGCTTCAAAGTATTTGATATTCCATCATTAAACCACTAAAAATTAATTCAATGTTCAAATTTTTGAAGTCCAGAAGGCTAGCAGAAGATTTAAATAAAGGATAAAATATAATAAATGAGTAAATTCAACAGAATCCTGATTTGAAGAAGTATAAAGAAGAAGGATGAATAGTAATTTCAAGTAAATTTGGTCAATTTATTCAATCAATAATTCAAAGATTGGTGGTGGGTGTAAGAATAGAACAAATATTCTTTCAAATCCCCAAAAAAATCATACTCATCTTTTATATTTAAATTAATTTATTATTTTTTTCAGAATTCAATTTTTAATTTTTGTGCTACCAAATAGGGTGGTGCTCTTTTTTTAAAACCTGGGAAAGGATGTGTATTCAAGAATTCAGAGTCCGCAGAAAAGAAAAAACAAAATCTTGATCTATAGTTTAATAAATTTATTTCAGTTTGAAGTATCCCAGAAATTCATCAAGCAAAAACAAAAACAAAAAAAACCTTCTGTTTTCATTCACTTACAACACTCTTGCCTCTTTATTGTGGGTCTAAAACATTTATGGCATTTTAAAAAGGTTTTTTTTGGGGGGGAGGGTCAATTTGATTCCCAAAAAAACAAAAAAGTACAGCTTACTCCAGAATTTCAGCCAAAGAACCAGTTTTTACATATCTTTTGTCAAAGTTGAAGCAACTGTTGGTTTTTTTCCGGAAAGGATATGTCTACTTGGATTGATTGAAAATATTTGATTTGAATCTAGAATTTTTGAATAGATCTTTGTTTTTTGCCCATCACCCATGGTTGGGCTGAAGAAACCCGATCCATAGAGGCTTTTGGTCTGAGATTTGCTGTGTGGCTGGCCGACCCTACTTGGACTCCAGCACCGAGTGTCAGGATGTCATATGAGCCCGTCCGAGCTGGATTGGAACCTCCGGTTGATGATGGGTGGGCGGGGTCGGGTGACAGCTCGGTGACAGGGTGCCCGGCCAGCCAGGACATCCAGCGGTCTCTCCACACCCGCTCATAGCCTCTGAGCCCGCGGTCATGAGGAGTCAGTCAGCTGGTGAGTCGAGTCGAAGTTGCCCAGATGAGAACGATGACGAGGATGATGTCGATGACCATGACTAGCTTTCGATGGAGCTCAACGAAACTTTAGTTGGTACACCATCGATCGGTTGGTTCGAAAAATTGATCGTCAGTTAATCGAGAAGAGATCCTAGGGTGCTTGTCCTTGGTTGGGATCTCAACGCAAACTCAGATATCTTAACTTTCGAGTGAGTGACCCCACAAGCATCCTTCACATTCTACGAACTTCTCAAGTATTCATCTTAGCCCAGGCTTGGGGTCTATGTTACATAGCCCTGCACACTTCCATCCCGCCATCAAGGCCTACTTGCCCCAAGCTGATGGCCGATTTTCACTTTTAGTAAGCTCGGTCTCTAGGTTACAATCGGCTCTTCTTGACTATCCTCCCCTCGCCCGTTTGGCTCCTCAAAACCATGGACAACGCGTCTAAGCCCAATCCTAGCTTGGCCACCGATAACAACAACCTATCCAACCAGTCGACTCCCTCTACCAAGCGTGCCACCCTTCGACTCAGCAATCTTCACCCTCCGCCTCCCCCTGTATCGAATAACCTCGATTCGTCGTTGAAGAAGAATACCGCATTCATCAAAAGGCTCAAAGCCGGTTTACATACTCCCGAAAACGTCCAAATCTTAGTCAAGGAGACACTCGCCTTGAGCTTGGATAAATATCTCTCCGAAGTCTCGATCGCCCTGAACGAAGGATTACTCAGGTGTAAGAGTGCTGTCGAAATTTGGGGCGCCATAGAGGTAGCTCTAGATTCCATCACCATCATCATCTTCTACCCATTGATTAGTCAATCTTTCATCGAAGGCTGACCCACATCCTTCTATCATTCCCTCTCCCAAGGTGATCTCTGCTTTGCATCAACGTTTTGGTCCCAGTTTCACCGAGCCGTTCATTCAACAGTTCCTTGCAGGCCTTGCGCTCCCCAATAAGCAACATCTCAATGGGCTGGCTCCTGAGCAAAGAGAACGTGAAGAAAATAGTCGAATCATACGTCAAAGAAGCTTGTTACGATGCCTTGCTGAATTCGATCTCGTCGGACTCGTACGTGGCACGTCCAAGCAAGGCAAGACTCCTGCTGAGGATGGTGAAACCACCTTTGGGATTCTCAAAGATCTAGTAAGTCAAATCTAGCATTCAAATAAGGCAACTTCAATTCTAGCATCTCGGCTAAGTGTAATGCGAATCGCCTTCTAGCTAACCTCGAATAAAGAGGCTCTAGTCGTGCCACTCCCTCTGGCCATCTCGTTTTCAAAACAATTCGCCACGTTATATCTTCCCAGTACTGCCGCCGGTCCCACCCCTTCGGAGGCCAATACTCACTCCGAGAGTCAAGCCGTGGATGATCTGATTGTAAAGCCGGCCATCAAAGAAAAGTTCAAAAAACTCTTGGGTCAATATTTCGACGCTCTCAGTCGTAAAGCTGTCGCAGATCATCTGGTAGATTCCCCTCCTTATACTTCTGCTTGCATATCCTGCTAAAACTATACCCGTTTTCTCTCGGGAGAGGACTCATTATATATTTTTAGACTAACTTGAATACTCCATATCGTAGAAATTACAAGAACTTCAGAAAAAAAATCGCGAAGCAGCGATTCGATCGGGACAGATATTCGATGATCGCATTCAAACCTACGAAAAGTTGTCCAAAGAGCAGGACAAACTGTGGAATGGAGTTTTGAGGTTTGTGGTTTGGTGTCGGAAAATCGTAGCATAAAAGCGTTTTAATGATAAACTGCTTCAATCAGTCTAGCCGAAACATTATCATTATCCCCGCCGAGTCTACCAGGGCCTGATACCGAGTCTGCCTCAAACGCTATTACTGGAACGGGATTATCTTCAAACTTTGGGGCTGGTGTCTCTGAACTTGGCATTTGGCCTGATGAAGAGGAGAAGAATTTCTATGAAGACGTGATCGACTTGAAAGATGAGGTGCCATCGATGTTGTTGGGCATAGGAGCTGATGCCAAGAAAGGATCTGATAGCCCAGATTTACAAAACATTCCCAACGGGCAAGAAAGCTCCCAGGCTAAGCTCGAGGATGAAATGAAGAAGCTCGAGTTGGGTGATGTCGCTGAGACGGCGGACTCCCTAGAAGAATTTGATGACGCTAGGCTCGGTGAATCTGACGAGTTGAGTCTGATCCTATCCTCATTTGCCCTGCCATCGGTCAATCCATCTCCAGAAGTTAACATAACCTCGCCTATTGGGCTCTTGCGAACCTAGCCCGAAGGCCAACTTATCCCCATCGAGAACTGCCAACGAACTGTCTTCAACCACTGACACGTTAGCCTCAGGCCCGGCTGCCAGGTTGACGGCTTTGTTCACCCGTTTGGACGAGGTGCATAATTCAGACACACTTGACAAAATTACCGTCGAATTTGCTTATTTGAATTCGAAAGCTGCGCGCAATAGGTTGATCAAAGTTGAGCCCCTTCCTTACGACTACCGCTCCGGTCCTTTTTGCGTTATCCACAATGCTCACTTTTCACTCTTTTTCCAGCATCTGACTGGTGTGAACAAGAATCGGACTGATCTAATTCGATTTTTTGCAAGGATGGCTGCAACGCTCTCCAAATATATGCCGGACGTGTCCGCCGGGATTATATCAATCGTGCGCAACTTTCTCTTAATTATGATCCCCTTTTCATAAAATGTCAACCGCAACATTCTCACTTTATAGGTCCACGATGAGTTTAGATATCTTCAGCGGAAGCGGAAAGTCGTCGCTCAAGATTTCCATGCCATCAGAAGCAAGGTAATATACCTGTCGCCAAACCTTTGTAGTTTTCCGAATTGTCACACTTTTAGTTGTTGATGCTGAAGCAATTCCATCCGCAGAACAATCGCTGGATTGCGGAACTTACGAAGTTCAACCTCGTACCCTCGCACCTGATTCTACATATGATCAAAGTATGCATTGACGACCTCAACAGTATCAACGTCGAAAACTTGAGTGATCTTTTAGAAGGATGTGGAAGATGGGTGTTGAATAATCCAGAGACGAGAGAAAAGATGGCACAATTGGTCGGTAGCGCCTTTCAAACGATCTAATTGGACTTACTGGTCCCACGAACGTAGTTTCATTATTGGTGAAATTCATTTCTAAACGTTTGATTCTGCTTTAAAGCTAGATCAAATGCAACGCAAGAAACTTTCCCAGCATTTAGATTCGCGGCAAATAATGTTACTCGAGAACGCCTACTTTCAGGTTTGTTGATCGGACTGAATCTCCGAAGCTATGAGGCTAATGGAATATTGTCATCAGTGTAATCCACCTGAACGGCCAGTAATCGAGCCTAAAGTCCGCACACCCACCGAGCTTTTCATTCGATATCAGCTGCATAGTTGCCTATCCAAAAAGTCGGTTGATAGAACTATCAAGATCTTGCGCAAGTTAGATTGGAATGATATCGAAGTTCGTATGAGACACGGCGCTGATCCTGACTTGACCTGATGGATGTTTGGGGAAATTGTGTCCCCGTCTCATCACTGATCGAATCTTTTTTGACGCCTGACCGATGCTTTTTTAGATCGTAAAGCTGCTGAAGAACATACTGACAAAAGTCTGGAAAATAAAATTTGGCAACATCTACTTGTTTGCCATCATTGTTTACGATCTTTCTCGATTTCATGGGGACTTTTCGGTCTCCATTGTCGACCAAGTTCTAGAGAACATTCGACACAGTATGGAGGTATGCCAGAGTTTCAAGCCTTGTCACTCAGCCCTATAAGATTACCCGGGTCATTGAATCCAGGAACTCTCGGATTCAACCTAGCTCAATATTTTCAAGCATAATCAACAAAGAATTGCCACTATTAAATACTTGGGTGAATTGTACAATTATCGCATGATCGACTCGCGGGTTATATTCGATACATTGTGGTCCTTTGTTACCTTTGGTCACTGTAAGCGTCTATTCAATTTTTTCTTAGTTCACATTGCCGCTAACCCCTCCTCATAGTCGAAGGAAGACCATGGCCAGATATGGTTTGTCCTATAGATGCACCGGATGATTTCTTTCGCGTCAGAATGATTTGCACTTTGTTGCATACTTGTGGTCATTGCTTTGATCGGGGCAGTTTGAAGCGTCGCCTAAATAGTTTTTTAAAGTTTTTTATCGTTTGAGTTGCAATTTTTTTCTCCTCATTTAACCCAGGGCGCTGTATTGCTCCCATAGACTATTGATAAAAACGCGTTTTTGTCTTCCAGATGTATTTGCGCTGTAAAGAGCCGCCTCCAATGGATATCGATTTTTTGTTACAGGATACCTTTGAAGTAAGTGGCTATCTGATTTGGGTTCATCCTGCTAGCCCAACGCCATTGCCGACTCTTATTGGATGCCAGGAATTGCGACCTAAACTCAATATTTACCTTAGCTACGAGGAAGCATCGAAAAGTGTCCAGGAAATGTTTTCATCAAGGTCAGATATCGGGGCTCAAGATGGTTTGCCACATTTCTTTTCGAACTAGGATGCCATCGTTTTTTTAATAATGCTACCACTTTTGAAGTAGAAAAGGCCGATGAGGATGAATTGCCTGAAGATGAAGATCAAAGGGAGGTCGAGGACAAGAAATCAGAACCTGAAGATAACGGTGATGCAGTGAGTGTAATAAGGTTTATAACAGGGTGATCGGAATCAGATGGCTGAGGATATTCCTTTCTACAAGTCTGATTCCGATGAAGGCACTGTCATGAATGGCGTGGAAGGACAAACCAATTTAGATTTCGAGGAAGAGGATTTACCCCGATTCGCATCGACTGCCACAGCTGAAGAAGAGGAGGAGTTCGAAAGAGAATTGGCCAAGATGATTGCCGAGACCAGTACTAATGCGACCATGGTTGACTCTGGGGCGCCAGGAAATAGAAAGTTAGAGAGAAATCCAATGTCCAGCAACTTGTTTTCCGATCAAGGACTTCCCATTCTCAAGACTTCGATACAACCTACCGTCAAGCGAGAGCCACTTGGAGATCAAAGCGAGGTTATGACCTTCACGATGTTGACTAAAAAAGGAAACAAACAGCAGGTACTCAGATGTTTTTTTCTCGATCTTGACTGAATCTTTTGGTGGATTTTGACTCTTGGTTCTAATTCTGATAATCTCGACTGGTTTCTTTTTAGTTGAAATCTATGCAAATTCCCTCTAATTCATCGATCGCCGTTCATACACGTGCTCAACAGATGCATAGTCACGTTGAACATCAACAGTTGAAGAAGCTGGTATTAGATTATGAGATGAGGGAAGAAGCAAACGAGAGAAAAAGTGCGTACTTACTGGTAGTACTAAAAATTCTCAACTCACCAAATAAGATAAGTTAATTTCTGATTTTTCACTTGGTTGCACTTCATGCGTGTGCCGAACGCCATTGCAGACTTGGAAGTAGAGATGGCCAAGAAAGGCGTTCATCTCAAATTTCTCAATGATTGAAAGGCGAAGTGCTCCATTTTTACTACCATCAAATAGTTGGTTCCACGCAGAACCCATCGTGGCATCTTATAAAACCTCATCGATGCAATCAGGGCAGGAACGAGGGCTGTGATCGCCGAAGTTGGAGAACCTGAGATGTCTCTTTGATATCTTATGTTTCACCCCTTCGGTCTAGTCTACAAGTGGGGATGACCAAAGGACTAAGAAAAGAAAATGGATCATCTACCGGAAAGGGCTTCTGTTGAAAGATATCAAGATGGAGGGCTGACCGACCTGAGGGATGTAGCCATATCCTGGTTCTAAGTCAGAGCATCTCTCCAGACATCTTGGAACCCAGATAAACGAAGAGCGAATAAGCATACAATCCGATACTCCCTGAAGTCTAGATCAACCCCCCCTTTTCCTTTTTTCTGATTTCTAGAAAAAAAGGGCCACTCTCATAGCTAACCTACGATTCTAATTCTAGCCAACAATCCATATCCATACTTTTTGGTTATAATCTCTCTCAATCGACCCCCGCGTCATACACTTGTAGCCATCTCCCGTCGAGTCTTGTCTGCACCTACATAGCCTCTCTTGCGTTACTTTTTCCATAGGGTTGACCTTTCTTCAATTTATGGGTTGTTATATCTCACTAGCAATCATTCAATTTAATTCCGTTTTATTATCGAGGACCTATACACGTTTTCCTTTACCAAATGAACATAGCACCAGTCTTGTTTTCTTTGTCTTACTTTCTCAGCCGAAGTGAATCGACCATGGCCAAAAAACCCAGCAGCCTGAATGGGTTTAATTCATGGTATTTTCTCTATGAGAATATTCGAGTCGGCGTTGTAATTATTGACCCACTACCGCTCTAATCTTGTGTCAGTCGTTCTTTGGTGGATCAAAGTAGGTTTGGGGGAAATCAATGATAATAATAATAATAATGGAACTATCGATTAAAAAAATTAAACCAGGCGAAGAACGTAAAACTGGTCGAAAAAGCTTACTACCAAAAATATTCAGGGGCCAATTGATAAACTATCATTCCAAATTCTGAAGGCCAATTCCAAGAAGCACCAGGAAATGGCCATCAGTAAAAGCCTTGATAATCTCCAGCATTAAAACCAACCAACATGGGCTATACTCAGAAGTCTGATTGCCAAGCAATTTCAGGATTTTTTTCTTCTTTTTTTGATAAAATAATTTATTGATTCTTTTTCAGGTGATATGGCTGTGTTGAGCATTGTGCTGAAAATTTGCCAGATTACCATTATTGTAGAAATTTCAAAGGATAGCTATATTTACCAGAAATTTCCAAACATAAATTGATGTCAAATCCAAGGGTCCAACACAAAATATTTCTCAAAGGGTGATGATGAATTCACAACCCCCAGTCATGTGGGAGTTGTGTAGGGCCCTACATGGCCCATTCAACACGTGGGGGCCCATACATGTGTCAAATGGGTTGCTCTTCACACGCACAACCCCTGGGCACAACTCCAGCGTGTTGTTCCAAACACATGAAACCCCCCAGGGGTTGTTTCCCCCCGTAAATGGTGTTTTTTGGGTCATGTATACATGGAAGGGGGTACACAGCCCCCTGGGGGTCTTGCCAAAGTTTTTGGGACCCCCTGGACCACATTTGGGTTCCATCAACCCAAATTGGGGGTCAAAGCATACTATGCGGGACTATTGGACCACACCTAGCAATCATAAAGTGAACCCTAAAGTGAAACTGCAAACAAAATCATTGCCTTTGGCAAATAAAACCTCTGAAATTGTCCCTGTCCCACAAAGTACACTCTCAAATTGCCCGTTGGACAACAGAAAAGTAAATTTTTACTGCCGCTGGTTAACTTGATCTTTCTCAACCCAAAAGTGAGCAAACTATGTAGTTGTTCAATTGAAAGTTGGATTGAATACTGCAGTACCATTGCATTTTTTGCATTATGGGAACAGTGGCAAGCCCACCTGTTTATGAAATGGATGCATTGAAGGACTACATTGATAGTGCCATTAACAAAGCTGTGGAAAGGAATGATTTGGGTAATGAAAAATTGGAAGCCCCAATTGAATCCTGATCTAGGGTTAAAATTCACAAACAAAATGTTTCATAAATGGACATGACCTCTGGTGGTGAGTAAAATTCTATGTGACGCTGGCTTCTGGCTGATTTGATTTGATCAAAACTAATAATTTAACTATTTAACTATGATATAACAATTTAATTGGTGCCAGATCCACTTGACCCATCTCCTGTGAGAGCCTTTCCTACTAGGGAAGAGGCACAAAAGTATTGTGAAACACGGGAAATGAAGCATGCTGATGCTTTGACTGTTTTAAACTCAAGGCATGATAAATACGTGTATTTGGCCTGTGATAGAAATGGTTCCTACTCTGGGCCATTGCTGACCAAACGGTAAAGGCAAACTCACACAAGGAAGCTTGGGTGCAAGTTTTTAATCTTTGCAAGTCACACAAAGGAAGACCACTTGTGGAAAATCTCCTAAAGAAATGATCAACATAACCATAAACCATCTCCAAACCCCTCAGCGCATCCTCAACTCAGGAGATTCTCTGGGGTGGCCTGAGAGAATTTAAGGGAAGGCATGAGTAATGGGCTCAATACACTTCAACTCAAAAGAAAATTAAGCAAGATTGATTGTGGAAAATATGTTGATGAACAAACAATCTATAACACTAAGCAAAAGGTAAAAATTGCAGAACTCAAGGGAAAAATGTTTTGGAGGTCTTCTTTGAACAACTTGAAGATTCAGGTTGGTTTCATTGAGCAAAATTCAGTGGAAAGGGAAACTTGGAGGCCCTATTCTTGGCTCACCCTGAGGCATTAAAGCTTCACAAACAATTCCATCATATTGCTATGTTGGATTGTACTTACAAAAAAAATAAGTAAAACATCCCCCTATTGCATGTTGTAGGAATGAAAGCCAGCAGTAAAAATCTCACAAAAGCTATTGTTTTTATAACAAGAGAAATGTTTGATTTCTACAGTTGGTCTGTAAAATCACTAAAGGAGCTGGCTTATGATCCTGAGAGAATTCCCAAAGTCTTTGTGAAAGAGCGTGAAAAAGCTCTGCTTTAACATAGTTTCCCTGAGTCAACAAGACAGTGTTGTCTGTGGCACTTGTCTAAAAAAATACAAGCAAACTGTAAAGTTTGCTTTCATAATGAAGTTGAAGGGTGGAAAAGCTTTATGTCTCTGTGGTATAAGTATGGGGCCTCTAAAACCAAGGAGGAGGCAGAGGTCAATGATGTGGAACTCAAATTAAGTGTCCAATCACTGCCTCTACTGTTAATCTTCCTAGTTTTGGGTTGCTTATTTTATGAATTGTATAAAGTGTTTCTTGTAAGACCATGAGGATCTGCTTGAGTATATGGAAAATAAAATCTTCTGTATCAAAGAGACATTTGTAATTGCTTGAACTTGTGAATACCATGACTTTTAAAATAAAACCACATCTTGGGTGGAAGGGGCCCATGCTACTCTCAAATGATTCCTTGCAAATTCTTTGGGAAAAATATTGGATGTTTGGAGGAACCTAGAGGGAAAAGTTTCCTATCAAATTAAATAGATTAAGGCTGACCTTTAAAAATCTTGAATAAAGATAGGAATAGTTTTGCCCACCAAACTGTTACCATTGGGATACAAGTTGTCTTTAGAGGCAATTAAACTTATTGTGGAACAATTTGAGAAATTAAAGCAGAAACATGATGGAGAAGTGTGCACCAAGTCATACTCCAAGACTATGAGTTTGCAATGTTCCCACCAGATAGGTGACCTAATAGCATTGAGAGGATCTGTTGTTCCTGAGGATGTTCATCCCCAGTGGAGGTTGGATTATGACGGTTGCAGTTATAGTTCTGCAAGTTGGTTTAATGGGATTAATGCTTTTTGATGGATGATTCCTACTTTACTAATGTTTGATACTTTTTAATTTTGGAAAGTCAATTTTGATGAAATGCTCCACAATTCTCAGTTACATAAGAAGCTCAATGCAATGATCTTGGGATATCCTAAACAAGATCATTGCAAGCTGTTGAAGTACCCAATTCAAAAGACCGCTGTAGAGACTCCTGTGGGATTTTATAAATGATTTAGCAAATTTCTTGCTGGCAGTCCTTGAAGGGGAATTTAGTATTCATTCTACTCCTTTAGAGTATTATGAAAACTAAGGGTGGTTTTGAATAGCCTGCCCTTCTAGTAATATAGTAAGTCCAACAATAATTTATTTAAATTAATGGCTGGCTTCTTTGAGACTTAATATAGGTCTCAGATCAGACCTAGATTAATTATTTGACTTTTTATTGGTAGGATTTGGTTGAAGAGTGGACCAGATGTATTGGATTATTGGTTAGTGGTTGACCAGATATATTTGATCTTAACCAATAACCCAATATTAAAGGTTTCAAGGTTTTTTTTTCATGAAATGGATGGTTCAGGAGAGGACCCAAGGATGGTTTTTACTCACAGGGGGCTTTGTAGAGGAAAAAAGGTTGGCAGTCCCTTTTGTTGTGCTCTCTTTCTTTCTAAGGGTTAATTATTGAGTGATGGGTGGTTTCATTTGATTTGGTGCTGAATAGTTGAGGTCACAGAAGAAACCTTATTCAAAGCACCTAATGGGGTGGTTTCAATGGTTGATGAGGTAAAAATTTGTTTTGGTTTCCTTTTTTTTATTGTTATGCTGACAACCTCCTTTTTTTATGGCTGAGTAGGACCACAGATGGTTGTGTGGTAAATGGTTGATGAGATGGTGATGAGTGGTGTGGGATGAGTTATTGGTGGTATGATGGAGTGTGAGTGGGGTGATAAAACCTGGATAGGGCAGAAAGGCCCTCCTTAAATAGAAAAAATCCTGCCCCCAGGGGTGCTCAGGGCTACCCCTGAGGCTCTCCCTGTCCTGGTGAGAAACAGTGGGATATAGGTACATGAGGCATTTATGCTGGTTGGAACAAAGGTTGTACAGTTACATGAGGCATTTCTGCTGGTTGGAACAAAGGTTGTACAATTACATGAGGCATTTCTGCTGGTTGGAAAAAAGGTTACACAGGGGTTTCATGCATGCACAGACCTGCCTAAATTGCTGTGTAGTGCAGATAAAATATATTCCTGTGCAGTAATGGTGGTTGGTTTGGTGCTACTTGATTGTACCTACATGTATTGCTGTGAAACACAGGTGGTTTTTAATTTGTACTCCATGGTCTTTTCTGCATGTATATATTGCTGGATAGCCTGTGGTGGGCTTGTAATGGTGGGTTGTTTGGTACTAAATGGTCTTGCCTGCCTGCATAACTTGCAGGGAAGCTGGGGTTTTTTTGGTACTACATGCTCTTGGCTTCCTTCATAAATTTCTGGGTAGTCCTGTGGTGACTTGTATTTCTGGTTGTTTGGTTACACATGGTAAAGACTGCCTGCATATATTACTTGGTAGTCCTGTGGTGACTTGTACTGCTGGTTGTTTGGTTACACATGGTCCAGACTGCCTGCATATATTGCTTAGTAGTCCTGTGGTGACTTGTACTGTCGGACTGTTGGGTGTCACATGCTTCTGACTGCATAAATTGCTGTGTGGTTCTGGGGTTGTTTTGTACTGCTGCCTGCATATATTCCTGGGTAGCTGATCTTGGCTGCCTGCATAAATTTCTATGCAGCTGGGGTTGTTTGGTACTACAAGGGCCTGCTTATGGTTCTGAATATACAGGTGAGGTGATTGGTTGTATGTTTGGTTGAGGTGTTGTGGTGAGATGTTACTGGTATGTTTTTAGGGATTCCAAGTATACTCTTATGGGCTTTCACTGGTTTGTGATACATGGGTGTGATATGAGCTGTCCATAATTGATTTTGGCTGTATCTTCTAAGCCATGAGAGATAGAGGGGTAGTTTGGCTGGGTGACTATGGGTTATTTTTGGTGTAAAATCCATTTCTGAGGTAAAATTTATGATTGGGATTATATTTATACTAGAAAATTGAGTCTGATAGCTACAGGTATGGTTTGGTCTACCACACCGCAAATTATCAATCAAAGCCAAGACTTGAACCAAAAGTCCTGCAATCATGCAGAGGTTGGCCATAATTGATAGATACCCGCAGAGATCCTTCTTGATTGAAAAATTTTGAAAAGGAACTCAAGTGGCAAAAGGGAATTAGAAGGGAGCCAAATCAGAAAAGACAAAAAATTGCAAGTCTTTTCTTTTGGGGAAGGTTCATTTTTATAGTTTAATGAACTGATGGGAAAATGATTTCTATAGTGCAAGGAAGTCTCTTCATCTGAATTTCATATTTCAGTCAAAGATACTGAAATTTCATTAGGGTCCCTTCTGTTGGAATCAGATTCCTTTTCAAAGGAGGAAGAAAAAGAAATGGAGGAGTCAAACAGAAGCTCATCTTTGGTGAGTATCAATTTATTTAATGAGGTTAGGATTTTGGCTAATTAATTTTTGATTTTAGGAACCAAAAGTGAACTACCTAAATCAAATACCTGAGAACTTACATAGGTTCTTGGGGGAGGTTTGGGATCTGGTTGTGGATGGAAATTGTGGATTTAGATTAATTGCTAAATCACTTGGGTATGATGAGCATGGATGGTTTAAAGTACAAAAAGAAATGATTAAAACATTGAGGAAAAATAAGACATCCTATTCTAAGATCCTTGGTGGCAGTAAAAATGTTGAAAATTTAGAACAAAGACTTGATTTTAATGACATCAATGAAAAGATTCCCTCTTAAAAATGGCCTTCAAAGCTTGACATGGGTCAAATAATAGCAGATAATTATGAAAAACCAATATGTTTCATTTCATTGGATTCATTTTGTACTTATACTCCTATGAAAATGGGTGTAAAAGAAGCATCAGACCCAATATTCATTTCTTTTGTTAATAATAACCATTGGTTCCAGCTTTTAATTAATGGAGATGTGATGCCAATCCCGCACATAGTTTACAAACCATGTTACATGATTTCTAAAAAAGCCTCTGATTGGTTTAATCACCTCAAAGATCAACTTTATTTGTATTCCAATTGATAGACATCATCTTAATTTCATCATTTGGGTTTGGTCTAACATGCTGATCTTGTAATTATATTAATATAAAGGGTTATCAAATTTTGAACATCATTATGTTGAGTGTTTTGAGTTAACATTACTATTTTGAGTTTTTTGAATGAAAATTAATTGGTAATTCAGTTCAACTTGTGTTGGGCTGATACCATCATAAGGAGTATTTTTACTTTTCACCATGTAAAAAAAGGCTGCACCTGCCCGGCAGGTGTAGCACCTGAATTTTGTTTTGGTTTTGTTTTGAATTTGAGAAAACTCTGTTTCTAAATTGAGTTGGAACCTGAGAAATGTTTTTTGTATCAGTTTTTGAGGATTCCAAGTACTTCTAGTGCATGCATGGAATAAAGAAGATTTGGAATTAATAGGAAATTCAAGCTTATGTAAAGTGATAGAGGAGTGAAGCAGTGGGGTTTCACATCTGACACATACAAGTCACTACCTGGATTGGATAAGTCAAGATTTTGATGCTTTTTTTCTTTCTATTTCCTATTAGATCATTACAAGAGGTTTGATGGTCCTTTTTTTTTAACTTTGTGGTTGAAACAAATTGCATTTTTTGAAATGATTGAATTCAGTTTCTAATAACTTCTTTTTCTTCTTGTGAAATGTAATAAATCTTAATTTGATGTAGGTACTTTAAAAATAAAGCTAAATTTTAACTGAAGATTCAAGAATCTGCTCAGCCATGTTGGAAAGATTGTACCACATAGAAATTGAGTTTAATTATATATTTCAAATAAATCAATTCAACATTAAAATAATTGGAGAGGTTCACATTTCCTTTCACAAAATGAATGAATTTACAAAAAGCAAACCATTGCCTTGAGTGATTCTATTTCTCTAATATCTTTTGGGAGAAAATTTGTTTCAAACATTTCATATAATATTGGAAGCTCAAAAGAATTAATCTAATGATATTGAATTGTTTTATTTAGCAGGAATTAATTAATAAATAAAAATTTTCTAAAATTTAGAGCTTTTGATATTGTTTTCTGGGTGAAAACAGAGGAAATATAGAACTACTTGGAAACAAATTCATTCAAACCAACCTGGGGTTTCAAGTGATTTTTCTAATATTTCTAGTTCATCCCCTACTGGCTTCACCTCCAAAACCAATTTCTCTGTCCAATTGAATGTGGAAAGAAATAGAGGGAAGTAAAAATGAGAATGGAGGGATTCACATGGTTTCATCTGATAATTTGAGACTATTTCATCATAAGTTTTTCCACATTCTACTTTTTTTTTAGGTTGAATTTCAACTTTAACCTCAGGTAAATAGTTGAGATTGATTTTCTCAAGATTATGAAGAAATTTTTGAATACATTTTTCTGCTACACTACACTTGGAAAGAGTGATATTTCCCCTCATTCTCTTCTCCTGCGTCTGAGAATCATTCCACACTAGAGAGAAGGCATTTTGCAAAATCCTTTCCCATATAGTGCTCTGCAGTGGCCAAGCGGTTTTGGTATATCTTGCAGATTGAAGATTAAAATTTCAGCTTACAGGATTTAGAAAATGGAGAGCAATCTTAAGCTTACTCTGTGTTTAACTATAGAACTAGGCTTCTTGTTACGTGTCCTAGGCTTCTTGTTACATGTCGTAGGCTTCATGTAATTATCCTTCTGTCCATGCAGCCAACGTTCCAGTAGGCCAAAGAGTATGTCATCCTTGAAAAACTCATTCTCAAGTGGATAATTTGTAAATGCATCAATGTCCTTAGCATTGAACCAATGTTTTATTATCACTTCTGAAAATATTTGGTCCCACTTTGTTGAATTATGATGGTCCCATTGGAATTTTGGAACATGTATGCCATAGATTTTTAATTTTTTCTGGAATTTCTATTTGAAATTTCCAGGAATGCTCTTCTTCCCTCCATAGAGGTTTTCATTGGTTATTTCCAAGTTGAAAAAGTTGTTGTTTGGATCAATTGTATTGATGCTTTTTGAGTTCAAAAATTTTACTTTATCTTCAGCAGGTGGAGGCAGAACCCTGTCTACTTGAGATTTCATGTTTAAAATAGTCTTTACATAGTCATTTAGTCATAGACTTATGGGATCATTGGAATATGGAAAATGTTCTGCTACTTTCTTGTTTAATTTGTAAGTTTTGATAGATTTTGAACTATGAGGAGGTCTAGAATCCATATTATAATATAGGTAATTCTTCAAGTAGCACTTGAAAAGGTTGTGGGGTTGTTTGAAGTGTAGATTTTATGGAGGGAAAGAGTTTGCATAAAAGTGAATCTGAAGTTATCAGCTATTGAATATGATGAATGTTGAGAGATTATAAAGGGTTTGTTTACAAATTGGATATCTGAAATTTGTTATGCATCTACTCCATAATTTATTTCAAATGTGTGAGCCAAATTCTACATTGTTCAATGAAAAAAAAATATTGTCAGAAGGAAGAAATGTTTGGGAACTAACAATTGGATTTTGATAGAAATGACCACATTTTTAATTCATGTTTTGCTTTACCATGTATCTTGATTTAGATGATGATTTTTTATCATTTTAAATAATGTGGGATTCTTTTCCCTTGACAGGGAAAAAGAACTAATACATAAAATAGATTAAAACTTATCATTAAATTTTACAGTTCAAAGAATTTTAGAGATTTTACAATGAAATTCAAAATCTTTCTGTTGAAAACCAAGTATTTCCTTGGTACATTTATTAAAAATCAAGAAGAAACCTATCATTAAAAATAGAACTTTAATCCAATTACTGGGATGAGCACTTAATTTGTTTCAAATTTCACCTCCATTTTTTAAATCCACAGTATGATCAAGATGATCATTTTTACCCAGGTTTAGTATTGAAATCAAAGAAATGCTTCTATAATTTTTTTTACATGGGGAGTCAAATTCAATTGTGAATTGGTATGGAAATGCTTGAAAAGAAAGATTCCTCTAATGCATTAAGAGGTGAAATTTTGAATGAACTTTAAGTAAAATCTGATTGTGAATCTGTTTTGATATCTGCTACAGGTACAAAAAATATTGAAAGATTTCTTAGTAAACAAATATTCCTGGTTTTGAATGGAAACTCACAAGGATTCATCTGAAATTTTGAGTGATGAAATTCTTCCTAATTGAAAAGAGGGCCAATGTAATTTTCTTAAAAAGAATGGTACAAAAAATTCATTTCTGGATCATTTACCACATTTTAGATATAATTTTTGCAATTGAAATTAGATAGAATGTAATTCTTTGAAAAAAATAATTTTCTTACTTCCTTTCATGTATTGAAACCATTTCATCTTATTTGGTTAAAAATGACTTTGGAAGATTCAACTGAAATCTCTTGAGACAATCTTGAGACATAGAAAACCTGACTTAATAAATAAAAGAAAATCTTACCACCTTTCCACTTGTTTTTACCTTTATGGGTGGATTGGAGTTCATGAGCAGACAATATTTCACAAAAAGAGTTCAAGTTAATTGCAACACACATTGGGCTTTATTTTTTCAAGTTTTATTTTTCTTTTAAGCCAAACATGATTGAATTTCTTTATAAATAGAGCTGCTTATGAAAAATTAGTTCTTTCATTTTCAGTCATAGGGAATTTTTCAAGTTTTTTTTTTGAGATTAAAATGAGGTGATATCATTGGAAAACATTTTGATTTGATACCTTTGAGGTAGCAAACCCCATTGGAAAAGTGCATGGATTTTCTTAGTAAAAAAAAATTTATTTTATAATGAAATCAACAGACAATAACTGTTATTTCATTCTATCACATATTGAAAAATTTATTGGACTTGAAAATTTAAAGATTATCAAAATTTCAGAAACTCCATAGTTGAAAAATTTGAATTTATGATTAGATTTTTATGAAACAAAGATGAGGGTTTCTTTCCTCATTGAATAAAAAGACTTTTTCTAGCATTGACTTTGAGATAAGGCAATTTCTATTCTCTGTTCTCATCAAGCTTTTTGTTGTAATTGAAAAGAGGTGGAATTTTCATGAAGGTTAATGATAAATCAAAACCTATTTGAGTCATGTACACAACTCAAATGGTTTGTGTGGCATGCTGCACAACTAAAATTGAGTTTTGTGGCCTCTACACGACTTGATTGAGTTGTGTGGACTCTACACGCCCACCCCAGTCATGTAGTGTACCACAAAAAAGTTTGTAGTTGTGTGGCACCACACACAACTAGGGGAGGTGGGGGGAGGGTGAGGGTGTAATTGGCAAACATGCCACCCCCCTCTTTCTGTAAATTCCCTGGAGGGGGAAGTAAAATCCCCCTACCAGGGCCCTGGGGGCCAATTCCCCCAGGGCATAGCTATTGGAAGATGGGCTTGGGGGTGGTCAGATCCCTTCAGCCACGTTGCTCCTCCCCGTTGGTAAAGGGGGGGGGGGGAGGGAGCACCCTCAATGGTGGGGAGGTGATCGGGCCCCCCCACCGCTGGTCACCTTGCTGCAACCAGCCTAGTTTTTCATGGCTGGTGGGAGGGTGATCAAATACCCCCCAATGCCAGTAAATTTGTTGTGACTGGCCCCCAGGGTTGCACAGAGTTGTTTATGGGCCCACCAGGTCAAATGGGCCATGTAGGAACCTACATGACTCCCACAAAACTGGGGGTTGTGAATTTATCATCACCCTTTCATGAAGGATCAAGTAGAGAAACCAAGAATTGGGAAAATTGCAAATAATCATCTATGAGAAAAATTCACATGTCCATTGGGATTGAAATTCTATTTAACACCAGTTTAAAAGCTGTAAAATCATTGGAAATTGATGAGAAATCCTAAATATGCTTTTTAAACAATATATTAACTCACACCTTCCAAGAAATTCATGCCTGTCCATCCAAAGGTCCCAGATGTTTGGAATCAATTTCTCTGGAATTAGAATTCCTGAGGCCTCCATTTCAACTATTCTCTGCAGCCTGCGCACCAAAACTCTTGAATTCTACTCTTCATGCATCCACATTTCAATTTTTGTCCAAGTTTAAGGAAATGGCTCAATTTTTTCCTTGAGCTCATCATCAATATGTTTGTTTGTTTCTTCCAACCATGTTTGTTGTTCCTGGGATCATTGTACCATTTTTTTGCTTGATGTTTGAGGAGTATTGGGAGTGATTGGTGGATTTGATGTGTTTTCTGTGAAATATGAGTTGGTTTGATGAATTTGGTAAGAATCAATTTTGGGTTGATATTTATAGGGAATGAAAAGGGAGTATACTATTGCATGAATTCAAATTGAATATTGGATATGTAAAAAACCTATGCATAAATTGTATGGGGATTTTAATGGGTGCTAAGAATTATATGCATGAAGTATATTAATTGAATAGTTTTACATACTGTATAACTTTGGGAAAGATTTGACTGATTTCTAAGAAATTCATGTGGCATTTTGAAGGAGAAAGTTTGAATATTATTGGATCTATGGGGTTTAAGATGATATAAAAATTAGAATTAAGTTTCCTTGGATGATTCATTTCTTAAGAAATGAATGATTGGAGATAAATGAAGGCATTTTGAATCACTGATGTTGATAACAAAACACAAACCACAGCTAAAATAAAATTTAGGATAGAGAGATATTTGCATTGATTTGGATTTTTTTATTTATTTGATTAATATTATGTACACTAAAAAAAACCATTGTATGATGCCTTGCTTGGGTTTATTTCCTTTGAAAAACCAATAATAATATTGAACAGAAGGTTTTGGATATATCCATTAATTTTTAAGCAGGTTGCAGTGCCTACTTGCTTTGGGTTTCATTCCATGAACTTTGTATGAGTTTTTCAGCAAAAAACTGCATAAATGATGTTGAGGCAAAACAAACATGATATTTTCATATGGAAGGTCCAAAATATTGGATCAGTTCAATTTTCCATTTGCAGTGTTTTTAATATGCAACATAATGAAATTCTTCATTGAGTAGTTTTTTAATCCCATAAAATCACAGTATCAAATCAATTTCTTGAAAAAAACTCTTAATTTAAAGAAAAATTGTAAATATTTCTTCATAATTTTCATGATTTGAAGCAGATGATAGAAAAAATTATTTAATGAGAAAACAATCTCATTATCTTCCAAAACTGTAGGG
The DNA here is from genome assembly GCA_025617555.3 of Puccinia polysora. NCBI lineage: Eukaryota > Fungi > Basidiomycota > Pucciniomycetes > Pucciniales > Pucciniaceae > Puccinia > Puccinia polysora. Next base: position 44,549,478 of record CM062613.1, read on the forward strand.
TTTGGTTTAAATGTAATGGCTACACTTAATATTTCATCAATTTCAAGTCAGCAACTTAGTCAATGAATTTAATGGGCAGTATGGTCATGAAGCATTCAATCATCCAAAAGAACCATGTTTCCAATTCAAAAATTTGATTATCCCAAGATAAGAAAAAATTGAAAACAAGAATTATCCATCCAGAAAAACTAATAGTCTAATTTGCTAAAAGGTCACCAGAATTAATCATGGAAGGCTGGGGGTTCTGAGGTAAATTCAACTAAATTAGAAGAGGTAGTTTTTCCAACAGCCCAGAAAGTATTAAAGTGGCTACCCAGATCATAGTCATTAACCAGAACAATATCCTCCAGAAGGACCTGAGCCAAATTTTCATAAGAAAATGTTTCAGTAAAAATACTAATTACATCTCTCCAGTTGATTTTTTGGTCTTTACTAAAACCAATATCACTCAAGGCAGTGAGAATATGTTACCTTGTGTTACCAAGTTGGCCCCCAAGTGGATCAGCAGGTAAGCCAGCCTTCAAATTTGACTCAAGCACAAGACTGAAAAATTCAAGGAGCATGCCAGACTTCCACCTTGGCATGAATCATCAATTTCCTGGACATACCCATATAGCAGCAGAACCAAAAACTAACATTTGTGAAAAAAATACTAGAGAATTGGCCCCCCATTGATTCTTCTTCTCTGCTAAGTCCTTTCAAATAAAAGGCTTCCAATGATCTTATTTTTAATCAAGAAGTTAGTTGATGAGCCCATTGAATAGAGAGAAAAAATATTCACAAACAGTACTAAGGCCACCTTTTCCAGCATTCATCTCAGCTTCCTGGTTAGCACCCAAACTCTTGTGTTAAGCAAAGGTGGAATCCATGATTACAGCTGCTTGCAGTTTGGAAAAGTAGCTTTGTGCTTTGAGTAAAGCTTCATCTGAAGTCCTGTCAATACCTTCCATTGAGATAAGGAAATTTCTTGAGATTTTGTGTGAGACTACACCTATCATGTCATTCAAGGTGTGCTTCAGTTTCATGTATGCCCCATGTATTGGCTGTCTGGTATAATTTAGAATCTCAGAGAGGGGATGAATATTGATCTGGACTGTCTTACTGGAGCAAGAGAGGTTGTTTGTGTTGATGAAGGTGCTTACAACATAAACATCATCATCTTTTCCAAGAAAAATATTTTCTGATAAATGAAAAAGTAAGAATCACTTTAATTTCATAGGAGTGGAAGACAGAATCATGAAAATTTACCATCTTTTCACCGTTTCAAACAGAGGTCCAAAAATTTTAAGATTGTCAATTACTCAGGGGGGTTTTGACAGGATCCTTGGGCCAAGAAAGTTAAGGGTGTTGGTAATTAAGAAATGATTACTGCCGATAATTTTAGAATAAGTTGAAGGGGTTAAATTTTCCTTTAATTCTTCCCAGTATGAAAAACTCAAAAGGTCTTCCTTAGTCAAGCCATCAAAATGTTCTAGGCAATGCAATAGAATTGGCTGCCATGATTTTCATTTCATCAAAAAATGATTCAACTGACCTGGCTGATTTGAACCAGGATTTGATGTTAGCACAATGGTTTAGGCCTGGGTTTCAGTTTGGCTACTAGCCTGGCCTTCAGGCTGAGATTACTTGGGAAATGACAAAGTTCTCTGTTCCATATCCCTAGTGATGAGTCCAGCATTAGATGCATTCCGCTTTTGGGGTATTAAGGATGGGGCACTCTGATTCAGAAAGGGAAGATTAATTTGGAAGCCAATTTTGGGTTGATTATCCAACATAGCCTTCAGAATAGGAAAATTACCAGCTCAGGGGATGTTGGGACTAGGGTGGGTGCAGGTGTGGGACTCCTGGGTGATGGTTCAATAATCAAGACTTCTGGTTGCTCTGGTTGTGCATCACTTGAGCTAGTGAATACTGTGTTAGAAAAAGAGGATTCAGATGATTCTTGAGAGCTAGAGGGCGGCCTTAAAGTTGATTTTCTAGCTTCTTTCCAATCAGCTTGGGCAGCCAGCCGGGCAGATGCCCTGGTTCCTGGAGCAATCCAGGGTTCTTCAGCTGGTGTTTCTGGGTGCAGCAATGGAGTATTGTCAGAGGCCTGGACAGTTGCATGATCAAGGGCAACAACCCCAGATTCTTGAACTGGATCCTCCACAGGCACAGCTTCAGTGGAAATTTCAGGTTCACCTGGAGATATTGAGAATTTATCAGCTTTGTATATTTGGATAATTTTTGATAAACACTTTGTTTCATCAAATTATTCTTTCAGCTGACTGGATTGGTAATCCAGGTGCTTTGCTGGAGCCACTGTAAGCTGGTGGGCAGGAAGATCTTGAGCAGTTTCTGTTTCATCATCCACTGATGGTACCTTGTGAGTTGATTGGAAACCTGCACTATCAGCTATTGTTGGATGTTGGTGTTCTTCAGTTGAAGGCTCAAGCAGACCAAGATCTGTGGAGGTTTCAAACATCATTTTTTCCACATTTGCATCTTACTTTTGCTGATAAAAATAAAGCATTGAATGCAATAATTTTTAATTGGATCTTTCAACATATTACTCACAAAGGAGTGCTTGCAATTGATTAAGAGAAAATTGTTCTAAAAATTGATCATAACAGTTCAAATAAGTATTAGACCAAAAGGGACCCAGGTAATTTAAAAAATTACCAGGGAAATAAGCCATGGTATAATCAAGGTATTTGTCAAGGTGAAGAAGCTTGAGATAATGATTTTGAAACCTGATGGGTACAATGTGGTTAAGATCAGAATGAACTGGGACCTCTTGGTGAAGAAGCTGTGGCTTATATACCCTAAAAACCTAGTCAAATGTTACATGTGTGTGTAATATGAAAAAAAGCTGCTCATTAGGTACAATATACATAGTTCATTTGTGTAAATAGCCTGCTTTATCCCCAAAGTTTCCTCTTTCCTGAATATTAAATATATATATATATATATATATATATATATATATATATATATATATATATATATATATATATATGTCATTTCAAGGGAGGTGGGCAACTTATGATAAGTCATCCACCTCCCTGGACATGAAACACATGAAATATGAAAACTTTGTGAGTCGGCTGGGGAGGTGGAGAAATTGTGCTAAGTTTTCCACCTCCCCTCAACCACCTGGGGAAATAATTTTGAATAAGGGAAATGAATGATGATTTCTGGGACAGTGGACAAATTGTTAAGCTGAGACGAGGGTCTGACTGTATTTCAAAATAAGACCAATGGTCCGGGATCCCTTTGACTTAAGACTGCGGACTAAGGAGCAACAAGTAAAAATGAAAGAAGTAGCGGAGACAAGAGTAGAGGCTGTGATAGTAGAATAGAGAATAATTAGAATAAGGAAACAGTCGCAATGGTAGATGTGAGCCTCACATCTGATCAACTTTGAGCTTTCAGAGAATCTTGAGATCTTGACGCAAGAACACAGAGGTGATTGGGTCGATTTAATGATTGAGCGTGATAGAAGTCAAGGAGAAAAAGCGGGAGAAGATTGAGAAATTCAAGGAAGCCAATTTACCGGGAGGGAGATGACGAGATGATGGTGATAGGAAATTTACCGGGAGGGAGATGACAAGATGATGGTGATAGGCAATTTACCAGGAGGGAGATGACAAGATGATGGTGATAGGCGACACAAGGGGAAGGGAGTTTCGAGTGAGGGATGTTGGAAGGTTGGAAAGGAATGAGGGAAGAGGAATGGAAGAAAGGATAGGAGGAAGGATAGGAAGAGCAATAGCGTGAGCCGGAATAGGTGAGCAGGGAGAGTGATTGAGAATTAAGAGGGAACGCGGAGGCGACAGGGTGAGGATGAGAATGGAGATGAGGATTAGGAGATGGTTGGGATAAGGAAGAGATGAGGATCAGGTCTGGATCTGGCTGAACCGGAGGGGTGTGGATCAGTCAAGAGGAAAGTCGTGAAAATGGTGAGGCTTCATATTTGGAGATTTTGCACCGGTGGTGCGGCCGGGCTGAGAAATGGACTGAGAGAAGGGTAGAGCATGACACACTGCCGTGATAAGATGTGAGGTGACATGGTGAGGGAAGTAAGATTGGCAATGGAGGAACAAAGGGTGGCCTTTGTTAGTGAATCGGCCAGCATTTGATTGGAGGGGATGAGATGAGTGATGAGGGAGTGGCTGTCACGTTGCTCTTGCAACCATTTAATCTGAGTGTTGACATGTTTGAGAGCTCCATGGTGAGATTCTTGGTTTACTAAGTCATTCAAGGCTTTGTTGTCTACAAAAGAGCAGTGGGTGAATTTCAAATTTGGATTTATTTTGGAGATTAATTGTGACAGCCACAACTTCTCTTGTGTGGCCAGGACAAGAGCCTTGAGTTCCCCTTTGGTGGATGAAAGGGAAATGGTTGGTTGGAGTTTACTGTGACATGAGACGGGACAGCCGTAAAGGAGAATTAGATAGACAGTATGACTTCTACAAGATTTGGGATTGTTTCTGCCGTCTGAATTGCTGAAGGCTTCAATGTCATATTTGAATGAGGAGTTCTGAAGGCGGAGAGATAGATTTTTTGAAGTGCTTAGGTACCGCCAGGCATGTTCAGATTCAGTCCAATGAGGCATTCCGGGTTTGTTATTGAACCAAGAGAGATTTGAGACAGCGTAGGCTAAATTGGGTTGTGTTTGGCTGGCGATAAAGTTCAGATAACCGGTGGACAATTGATAATTGATGTTAAGTTTGAGAAATTCTTGATGTTCTTCATTGGTGGCAGAGAGAAGTTTGATGTTGGGGGTGAAGGGTGTGCTGATTGGTTTGCAATTGATCAGGCCTAGCTCACTGAGTGCGGTGTCAATGTGATTAGACTGCAGAAGGCCAAGTCCATCTTTGGTGTTCACAAGTTGATTGCCTAGTATCTTACTGAGAGGACCGTCTTGGGAGATCTTGAACTGAGCTTTTAGGAAATTTCTGAATTCAACAGAGTTGCCAACTATCAATAGATCATTGATGTATACAAGTACATGAACATTGGTGGCTGTATTGATGTAAAGACAAGGGTCGGCACTCAATTTTATGAAATTTTCTTTGAGGAGCCAGATTTTGAGAGTGTCGTACCAGCTTTTAGGTGCTTGCTTCAGGCCATAGAGAGCTTTGTTGAGCCTGAAGTAAGGGAACGGAGTATTGTATCCTAAGGGAGCTTTGATGAAGAGTTCCTTGTCCAGTGGCGCGTGAAGGAAGGAAGACTTGATGCCCATCTGCCAGAGAGTAAGCTTGTGATGTAGAGCATATACTAATAGAACTCGGAGCGTGGTGATGGAGCCGGTCGGAGCTTATGTTTGACCATAGTAGAAAAATTCCACTTGTTTGAATCCCTGAACGCAGAGTCAAGACTTGAATGAGACTCCCGTTTTGTCAGGATTATCTTTAATTTGGTAAACTCACACAGTCAATAGGGCAATTTTACCGTTGGGGAGAGAGTGACAGCCCTCCCGGACTTTCATGAGATTGATTCCGTTGAGTTTGGACTCCATCAAGGCTATCCATCTTTCTTTATTGTCACAGTGGGTGGCTTCATAGTAACTCTTGGCAACGGTCCTTGCTAGGAAACCGTAACGTTGAGGTTTCTGTAGGGTGGAGCAATCCCAAAGGTTGAGAGAAGGTTCAACTTTGAGCTGAGCGGCCAGGTTGGAGTTGTCATCATCAGAGCCAGAGTTGGTAGGATTAGATTGGATATCATCGGGATGAGAGAGATTAGGAGGGTTTGTAGGAAGAGATTCAGGAGTGTGAAATTGGAGATTTGAAGAGGTGGAATTTTGATCATCGGAGGGTGAGAAGGTGGAGAGATTGGATTTGAGGGTATCAATGAGTAAAGAATCATCAGTTAAAAGGGAATCAAAGAAGTTATTGGAGGTTGAGGAATCATTGGAGAGAGTAAAGGAAAGAGGGGAGTTTTCAAAAATTTTGACATGTTTTGAACAAACAATGTTTTTGGAATTTGGACAGTAGATTTGATAGGAACTGAGGTCAAAATCAAACTCAACCAAAACACCCTCTATTCCTTTCTTGTCAAACTTTCCAGGGGAAAAGGCTTGATTGAGAACAATGGTCTGAGAGCTGAGGATCCTAATGAGATGTGTCTTAGGAGGATGGCCAGTCCATAATTGATGAGCAGATGTTTCAAATTTGGAGGATGGATGGAAGTTGAGAATGGAGCAAACGCTGATGAGGATTTCATCCCACAGGAACTTTGGTATGTTCATATCAATCATTGTGGCTCTCGTGGCTTCTAAGAGAGTGAAATTTCCCCTTTCAGCAACGGGATTGTGCTGAGGGGTGTACGGTTCCGACGTTGAGTGCTTGATTCCATTTTTGGCAAAGAAGGTACTGAGGCAATGGTTGACAAACTCTCCACCATTATCAGAGTGGAATTCTTTTAGAATTCTTCCTTTCTGATTCGCGTGGAGCTTGATAAACTTGATCAATTTGTTGGTCACGTCCGACTTCAATCAAATAGGCACGCATGTTTTGAATTTGGACCAGTCATTGGTGAGGAGCAGAAAGTACCTGCATCTGGTCCAAGAAGGGGGATTGATGGGACCGCACACATTGGCGTGAATGAGATCAAAGGAGCTTGTGCTTGAGGGCAGACGGTTGAGAAAAGGTTGTCAATGTATTTTGGCCTTTGCGCAAGAGACACATTCAATTCAATCCCATTTCAGGTTGGGGAAATCCTTAGATAAACAAAGGGTTTGTTCTTGATGGGGATGACAAAACCGTTTGTGAATTGTGGAAAGAGATAAAAACGTATAGGAGATGGAGCTAGGGTGGTTTAGTTTGTTGTCAATAAAGAAAAGATTGTCCTCTATTTCTCTGGAGAGTATTTGCTGCTGTTTGTAGATGAGGGCAAATTGATTTGGGGACAGGAGAGTCAATAAACAGCCCTTTTGAATGAGCTGACCCAGGGCAATGAGGTTGACGGCTAAATTAGGAACGAAGAGAGAGTTCTGGAGATTGAGTGTTGCTAGTTGAGTGGTCAGGCTTGCAACACCAACTCCCAAGGAGGAGATGGGGGCGTTGGGTTTGCCAGTTTGTATCTTGGTGTTGTCAGGAAGGAGACTTGAGAAGAAGTTCACATTGTTAAACATACAATTTGACGCTCCGCAGTCGAGCAGTATTTTTTCACAGTTGAGAGCTGGCGACGTCACCATGGCGAGGTTGTAGGCTAGATGAGCGGAGGGAGTTTTTGGAGGTTGAGATGCCGGGGAGTTGGTTGTCGCTCCAGCGTTCTGAGGGCCACCTGAATTTGGTTGCAAGTGTGGGTATAGCCACCAGAATTTACTACAATCGTGGTTGGCTTGAGGGTTAACCCATGTTGCTCGACACTTGATGGCCTCGGTCCTAGTTACCAGTGCGGAGGCGTGCGATCCAGCTACCACTTCATTTTTGACCTGATTGAGATGTCGGAGAACCAAGTCAGCGTTGATTTTGGCGTCACCCAGCAAATGCGTAATAGTTGTTTTGAGGTGTTCCAGTTGAGGAGGAAATTTATAGAGAAGAAGGTAGGCTATGATGTTGTCATCCATTCAAATACCAATTTCGGAAATTTGAAGAAGGGAGGCTCTGGCGTCGGTAATAAATTTTTCTACTTGTTTGGGGTCAAATTGGAGATTGAGGAAGTTAAAAAAAACCCTGGATTGGTTGGCCATTTGGGACAAGGCGTAGTATTCATTTATTGACTTCCACAGTTCAATTCCATTTGAGAGATGATGATCTTTCACACAGTTGATGTAGGTACGATTATCCAGCTTGGCAAGAATGTATCCAACAATTTCAAGATTGACTTTGGGGGGACATTTTTTGGGTTCCAATGAGTTCAACCAGTGTGCAATGCCCTTGAGAGAAAGGATTGTATGGATCTTGGACCTCCATAATGAGAAATTGGAATTGGATAGACTGGGGATGGAGTCCGTCAAGGTCTTGAGCAGGGATTGTGAAGTGTCCATTGGTCCTTGGATTAGTCAGCGAGCGAGTCAATTGATTTTTCGGCTTTTAACCGTGTTAAGCTGAGATGAGAGTCTGACTGTATTTCAAAATAAGACCAATGGTCCGGGATCCCTTTGACTTAAGACTTCAGACTAAGGAGTGACAAGTAAAAATTAAAGAAGCAGCGGAGACAAGAGTAGAGGCTGTGATAGTAGAATAGAGAATAATTAGAATAAGGAAACAGTTGCGACGGTAGATGTGAGCCTCACATCTGATCAACTTTGAGCTTTCAGAGAATATTGAGATCTTGACGCGAGAACAGAGAGGTGATTGAGTTGATTGAATGATTGAGCATGAGAGAAGTCGAGGAGAAAAAGCGGGAGAAGATTGAGAAATTCAAGGAAGCCAATTTACCGGGAGGGAGATGACAAGATGATGGTGATAGGAGCTTTACCAGGAGGGAGATGACAAGATAATGGTGATAGGAAATTTACCGGGAGGGAGATGACGAGATGATGGTGATAGGCGATACAAGGGGAAGGGAGTGTCAAGTGAGGAATGTTGGAAGGTTGGAAAGGAATGAGGGAAGAGGAATGGAAGAAAGGATAGGAGGAAGGATAGGAAGAGCAATAGCGTGAGCAGGAATAGGTGAGCAGGGAGAGTGATTGAGAATTAAGAGGGAATGCAGAGGCGACAGGGTGAGGATGAGAATGGAGATGAGGATTAGGAGATGGTTGGGATAAGGAAGAGATGAGGATCAGGTCTGGATCTGGCTGAACCGGAGGGGTGTGGATCAGTCAAGAGGCAAGTCGTGAAAATGGTGAGGCTTCATATTTGGAGATTTTGCACTGGTGGTGCGGCCGGGCTGAGAAACGGACTGAGAGAAGGGTAGAGCATGACACAAATTAGCACAATTTGTCCACCTCCCAAGCCTGTCCACAAAGATTTCCCATTTCATGTGATTACTGTGAGCCCACAGGTTCAGGGGGGTGGAAAACTTATCATAGGCTTTCCACTTCCCTTGAAATTAACTAAAAATTTACTATGCATTAAAGCCACAACTAATTTGATGGGAAGGTGGAAGACTAAACATAAGTCAACCATCAATCCAAAGACATTCCATCTTACATTCCAACTAGTACAAATTTTCTACAACTCATGCATACTTTTTTATCATTTAATGAAATAACTTGTAAGCATTTTGGCACAAAGAGGTGATTCTTGAATTATATACATTGAATCACATGTTTGACCGTATCTGGCTTCCTTTCAATTAAATCTAGTCACAATTTCAGAAGGAGAAAAATTTCCTTTTGCTAGCTTTTTTTTTTTGATAATTTGGAAGGAGCAACCAAAATGAGTTTGATGTTCAACATTTTGAAGGCTGCGTGGAGGAAAATTAGTTTGATGAGGAAAAACAGAAGTTTTCCATAAAAGTTCTATAATTCCCTCAGCTTTTTCATCATCAACTATGAAAACAAGAGTTGGAAAGGAGAGACCATGGCCTGTTTCTTTAGAGGGAGGAGGGATTGGAGTTCCATTAGATTTTTCAATATAAGAGAAAAAACCATAAGTATAACCATCAAAGTCATCCTGATCTGTATGAAGAACATTGGAAAAGTCATCACAAGTGACAATGACATTAGAAGCATGTAAAAAAATCCCTTTGGTCATTCCAATATGGAGATTTCCAGTTTGGAATTTTGAAATATCCAGATACTTCCTTGTTCTTCACATGAGCATTATTGGATAAAACTTGGATTATATTGAAAATCAGTGGGTCATGTACTGGGAGCTTAGAACACAACAGATCATCATTTGCTATTTGGTATGGGTTCATATCCTTTCTTCTTGCATATATTCCTATTTTGAAATATATTTTGGTGGCAATCAGTGAACAAAGAAATGATTAGCAAGTTTGTATTGATTCCCAATTACCTGCAGAACATCCTTGGTCAGTTCCCTTAAAAATAACAATTCAAAACATAGATACAGTTTTAGTGTTTCTATTTTTTTGTCCAGGTTCTGTCAATTGTTTGCAATCAAATAGAGATCTTGTACCATCTCAGAAAATTGAGTTTCCAGAAATGTTTATGATTCTTGCTGCAATGAATGATACTTGAGCACCACATGGGGTTGGTACTTTCTGTTCCAAACCACTTGTGGATTTACTGGGAGTCCTCCATTTGGTACTACTACTTGGCATGGCCTTAGAACCTTCTTCAGGGTGATGAAGTAGATTTACTCAGATACACACTCCTCATGGCAATAATCACGCTCAGCTTTACAATGCTTTTTGTGTGCTCTGGATGAGGATGGGATGTATGGAATTAAGGGTTGTGATGGTGGCCTAATAACAGAAAAATCTTGGCTTGATTCCTGATGATGCTTTAGATTCAAGGGCTCATCCTCACTACAAAAGTTGTTTCAAAAGCACCAAAAGGAATACAAGTGATAAGGATTGAGATAAAAGCAAAAGTTTTAAGTCAATAATATGAAAACCTTTATGATGATTGAAATAAATACATTTTTCTAAGTTTAACCAATCTCAAAGACACATCCTTATTATTGGTTTTCAATGTCAAAAGGTGGGCTTGAGATTGGGTGAATGCATTGGAGTTGACTTGATCCATGGTTTACTATTAAACATGATGATGAAGGAGTGATTTATGGTTCAAAAAGGGGTTCAAGTAAAAGAAGTAATGAATCAAGGATCAGTGGATGATAGGTTGATGTCTCTGTTGCTGCTTATTGTAAAGATGAATACAAGGATGGATGGTGTCAATGCTGATATGTGATGATCAAAGTTGAGTTGATTTGGTGAAGACAGAAGCTATGATTGGAAGAAGAAGAAAAAAGAATGGTGAGGAATAGAAAAAGTGAATCCAGTGTTCGATTTATGAAAATATGGCATTAAAAAGATTGAAATAGTTGCATGAGTTCTTACCCTTGAAAAGCAGTGATGATGAGTGAGAGGTGGAAGAGATGCCTTGCAGTCAATGGGTAATGGCAGGATTTGAATGGAGTGTTTCATTTTTATTATTAGATTGATTGGAGGGTGGTTTGATGATTGTAATCTTGAGAGGTGATTGAAAGATCTCAGATACCAGTATAGCACAAAAAAAATTATTCTACCTGTTCAGATGTTCAAAAATTGAAGAATAGGATGGAAATTTACCTGGATGGACCTGCTGGATTACTTTGAATATGCTGGAATATTCCTGCTTTTTGGATTGTTTTCAGGCGCCACTCAACCCCTCATTGTTTTTATTTGCTGCAGAAAACGCTTCAGCAATTTCAAAATTGCTTGCATAGGCAATTGTAAAATCACTGAATGTTTCTGGTGTTTGCCAGGGTCCATCAAGGTGCACAGACATCTCTCAGGGCCCTGGAAACCTGGGAGACAGAAAAAGGGTTGTGTTCAGCAAACCTGTTGCTAAGTATTTTCTCATTGGGAATTTGTGTTGCTCAGGGGCAAAGAAAAAAACTGAAGAAAACAAAAAGCAAGGTCCAGGCCCAATTTTGGCTCCCCTAGGGCCTGGAGCGCTTGGGGCCCATGAGCACCATTTCCATGGGGAGCCCAGGGAAAGTGCCCATGGATTTTGGCCTTATGGAAAGGCAAAAACCACCCATGATATTGAGTTTGGGCCATTGAAAAAAAAAACTTGGCATGGATATACCATGCCATGAGTTTGTGTTTGGTGGGGGTTATTATTCAAGCCAAAAGTAAGGGGTATGTCTTGCATGAGAAGTATGCTTAAATTTAAGCATACTTCAGCATCTGACCAGGATAAATTGTATTCAGGAGCATAATGTGAGATGAACAGATCCAGATCATATTTTTGAATTTGAATGATACTGTTTTGAGTATTTCATTTGGGTAATTTGAAACTATGTTGATAGAATTCCTGATTATAGAAAAGGAGTGGAGTAATGGCTTTCATGTTTGATAATTGAAGTTTTCTATATATTTTCCCTTTTTGATTCCCCTTCTGAAAATGTTTAAAATGATGCTTTCAACTTTGAAGGAGATATCTGATGAAACCAACATTTGCTGTTTGTCTCAAAATGATGGTTTAAGTAAGCAATAAGCTTTGTATTTAGGTGCATTCCTACAAGAATTTATTTATAATCATGATTTTTTTCACGCCAGAAAAGGTGGTTTTTAAATAGCTTTTTCTAAAGAAAATGTTTCCAATGGTTATTTAATTTTTTTTTTAAACTCCAAATGAATAAATGAATAACTGGAACTAGTTTCCAAAATTTGATGATTTTAATATTTCAATAAACCCTGTATCCTTGTATTTTTTTACTCTTAATGTTCAGAATGAAACATACATGAAATCTTTCATAGTTTTTGGTGCCTGTGCATCTGCCAATCACCAGATTCATAAATATTAATGGCATTGCTAAATTTACAAATAAACTTGGGCAATAGGTCTATTGATCAAGGTGGGGTTGTAATGTATGGAACAAAAATGTCAAATTGTTTTAGAATTCATTCAATTTCTCTTGAGGATAAACATTTTGTTATTCACAATAAATTTTATGATTTATATTCATTGAAAAAACTGGAGAAACTCTTCTTTTGCATGATAGTGATTTATGCACATAAACCTCTGGGGAGATGGTGCACTTAGGCTAAGTGCACCATGTCCCTTCAGACAACCAGTTGGTGGTGGTTGTGGGTGACCAAAAACCTACATGACACATTGGCCAGTATTGAGCCTCCTTTCCCTCATGCTCAAAAACTTTCTTTTCAATTATAGACATGGTCACTTTGAACTGCGAGCAGGTGGATGTAATTTATCAACAATTACCATAATATCTTGGACCTTTGGGACATGAGAAATACAGAAAATTTTTGGTGATGGGAATTTTCCTCAACCAATGAGAAAGATGAATAAATTATATTCAGGGAAATGCAAGAATCAGAAAATCATTTACCTGTACAAGATTTATTTTTAATATTTCCATGTTATTTATCTTTTTGGATGAAAGCTATTTGCCAACTTGGGCTTTTTAGTAAAAACGTTTTCCTAAAAAAACATTGTGGAAAAGTTATGCTAAGTTTTACACTTCCTCATATCAATGAATAAGAGCCAACTATTTTTGGGAAATTGGAAAATTCTAATGGGGAGGTGGACCACTTAGGTTAAGTTGTCCACCTCCCTCAGCCATCTCACACTTTATAACGTCAATATTGATGTAATGTTTTTATCTCATGTCTAAGTGTTGAAGAGAATAAGCATGTGTGTTATTCTTCAGGTTGACAAAAATCAATTCTGCTGTGTAATTTTCCAACCTACTGATTCATTCATGTGTCAGCCAAAACTGCCACTGTGACAGGAAATCAATTTTATCTTAAAAAATATTTACCATTCATAACTTTAGGGTCTTTTTACATTCATGTCAAAGTGAACTCTTGCAATGTATAATTAATAAACCAGAATAACCAATTATCCCCAAGATATTGGCCTGAGCCAGAAATATTTTACTGTTTTTCCACTGAAAAATATTGTTCACCACATTTAATTCTTGGAGCCTTGTTCCTAACATCATTTTTTGAGGCTGGTTTCAATAATTGGGCAAGGTGAAGAAAATATTGTCAGGGATATGCAAGGATCAGAAAAACCTGTACATCTACCAAATTTTGTCTTAATATGGCCATGTTGTGATTCATCTTTTTGGATGAAAGGTATTTTACAGCATGGGCATTTCAGTACCAGCATGTTTGTTCCTGAAACAAACATGCTTGACAAGTTATGCCAAGTTGTACACTTCCCCACACCATAGACTAAGACCCAGCTAATTTGGGGAAATTGGGAAATTTTCATGGGGAGGTGGATGACTTAGCCTAATTCATACACCTCCCTGGGCAACCATTCACTTGATTATATGGATATTCATATTATTTGGTGCATGCGCCTGGGTGTTTCAGAAAATAATAATATTTGGGAACCAATCTATAATTGCCCTCATCCTTCACCTCTTCCCCTGCTTGGTATTATCTGAATTTCCTAGGTGAAGAACTGGATGATAGTAATGTTACTCCAACAGAAGCTGATGAGAATGTCAAATTTGACTGTCTCTCACCACAACACAAAAGATCTTCTCATGCTTATCAGTTGAGAGTGGCTTCAAAGAAATATTCACTCCAAACCAGATTAAGTTAACCTATTTATAATTTAAAACCAAGAAGGTCATAAACACTTTCAGAAATCCACAAATTGAGCAGGAGAAGATAATTGAAAGGCAATAGCAGAGAGTCAAAAAAGTTGAATTCAGCGACTGCACTTGCACCTTTTTAGAGGTTCATTAGTTATGTATGCCATGACCAAAACTCATGTGGTATGTTTTGAGCTCTTGATTGGAACATGACTGATAATTTTGGGTGAAAATCTTATTCATGTCATCAAAAACCTGTTTTTTTCTTTTCTTCAGAAACTTCATTCATTCATCATCATTTCATTTCTTTGGAATCCCCCATTCCGACTCAAAAATTTTTACAACCACAAAAAGATTCAAATCTTTGTTTTTTTGGGACCGTTTGAACAAGCCATGCTGATTTATGTTTATTTGAAAGGGTTTTACCAGTCCAAATTTCCCCTCAATGGCTTGCAGCACAGTCAAATAAAAGCACAAAAGCCTAGAATATCTGAAAAACTTCATGAAAAAGCCTAAAAAAGATGTTGGGGGGGGACCAAATGGTGATTCAACTTTTCTCAAGAGTGGAGATGGTTTTTCCCACTTTCTGTATTAATTTTCTTGATTCAGGGCAATTATTAGCCCCAAACCAGTGATTTTATTGAAGGCCCAAGGATTATGAGGGTGAATTAAATTTCAAATTTATATCAATGTTTCATTTGCACTCACATATACATCCATTTAGTTTACTAACTTAGGATATGATATTCTGCAAGGGTTTTTAGAGTTGAATCAATTTGAGCTTCCAGCATAATCAATTGAAGTTCTGCAACCCAATTTTTGACAGCAGGAACCAACTAAGGCAGAAAGAAATAGAGAATTAAACCAAAAAGGTTTAAGTTTCACAGGCAGAAATTATTTGGGAAATGGAGATTGGGCTCATTACCACAGATTTGTTCTCAGACCATGATTGAGACCCCAACGGCATTGGATTGATTTAAATTGATCTTTGGCTAATTCAATTGAGATGGAGTGAGTGATTGTGTCTAATGATTCATTGAAAGCTTTTGTTGGAAAACCTTTGTTTCTGAATTTTTTTCAAATTAAAGTACAATAAATTCTTTTTGGGGCCCTTTTTATTTTAGAGACCCAAAAATTTTCTGGAGCATGGAAAATAGGAAAAATTTACTAAGTTGAGATGTTTTACATATAATTAGAAACTGAATAAATTTATTTTTTTGGAAAGTGGCATTAGGATTTGGAATCATTGGATTTTATCCAAAAAATTACTTATGTTGTGAGAAACATCAAGAAAATATCAAGTATTTCTTGCACATGCAATTCAGTTGCAATGATACTCAATATAAATTTCTTGCACATGCAATTCAGTTGCAATGATACTCAATATAAATTTCTTGAAAGTTCAAACTATTCAAAATTTAATTTTTCCTCATGCATGAATGAGAAAGAAATCTTATTTTTTACCTTAAAAATTATTTCTAACTTTATTCAAAGAATGGCAAAGTTAGACTAAGTGCCTTACAATACCACAAATCTTGAGATGTTGAAAGAGGCAGGGATTTAAAAGGTTGAAATAATTTGAATGAAGAAAATTCCAAGGCAGATCTTCAGAAAGCCAATGACCATTACTTGAAAAAGAATTCATCATTTAAAGCAATTAACCAACAATTTTCTACAGTTATTCCCGGTAAGGTGGTCCACTTTAGCTAAGTGCACCACCTCACCAGGAGGAACCACCCCACAATTGTAGATCTAAAAGCACTTGGGAGCCCAAAGTTTTCAATTAGGGTGATATTGTTTTGTAAATCCAACTACTTTCCCTCCAGTGGCTTTCCAATCAACAGAAAAACCTACTAATTTTGGTTGCTCATTCCCCCCTAAAGAAATTTTAGCCAATGCCTCTCTTAAAATGCAAAATTGTCCTCCTTTTGAAATTGTCACTAGATACAATGGTAAAAAAGCCAGATATGTTTAAAAATGTCATTAAATGTATATAATTCAAAAATTACCTCTTTTTTCCAAAATTCTTACCAGTTATTTCATGAAATGATTTCAAAGTTTGCATGAGTTGTACAAAATTTGTACTATTTTGAATGTAAGATGGGATAAATTTGGATTGATGGTTGACTTATTCTAAGTTTTCCACCTTCCCATCAAATAAGTTGTGGCTTTACTGCATAGTAAATGTATAGGTAATGTGAAGGGAGGTAAACAACTTATGATAAGTAGTCCACCTCCATGGAATTGTGTGCAGACAGGAATAACATGACATGGGAAATCCTTTTGGAGAAGTTGGGAGGTGGAAAACCTATTCTAAGTTGTCCACTGTCCCAGCAATCATCAATCATTTGGCATATTAAAAATCATTCTCCCAGGTGGTTGAGGGGAGGTGAAAAACTTGGCACAAGTTGTCCACCTCCCCAGCTTTGCCACATGATTTTCCCTTGAAATCTGATTCCTGCATTCCCATGGTCCTGGATTGGTGGAACAATTATCATGAGTTATCCAGCTCTCTGCACATGACTCATATTTATTTCGTGTGGTGAAGAAGGCACTTTGGTGATAAACACCTTCCTATTCCCACAAATCAACTATAAGAATCCTGCATAATGTAATCTCTCCACAATATTATGCACCCCTTTTACATTTTTCTTTATTCTTTTGAGCTTTGTGATCAAGGCATGTTGAATACTCATACATTTCTTTGGAATCATTATTTAGAAATTGTAGTTATTTCATTGATCCTAATTACTGATTTATGACCAGCCAGTAACTAGAAAGAACTCTGCCATATTCAAAAGACTTACAAAGAATTCATATTACACCATTTTTAAAAGAATGAAATTGAAAAACATGCATTTTTCTTCTTGCCCTTTATTATTTATCTAATATGATCTGAGTAGATTTAGTCAAAATCAATTCAGGAAAGATGAAAATTATAATCCTCATTTCCAAGAATTAGAACAATGCAAAATCTGACACCCAATTCATCATATTTCTCTATTGTTCAGTTTCAAAAATTGAACTCTCAACATTCAATTCGCACCAAATATCAATCCATGCAGTAAAACTGCATCTGTGTGGTCCCCAGCATTTCAGTTTTGAGTAATTGTAGATTTAAACAATCTTATAATAAAAACACAGAAATGAAACAAGCTATTGAAACCATGCCAGTATTATCCATCTCTACTTGATATATTACTAAATTAACACTTCAGCCAAATCAATAAGATTGGCAAGGAGTAGTCTGAAGTCCATATTATGGAAAATTTCATATTGATATATTTCAACTCCAGCTGTTCCTCAAGGTGGCTGGAATTCATGAGCTAATTTTCTCATTGAATAATTATTGGTCAATTCCATAGATATGAGAATAAAGAATTTTTTTGAAACATTTAATGGTCAAGAATGATTTCTGTGAAAATTTATTTTTGATAATTAAAATAATGAAATGCAATAGGAAGATCTTTGTGTCTATTATCTTAATAAATTCCCAGAATAAATTAATCAAATTTGACTTCTGGATCCCTCCATATTTTTATGAATCATGCATAAGTGCCACAAAAAAAAATGATCACACTCTTTGGGGCAGATGGAAGCCACAGAGTATCTTTTCTATTTCAATCATGAATTGATTTCTCATTGAGCTCTTCCCTTGTTGAAGAAGATTCTATTCAAATCTCCAAGTATACTTATGTCCATAACCTTTGCCCACTTGGAAGAAAAATTTCTGAACAAAGGGGAATCATCTTATATAATAGGGCGTATCAGAGTTAAGAAAACCCGCCATTTTTTAATGGCAGTTTTCAAACCAAATCCGCCATTTCAAACCCGCCATCAAAAATAAAAAAAAAAACTTATTTCACATCAGAATTGTCATAGTTACCTGGAAATAAGTGGGTTTTTTCAAATAAAGTATTTAAAGGCTTCAACCACCAGTCCATGTAATCCACCCCTGGATTTCCACCTTCTTCTAACTCCAACCTCATCATAAAAAATTTGATTCATCACTCTTCATCTCTTCACCACTATCCTCATCACTTCATCACTCTCATCACTTTATTGCTTTTATCACATCCAGCTGACTCTCATCAGATCACTATCCTGATAAGTTCATCACTCTCATCCATTTATTGCTTTCATCACATCCAGCTAACTCTCATTGGATCACTATCCTTATCACTTCATCGCTCTAATCTGTTTATTGCTTTCATCACATCCAGCTAGCTCTCATTGGATCACTATTGTCATCACTTCATCACTATCATCACTTTATTGCTTTCATCACATCCTAACTGTCATTGATATATCCCTCTTGTCACTTCATCAATCTCATCTCTTTGTATTATCTTTGCTTCATCACTCTCATCCTCTCATCACATCATCACTCTCACCACTTAAACACTCTCATAGCCCTTCATCCCTTCATCCCTCCTAATATTTTTAAATGGCCCCTCAGTGATCCTCCCCCAGCAATTCCACTAAAAAATCCAATGGACCAAAGCAAACATCCCCCAGGAACTCAAAATCAAACAATCCTCCCCCATCAGCTTCCAAAGGCTTAAGTCAGCTCATGAGAGCTGATCAAATCATCCTGGTAAACTTGCTCAAAATTCTGTCCAACTTAGATGCTTGCTTTGGATCCAACAATGAAACACGCGTTGGCAAACCTCCATCCTCTCAGGTTAATGGTTATCTCCTGATGGCCAATGAACTCAAGAATAAAACAAAAGTTATGCTGGATCTGTCATCCAGACAGATGAGGGAGCAATTCAAGAATTATCAAGCCAAGTACAAAAAGTCCCACTCCATGTCCATCTCCACTGGCTTTGGTATCACCAACTCTAACAAAGCCAAGGGAATCAACTTGGTGGTTGATGAGTTGGAATCCATTTGTCCTTTTTATATTCAAATGGATAAAATCTTTGGAAAGAAGGCCAAAATCACCCACCTAGCTGCTTTTGATGCCTAAAAATCTGATTCAATTGATGCTGACGGCTTGGCTGGGGATGCTCAGCCTAGCAATAGTGATCCGGAAGAAACCTATGAGTGGACCCCATCCAATGCCAAGGAGGATATTCAAAGGCAATCAGCTCCAATCACATCTACTTTGGCATTGATTGAGGAGTCAAACCCAACCTTGGAGCCCTCCCCTCCTTCTTTGTATTTCTCTCTTCCTGGGGTGGAAGAACAGTAGAACTTGGCCAATGAGGAGGATTTCATTCCTGTATCACCATTGCCATCAACATCTGCTCAAGTAAGGAACCAAGTTCTTTTCTCTTCTGTCCAGTTAATCCTGACCAATTTAGATTTGAAAGAAACAGGCTCATCCATTCCTGATTGGACAAAAAATCAAGCCAATGGGGCCTCCAAAATCCCCTTCAAATGAGAGCAATGATTTTCCCACACAAACCTCCTCTGCAAAGGGAAAGCAAAAGGCCTCCAATTCCATCAACATCAACCCCAATAGCATTCAAAAGAGGAGAAACACTTCAAATTTTTCAGGCTTTGAGGAGATCATGGAGAAGCAAGATTCAAGTAAGCAAATTGGATTCTCCTTGCTTTCAAAATCAAGCTCATTCCTATTCCCCTCTCAAAAACAGTGAAACCGCAAATTGAATCTGAAAAACTTCAGGTTTAAAAGTAGAAGTGGGATTGTCAACTGGCTATTGAATTCAAAAAGCAGAAAGCTGAGAGTTTGGCTCATCAGAAAAAATGGGATGCTGAGTGGAAGTTGAAACAGGCTGAGCTAGAATTTGAGTAAGAGGAAAAGGAGAAGGATTGACAGCAAGTGCCACTGCAAATGGAGAGGGAACAACTGGCAACAGAAAAAAAGGATAAGCGGTCAATGGCTGCAGCATACATTGGTAGCAGAAGAACAGTAGATGAATTAAAGCAGATTACTCAAAGGCTGGGATTGTAAATATATTTTCTTTGATGAAAAAATTAAAAAGAAAAAAAAAATCATTTTTGATTACAACAATGCTTAAGACTATTTTTAACCCCACCAATAGATAAATATTTTTTACTTTTATTTATATTTTTTTCCTTGAGTATATTTTCCCACTACCCAAGTCCCTGCAAGTGTTTCTAGTTGTTTTGTTGATTTGAATTGAAATTTCCATTCTTGTATGAGTGGCAGTCTTGACAGAAGGAAAATTACAGTGCTTGTCCTTATTGGATGCCCAAACCATTTTGACCAAACCTTTTTGCTTGAAGTCAATTCCAAATCCCAGGTCAGGAAAAAAAATTGGCCATCAGATACTTGATATTTGTACGTGTTTTCAATAAGTTTTCCATTTGATTTCCTGGTTGGAACTGAAAGAAAAAAGGAATACTCAGAGATGTCACCTTTTTCAATGTGAGGTGAGTTGTTAAAAGAGTTGGATGTGAAGGTGACATGCGGAGAGAATTCAAAGGGAGTAGGCCAAGTGTTAGAATTGTTTCCTGATCCTTGTGTTGCCTAAACCTTGAGTGCAACCGTACTTTCATCATTTTCTATCAATGTTCTTTATATTATGATATCTTATGTGTCACACTTATGCTTATTAAACCTATTTCTTACATTCACCTTACTGACCACTTGTCAGCCATCCTGTAATTAGTCTATATATAGTGATGCCTGATCAAGTCAATTAAAACCATCTGTTCTTCCTCACCTTGAACCGGAGTTCTCTCCTTGTCTCTCTAGATCTGCTTCTCTTGGCTTCATAAGACTTACCTCCCTCATCTCTAAGTTTCTAAACTGGATCCCAAACTCAAAATCCCACACCAAGATCCAAATTCAAGCAATGAGAAGGAGGGGGTGCCGTTGTCCTTCATTATTTCACAGTTTTATTCAAAGGGAAGTCTGGCAAAATTTAAAAATTTTTTTCCTAAAATTCAAGAGACTTTGTCTGCGTTAAGATTGAGAAAAGAATACTATTGAGGGGAAGAGTGAATAGATGGTTTCTTCACATAGCGTCCAAATAACTCAAAGGGGTCCATCAATTTTTGCCATCCAATTGCCCACATTTTTCCACCCCAAGCTCTTGAAGGACCAACTGGGTTGACAAATTTTGTTGAAAGGTGAAGGAAAGTGGTGACAAAGTTGATGTCCTTCTTATCTTGATCTGAGAGTTCATCCAAGGGCACAAATTAAATTATTTCAACCAGGGCTTGATGACCAGATTGATCAAGGACAATTACTTTTCCATGGTGGAAGAAATGGAAGGTTTTGATTGTTTGTTTGGCTTGTTCAAACTATTTGCGGGTGGGTTTTTGACTTTTCTTTTTCTTTTTGGAAAAAATGGAAGGATACAGTGTTATTATTATTCTGCTCCTCCAACGGCGCGACCCAATTAACCCCAGCATGGCCACTACATTTTTGAACTCTCTCTTGTACCATCTCAATTCATGGCATTTGAAAGACTCAAGGTCACCTTTGCGTCCTCAACTTTGATGATTCACATTCCACCTTTCTTCCTTCTTCTCCTCATCCCTTTTCCTGATCCTTCTCCTTACATTTCTCAACCTCTCTCACCCCAACCAATATTAATCATATCTCCTCAACTTTTCTTCCTTGCAACTGAAGTTGGAAAATGTTTGGCTAATAAAACCAGTAGATTTCAATCATCAATAAGCAGAAGAAAAAGTAAGATGAAGGAAGAACAGAGAAGGCAATGATAAAGAAGAAAGACAACTATGAACCTAATAAAACCAGGTTATGAGTGAGGTCAGACAAAGATTAGTATAAAATATAGCTGATGAGAGGTATTGGTCTATATTGAGGTCTGGCGCAGGGCTGAAGGGATTGCCATGGATGGTTGATGAAGAATGAAAGTTGGAGTAGCTTGACTTGAAGTGCGGCTGGAGGAGGTGATGGTCAGATTGTTGAGTTGGAAGATACCAAGAGGAGAAAGAGCAGCGTACCTGATCCTAGTCCCCTGGGTGCCGGTGGTGCAATCTCATGGTTGCATGAGGAGAAGAGACACCCAGGATCCAGGATCAGTGAGCTAGATAAGTTTGGGCTGGTTGCTGGTCTTGAAGTTGAAGTATCCACACTCAAGCAGCTAGTCAGATTGTGCGGGTGCTTCTGAATTGAGGGTGAGGTTGAGTAGCAAGTAGGGTGCAGCTTCTAAGATTGAGTTAATATGATAGAAGGAAAGAGAGAGTTAATAAAAATAAGAATAAGAAAAAATCTGAAACCAAGACACAACACACAACATTGAAGATCAAACAGAAGATTAGTAGACAACACTTTCTCAGCATTATCAGGAATCCAAAAATTCCAACAGCAACTCCCTCAACCAACATTCTCCCTGCCAATGATCAACAAAGCCAGCTCTGTCATCAACTACAATCTCTATCACACTTGATCATTATTTCTCTAACCCAATCATCAATCACCACATTCTTCTTGTGCAATCAATCTCCCTCCAGTTCAATCATTAATTTCCCAAAGTCCTCAAGACCACCAATCAAATGTGAGGTGTTAAGACCAACTACTCAGCTCATCTTATCCAATTTGCTCATTCTCATTCTTGATTTTTTCAGACTCCCCCTGCTTCTCATTTCATTTATGCTGTCCTTGTCATCCCAAAACCCTCATTATTTCCATCTGTATCTAAACTGATTGAAGCTGTTGTGGGTAAGACATTCACATTCACTTTTCATTTGTTCATTCATCATCTTGAGTCAAATTCAACGCTTGTTAATCTTTCTCGTGTGCCAGATTCATTGGTCCAGTTTTGAAATACATTTAAGTTTCCATTCTAAACTTATCATACAGATCAAAAGGACATGGTTTTTGGCCAGACCAGACAAACTTTTCATTAATACCTTCCTCAGTAACTTGCAAAGACATTTCTGAATCCCAATATTGAAGCCTCTTTTTGCAAGCAGACCTACTCTTCCCACCTCTATTTATGTTTTTCAAGCCATATACTTCCATCTTGTTCCCTCCCAATCCTATACTTAAATTGGGGTGAGGAAAAAGACGGGATTTGATTGTTTGTGTAACATTTATGAGGGGGGTGGGAGAGGAATTGGACATTCATCAATAGCGGTTGAGGAATTGAAAAAAAAAAAAACAAAAAAAAACAGCCAGTCAAATGGACATCATCTGTGAAACAAGATTGGATCAAAAAAATGAAACCAAACCTGGACTTGATCCCAAGTTCACCAGAAATGTGATCACCAAAAAAAAAAAAAAAAAAAAAAAAAACTGTACCAAAAAAAAAACATCACATCAGCACCCCCCCCCAAAACAAAACTTACTGGGGTTTGAGGGAATCGGGCAGGGCCTTTGGGTTGGTTTGGGTTTGGGCCTGGGACCAGGAAGGCAGGGCCTGGGAACCAGGAAAGGGAGGGGTTTGGTTGGCCGGCTGAAGGAGGGGAGGGGGGTTGCAGTCAGCCAAGCAAGCAAGGGGGGGGGGCTGGGCGTTGGTCCGCCAAAGGAGGGGAGGGGGCCGGTGGGGTTGGCCAAGAAAGCAAAGGAGGGGGGGCGGTGGGGTTGGCCCAGCAAGCAAAGGTGGGGGGGCTGGCGGGGTTGGCCCAGCAAGCAAAGGAGGGGGGGCTGGTGGGGTCGGCTGAGCAAGCAAAGGAGGGGGGGCAGCAGGGTTGGCCAAGCAAGCAAGGGGACCAAAGCAAGAGCAAAGGGGGGTGAGGCCAGCAAGCCAAGTGAGATGGGAGGGAGACCAAGGGAGAGGGGAGAGGGGGGGTGTTGGTGAGTGAGTGAGAGGGAGTGAGAGGGGGTGAGAGGGAGTGAAAAGGGGAATGAGGAGGAGGTAGGGGGGAGCTTACCTGGGGAATCAACCAAGGGGGTGGGGGGGCCTGAAGGGGGATGGAGGTGGATGAATCAAAGGATGAGCATTGGATGATGTGGAGGATGAGGAGGAGGATGAGGAGGAGGGGGGGGAAGCTTACCAGGGGTGCCAACCAAATGAGGAGCCGAGGTGGTGGGTGAGGTGGAGGTGATGGGTGAGGAGGTGGTGGTTAGTGAGGAGGAGGAAGGAGTGGACCAACCCGGTGGTTTGATGGGGTGAGGTGGGTGGTTTGACCAGTGGTTTGGTTGGGTGAGGTGGGGGGTTTGGAAGTTTTGAGTCTGTTTTTTCTAAGTCCACCCCACCAAATGAGAAAAAAAACGGACTCAGCCTAGGAATCTTGGGTGAACAACCAAAACCAAAAAAAATTGATGAAGGGATTTTTTTTCTTTTGTAATAGAGCATTCAAAGCCAACCAAGTTGATTCCAAATTGGAGTCTGAATTGGAGTCAAATACTAACAAAAGTTCAGTCAGCTTTTTTGCATTTTCAACTTGCTGGTGGGAAGTTTGAACTTGCTGGTGGGAAGTTTGAACTTGCTGGAGGGAAGTTTGATTGGAAATGTTGAGAAAGATGGTGATTTGATGTGGGGTGTTGAGATGATGATGGGGTTTGTGTGAAGATGGAGATGTGAAGCAATAGAGATGTGAAGCAATGGATATTTGAATTGATAGAGATGTGAATTGATGGAGATGTGAAGCGATGGAGATGAGATTTGCCTGATGGAGATGGGATTGGTATGGATTTGCCAATGTGGATGGGTGTTTTAGATGTGATGGATGGTGGATGGATGATGATGCATAAATGGGCAGTTTAATGGCGGTTTTGATGTTTGAAATATGCCATTTGCATGAAACCCGCAATTTTCATGAAACCCACCATTTTCATGAAACCTGCCATTTTAAAATGCACCAGTTAGGGGGTATGTTTATTTCAGAAGCCTTCCATTAAAAATGGCAGGTTTGGTAAAAAAAATGGCGGGTTTGCTAAATCTGATACACCCTATTATCTTCATTTCTGAAAATTTTCAGAAGGTCAATAAAAGGAAATCTTAATTCCTATTTATTATTTTGTGAAAAATAAATAAAAAATCACAAAATCAGAAACATTTTCATCTGGTTCCTAATTTGGAAAATTAGAAATGGAACCTGGTAAGAACTAATCCCCCGAGTATAAGATCTCCATGGAAATAATACAAACCCATTTCTAAATCCTGGTGTATATTTTATGTTACTAAAATGCCAAAGCCCCAACCAACACAACATCACCAACCCCTGTGCCATAAAGAGTCCCCCTTCCAGATGACCAAGTCAGTATGCCTGGTGTTGAGGAAGATGAAAATTTTGACAAGTGTGCTGCCCAATTCTACTTCATGATTGCACAACCACTCTCTCAATCCCAGAAATACCAAAAGAAGCAAAAATTTTTGGCCCAAGAAAAATATTCCATGTCTTTTCATGCACACAATCTTGGACGCCCTGCTTCTTCAAGTGGTATTTCCAATTCCTTGCTTGGTTGGAAAAAGTAAATTGTTTGAATGGATTCCAACAAAAAAAAACTTCCTAATCCTCCAACTGGTGAGGAACTAGCATCCTACAAAAATTACATGGAAAAGAAGAAATCATTCATTAATGATGCCAAAGCATCAAACACTGGCGCACAAAACAAGTACAGCTTCAATCCAAAAATTGCAAAAAGGAGCTGAAAACTTTGAAGAAAGATGCTTTGCGCAAATTAAAACAAAATATTTCTTCAACACCTTGATTTCCGGAAACCACTGCTTTGGGCCAAATTCAGTATCATGATGAGACATGGATAGCCCATGCCTGGGCCTTGGTACAAAATTCTGGTATTCCCAGATGCACCTATCACTGGGAACAGAATCCAACATCTTGCTGGAATTACTCTCTCACTGAAATAATCATCAGAGCATGGTATATGTGCCACAAACTCTCAGGGGGACTGATTTCTATTCAATGAATGAGAATGGCAAAACTCCAGCAAACAGGGTTTCCATAATAAATTGTTGGATTTTCTCAAAGAAGGCTACGTTGAAGAAGGAGCACAAGGCACAAGGAGGCTCCAGCAGAAGAAAATCTAAGGTCTCTGCATCTCAAATTCTCAAAAATAAGAAAGTGTGTCAAATCAATCTTTTGTGATTTTCTATTCATGATCAATGAATAACTGCTTATCATGTTTTGAAATAGAGAATAACAAGAAGGAAATTCAAAAGACCATGGAAGTTGAGCTGGAAATGATTGACATATTTCCAGAAACTTCTGCTCTTGTCTTTGACATTGGATTCATATTTCATTTTGAGGGTGAAGATGAGGAATAGTTCAATCATGCAAATGTTTGGAGGGCTCAACATTTATCCCAAATATATCACTACCTGGATGAAGCATACATTCAATTAGCCAAAAACCCGCTCATCAAAAGGGATAGAAAATTGAAAATTAGTCAACTTTCTAAACCAAATAATTCACCAACAGGTGATTTTTAAAATTTGAGGGAGTTGCTCCAGTAGGAAGATTCAGAGTGAAGGGAAGCAGAGTCTACTAACACTTAGATGAGCAGATCAATGGTTCTGAGACGGAACTCTCAGGGGGAACTCAGGTTCAAAGTTGGAATGAAAAGATGGTTGTCAATTAATTTCAAGCTGGCTGCTTTAAGTAGGCTAAGTACAAGCAGGGCCAATAAGTGGTAGAAATGAGAATAAGAATAATGAATATGTAACCAAAGCTGAGCCTGGGAGTCCGCACAATTTGGAGAACACATTGGGACAGACTTGAGACAGTGGAGCTACTAGGATCAATGACTGAGAAGTAACTGGAACTATAACAGAAGTACTATAGTATAGAGGACTCACTCTGCAAAAATACTCAAGAGCTCAAAGATAAAAATGAGAAGAAGATTCAAGGCTGGAATGCACTAAAGGTTCAGGCAGAACAAGCAATTGACAGAAATTCCAACACACCCCCTTTCCTGAATCTTTAGGGAGATGAAGCCTTAATGGGATGAAAGGACAAATCAACATGGAAGACATTTAGAGGAAGCAACCTAGCCAGATTGATATACATAAAAAAAGAGAAATCAATATATTAATTCTGGGAAATATGGTGAAAAAAAGAGAGCAAGCGTTGGTACTTGATGGGGCAACCAAGATGAAACAAACCCGGAAACATTGAATGGTGGTTGATAGAATTGGCACAATAAGTTGAGTTGAAGACTGCATCCGCAAAGTAGTAAGCTATTGCATTATGAAGAAGGAGCATGGTTTTTCTAGGAGGAAAGAGACTAAGATCAAATGAACTATTTTACCAACAATTGTGCAGCTTGAGTAGATATTGGTCTGTTAGAGTTGGACCAATTGAATTGAGTAGACAAACAAAACTTGTTAAAATACGTACGCACTTACGCGGGTGCTACGTATAAGTGTAATCCAAATGGGATGCACAAATGGGCCTCTGAGGCCCATTGGACACACACACGAACCATACGGGCCCATGTGGATGTTACAGAGTTGGGGAAACTGGCCTCAAAACGCGTGAAACAGACCCATTGGTACACGGGCCCTAACGGGCCCGATGGGGTATATGGGAAAATACGGCCAGATGGGCTTGTATGGGCATAATTGGGCCCAAGGTTTATTTTGGA
The DNA here is from genome assembly GCA_025617555.3 of Puccinia polysora. Classification (NCBI taxonomy): domain Eukaryota; kingdom Fungi; phylum Basidiomycota; class Pucciniomycetes; order Pucciniales; family Pucciniaceae; genus Puccinia; species Puccinia polysora. The sequence continues at coordinate 44,577,060 of CM062613.1, forward strand.
CATACTTGGCCAGACGGACTGGCCCGCAAAAGTAGTCTTTTCTCACAATTCCGGCTTGGGGCGGCCCATTAGGGTTGCCGCCCTTGTCGCGGCCCGGTCGGGGCCGCTGCTCGCGTCGCGGCCCGTTTGGGGCCGCCTGTGTTCCTTGGCACGGCCCACGCGGGGCCCGACGGCCCGCGCGGGGCTGTTGCGCGGCCGAGGGATCCCGCGCGGTGCGATGCCGCGCGGGCCCGGCTGGTCGCGACCGGCGACCAGCGCCGCGGAGCTGGGGCTCGCGGCCCCGGCTCGCTCCCCCTCCCCTCGCTCGCCGTTGCGAGGGGGAGGGGGCAGGCTGGCTGGGTTGAACCAGCCAGCGACCGGCCGCAACGAGGCGGTCGGTCAGGGCAGGGGGGACCTGACCACCCCCTTGCCCCAGGAGATGGCGGCGCCGGCCGCATGGTATGCAACCGGCAGGTGGGGGGGATTTCATCACCCCCCCGCCATTGTAGCAAACTAAGCGCGAAGGGGCGCTCTCCCCCCCCCTTTACCGAGGGGGAGGAGCAATGGGCCTGGGGGGACCTGACCACCTCCCAGGCCAACTTTCTGTGACGACGCCCTGGGGGGTATCGACCCCCAGGGCCCCTGGTGAGGGGATTTGACCGCCCCCAGGGATTTGTAAGAGATAGAAGGGGGGGACAGCATGTCCGCTGGTCACACCCCCCCATGTGAGGTTGAAACCGGACCCAGGTGAGCCCTGGGTCCCACCTGGCCCGTTTCAGGGGCCAGGGGCTGGATGCATGAGGCAACCAGCCCATAACAGGGGTAATGATGCCATCAGGGCCGGTTGTAATAGACAACCAACTAAGGGACTGAACAGCAATGGGCTGGTTCAGCCCCGTAACAGTGGAAACACAAGAATGGACCGGAATAGTCTGGTTGTAAGGGTTCAGGGACTAATGCCATGTGGGCTGATGCAGTCCAAACCAAGTAACAAGGCCTGTAGAGCCTGTAGAGCTCTTTTGGGGCGGAAAATTTGCCCTTTGGCTTGTTGTATCATGGGCTCACAAGAGGCCAATCTTTTGTACTTAAGGAGCTCTTCTCCCTGCTGTTTTCCATCATTCATTCATCATCCAATCGAATTCATCCAACATATTGCCCCATTGTGAGAGCCCCATTAGCCATTATTGACACACAGTGTCCAGCATTTCTTTTGCTTTAAATACTGCTCATTTGCCTAAGCTAATTGCTGGCCATAATTATAACACATTATCAGTACCAACATCATCATTACTTCCAAGCCATCTAGACCTTTGTACCTTACTTTGGAGAACCTCAAAGACCTCAATTTTTCCAAGAAGATGTCCTATATCCCTGATGTTAGCTCTACCAAAATAGTTCTGAATAGTCAGAACTATAATGCTTGGGCTGTCCTTATGGATAGTGAGCTGGATAACATCTGCTGTGGGGAAATTATGGATGCAGATGACACTCTGATCAGTTCAGAAGTGGAGAAGAAGTCTTACCATCTGATCCTTAGGCATCTTGATGAGAATCATGTGACATGGGTTGCTGATACTCTTAGGGAAGATGAGAGGAGGAGGGGCAGCATCCTTTGGAAGCTGCTTAAGTCCAAGTATGCTGGTGATTCTGTTCACCAGAAGGGTATAGCCTTTAATAAACCGTTCAAGTTACAATATTCGAATTGTAAACAGTTTGTGGCAGAGGCTAGGTCTAGTATAGCCAAGTTCAAGTCATCTGGACTTAACATGGATCCAGAGTGTTTGTCACTCTTAATCCTTCAAAAGATGCCAAAAGAGTTTGATTCCTTAGTCAGAATCATTTCTCAATTGGATCCTCTTCCTGGGGAGGAGGATGTGCTTAAAAGGATTGAAAAGGATGACCTTCAATTCAAGATGAAGGGGGGTTCTGGAACAGCCCTAGTTGGAAAGACTGGAAAATCTCGCAAGAAGGCAAAAAAGGATTTGTCCAAGGTCTTATGTTACAATTGTCAGAATAAGGGTCACTATGCTAAGGACTGCAAGGAGGCCAAGAAAAGGAAGAAGTCCGAAGGGAATGACAAGGAGGTCAATATCACAACTGAAAACGTTGCAATGGTGGCGTTGGATGCTCCAATTGAAGAGGCTGTTGTGGAAGAAGGTCCCAACAAGAAGGCCAAAATCGATGAGGATCAAGAAATGGACTTGATTGATTATGAAGTGAGTAATCTTAACCTCAAAGATAAGAACTTATCAGTGACTGATAAAGCTTCTTTCCTACTAGGAGGATTGAAGGAGGATGTTCTTGTTTTGATCGATTCTGTTTGTACAGATCACATGTTTTTTGAACCAAATTTATTTTCAAATCTTAGTGATTATGATGGGGTTGTAAATATTGGTCAGAAAGGCAGAACAATTCAGATTAAAGGAATTGGAAAAGTTATTCTTGCAAATCAACTGGGTTTCCAAATTACTTTTGATAAAGTGTTCTATGTACCAGAGTTGCCTTACAACCTTGTGTCTCTTGGGGTGTTATGGAAAAAAGGTTTCCAAATTCGTTATCTTAAAGGAGATAGGTTTGTTATTGATATGAATGGGAGAACTGTTCTTAGTGGACAAGTTTGGAATAAGCTTCTGTGTGCAAGCTTGTTCAAATTCTCAGCTCTGAGCACTGTTTCTCACAATAGAAGTGGCCATAAGGTAAAGGACAGCAACTGTGAGAGTTGTACCTTGGGGGCTAAGACTAGAAATGTGTTCTCTAAGAGTAGAGATCACACAGATGTTCCTAGAGAGGAATTTTCCATTGATTTGGCAGGGCCATTCAATCCAGAGTCCCTTGGTGGGGCAAGATACTTCATCAATTTAGTTGATACTGCAACTAATTATGTTTGGGTTAAACCAATTTGATCTAAGGATCAGACCACAGAGGAGGTTTCTGTAATCTTCAAAGTCTGGAAACAGAATGGTCTGATGAAGGAGATCAAGAGGGTTATTACCGATGGAGGGGGTGAATTCGTGAGTAAAGATTTTGGGAGGCTGTTGAAAGATTATGGTATCATTCATATAGTCACTACTGCAAGTACTCCACAAAATAATGGAATAGTTGAGAGAATGAATAGGACTTTACTGGACAAAGTCAGAACTATTATGTCTCAATCTGGTCTGCCAAAGTTCTTATGGGCTGAGTTGATGTGCACGGTGTGTCTGTTGCACAACATTGTAAGTGTTAATGGGAAGTGCCCCCATTATCAGTTTTGGAAGTTGTACCCCAAAACATCACACCTAAGAACAATTGGTTGCTTGGTGTATTATAGTGTCCACCATAATGAAATGGTCGGAAAATTAGACCCTAGAGCCAGAACAGGGGCACTTGTAGGCTATGATTTAATAAGTAAATCTTATAGGATCTATTGTCCAGGGACAAGAAAGGTTATCCGTAGCAGGGATGTAAAATTCGACGAAAGTACCTTTCCACTCAAAAGGAGTGAAGATGTTGTTGTGATTAAGCCACAACAAGAAATAGAATTAGCACCTATTTCACCAGCAAAAGCTGTGGAACATGTGGTTCCAGAAGATGAAGAGGTGGCAGACGTGCCACAAGAGGGTTCAGTACCCGCTCCAGGTGATTCTGTGGAATCAGAACCTGATGAGCCTCCACCTTCGGTTAGAAGGAGTGGTAGGGTTAGAGTACCGGTTGAAAGGTACGGGGAGTGGAGATCCCATTATGCTGCCGCAGGATATGAGGGAGATACATTTCAGGAACAGTGTATGCTCAATGAAGTCCTGGAGTTGAGTTCAGAAATGGGTAACAGGGTTAACCCAAATAGCTTTGGCCAAGCTATGAATTCTGATGAGAGAGCCAACTGGAAGAGTGCTATTTTTGAGGAATTTGATTCTCTAGAGAATAATAGTGTTTTTGAAGTGGTTAAGCGGGATTCTGTTCCAAAAGGAAAGACCATTGTGGGGTCTCGATTGGTGTTAAACAAGAAGTTTGACACAAATGGAGTTTTGAAAAGTTTCAAGGCTAGATGTGTTGCACAGGGCTTCAAGCAGAGAGAGGGTATTGATTACCAAGAAACTTTCTCACCAACTGGAAGGCTGTCCACCTTCAGGTACATCATTGCTCTGGCAGTGGAGTTGGGTGAAGAAATCAGACAAGCTGATTTTGTAACAGCATACTTGAATGCAAAACTTGGAGAGGAGGAGACTGTTTATATGTTGATTCCTGATGGTTTTCGTGAATGGTTAGTAGAGACTAAACCAGAAACCATGAAGAAAATCTGTGTTAGAACTTTTCTTTTGGCAGATAAAGGGGAATATGTCCTCAAGCTGTGTAGATCCCTGTATGGATTGAAGCAAGCAGCTAGGTCATGGTATAACACCATGAGTGAGAAACTGATAGAGATTGGTTTTAAGACGTCTGAGGCCGATCCTTGCCTTTTTGTGAGAAAGGATGCAATTTTGTTTGTATGGGTCAATGACATTATCATTATTGGTGATGGTAAAGAGAGAGTCATGGAGACACTCAAAAAGGAGTTCAAGATAAAAGATCTTGGTCTGGCACAACAGGTGCTAGGAATGAAAGTTAGTAAGGGCAAGAATGGTATTAAGTTGAACCAAAGCCATTACGTTGAAGCTCTTCTTAAGCAGTATGGCTTAGAGGATGCAAAGGAGTTTGGTACTCCCATGCAGTCAAACATTCGTTTAGAGAAGTCTACAGATGAGGAGTATCTGGAGTTTGTTCAATCAGGGAATGACTACAGGTCAGCTGTCGGATCGCTTAATTATTTGGGGCAGTGTACAAGGCCCGATATTGCGTTTGCAATTGGGGTCTTGTTGCAACACTTAGAGAAGCCAAGCATGAGGCATTGGTCAGCGTTTAAGAGAGTTATGAGGTATCTTAAAGGAACACACAGTCTGGGACTGTTGTTTACAAAGTCAGCAAACTTTGATTTGGTTGGTTATTCCAATGCAAGTTGGGCAGATGGTAACACTAGGGAATCAACAAGTGGTTTTGTATTCTTTTTAGGTAAGAATCTGGTGTCATGGATGTCCAAGAAGGTGTCGGCAATAAGTCTTTCATCAACAGAGGCTGAGTATAGAGCTTACTTAGCAGCTTCACAGGAAGCAAAATGGTTGAGAAAAGTCTTAGAGGATACACATAAACCACAAGGGTTTGCGTTGTTGTATTCCGATAACCAGAGTGCCATTGCGTTGGCACAAAACCAAGTGTTCCATTCAAGAACAAAACATATTGATGTTCACTATAACTATATTCGCGACGCAGTTAACTGCAATGAGATTGTGTTGAGGTACATGCCCACTGGAGCAATGATTGCAGATATCTTGACTAAGGCATTAGACAGAAACAAGCATCAAGGCTTTATGACGAATATGCGGATGTCACCCCTTTTGGATTAAGGGGGTGTGTTAAAATACGTACGCACTTACGCGGGTGCTACGTATAAGTGTAATCCAAATGGGATGCACAAATGGGCCTCTGAGGCCCATTGGACACACATACGGACCATACGGGCCCATGTGGATGTTACAGAGTTGGGGAAACTGGCCTCAAAACGCGTGAAACAGACCCATTGGTACACGGGCCCTAACGGGCCCGATGGGGTATATGGGCAAATACGGCCAGATGGGCTTGTATGGGCATAATTGGGCCCAAGGTTTATTTTGGACATACTTGGCCAGACAGGCTGGCCCGCAAAAGTAGTCTTTTCTCACAATTCGGGCTTGGGGCGGCCCATTAGGGTTGCCGCCCGTGTCGCGGCCCAGTCGGGGCCGCTGCTCGCGTCGCGGCCCGTTCGGGGCCGCCTGTGTTCCTCGGCACGGCCCACGCGGGGCCCGACGGCCCGCGCGGGGCTGTTGCGCGGCCGAGGGATCCCGCGCGGTGCGATGCCGCGCGGGCCCGGCTGGTCGCGACCGGCGACCAGCGCCGCGGAGCCGGGGCTCGCGGCCCCGGCTCGCTCCCCCTCCCCTCGCTCGCCGTCGCGAGGGGGAGGGGGCAGGCTGGCTGGGTTGAACCAGCCAGCGACCGGCCGCAACGAGGCGGTCGGTCAGGGCAGGGGGGACCTGACCACCCCCTTGCCCCAGGAGATGGCGGCGCCGGCCGCATGGTATGCGACCGGCAGGTGGGGGGGATTTCATCACCCCCCCGCCATTGTAGCAAACTAAGCGCGAAGGGGCGCTCTCCCCCCCCCTTTACCGAGGGGGAGGAGCGATGGGCCTGGGGGGACCTGACCACCTCCCAGGCCAACTTTCTGTGACGACGCCCTGGGGGGTATCGACCCCCAGGGCCCCTGGTGAGGGGATTTGACCGCCCCCAGGGATTTGTAAGAGATAGAGGGGGGGGACAGCATGTCCGCTGGTCACACCCCCCCATGTGAGGTTGAAACCGGACCCAGGTGAGCCCTGGGTCCCACCTGGCCCATTTCAGGGGCCAGGGGCTGGATGCATGAGGCAACCAGCCCGTAACAGGGGTAATGATGCCATCAGGGCCGGTTGTAATAGACAACCAACTAAGGGACTGAACAGCAATGGGCTGGTTCAGCCCCGTAACAGTGGAAACACAAGAATGGACCGGAATAGTCTGGTTGTAAGGGTTCAGGGACTAATGCCATGTGGGCTGATGCAGTCCAAACCAAGTAACAAGGCCTGTAGAGTCTGTAGAGCTCTTTTGGGGCGGAAAATTTGCCCTTTGGCTTGTTGTATCATGGGCTCACAAGAGGCCAATCTTTTGTACTTAAGGAGCTCTTCTCCCTGCTGTTTTCCATCATTCATTCATCATCCAATCGAATTCATCCAACATATTGCCCCATTGTGAGAGCCCCATTAGCCATTATTGACACACAGTGTCCAGCATTTCTTTTGCTTTAAATACTGCTCATTTGCCTAAGCTAATTGCTGGCCATAATTATAACAAAACTAAGAAAAAAGGCGCAAGCAAGAACAAGGAAATGAAGAGTAAGATAAAAATGAATAAAATTGGGTTTCCTGGGTTTTGCGCGGTACAGATTTGGGTGCCTTCTTGGTGTAACACTCCAAACAGTGCTAAGCCAACGGCAGTTCTGTGGGGGGAAAGGTGCTGTTGAGGCTGCCCTCCTGAGCTTTAAAAAAATATTTAAATGTAACCAGAATCAACATCCAGAACTTTGAAGATAAGGAATCAATGAAAGGGATGAATTTTTCAGTAGTTGGTAGCAATGGAACAACAATTTCTGAGGCAAGATGGTGCAGGAAAAGACTTGAAAAAAATAAGTTCAAGTTTTTTCACACTTCAATAGAACAAGGCAGTTGTAAGTGACAACACCCACAAGATAATAGCTCTGGCTGTCAGCAGAAAATTAGGAAAGATAAACTCAATAAAAACCAACCTCCAGGCTCTCAATGAACCTGCCCAACTCTCTGCAATCAAGCGCTTGAAGGTTACCAGATAACTGTGGGTGGCTGTACAAAACAAAGCAATTTGTTTTATGAAGCTCTAGAAGCAAAGCGGTAAAAAATTCAAACAAGAATAACCCAGCACTTCTCAAGGGAATCATGAATAGCGTGGAAGAATTCAAGCTTTAAATAAATAAGGGAGTTTTGACACTCCATATTTAAAGCTTAAAGAAACCTCTTAGTCAAATGTGGCTGGTTCCAAAAGGATGACCAAAAAAAATAATCAGACCAGTATGGTCAAAAAAAGGGATCAAGGAGTGGTATAAAACATTCAAGAATCCAACCAGATGAATTCTTCTTCAACCAGAAAGGCTATTGGTTGGTGATAAAGGATACGTTCAAGGGGACGGACCAAAAGTTTGAGTATGGAGGCTCAAAAGATCAAGGGGAAATCATAGATATACCCGGGATAAGGATGCTCAGATAAAGGGGAGGGGACCCACAGATTTTATTGATTGACTATAGTGCTTATGATAATAGAACAGCTGGGCAAAAGGCAGTGGAGATCCCCTCCTTTTATGGGTAAAAGGACCTGTAGACTGCTTACAAGAGGATGACACCAATGAGAGCAGAGAAGAATTTTTTTTTTGAAATGATGAACAAACTTGCAAAGAAATGATCATGATTGGAAAAAAAAAGAAAGGCAGGAAAAAAAAGAGAGGAGGAAGAAAAAGACTAGGACCTGAGGCCAAATATGAATGCTAGGTGAACTCAAGTGGCTGCAACAGCAGGCGGAGGAAGGAGAGTGGCCGCAAAAGCCAAGCTGTTTTTGGGGAGCAATGGAATGAGCTGCGCGCGTGAAAGTTCCCAATGGATGTCCAAGAGGTGACAGCCAGACTAGCGCGGGAAACTGTGGGCTTGATTTAGCTGGTGGACTGGCACCAACAACAGCAAGCCACAAGGCTTGGGACAGCGCAAGAAGATTGAACGTGTGAAGGAGGATTGGGATGGGATGATTGGTGGGAACTTGATCAGGGGTGTTTGCTAGCTGGCAGGTGAGGGAACCAACCACCACAAGCCTCAACTGGTTGGCAGGACAACAGCACCAACAGCCACAAGCAACAGCTCCTGGTCCGCCAGATGAGCAAGTTGTTAGTAGTGATGGGTTGATGGCTGATGGATATAAGCAACCCGGAAGATGGGATGGTTGATGTTGGTGGTCTTTGTTGTTGTCTCCAATGATGGTGGGAATTGAGGAAGTGGTGATGCAGCATGAGGAGTGGCAAAAGGGGATGGTTGAAAGTTGACAATTGGTAAGGGCGGTCTTTGTTGTTGTTGCAGATGACAGTGATGATGGGTGGGATGATAATGATGAGGCTTACAATGGCCAAAATGAGGAAGGAAATGATCAATTGAACACACGCTTGGCCAAAAAATTGTGGCGGTGAGAAAACCAAGGAGGAGTTGAATGGATTATCTGGAGATTTGAACGCCCTAGAGAAGCCTTCCCAGACAGCTAGGACAGGAAGGAGTTGGGGAAAGGGAAAGGGAAAGAGTAGCCATAGAAACACCTGTTTTTTTTTTAAAGAAATTTCCCTTTTACATGAGGTTCCATGGATTTTTCACCACATCAGGATATTTAATCCAGCAATTTTTAGGAAAATTGAAGGTTTTTTTGCAGTATGGAAAGTTGGGTACTTTAGATTACATGGAAAAAAGAGTCTTACTGAGTTTTTTGGTTTCAATAGGGATCATTTTTGCTTGAGCTTCATCCTTCTCAAGTCACTTCAGAATAAAGTCAATCTTTTTGTTTTCACATTCATTGGACTTCTTTAGGAAGTTAAATTCTGAGGGTAACTTTGATAAGGTGAGTATTATGGTTAGTTCCTCTTCCAATTTCAAACCAACTAATTTTAAGGTTTTGAGGCTAAAAGGATGTGTTCAATTTCAGTTGGATGGAAAGAAATGAAAAAGGGAACACAACAAAAGCAATTTAGAAATACCTAAAAGGATCAGTCAGATACTGGATGAGGTACAGGAGAAAGGCAGGGTTGAATAGAAGGGATAGCAGGAGTAGCAGATTTGTTGTGGCTCCAGTTGATGATTTGGAGTAAAACAGGTTCAAGTGGGTTCTTAATGATTGAAGTAAGGATGGAATGAATCAGGCAACAATACTTGTGAAGAGAACTGAGACACAAGAGGAACATAATGAAACAAAGAGGAACATACCAGACTCAGAAAAATGGGGTCAGTGGTGCAAGCTTGTGGTTGCACAAAGGAAGATTCTCCCCAGGATCTGAGTTGGGGTCACTACTTATACCAGATGGGCGTGTTGGGACTGTTGGAGTTGGAGTATCTGCAGCCAGTCTTGGATTCAGATGATTTGAGAGCGGAGAGGTGAAATTTTGTGAGCAGTTGAGCGCAGTTAATGTGTTAGAAAAAAGGAGCACTATCAAAAGAGCTGGGTGAGAGAATAATTTGAGCATGGTTCTGGGAATACAAAACTAATTTCACCTTGTGAGTTGATGAACAAATGTTTGACACAAATTTTTTAATGTTGTGTTTGAACTTGATCTTGTTGAACTGAGAAAAAGCAAGATTTTTGATGATGAATTTTTTTGGAAAGTAGCAAGCTTTGAGGAAGTCAAAGGGATATGCCATTGCATCTTTCAGCCAGGGAAAGGAACCAACAATGTAGGAGAGTTTTTCCTTGTTAAGATGATGAAGAAAAAGTTTATAAGATTTAAAATTGATTCTATCAAACAACTTAGCATCATTGGATTCTGAGGGAAGAGGGATTCCTTCAGGACTATCTCAAGAGGGTCTTTGGATTCTACTTTGCCTTTGAAAGAAATGGACCAGGTTTAGGAATTTTCAATAGTGAGAATAAATTTTTGATTTTAGATAGAGGAGGACATGATTCAGAAGGGAGCTTTGGCTTTTAACCATGGTAAAATTTGAAGGAGTTTCTCCGGTAGGAACATTCAGAGAAAAGGGAAGCAGAGCCTACTAACACTTAGATGAGTGGATCAATGATTCTAAGAGGGAACTCTCAGGGTGTACTCAGGTTCAAAGTTGGACTGAACAGATGGTTTGTCAATTAATTTCAAGCTGGCTGCTTTGAGTAGGCTAAGTACAAGAAGGGCCAATAAGTGGAAGACATGAGAATAATAATAATGAATATGTATTCAAAGCTGAGCCTGGGATTTTGCAAAATTTGGAGAACACATTTGGACAGACTTGAGACAGTGGAGCTACTAGGACCAATGACTGAGAAGTAACTGGAACTATAAAAGAAGTAGTATATTTTAAAGGAATCACTCTGCACAGATACTCAAAATCTTAACAATAACAATTAGAAGAAGATTCAAGGCTGGAATACACTAAAGTTTCAGGCAGAAAAAGCCATTGGCAGGAATTCCAACAGTGATCACCCACCAAAACTTCCTACTTCAATACCCCAAAACTGGTTAAGTGAGGAAGCTCTGGAGGATATAACTCTAGTTGAAAAAGGAGCCTTGGGTTGCATTCCAGAATTTGATCTCACAGAGGCAGTTTCATATCTCAGAACCCAAGTTTCCAAGCCCTCTAGCTTAATAAAAACCACACAAACATTGTAAAAATATTCCAAATAGTGTAATTCTTATATTTTTACTTCAAAAAATATGGAGGAGTATGTTTGGACAAAACATTGGCTTTGGTGAAAGTTTTTTTGAGTAATAAATGTATCTTGTTGAGATTTCACGGCAGTGAGGTTTCACCTTACCCGGGGCGTCTCTTGCTTGCACACACAATCGCGCTTTACTCAACGGAAGACTTACTGAACCAAAATTGAATAACGAGACCTTGGATGATCCAATAGAATCTGTCTGACCTTGATGACCACCTGACTTGACACGACCTCAAAGCTTGATCTTGTTGAAAACGCTCAACTGAATCAATCTAATTAGTGTTTTCTCAGATCTCAATATCTATCTTCCATATTTTTCATTTTATTCTTATTTCCATTTTCTTTCTTTCAACCTCTGCTCCCTACCTGAAATCATGCCTGGTGAGATTCATCTCTTGACCATCTTCTACTCATCTCAAATGCTCACTATCTGCTAAATCTTAGCCTATCCTGCTTGAATCACCCTTCAACCTCAAGATCCTATCAATTGACCATCTCCCGTATCACCATCATGTCTGATAATGACCTTTGCAGTCATCATTTCCTGTTTGTATTTAATCTCATCGTGATCTGTGGGCTATTCTTCTTGTTCTCATCTTCTCTTGATTTGATCTTTCTTCAGCTCTTAGTACAGCAATCAATTCAAATCAATTTCTTTCCTTTATATCTTTATGTTCATCCCATTCTTTTTTTGTCAACCAGAAACTTATAATAATATTTAAAGCTAGATTAACTCAATGTACAAAATCCAATGATGTGGGGTCACCCTGACTTAAAGAGGTTAGAAATGTAGGTTACATGCTTGAACTATTGAAACTTTGAAATAAATAAACCTCTAAAAATTTGTTACATCCAAACAGAAATTGAAGCCAAATTGGCAAAAACAAAAATTCACATGTGCACAGAATAAAAGATCTCATTGCACAATTCTCAGTAAAATATATTTGATGCACCACCTTTTGGAAAGCTACATGAAATCTTCCTTTAATGGTAACATCCTAAACACATTTATTTCAATGTTCAGCAGTCATTTTGAGATCACCCACTTGTTAAAAGTTCCCAAATACCTATTTATGAAAGAAATGTATATAAAATGAAAATTCCCAGATGTGAGTTGTGTAATTTGAGAAAATACCACTAAATCCAGGAATAGGGATTTTCCTTGTAAAATGGTGCATAATTAAAATATTTTCACACCAAAATGTGATTTCAAATCATGGTTTTGTAATAAGATGATAAGTTTTAAGATAGAATATATGATGTTCCATCAAGGAAATTGACCGTGAATTTCAATCCAAAAACATTGGGATTGGCTAAGTATTTTAGATGGGCTAACCATGAGCAGTTGATATAATATATTGGTTTGAAACCTTTTTCAAAATAAACAATCTACTGTTCAATGCCTTTCCCATTGAAGAGAATATGAATATTCAAAATAGACACAATTTTTTTTTGAATAATTAAGCTTGCCAGGAGGTATAAGATCAAATCAAAAAATACTATTCATATTCATGTCTATTTCCGTTTAAAATAATAAATCTCAGACAACATCCGAAAATATGAATTAAAACAACATCAAAATCAATTAAAAGTATGGAGAACACTACCAGAGTTGGAAACATTTGGATATGCCAATGTCCCAAATGTTCTCCAAGGAAGTTTTAACATGAAAGGAATCTATAAAATGGTTTTGGAAGGTCCAAAAACGCACATCAAACCCATGTAATTCAATCAAATGATTCTACAAATTTATTTTAATGAATTGTTCCTTCATTTTATCAATATCAAAAAGGTTGCTGATAAATTTGTATAGTTTCAAAACATAAACCACAAAGACACCAAAAACTTTCCAATTCACTACCAGAAGAAACCCCACCAGGGAACCACTACAAGCAAACATCAGGGCTGTAAGTGAAAATCTTGCACAAAAGTACATTCCTTGATTTATACTTCAATTGGTGTGCATTTTCTCATTTATACTATCATTTTTAACATTCAAGCCATCGATTGAAGATTACTATGCACAGCCAAACCCTGAAAGAGATTCTTCCTATTGTGAAATACAACAATACTTCCTGAAGAAATTATTGGCCAAAGGCCAAGAAAGAGGAAAAGAAGAAGAAGAAATGAATTTAATCTTTGTGAAACTAAGAGAAGCGGATCAGGTGTCTCAGTGGATGGGGGCACTCAGTTTGAGATATGTTGAAGAACTGATGATGTTTATTTCTTAGTCTTGTGTGGTCTTATATACATACAAATTCCTGATTCTTAACAGCCACAAAAAGTGGTTGTACTGATCAGAGAAATTATTCATAAATCACTAGACAATGAATAGAACAATTGGATAAAGTCTTAACCAAAATCATAACTAGCAGAGAAGATAAGGAAGATCAGTAAAGTCACAGAAAACTGACTGGGTCTTAAGCCACTGGGTCTACAAGCCTCTTGGGTCTTTTATGCCTCCTGAGTTTAATGATAAATACTATTAATCCTTCATGATCATCTCAAAGGGTTGTTAATCCTCCTAGTCTAGGTACAAATAATGGAAAAGGTGTACTTCCATGGATTTCTTGATCTGAGAATACTGAGATGATGAGAACATAAAAGAGAACAGTGATCCAAGGTCATGCTCAAGTATTTGATCTTAATAAAAGTATTTCTATGGCTTCTTGATCCTTCTTGTCCTGCATCTCCTAAAGAGCACTTGAAATAATATATTTTAGTTTATTCAATTTAATATTAATTTTAATAAAAGAAAAAGAGACTTAAGTATGAGCAGAAACAACCAAATTCCAACACTTCCCACCAGCAAGTATGGAAATTTACAATACATCTGGGATGAAACCTCTTCAATTTCTCTATTACACTCCAAGCGCCCTGATTGCATCACTCCAAATCCTTCAGCAAAGTATTGAGGAAAACATTAGTGACCATTCATGTCAGAAATAAATAAATATGGAACATGAGAAAATCTGCATGAACTCAATTCTCAGTGGCCAGCCCAACTATTCAGCAGAAATAGCCAAAAGTCTTGCAACATTTAAAAAAATATTTTCAATTACAAATGATCTAGTGGAAAATGTCTGTTGTGAAAATTATTACAAAATTTATCCTTTGAATGAATTAATTTCTTCTTCAGAAACACAAACTGGTGAAGAATTTGAACAACACAGGCATTATCCAACATTCCATAATATTGTTAATTCAATATATGGGGAGCCTGTTACATGTGGATCCAAACTTTGGAAACAAGACAAGAGCAAATCTAAATTTAATGATCTGAAGCAGTTTGGGTACCAATTGCTCAAGAAGTGGATTGCCAGGCAATTAATTCTCCCTTGGTTTGAAGAATTACTCAGTGCACTTCAAGAGCATTAAGCCAGTAACCCTTCTTAAATATGAGATATTTGGGATGGAACTATGTAGAAATAATTCAGGGATCAAACCAATCAGATTTACACAGCAGAACCAGGGAACCTTGTATTTCAAACTGAAATTGATTGGATCAATCCCCAAGGAATCAAGACCAGTGGGAGAAGCATGTCTCTTGGCATAATATTCTTAAGATGTTTCAATCTTCCACCTAGTGTGCATTACAAGCCACACAATATTTTTGTGTATGGCTTCACACCAAAACCCAAGGAATGAACCTCATTCAAACTGAAGAATATACTCAAGCATCTGTTCTCTGAGCTACTAGATCTTTGGAAAGGAGTACTCTTCACAAAAATCAATAAATATCAAGACAGAAGAGTAATATGTGCTTTCATATTACCACTTATTAGTGATACAGCTGCCTTACGTAAAATGGGTGGTTTTGCGTCCCAATCAGCAAAAATCTTCTGTGCCCACTTTAACTTCAAGCTGAATGATATCCAGAACACCAAAAAGTAGAGTTGGCCTGTAAACAATAATCAAGATCACATCAAATGGGAAGAGAATGGGAATAATGCTCAATCATTTAATGAGAAAACCAACATTCACAAGCTGCATGGTGCCTGCTTCACAATTTTTCAAACTCTACTATACTGGGAACCAAAACATGTGAGAAAAATTGATCCAATGCCTACCTTTATCTTGGGAATGCTATGGGATTACAGCATCAACTAACTTGGAATAATGGTGGCTGGCCAAAGCCTTCAAAATTTGGAAAGAAGGAAAAACACTTACCAAAGAAGTGTAACAACTGGTCAAGTCAGCAGCCTCAAATCTGGATCCAAACAAAAGTTCTATTTGTCACCAGAACATACCCAAAGAGTCACCAGGAGGAGAGTTCAAAAATTTCTAGATAACTCCTCAAAAAAGACTGCAAGATATTTCTCCCAATCCACTTCAAGGTAAGACATTGGGCAAATAAGCAGCAATAAGGCTCATCAAATATGCAGCATAGAACTTCTGTACCAATTGTTGTAGTCCAGAAAATCCCAGGGCTCCATCCTCCCAGCTCCTCAAGAAGTTGGGAGCATTCTGAATCCGAAATCCTTCAATCAACTTAAAAACCTCCTCCAAGGCTTCTTGAGAATGAATCCACAAGCAGCTCCTGTAACTCTGGGCCTCAATCAAAATAAAAAGGAAAGCAAAAAGATACCTCACCAGGAAAAAATCCAAGTAGGTCTATTAGAAGAAAATCAGGAAGCCATAATGAATCTGGGAAGAGCAAGCAAAGCTCCATTCAGGAAAGCTCCTACAGCTCTTTTTGAAGATCAAAGCAATCCACATCAAGCAGGTTCATTGATAGAAGAGAAAATTATTTAATCAAATGAATTTTGCCTTACTACTCATGAGCTTGGAATTTTTCAAGAGGGTACCAATTAAACCAAATTTCCATCTTGGTTTACTAGGTTTCCCAGAAAAATTGGTTTTCCTGCTGCTGGTACTTCTAAGGCTGCTGATAGTTGGTTTTGTACACCATTCATGTAGTGCTTGTTTTGATTCCAAGATGGAATCTGAACTCAGCCAACAGCTTGCAGGAGCAAAAGCTTAAATCCACTACTTCCAAACATCTGGGTATCATCAACTTTTTAATGTCTCATCAACTTACAGATTACCAGTTGTGCAAATTGGATGAATTAATTTTGGCTTGCCAGTAGGAATTATTGCTTCATTGGGGTTCCAAAATCAAACCCAAGCCAACAATCCAATTTTCTCAGCATATGACTAATATTATCAATCTCTATGGTCCTCCCTCAATATTTTATGTTGGTCAGGAGAAATGCTGAATCACATCTTGACCTTGGTTAGAAAAATAAAAATACATGTTGTAGAGACTCCAAGGGATAATGGGATTATTTATCAAATAGATTAATATAATTCACTAGAAAGGGGAATTTAGTTACTACTACTCTTTGATAGATAGAGGTAAAATCCAATGGTTTTTAATTTCCTGACCTTCTGAACTATAATAATTCTGCACAATATTTTTTTTAATTAATGGCTGGTTTTCTTTCAAACTTAAAATAGGTATCTCATCACGAGTAGATTAACTATTAATGGAGATTTTTTTTAGGAATTTCAAGACTATTAAAATTTGTGTTAGATTATACGCAAGCTTCCACCAATTAATAGTCAAGAATTTTTGACTTTTTCTGACTATTTTTCAAAATTCCAATCTAAGGATTGAAGGGTTGGCTAAAAGGTGTTTAACCAGTAGGAGGACCCAAAGATAGGTTTTCCCACAGGGAGCTGGGCTAAACAAAAGCTTGGTTTGTTTTTCTGTTGTGCTCTTCCTTTTTTATAAATTTGATGATCACAAATTGGGGTTTTTTTCTCTTAATAATAGGTGCTAAATGTTGAGTTTACAGCTGCTCTCACACTGAATTCTTACACCTCCCGGTGCCAACACCCAAATATGTATTAATTTTGTCTCATCAATCCACCTCTCAATCCTCCCCTCCATTCTCAACTTCAACTTCAATCTTCTTTGATTCCATTCCTCTCTCCTTGGATACTCTCTCAATCATCCCACCCCTCTCATCAATCTCTCCCTCAATCCTCTCATTGATCTCTCCCTCAATCGGCTTACCAATCTCTGCCTCAATCCTCCTGTTCCTCCCATAAATCTTCTATCCTTCCTTCCTTTTCCTACTTTGACTTTGCCACTTCCTTGAATTCCTTCTTCATTTCTCAGAAAAATGCTCAACCATCCTTGATTCATATCCTCAAGTCTCAGTAACATCCTTGACCATCCTTGAGTCACTTCCTCAAAGTTCTGTCCCTTTTTGACGGCTTTCAACCTCAATTTCTGTCTAGCTGCAAGAAGATTTACCTCAACTCTTTAGTCTCATCATTTCATGAATCATATTTATATTTCTTTTTTGACTTTCCATTTCAGCCCTCCTCTATTCTCCTACCTTCCCTACTGTTTCCCGTTGTGTCTCATCTTATTTTTCCTCACTCAAAAACCTGTTGTACTGGTAAGATCCTTTCCATATCATCTCAGAGTCTCTTATATATTTTTTTTCAAGCTTGTTTTCCCTTTTCTGTTAAAGAATCTTCTGGTCTTAGATTTTGAAATCCAAATTTCAAGTTTTCACGTTTAAATGCCAAAAAAGACAAACTGATAAACCAGCAATATGGATTCAACTGGACCAGAAGACTAAAATTCCTCTCTTCTCAAAACCCTGAGGGACTCAATTACCAATCTCCACAAATCAAATGTCTCACTTTGGCAATTGAAATTGACCACCGTCTTCTCCCTTGAGGGAATTTCTCACTGGCTAAATGCCTCAGAAGATAAGGAATGCCCACCAAATGTAAGCCTGGAGATCTCCGGATATATCCTGGCTAAGCTAGACAATCAAACTTACATTAACTGTGTAAAGGAAAACAATGCACTGAACAACATTGCGCTTTGGAAGTCAATAAACAAGTACTACGCCTCCTCAAAAACAGCAAATTGATTGCAGATCTTCTTCAATTTCCTCAATTTTGCCTTTGATCCCAATAATGTTTAAAAATTCATCACTGAAGTACAATTGTGTCTGCTCCAAAATTTGGAGATTGGAATCAAGATGGAGAAAGACATTTTAATGGAAAAAGACATTGTAGCCTATTTGATTTTATACAAATTTCCTCCTCAACTTGAACATCTGAAGACCACAATAACACATTTGCTTGGTGAGGCCACAATCAATGGGGAATTGGTGCTCAGACACTTGAATCAGATCAAGAACAAGGTAGCCGCGGGAATGTATGCTTCTTCCATGCTTGCCAGTCAAGAACTCCTACGATGTAAGCATAATTGGCACAACTCTCAGGATTTCCATCCCAAGAACAAATGCTTTGCTCTGTATCCCCATCTTTGACCAAACTACAATGGTTTGAGTGACAATTCCACTCCTCAAAATCAAACACTGCCATCATCTAACTCCAAGGCCTCTGCCAATCTGGCTTATACTTTTGCCGTCACCCACCTAAACTACATTGATTTTAGTTCCCTCCTCTTGAATTCAGGTGCATCAAACAATATGTTCAATGATCCCAACTATTTTGACTGGTTCAAGGATGATAGCACCAAGGTAAACACAGGTAAACCAAATGCCTTGATCATGTCCCTGCCACAAGGGCTGCTGACATGCAAGCAGGGCTTGGCACAAAGGGGTCTCTTCCCACAGTAGGCTTAGGGGAAAGGTTACTGAAAGGGGCTACAAGGAGCAGAGGAGGATTGGGTTGAAGAGTGCTGAATGACACTTGCTGGGAAAGATCTCCTAGTAAGAAGTAGTAAACTGATTTCTTGGGGAAACATCAGGAAGAGGGAAGAGGAGGCCTGTTTAAATAGACAAGAGGTTGGAACTACAACAGAGGTACAAGTGATTGGGGCTCAGACTATACATATGATGTCATGGGAACAGTCTAGGTAACAGAGAGGGCTGATCAGGTATGCTACTACATTAGGTTAGGCTGCTTCTACATTGGCGCAAGTTTCCAGGTCTGAGCTGTCTAAGTTGGGAGAGTAAAGTTGAAGGATGTACATTGTACATGGGGGTCATGACACTATGTACTAAGTAGAGAGAGTATTTAATACAATCTGCAAGAGGATGTACATAAGGATTCCCAAAGGATAAACCACACAGAGGAGGTATGGGTTAGACAGAGAGATAACCCACAGAGGTATGGGTTAGACAGAGAGGTCACCCACAGAAGTATGGGTTAGACAGAGAGGTAGAGTAGAACCTGGGAGATTGAGGATGTGCAAGCCTATGGAGTCTATCTGTGTATAGTATGAGGTTAGACTATATGTAGATATGTACTGCATGAAGATCCTGAGGTATATAGTTACTGGAGACATATTGATGTAAGTCCCCTGAGCCCTGAGGTTGAAGTTCCTTGGAAAGTAGATCAGGCCTGAGGGTTAGACTGGGTTTGCTGAGGTTATACTGAGGTTAGACTTAGTTTGGTGTCAGTATGACAGTACCCCCTGGTGAAGAGGAGGGCATCTCCTGATGACCATAAAAGGAGAGGTTGAAGAGGCCATCCAGGTTGTCCTTCAGCCATGTCTAACTTGAGTTTTCCTTCCCCTTACCCACAAACATCACCACCATCCACCCCATTACCACCTTTATCTCCCTACACCAGATCACCTACACCAACCTTATGGGTCCTGGAGAAGAGTCAACCCTTTGAAGTGAAGGAGACTCCAGATGATGATGCCATGAATCTGGGGTATTCATCCAGACTCGATGAATCTTCAGGTAAGTGTTTCTAGATTTAGTGTTGGAGGTGCTGGAGTGCTGATACAAGTTTGGAATAGTCCATTTGATGCAGGAGAGGTTGAAGAAAACGCAAGAAAAGAGGGAGGCGCTGCGTCAAACTGGAAATTTGGCCATAGATGGTATGTCAAGGCGTCCGCAGGAGGAGTGCAGCAAGGGATTTATACAATGGGGAACCCCTCATGTAGATTTGGAAAAGGAGGTGGTCGAGGTCCCGTCAAAAAGAGTAAGAAACAAAGGCTTTGTGGAGTCCGTCAAACGTCAAAGCGTCAAAGAGGTTTGTTGAAGCGTCAAACGTCGAAGCGTCAAAGAAACCTGTCGAAGCGTCAAAGCAACCTGTTGAAGCATTGAAGCAACCTGTCAAAGCGTCAAACGTCAAGGCGTCAAAGCAGTCTGTTGAAGCGTCAAAGAAGGCGGTTGAAGCATCCAAGCGGATTTTCAAAGTGGAGACAACGATGAAGACGCCGTAGGGAGTTTGGAGATGGAAGTGAGTGATATGGATGAAGATAGAGAAGCTAATAAAGAGACAGGCAAAGGAAAAGGTAGAGAGGTCATCGTCCAAGAAGGGGGCAGGTCAGATGACTCTTTGGAGTTAGAGGATTTAAGGAACAAGATGAAGGGTTTGGAGGTGAAGATGAAGGTGGTGGAAGACAGGAGGAATAGAAAGAAAGGAATTGAAAAAAGAGGTGAAGCTGAGATCTGGTTGGAGGAATTGGAAAATGGAGAAAGGTTATTGGAGATGATGGAAGGAAGAAGATTCAGGGAAGATTCTGTTTTAAATGAAGATCAAGTCAATCATTCTTTGGAGATTTATAGTAGGAATTCCAGGACTTTAAATTCAAGTTTTCAGGAAGGTTTAAAGAAGGGTTGGGGTAGTGAGATAAGAAAGGAGAAGTATGGATTTTTAGAAGCTAGAAAGAAAAAGGTTTTAGAGATAAAGAAAAGACTAGCTGATATTTTGGCTTTAGCTGGACATACTTTTGAAGTAGGGACTACTATAAGGGGGCCAAATTCTTATCAAGTTGCCAAGTTAAAGCTAGTAAATACTTGGATGTCTAGAGTGAAAGAGTTGGAAGAATTGATGTGTGAAGCTATCTAAAAAGTTTTTCATATGAAATTTGTTTTGTTTTGTTTTATTTTTTATTTATTTTTATTTTCTTTGGAGGGAAGAAATTGATTTTCTTTTTCTTTTTTTCTTTTTTCTTTTTTTTTTGTTAAGGAGGAAAAAAGGAAAGGGAGAAAGAATCTTTATTTTTTATTATGTTATTGATATTAATTATTTTTTTGAAAAGGAGAATAAGGTTTATATTGTTTTTATTTTAAGGATGTCTTTGGTTTTGAAGGGTAGAGTGTATGGAAGTCTTGAAGTAAAGTAAGGCAGTTGGTAAGATTAGAGTGAGGTTCCCAAGTAGTGCGTTCCTTGTCATTCTGGAAGCCTTTCCATTCAACTAAGTAAAATAATTTCCCCCTCTTAAGTTTTGAATACAATATCTGAGACACTTCCAATTCTTCTTCACCATCAATTTTGACTGGCTCAGTTGGTGGTTGGTGCCTAGAGGATAGTGAGTTGTCCTGATATGGCTTGAGTAAGGAGGAGTGGAATACAGGGTGAATGGTGGACAATTGCTGAGGGAGTTGAAGCTTGAATGAAATTTTTCCAATCTGTTCTGTAATCAAAAAAGGACCTAACCATTGCTCTGAGAGCTTATGAGTTGGACAATTAGTTTTGATATTTTTAGAAGAGAGCCAAACTTTGTTTCCAACAGCAAATGAGACAGGAAAGTCACTTCTTTTTAGGTCAGCATATCTTTTGTAGCTTTTAATTTCCTTTTCCAGTTCAATACCCAATAACTTCTGATTCTGGTGAATCTGGGTTATGTAGTGGCTGGCAGGTTGATCATCTACTACATGGAGACTGTCAAAGTTGGGGTGTTGTCCATAGATGGTGAAAAAAGGAGATTGCTTAGTAGAAGTGTGAGTGGAATTATTGTAAGCAAATTCAGTAAGGGGGATCCAGGTACCCCAGTTGTCTTGGTGATAACTGACATACATCCTAAGAAATTTTTCTAGGATCTGATTTACTTGTTCCGTCTTTCCATCTGTTTCAGGGTGATAAGCTGTGGAAAGATTTCTTTTTATCTGTAATTTTTCACATACAATTTTACAAAAGGAAGAAACAAATAAAGATCCTCTGTCACTGAAAATGTCAGTTGGGAGGCCATGTTTAGTAAAAACATGAGAAATTAGTAGGTTAGCTAACTCCACGGAGGAGATATCAGTTCTGGTTTTAATAAAGAGTGACATTTTTGAAAAAGGATCAACTACCACAAGGATTGAGTCAAATCCATTGGATAGTGGCAGTTGTGAGATGAAGTCCATAGAGAGTGAAGTCCAGGGAGAATCTGGAATTGGTAAGGGTTGGAGGAGTCCAAACCTTTTGTGGTGACTGGCTTTTTTTCTGCTTCAAAGGTAACAAGAAGAAACATAATCTTTGATAAAGGAAGTCATATTTTCCCAATGGAAATCTCTTTTTACTAGATCAGCTGTTTTGTCTTGTCCAGGGTGGCCAGAGAGAGGAGAGTCATGTCTTTGTCAAAGTATTTCAAGTTGGAGTTGTTCATCCTCCTTGGGGATTGCTATTCTATTTTGGAAAATAAGGAGTCCAGTGTCTGGGTCTATAAGATAACTCTTTACTTGTTCCTTTTTATGTAGCTTCTGAATAATCTGCTGGGTTGATTTGTTGGAGATCTGGGACTGAATTAAGGTTTCCAATTGTTTTTCAACCTGTTTTTTAGAGATAAAGAAAATTCTAGAAGGTTCAAAGTCAGTCTGTTTCAAGAGTTGTTTGAACCTTGCTGGATTCTTTTCTGCATAGGGCATCCCCCCCTTGGGATAAAATTTGTCTCAACATTACAAGACATCAGGCACTATTGATTGCTTTCCAGGTCTATAGAATATATTGAAGTCAAATTCAGACAGAAAGTCAGCCCAAAGGGCTTGGCGACGAGTAAATACTTTGGAGGTCATGAAATATTTAAGAGACAAGTGATCAGTGAGAACTTCAAAGGGAGAAGAAAGACTGAGGAAGTAAGCTCTCCAGATCTTGATGGCCCATAAAATGGCCAGGAGTTCCTTATCATGGATTTCATAGTTCAGTTCAGCACTACCCAATTTTCTGCTGTAAAAAGCAATTGGGTGCTTGGATCCATCAAGGGAGACTTGGGTGAGGACAGCCCCTAGGGCATAGTCACTGGCATCAGTCTCCAAAAAGGTTTGTAAGGAAAAATCAAAATGTCTGAGTACAGGAGCTTTAGTAAAGGCTACCTTGAGGACCTCAAACTGCTTCAGAGCCCCAGGGGACAAAGGAAAGATGGGATCTGCTCCAGTTAGAGCAGTGAGGAGGTGCACCTTTCTGGAATAGTTAATGATAAACCTGCGATAAAAATTAGAAAAACCCAAAAACTGCTGCAAGGCCTTTTTGTTTGTTGGTGGTGGCCAGTCCAAGATCTTCTGGACCCTGGAGTTGTCCATTTCAATTCCACTTCTGGAAATGACATATCCTAGATATTCCACTGAGGAGGCATGAAATTCACACTTAGAAGCTTTTGCATATAAGTTGTTCTTCCAAAGTCTGTTCAAGACTTCACACACATGAGCTGTATGTTCTGTTAAGTTTTTGGAAAAGATAAGAATTTCATCAAGGTATACCACCACACAGATGGTCAGAAGTTCTGCAAAAATGTCATTAACAAGACATTGAAAAGAGGCAGGAGCACTGGTGAGTCCAAAAGGCATTACCAAATATTCAAAACTCCCAAACCGAGTTCTGAATGCTGTAAGATGTTCATCCCCTTCCTTAATTTGAAGGAGATTATAAGCACCCCTGAGGTCAATTTTGGAAAAAATGGTAGAACAAGAAAAGACTGTTAATAAGTGAGTCATGGGAGGAATGGGATACCCGTTCTTTCAAGTCACAGCATTGAATTTGCAATAGTCAACACACAATTGCAAACCACCATCCTTCTTTTTTACAAAGAGGACAGGTGCTCCAGTGCTGGAAGTGCTGGGGCAAATGAAACCTTTCTCTATATTTTCCACTATATAGGCTTGTAGGGCCTCCTTCTCATGGTGACTGAGGGAGTAGATAGGCCCAACTGGAGGCATAGGGCCTTCCAGTTTGATATGATGGTTGTAAGCGCAATGAGGAGGGAGTTTATCAGCTTTGACCTTGGAAAAAACATCTAAAAAGGCATGATAAGCATCAGGAACTCTCTCCATCACAGTTTCAATTTCATCAGTTTCCTCATCTTCATCCAAAACTTCTGCAGTAGCCTGCTTTGGGTCAGGGTCAGAAGTGGAAATAATCATACAAAAAACTTGAACAGATAGATCATCCTCCATATCCTCCAAGAATTTCAGAGAATGTCCAAAGAATATCCTGTTCACAAAATTAGTTGTTGAACTCAAAGGAAAGTGTTGTGAGTGCATAGATTCTGAAAAGGGGACAGGAGCAGTGACCTGCAGGTTTGCTGGCGGAAAGGAAGGAGTGGCCAAGGAGAGTTCAACAGAAGAGGAATGATCCAAAGTTGGTTGGTTTCTTGCGGTGATCAATCCCAGATGCCAATTTACCTCTGGGTTCCAGAAATGGAGGAAGTCAATACCTAGAATAATGTATTCTTTAAGGGGAGTATCAACGACCAAGAAATCCCAATCTAAGTTGGGAAAAGAGGAAAAAGAGAAATTGAAGGAAACCTTATGGGTTATTTCCTGGGAAGGTGAGTCAGAAGGACTGAGGGTAAATAAGAAGATAGGAGTGGTCAGAGGTTTGGGTGACAGAGAAAAATTTGAAACCATAGATTTTGAAATAACAGATTGAGTTTCTCCAGAGTCAACAAGTACACTGTAAGCCTGGTTATTGGACAAGCAAACAAAACGTAAGTCTTTAGAAGGAGGGTTAGAGTCTTTCCTTTCCAAAGTTTGTACTCAAATATTGGGAGGGTGATGGTCAAGGAGTACAAAATTTCCATCACCTAGTGTTTTCCCTGTTTGTTTTTCATAGGATTGGTCTTCTGGCCAGGCTTAAAATCTGGACGTTTCCTGCAGAGGCTCATTTTGTGAGTTCCTCCACAGTAGTTACACAAACCCTCTATTTCTCTCCTAGCTTTTTCTTCAGCCTTGAGGTGTCCATCCTCTCCCACATTGGGATTGGGAACATAGGTTGGAGTAGAATTAGTAGGGGTTGTCTTTGCTTTCCCCTTGAACCTACCTGGTTGGCTGGTCTTTTGAGATTTCTGAGGATTGGGAAGACTGGGTCCAGGTCTTGAGGTCTGAGGGAGAGTGAAGGACTTCTCCCGGATCCTTTCATGGTAACAAGAATCATACTTAAGAACAATATCCATTAGGTCTTGCAAGGTTTCTTGAGGACCATCATAACCAGCTAGTTGGTCCAGTAATTTGGCTGGGAGACACTGTCTAAAATGAAAGAAAAAGGCTTTATCACCCCATCCAGAGACCTTGGTCATAAGTGTCCTGAATTCAGTGATATAGTTAGTAGCATAACCACTGTATTTCATCTTAAGAAGGGTTAGCTCCTTCTCAGCACACTGGATTTCCAGACAATCCCCCAAAAGGGTATGAAGCTGTTGAGTGAATAGAAGCTAGGAGTTAAGTATGAAATCTGGCTCATGATTACCAATGTAAGCAAGATAGGGTTGGATCCATTGACTGGCATTTCCTGAAAGGTAAGAGACTGTAAAAAATACTTTCTTTCTTTCATTAGAAAAAACTCTCTCATCATTTGCAAAGATGAGTTCACAAGCTTGAAGGAAGGGTCTAAGCTTGGTTGGGTTAGTTCCATCAAATTTATCTGGGGCATTGATAGATGGAGATTTAAAGTTAGCAGAGGGTCCATGGTCAGAAGGTTTAGAAAGATGAGTCATTGCAGTGGTCATTTGCTGAAGAATGGCCAGCAGGGCAGGGTCAGTTGAAGGAACCTGAGTGGTGGAAGGAAGGTTTGTGATAAGATTGCAACAAGATAGCTTAGAACTGAAAACCAACAGGCTGTAAACAAGAGTTAGGAGGTTGAACAACTTGGACAAAGATAAGAGAGAAGGAAAGGAATGTGAAGAGACAAACAGCTTAGTCATGGTTTTGAAGAGTAAATGAGAGAAGGACCCAGAGCGGCGTAAAGTTGATAGAGAGAGGAGACACAGAAGAGCAGCTGGAGGCGAAACACTAGATAGTCAGATGTGTTGGGCCAAGAAGATCTTGAGGATCATATTCTTACCAGGCACAGACTCTTAGATGAGTAATCAGTTTGATGGTGAGTTGAAGGTGGTTGAGTTGGATTGAAGAGGACAGAAGTTCGCGGGAGAGAGGATGGTTTGGAAGTGATTTAAGAGGAAGGAGATGAGGAAAGAAGATTGAGAAAAAAGAAAGAGAAGAAAGGATGTAGAAAAGATAAAATGAAAACAAAAGAAAACAAGAGATCTGGTTGACCCAAGAAGTAGAAGAGATGAAGTGCCGAGCCCCTGCGAGAGGCCAGTTCCTGAGTTAAGAGGGGTGAGGAGGTCACCCGAGTGTCACAGGAGAGATCACCCGGGAACCCGTCTCATCTGGCGCTACCTTAACCGTAGTATCCGGGTATCAGAAAATACTTAACACCCCACATGGCTGGTGAGGAGATGATCCGAAAATCAGATTTTTGAGGGGAAAAAGATTTTCTTCCAAAGGAGTTCCAAGGAACTTGTTGAAGAGGCCTTTGTGAGAGAGTCAGAGATCATTAGTTGACTTTGGATCAGATTGAGAGTAAATTTGCCATTTGCAAAATCTTTGCGCAACCCTTTTGTTTTGATATCTATATGTCTAGACTTCGAGTGAGACCCAAACCTTTTAATCTTGTCGTCCAAGCCCTTATTGTCAATGTGCAAGATAGGCTTAGGTTCAGATGTTTGGTATATTTCGCTGATAAGGTGCTTGATCCACTTAAGCTCAAGGAAACAATCTAGTAGAGCATTTAATTCAGATTTGGTAGAGGAGTACGTAATGTTCCTTTGTCGAGTGGAGTTCCAGATGATTGGACTTCCGTGATGAAGAATGATGTATCCTGTTTGCAACTTGCGGAAAATTGGGTCATCTCCCTAAGTGGCATCACTGAAGCTTGAGAGAGGTTCTTGGTCGGGATCATAGCTGATGACGAGTTTGAAGTGCTTAGTTGTTTTGAGATATTTCCACACCTTTCTGACTCCTCTCCAGTGATTCATCCCTGGCTTGGCATTGAACCTAGCCAGGCTGGACACAGAGAAAGAGATTTCTGGACAAGTGTATTGGGCTAGATGATTAAAGAGTCCGGTGGCCAATCGATAATTGATGTTCAATTGTTGGAATTCATCATGATCTGCGTCAGATGCCGGCTCAAGGTTCAAATTTTGGGTGAGTGGAGAATGTACGTCCTTGCAGGATGTAAGACCTAGTTCTTCTAAGCCGCGGGCAATGTGATTGGGTTGAATCAGGAGAATTTTGTTGTCCTCGAGTTCCATGAGCATTCCAAGAATGGTGTTGGGAGGATGGCATGATGAGTTCTTGAATCAGTCAAGAAAGTTGTTTTCAAAGACTTGAGAATTTCCAACATGGATCAAGTTTTTGACGTGGAAATAAATGATTTCCTTTGTCATGGAATTGAGATATAGGAAGGGATTGCTGGTAGATTCTTGATAGCCCTGGGATTTGATCCACAAAGTCAGGGTTTTGTACCAATTATTGGGGGATTGTTTCAATCCGTAAAGAGATTTCTTGAGCTTTAGGTATGGAGACTTTCTGTCAGACCCTTCTGGGGTTTTTATGATGACTGTTTCTTCAAGAGGAGCGTGCAAGAATGCGCCTTTGACGTTGAACTGAGTCACTGTCATTTTCTGTTTTAAACCATATGTAAGGGCAACTTGGAGTGATCCTAATTTGCCCGTTGGGGCCCAGTTTTCATTGTAATCAATCCCTAGGACTTGATTAAATCCCTGGACGCAGAGTTGAGCCTTGTACTTGACCGGATCGCCGTGACAGTTTTGCTTTACTTTGAAGACCCAGGTTGTATTAAGAATGTTGTCCGGAGTTCCATGGTATTCTTCCCAAACGTCCTGGAGCTCTATGGAGTTCAATTCATCATCAGCTGCCTTCTTCCATTTTGGCCACTCAGAGCAATTCTTAGCAGCCTTGTAGGAAGGGGGCTCATAGTAATGGTGGAAACCATATCTTTGAGGCTTCCGCGTTTCGCGCTTGGGCCTTTGAGAGATAGATGGAATAGATGACTCTGGAGTTTGAGAAGATATGAGAGGAGGATCAGGGGAGGATGATGCCACCAACTTCTTGTCTTCCTGATCCAATTCGGATTCTGAGAGTTTGTCCTGAGGTTCTTGTGTGGTGTATTTTTTTTTCAACGGAAGAGAAATCTGATTCTATGGAATCAGTGCTTGTTTGACTGAATAGATTGGTCCCGGGTGGTTTGAAGAATAGAAAATTGTGGAGAGAATCTTTAAGGAACTGGACGTGTTTGGTCTCAACAACGCCACCCGATGAGCTGAGAATAAGATAAGAGTGAAACACAGGATTGAACCCAATCAGGACTCCTTCCAGTCCTTTCTTGTCAAATTTCCTTCCCTTCTGTAGGCAATTTGCAAGGTAAATGACCAAAGATCCTACATGTTTCAAGTAGTTAGCGGGTAATTTCTTGTTGAACATGAGTTCCCAAGGGGATAGGTCATTACCTTCCCTAGGGACTTGGTTGAGCATAAAGCAGCAACTTCTGACCACAATGTGCCAGTAGTTCTTGCTTAGCTTGGAGGATGAGAAAGTTGCACGTGCCGACTTGATAATTGTTTGGTTAGCTTGTTCGGCCCAACCGTTATGCTGAGAGTGGTAGGGTTCAGACATCACAAGTTTGATGTGTTTTGCTTTGGCAAAGCTCTTCAGGGTGTTTTTTGTGAATTCTGTGCCCTTATCAGAGAAGATCTCCGTTGGATAATAGTTGAGTCGTTTATGTTCTGTCTCAAGAATGCTGATGATGACGTCCGGGGTTTCTTCTTTAGTCATAAGGGGGAAGGCTGAGAGGTATCCTGTGCAGTTTTCCACGAGCGTTAGGATATATCTGTGGCCAGCTTTCGATTGCGGAGTGATTGAACCCATTAAATCTAAGTGAATTCTCTCAAGAGGCTTTGACAACGGCGTGGAAGTGGCTGAGAACGGAGCCCTTGTGATCTTGCTCTTCACGCAACCGTCGCACTGGAAGTCATTTAATTCATCTTTAGAGTATTGGTATTTGAGAATGGTTTTGAGTGTTGAGATTGAGGCATTTCCATACATCTTATGGATGTCAGAGAGTGATTGAGCTTTACTCGAGGAAGTCAACAAGATCTGGTTTGTGAGATTGACCAATAGATTGTTTCCAGCATTCTTGGGTTTCTCGATAACAAATAGGCTGTTGCGGATCAGTCCTTTAAGTACCGTCTGGCCAGCTCGAGTGATTCTGAAATGATCTTGTTCTTGGAAGAGATTACATCCCTTTTTCGCCAGGAGACAAGGACTAATAAGGTTGACTACAATATTGGGTACGTACATGCATTCTTCAAGAGTGATGACGGAATCCTTCCATTCCAGTCTAACAGTTCCTGTTCCTCGTATCTTGAGATTGGCTTCTAGTTTGCCAGTTTTGATCTCATCCATCTCATCCTGCAAGTTAATAGAGACAAAATACCTTGGGTCATTGAATATGTGAATGTTGGCGCCCAAGTCCAAGAGAAGATTAGGTGAGTTATTGGCATTGATCCAGAGTGTCAGTAACGCATGATAGTTAATTGTAGGGGTTTTCTTGATTTGGTTCTTCCATTCATTCTGTTGTTCTATCCACCAGGCTGGGGCAATCTGAGGGTGGAGGTGGAAGCATGATGATTCGGGATGGGGAGCATTAGGGTCATGGAAGCCTTCCTTGCATCTAATGCAAGTCTTTTTCTCTCCTTGATCTGTCTTGTTTCTAGTGGTCACTAGGGTAACGTCAGAGGTGGATTTTCCGGTTTTGAGTTGTGCCTTGCGCTCATTATTGTATTGGTTCAAGTGATTGAATACTGTCTCCACTTTCACTGATTTTTTGCCGTGCATAATCTGTTGCTTTAGGTTCTCTAGAGTGGGTGGAAACTTGAAGAGTATGAGATATGCCAAGATATCCTTTGGTAGCTCTATTCCGACGTCCTCCATGCAAGTAAGTGCTTTTCAAATATCCGTTATTAATCCTTCAATGGCGTGTTTGTTAAATGGAGCATGGAGAAATTGGTTGAATATGCGGGCTCTGTTGGCCGTCTTGGATGAAGCAAACCTTCTTGTGATCTTGGTCCAGAGTAGCTTAGAAGACGTAATGTTTGCAGCGTTAACCACGTTGGCGTGAGTTGTGCTATCAAGTTTAGATAGTATAATTGCCCTGATTTCTTGATCTTGCTTTGTGGGTAATTGGCCTGAATTTCGGGTTATGGCGTCCTTGATGTCTTTGAGATTGAACAACATCATCATTTTATCCCGCCAGATGGAGTAGTTGTCGTCATTGAGAGGAGGGATAGCATCAATGGAGGCCTTGAGCACAACCTGATAGAAATAGTCGTTTGCTCCCGTTGGTTTGTTCATTCTTGGTAAGATGGAGTCGTCCTTTGGCTTTTAACCGTGATAAGATTGCAACAAGATAGCTTAGAACTGAAAACCAACAGGCTGTAAACAAGAGTTAGGAGGTTGAACAACTTGGGCAAAGATAAGAGAGAAGGAAAAGAATGTGAAGAGACAAACAGCTTAGTCGTGGTTTTGAAGAGTAAATGAGAGAAGAACCCAGAGCGGCGTGACGTTGATGGAGAGAGGAGACACAGAAGAGCAGCTGGAGGCGAAACACCAGATAGTCAGACGTGTTGGGCTGAGAAGGTCTTGAGGATCATATTCTTACCAGGCACAGACTCTTAGATGAGTAATCAGTTTGATGGTAAGTTGAAGGTGGTTGAGTTGGATTAAAGAGGACAGAAGTTCGCGGGAGAGAGAATGGTTTGGAAGTGATTTGAGAGGAACAAGATGAGGAAATAAGATTGGGAACAAAGAAAGAGAAGAAAGGATGTAGAAAAGATAAAATGACAACAAAAGAAAATGAGAGATCTGGTAAACCCAAGAAGTAGAAGAGAAGAAGTGCCGAGCCCCTGCGAGAGGCCAGGTCCTGAGTTAAGAGGGGTGAGGAGGTCACGCAAGTGTCACAGGAGAGATCACCGGGGAACCTGTCTCATCTGGCACTTCCTTAACCGTAGTATCCGGGTATCAGAAAATACTTAACAGTTTGTGTGTGGGGAAGGTGAAGGAACTGCTGTTGCATTAGAAGTTTGACTAGGATTACCCTCTGGGGATGGTGAATCCAAGCCACTCAAGATTCTGGAATCAAATCCTGAGTCCTCATCCTCTTCATCTTCCTCCCCTTCTGCTGGGATTGGGACCATGATTGCATCATAGGCAGGAGAGTCCAAAGCATGGTAACCTGGGATTGGAAACTGACCTGTGACTCTGTGGAGGCTAGCATTGTCAGAAGAAGGAATAGTAGAAAGGGATACTTGGGGAATAGGTTCCAATAAACCTGTATCCATAGGAGTGGAAGTGGTAACCACTGGTGCAGCCAAGTTAGAAAAAGTGCTACCTGTTCCACAAGATCTTGGGGTAGAAGGGTCAGTAGGTTCAGTGGCACCTCTCCCCCTGGAGCTATGGGTGACTACTGGGCTAGAAATGTGAGAAACAAGAGCATGTTGTGGGGGAATTCTTACTTATAAGAATAATTAGTTACCCAAAAGTTGTTCTTCACCTTGGAAAAAGAATAAAATGATTAAAAAAAAAAAAGGAATTTTTCTTCCTCTGATTACCTTTAGGGGACAGTCAAATACTGGTTACTATACCTTGTCTAAGTGTTGAAGCGTTGAAGCGTCAAAGCATCAAAGCGTCAAAGTGTCAAAGTGTTGAAGCGTCGAAGTGGTACTTAGAGGATGGAGAGCTGGGTCTTTTGAGTAGGTTTGACAGTAATGTAAGGGAAGCAATAAAAATGTCCACAAATCAAATAGCCAAGTTCAAGGTTGGGACAGAAATAAAGGAAACAAAAATTGCCACAACTCAATAGCAAGATTTGATGCTGTCTTAAAGGGATAGGGAGTGTGGTTGGTGAAGAAGGTGTTATTGGGGAAGAAATCAGTTCAATGTCACAAGGGCTGCTGACATGCAAGCAGGGATTGGCACAGAGGGGTCTCTGCCCACAGTAGGCTTGGGGGCAAGGTTACTGAAAGAGGCTACAAGGAGCAGAGGAGGATTGGGTTGAAGAGTGCTGAATGACACTTGCTGGGAAAGATCTCCTAGTAAGAAGTAGTAAACTGATTTCTTGGGGAACCATCAGGAAGAGGGAAGAGGAGGCCTGTTTAAATAGACAAGAGGTTGGAACTACAACAGAGGTTCAAGTGATTGGGGCTCAGACTATACATATGATTTCATGGGAACAGTCTAGGTAACAGAGATGGCTGATCAGGTATGCTACTACATTAGGTTAGGCCGCTTCTACATTGGGGCAAGGTTCCAGGTCTGAGCTGTCTAAGTTGGGAGAGTACATTTGAAGGATTTACAGTGTACATGGGGGTCATGACACTATGTACTAAGTAGAGAGAGTATGTAATACAATCTGCAAGAGGGTGTACATAAGGATTCCCAAAGGATAAACCACACAGAGGAGGTATGGGTTAGACAGAGAGATAACCCACAGAGGTATGGGTTAGACAGAGAGGTAACCCACAGAGGTATGGGTTAGACAGAGAGGTAGAGTAGAACCTGGGAGAATGAGTATGTGCAAGCCTATGGAGTCTATCTGTGTATAGTATGAGGTTAGACTATATGTAGATATGTACTGCATGAAGATCCTGAGGTATATAGTTACTGGAGACATATTGATGTAAGTCCCCTGAGCCCTGAGGTTGAAGTTCCTTGGAAAGTAGATCAGGCCTGAGGGTTAGACTGGGTTTGCTGAGGTTAGACTGAGATTAGACTGAGTTTGGTGTCAGTATGACAGTCCCAAGGAGCCAGAAACACTAATATTCATACCAAGACAGCTGCACTTACCCTTACCAATTACCTGCTTGTACCCAATCTTGCCATCAATCTTTTTTCTCTCAGTCAACTTGTGCAAAAAGGCTGCACGCTTGCTTGAATCAAACCTAAAAGCTTTGGAGTGTTTTTTGAAGGTGAAATAATCATGTCTGGTCAAATCTGTGACAATCTTCTTTAAACAGAAGAATCAAACCCAAATTTCTCCAACTGTCATGCCTTCCTCTCCATGTCAGCCATACACAAATTGTTTGGTCATGTTAATTGTGAGCAAGCAAAACTCCTGTCTACCTCCTGCCCCAACTTAAAGTGGGATCTTGACTACTTCACTGCAGGCGCAAAAGGGAAAATTCATTGAGCCCCATTCAAAAGCCACATCCCTCACAGTTCTCACCCTTTTGAATTCATCCATGTTAATGTCTGTGGACCCATCAATCCTGTCTCAAAATCCGGATGTTGATATTTTTTGCTACTCACCAAAACCTTCTCCAAGTACAAAACCTGTATTCCAATCAAGCTCAAATCTGATGTCACTCAAGAAGTTATCAAATTCATCAAGCTCCACTCAAATAGCCTCAACAGAATGCTTATGATTTTCCGCTCCAATAACGGCGGTAAATTTTTAAATTATCAACTCTCTTCCTTCCTGAAAGAGAACAGCATCTTTCATACAACCTCAGAACCCCATACTCCTCAACACAATCCTGTTGCCAAACGTGGAAACCAAACACTCCTGGAAGTGACAAGAAAAGCCATGATTGATATGTCCATTCCACTGATCCTGTGGGATGAGATCATTGTCAGTGAATGCAAAATTCTCAATTCAATCCCTTCTGCAAAAATCAAACAATATCCTTTTGAAATCTGGCACAAGAAAATTCCAAAATTAAAACTCTTCCAAACTCTGGGTTCCAACACCATTATTCTTGGCAACAGACTGCATTACTCCAAACTTGGAAAAAAGGGTATTGAGGGAAACCTGGTGGGATTTGACCTTGATCTGAACTCTTCCAGGGTCTTCTGCCCAGAATCAGGATCCATTATTTGTAGCAAGCATGTTAAAATCTTTGAAAACATGAAATTGAACAATTCCAATTCACTTTCTTCCAACTCTCCTTTTAATTCTATTCTTAATAATGAACCCCTTACTGACATCCTCACCTCCCCTATCCTAAAAAAACCTCTGAATTCATCTCCCAAACTTCCCTGTTCTAACTCTCCAACCACTGAATCCAAATCCTCTGCTTCCAATCCCTCATCTTCTCCATCTACTCAGGAGCCAGAAACTGATCCGTCCTCCAAATCCAACCCTAGTGTTTTGGATGACAATCAAATAACGGATCTTCTCACCTCAGACAATCCCAAACATCTTTGTGGTTGATCAAATATTCAGCGCCCTCAGAGATACGGCTTTCTAATGCTTTCAATACCAAAATCCTATAAAGAAGTAGAGAAAAGTCCCAAACAAATCTGTTGGCTGGAATCCATGAAGGTTGAGCTAGATGATATCATATGCTGAAATTCTTGGAGGGATGTCATACTCTTCCAGATGGAAAGCAGGCTCTTTTCACCGTCTGGGTCTAACGCCTGAAAGAGGAACCCAATGGCTTGGACTCCCTATTTATATCAAGATTGTGTGTTCAGGGCTTCAAGAAGCTTGAATTCTGCGATTATGGAGAAATCTTTGCCCACACCCAATTTATTGTTACTCTTTGCACTCTCTTAGTTTAAACTTTTAAACACGCCCTAGAAATGGTTCAGATGGACATCAAATCAGCCTTTCTGCATGCCCCACTTGACAAAGAAGTTTTCATCAAACAACCTGATGGATGTACCTCACCGTTCCGGTACTTCAAACTCAACAAAGAATTATATGGGCTCAAACAGGCACCCAAACGTTTGTTTGACAACTTTCCTGCGTGGATTGTGTCAGAAGATTTCAATGCCTCAAGCGTGGACCCTTCCCTCTACATCAATAACAATCACTCTATATTTGTTTTTGTTTATGTTGATGATTTAATCATTGTGGGCAATTCCACTGACTTCTGAAAGAAACTTTGATCACGTTTCTCAATTTTTCACAAAGGGCCTCTTCAGAAGATCCTTGGGAATCAGCTTGTTAACACTCCCCAGGGTCCAGCTCTATTGCAACCAAAACACATTGAGTTTGCACTAGAAGAATTAGGCCTACTCAAATCCAAACCAATAACCACTCCCATGACTCCAAAAGTTCAGTTATCTCAAGCATCCAATGAAGAGCACGTGGAATTCCTTAAACTGAACATCAACTTTCAATCATCATCAGGATTCCTAAATTTTATAGCTAGCCAAACTCACCCTGATCTGTCACACGCAGTATCCACCCTCTCACAATTCAATGGCAAGCCTGGTTGTCAACATTGGCTGGAAGCCAAAAACTCCTGGAAACATCTCAATCAAACAAAAAATCTTGCTCTCAGGTTAAAGTTGTACAGTTTCAAATGTGACATTGAGTGTTTCAGTAACTCCAATGATCAAAAAAATTAAATAACCAAAAAAAGTCACACAGTGTGGTGACCAATCTGGGACACCTCATGGAAAATGGAAATTTTTGAATTTTTTTTACATTCCCTTATCCATCAATAAATCTTCAAAAAAAAATATTTCCAAGAATGATACCCTATTTCAGTTTCCAGTTCCCAGCCTTCCCTTCTCCTAGCTGTCTAGAAGGATCTCTCAGGTGTCTAGACTCCTGTTCCTGGTGTTCAAGTCCCTCTCGCTCCACTCCTCATCCTCCAGTTCCTTTTTTTCCAAACATTGTGGTGCACCATTCCGGACACCTTGGAAAAAAAAAAGGTGTCCTCATCCTTCTCCTTGCGTGTCCCGCGTACTCATCCTTGTCCTTGCGCGTTGCTCATCATCATTACGTGTCCCAATCTCCTATCCACCCGTCGCGCGTCCCGATCTCCTATCCGCCCGTGGCGAGTCGCTCATCCTTATCCTTGGCCGTCGCGTGTTGCTCATCCTGATTGTTATTGTCGCCCGGCGCTCTTCCATGACTTACCAAACCCATCCCAACCCCACCTCCAAGCGCTTGTTCAATCCTTGAATCCATCAATCTGCCACCTCACTCAATCTATCAGTCCCCAATCTCAAGCCCATCAGGATTTACTCAATTGCCTCAAGCCAATCTCCTATCTGCCCATCTGCGCTCTCACAAACTTCATCCATTGTTCTTCCTGGGACTCCCACCCCCTTTCTATCTCCGGGTGGGGGTGGAGAAGTGTTGACTACCGCCCGCGGACATCTGCGGCGGTCCAGTTCATTTTCCTTTCCCACCCCGTCTGCCTTTGGACAAGGGGTGGGTGATTCCAGTGTTGTCCCGCGCGCCCATCCACAGAAGATGTGAGTGATCACCTGATTTTCTTTCTTTTTCCGCTCTATTTGTAGAATCCGTTGTACATAGTCTAACAGGGCCTCCTGCCCATATAAGGAGGGGCTCTCCCCTGCCTTTTGGATGGAATCAGCCAGCATGGAATGAGCATAATCCTATCATCACATCAGATATCTATGAATCCCCCTTGATCCTTGAGCCACCCTACTCAAAACCTTGATCCTTGATCCTTATTGCCAACCAATAGCCTTGCTGGTTGAAGAATAATTTGTCTAATCAAATTCTTGATTGTGTTACATCACTCCTGAGCCCTTTATCCGACCATACTGGTCCTAATCACCCTTTGATTATCTTTCTGGAACCAGTCACGTTTGACTGAGGAGGTTTTTTTAAGCTTAAAACCTGGAGTGTTAAACCTCCCTTCCCTTCTTTTGAAGTTGAATTCCGCCACGCTACTCTTGAGTCCCTTGAGAAGTGTTGTGTTATTCTTTTTTGAATCAGTTATTGTTTTGCTTCTAGAGCTTCTTCAAACAATTAGCTTTGTCTTGTGCAGCCACCCACAGTTATCTGGTACCATTCAAGCGCTTGATTGCGGAGAGTTGGGCAGGTTCATTGAGAACCTGGAGGTTGTTTGGGATTGAGTTGATCTTTCCCAAGCTCCTGCTGACGACCAGAGCTATTAGCTTGTGGGTGTTGTCACTTACAATTGCCTTGTCTTGTTGAACTCTGAACAATTCTTGACTCCTTCTATTCAAGTGTTCTCCGACATCATCTTGCCTCAGATAGTGTTGTCTCCCAGCTACCAACCACTACAATCTTTATCCTCTTACTTTTGGTTTCCCGTTTACCAGTTTCTGGAATTTGATCTCGGTTACATTTAAATATTTTTGTAACACTCAGGAGGGCAGCCTAAAAAAGCACCTATCCCCTCCACAGAACTGCCAACGCCCTGCGCTGTTTTGAGTCTTACATTTGGTCCCCCGGGCCGGGATCAAACCAGAAACCTTGGGATTTACAGTCCCAAAATTTGTGGAATCAACTTGGGAATCCAATCTTTTTCTCTTCTTCTGTTTTTTTTCTTTTTTCTGTTATCATCTAGATCTGATCTGTGGAGGCAAATTTTTCCAGAAGTAAGTCCTCCCAATTGTGCACCATCAAGGGGTTTGATCCTAGTCGTTTCTTGTAAACCCTACCCTTGCCACACTCGTGAGCCACTTTGGAAATCTGTTCTTTGGATCCCTTAGGAAATCTTTTGGCAAAATGGAACCTATTGGTACCTCTTCTACCCCTTTTTGGGCCAAGATGATCAAGATCAAACCTCAGAACAAGAACTTATGCTTTAATGGTACAAATGTTGAACGGTTCCTGGATTCCTACGAGATGGCTGCTGAAGTTGACGGTGCCAGCAAATATGACATGGCTTATCAACTGAAATTCTTTATCTCCTCTGATGAAGTCATGGAAGTGATTGAATTGTTTGATGGATTTGAATCCCATGACTGGGTACTTCTTAAGGAGGCAATGATTGCCTACTGGGGCAAAATTGATATAGCTAGGTTCACTCTCCAAGATCTGGATGCCCTAGTCTCTCAATGGATCTCCAATGGTGGTATCTCCTCAGCCTCTGACTATCAAGCTTTCAGAAAATCTTGGGATCCTATCCAATCCTATCTTATCCAAGACAATCACATTGATACGTTGGAGGAAATTTGAGTGCAATTTTTTCAGTCCTTCTCTCCAGGAGTGCAGGAAAAAATTAAGGATGAATTGGTGAAATCCAGATCCATGATCACCACAAGAGATAATCGGTTCAAGCTCCCTGCTTCCATGGTTCTTAGTAATACTGTGGATAAAGTGATGAAAGGTCAAACAGCTCTCACCTTTGAAAAACCTAGAATCACTGAACCAGTCCTTGCCCCCTCTTTTCAAGCATCTAACAAAATCATGAATAAGTTGGAAGCCAATCGCAGACCTAAAACAAATCCTCAGATCCACCAAGAAACACCAACTATCAATGAGATCACCAAACTCCTGCAAGATTTCAAGAATAAAATGGATCAGAAACTCTCCTCTCTGGTTGTCCCCAAACCCTCCAACTCTGTTCCTAGGTCCACCATAGTTTTCTATTATTGCCACAGAGAAGGTCATGGAACTGGTTGCTGTCTTGAACTCCAGAAGGACAAGGAGGAAATTTTGGTTGAACAGAAAGGGAGTAACTTCTTTCTTCCTAATGGTGCACTTATCCCTTTTGATTCATCTTGTCCAATTCCTCATGTGGTGGCCTCTTTCCAGCCTCCTGCTCCCAAGAAGGCGTCCTTGGCCTATTTTGATTTCCAATCTGCTTGTGGAACTCTTCAACCTTGGTATCCTCCTGCTGTCTCTTCTTCCAGCTTTTCTGGAACCTATCAATCTGATCCAGCTAGGAAACAACATGAGGAACCCAGACCTCATAAAGCTCCTCCTGTTCCATCCCCAATTCTTTGAAAAACGGTCAAACGTTGATCTTCACCGGAGCCTCCTTCTTCTGAGGTAGAAGACATGGAAGTAGAAAAGGAACCCCTCATGGATAGGTTCCCAGAATACTCTTATCCTGCTCCTCTGCCATCCAAATCAACTTCACCAACTGATCCAGTTTTAGTTCCACCTCACCTGAACTTCCTCTTCCAACTCAACCCAAGGTTTGATTTGAAAGGGGAATTTCAAAAGACCACCCCAATGCTGTGGAGGGGATATTAAAGAAAATCTATGATCTTAAAATCACTGATCTAACTGTGGCTGAACTCCTTTCCATCTCACCATCTGTGGCTGAAGGCATGAAGAAATGGGTTTCTTGGTGACGTGTGGAGATTGGTCCCGACAAATTGAAAGTTTCCTCTGGGACCTTGATAGAAGACTCTGGTGGAACAGATCCTCCTTCTGATTCAAATCTTTATTCTTTTCCTCTTGGATTTTTACCATTCTCTCTAGGTGACTCATCCAAAACGGTTTCTCTACTTGTCAATTCTGGGTCCCAACTAAACTTAATTTTGGATGAAATGGCCTGCAAGCTCCATCTCAGTCCAAGGGTCAGCTTCAACTCTGCGGTTTATGGAATTGGGAATCAATCTTGTGAGTTGGTGGTATTGCTGAGGATGTGCCAGTTCAAATTGGTCAAAATATTGCTGGAACCTGTCACTTTTGGATCACTTGTTTGGAAGGTCCTATGATTTTGGGTTGTCCTTTCTTAATAGACTTTGGAGCCACCCTGATGTTTTCCGATCAAGTTGAGGAGAGGATTCTTCTTCCTGATGCTGATGGTAGGAAGATCTAAGTTCCTCTCTGTTCTTTGGATTCTGGTTGTTGGGAAAGAGATTTCCCTGGTTTTTTGCTTAAATCAGTTCTGAAGGGAAGCAGAAGGATTCTTCTAACTCCTTTCATTTTTTAGCAGAATAGTTGGTAATACTAATAGTTGTAGTTCTTCTAAGCCTCAGACTTCAACTACAGGGCCAAATTTTATCTCTGAGGCATATTTTTCATCCTTTTCATCACTTTCTTCTTTTTCTTCTGATCTCAAAAATGTCCAAAATCAAAAACATGTTAAAACACAAAATTCCAAAAATATTTCTCTTCTCTCTAGTTCTGTTGTTTCTTCTTTTCCTTGTACTCTTATCACTGATCAATCTTCCTCTAGCTCTGGTTTGATTCTCTGCAATGATTATAAACTAGATCCTGATCTCAATTCTTTTCTTAATGATTTTGGTATGGAGGAGTATGGGCTTCAGTGGAGGCACTTGGGGGTAAAAGTAAGTCCTCCCAATTGTGCACCATCAGGGCATTCTTCTACCATACTTTTCAAAACTCTACCTCGTGCCACAAATGTGAGCAAAGCATTATTTTTTGGATCCTCTTTTATGGAAAACGCACCCTTTGAAAATTTTATGGAACATCAAACTTGGAGAATGTTGGAATCTGGTCTCAATTGTTGTACTCAGGTCTCGCTGGTGAATGCTTGGAGGAAACAAGAACTTCTCTCTTTTGCCACTAAATATAAGCCAGTTGCGAAAAAGGTCCAGCCTTTCAACCAACCAGTGCCTCTCAATCTCAATCCTCTTCTCATGCGTCCTCCTCTATCTTGCAATCCTTATTGTGGTCTATCTCACTCCCTTATTGGCCCCTTTGTACCTTGTGTTTGTGTCACTGAAGAAAAATTGAAGGTGTTCAACTTTGGTCCAGATGGATGGCTTTTACCTGATGAGTTAAATTTGATCAAAAATATCTTATCTCTAAGGGAAAAATCTATTGCATTCTGTGAAGAAGAGAGAGGTCTCTTGAAAGAATCCTACGGTCTCCCTTATATCATCCCTGTAGTTGAACACGACCCTTGGCAAAAGAAAAAGATCCCTATTCCTGCTGCAAAAGTTGACAAATTCATCAAGTTGGTCCGCAAATGAGTCCGTACCGGTCTATATGAACAGTCAACCTCCAGTTACTCTAGCCCTGTTTTCTGTGTTCTAAAGAGTAATGGTAAACTTAGAGTAGTTCATGATCTCCCACCTCTCAATAAAGTTACTATTAAGGACTCTGGCGTTCCGCCTTCCACTGAAGAATTTGTTGTATCCTTCTCTGGGAGAGCTTGTTATGGTCTAGGAGACATCATGGGGGGTTATGACAAACAATCTTTGCATCCTATTTCTTGGCCGCTCACTCCTTTTGATACTCCTCTTGGAAAATTTCAACTGACTCGATTGCCTCAAGGTGCCACCAACTTGGTTGCAGTCTATCAGGCTCAGATTATGTGGATCCTCCAAGACAAAATTCCAGACCATGCGGGTATCTTTATTAATGATGGTGGAATTGAAGGTCCAGTTTCTGACTATGATAATGAGCTCTTACCTTGGCACTCAGGAATTTGATGATTTATCTTGGAGTATGCTACTATCTTGGAAAGGATTTTGTTTCAAATCGAGGAATCTGGCCTTACTGTCTCTGGATCAAAACTTGCTGCCTGTGTCCCTGCCTTGGAAATCGTTGGTCATATATTCTGCAAGGAAGGAAGAAGGATGGCACCCTCTAAAGTCAACAAAATCATCTCCTGGCCTACTCCAATAAATCCAATTGAATGAAGAGGCTTCCTAGGTGTTGTAACTTATGTCAGGATCTTCATTCCCTCTCTATCCAAAATCTGTGCACCCCTGTGTTGTCTAACCAGAAAGGAAGCTGAATGGATTTGGACCCAAGATTGCAAACAATCATTTCATTTGCTCAAAACTATTGTTGGCAATGACATAGTTTTGAAAAAGATCTCTTATGGGCCTGGAGCTGGCAAAATAAAATTGGCTGTCGACTCTAGTTATCAATCTGTTGGGGCTGTCCTTACTCAGGAGGATGAAAATGGTTTGGACCAGCCTGTTCTTTATGAATCTTTGCTATTTTTGGATGTGGAATCTAGATACTCTCAGCCCAAAATGGAACTCTGTGGTGTGGCCAGAATGCTGAAGAAACTCCAAACAGTACTCTGGGGACAAAAGTTCAAATTGCAAGTTGACGCTCAATCCATTGTGGAAATGATCAATGCTCCCAGTCTTCCAAATGCTCCAATGACTCGCTGGGTAGCTTTTATCCAGCTTTTCTCTTTTGGTATTGTCCATAGGCCTGGGAAATCTTTTACTATGCCTGATTGTTTATCTAGAAGACCTATTAGATAAGATGAATTGGATGTTGGAATGGATTTTGATGAGGAAGAACCCTTGGTCCGCCCTGTTTTTGCTTTCTCCTCCCAAGATTACTCCAGTTTCCAACAAGGTTTCTGGCTTAAGTTAGAGCAGTACCTTTCAACTCTCCAAAGACCCCCTGATCTCTCTGCCAAAGAATTTTGATCCCTTAAAAGAAAGTCCTCTAGTTTCTTTGTCCAAGGTTCTAGGCTCATGAAAAGAGGAACTCCTTGTGCGCTTGTTGTGGTTACTATCCCGGCTAAGCAAGATTCAATCCTTGAAAGTCTCCATGAGGGCCTTGGTAATTGTGGGGAAACCAAAACTTATCAACAATTATCCAAACAATTCTGGTGGCCATCTCTGCAGAAATCTGTCTCTCAATGGTGCAAGAGTTGTGAAGTTTGTCAAAAATGTGATCTTAGGTGTCCAGCTGAAATTTGCTATCCTACTGGGGAGTCCAATGTCTTTGGAAGGGTTGCTATGGATGTGGTTCATATCAAGGCAGGTGGTGCTAAGTACCTCATTGTGGCTAGAGATGATTTTTCTGGATGGGTTGAAGCCAAATCCCTTA
This sequence comes from Puccinia polysora, assembly GCA_025617555.3. Classification (NCBI taxonomy): domain Eukaryota; kingdom Fungi; phylum Basidiomycota; class Pucciniomycetes; order Pucciniales; family Pucciniaceae; genus Puccinia; species Puccinia polysora. The sequence goes on from CM062613.1 coordinate 44,619,573, forward strand.
AGAACCTTAGTTCTGAATCTGTGTCAGCTTTCCTTCATGAGAGTTGGACGATGCGTTACGGTTTGGCTCAATCGTATTCTACTGATGGTGGCTTGGAATTTGGTGGAAAACTGGCTGAAATGATCTGAATGCTCCCGGGGCAACATAGAGTTACTACTCCCTATTATCCTGAAGGACAAGGCATGGTGAAAAGAGGCCATTCTCCCTTGAAGGCTGCTTTGGTTAAACTGGCTGGCAAAAGTGGCACAAATTGTCGGAGGTTTCTCCCCTTGGTCCTCTTCTCTGATCTAATTTCCACCAAGCAAACCACTGGCTACTCTCCTTATGAAATCATCTTTGGTCAGAGGGCTGTTCTTCCTCTTGATCTTGAAATGGAGTCTTTCTTGGGCATCTCTTGGGAACAAGTTTCCTCAACTACTGACCTATTAGTTGCCAGATCAAAGCAACTGGAGCGGAGTGAAGATATTTGTAACAAAGAGTATCAGAAGATGATGGAATCAAGAGCAAAATCAGTTCAGTATTGGGAAGATAAACATCTAAATCAAATCAGGGATCCTTTAAACCCTGGTGATCTGGTATTGGCTTATAATCAATCTTTAGAGACTCAGTGGGGAAAACTTCTTTTGAATTGTTGGAATGGTCCTTATAGAGTGGTTTGTCAAGTTAGAGGTGGATCTTATGTTTTGGAAGAACTGGATGGTACTCAGTTGGCTAGAAGGTTCTCTGCTGATCAAGTTAAGGGATTTTATTGTTGTGGGGGCAATTTGGGTTCAAAGTAAGTCCTCCCAATTGCGCACCACCGGGGTTTTCTGCTGCGTTTTGTTGTAAAAACTCTACTTTATGCCACATACGTGAGCACCTACGATGCCTTTTCTTTTATCTTCTCCGCATTTAGGCTCTTTGGGATGGACCAAGATGGGTTTCAACATTTTTTTTACTTAGAGGATCAAGAAACGGCCGATTATTTTCTTTTTCATGTTTTCAAAGTCATGATGCAGACTAGGGACAGTCTGTAAGTTGGGAGGCTACACAACTTGATTTTAATTGTTTAGCATGCCACACAGCCCGTTTGAGTTGTGTAGCATGCCACACAGGCCATTTGAGTTGTGTAGCATGCCACACGGCTCATTTGATTTGTGTAAGGTGCCACATGGATTATTTGAGTTGTGTAGGGTGCCACATGGCCCAACAAGCCTTGTACACAACTCAAAGAGTTGTGTACAGAGTCTTGTACACAACTCAATGAGTTGTGAATTTAAAATTTCCCTTTTTTCTTTTTTTTTGATGATGTAACTTTTTTTTTTTTTTTTTTGGGCGCAATAAGCCCGGCCCAATTAGTTCATGCCCCCAACCAGTAATTTTATCTATTTATTTTTTTTTTTGGTTTTTTTTGTGATCATGTGACTGACATTTTTTTTTGGTAATCCTTTTTTGACTTCTTTTTCTTCCATTCCATTGCTTCTTCCACCACACTCACAATTTTATACTCCAAATTGAATACCTTTTTGATCCTCACCCCAAGCAGAGCATTTTAAAATACAGATGCACTCAGGTAATGTGCATATTATTTTGTAATCCAAATGAGATGCACAAATGGTCCTCCATGGCCCATCGTACATCACGTGGGCCGTGTGGGCCTATGTGGATGTTATTGGTTTTGGGCATTTGGGCGCCAAAACATGTTTTCTAGGTCCTTTGGGACACGGGCCTTAATGGGCCCGCCAGGGTGGATGGGCCACCTTAGCCAGATAGGCTTTTCTGGGCATAACTGGGCCCAAGCTTCATTCTGGACATACTTGGCCAGACAGGCTGGCCCGCCAAAGTATGTAATCTGTGGTCTTTAGGCCCCAGCAGCCCATTGGGGCCGCCGCCCCTGTTGTGGCCCACTTGGGGCGCTTGTTTCTCTCTGGGGCCCGAAAGCCTGCGCGGGGCTGTTGTATGGGGCAGGGGGCTCTGTTTGAAGTCCCCCCATCCGCTTGTGTGTGGGGCGGCGGTCCCCGTTGCGGCCGCAGGGGCCGGCAGCTCCTGCCTCCCTCCCTCCCCTTGCTTGGTTGCAAAGGGGAGAGGAGGTTGGCTGGTCCTCAACCAGCCAGGCTGGCCGCAACAAGGCAACAGGCAAGGTGGGAGGGGATTCAATCACCCCCCCACCTCAAGAGTGGACCAATTAGGCTGGCCACAACAAGGCGACAGGAAAGGTGGGAGGGGATTTGACCACCCCCCAACCTCTTGCATAGCAACGACTGAGTTGGGACATGCATTTCTGCTGGTTACAACCTCCCCCCCTGTAAGTTTGACCAGACCCAGAGTGTTTCTGGGTCCACCCTGGCCAAACTAAGGGCAAGGGGCTGGTTGAATGAAGCAACCAGACCGGTAAATGAGGTCACATAGGTAACAGGGCTGGTTTTAAGGGACAGCCAGCAAGGGTCTGAACAGCAACAAGGGCTGGTTCAGCCCAGTAAGGGTGGAAACACCAAACTAAACCAGTACGGGCTGGTCATAAGCATTCAGAGACTAATGCCAAGTGGATTGAGTAAGCCCAAACCAATTAGCAAGGATTTTAGAGCCTTTAGAGCCCATTTTTGGCGGATTTTTTTCCTTTTGCTTGTTATCACATGAGCTCCACATGAGCACCATAATTTGTATTTAAGGAGCTCTTCTCCCTGCTTTTTTCCATCCATTCACTCACTAATTCATTCACATTAACAAGTTTGCCATCTCCTCTGCCTCATATTAAGGATCAATCATAAGACATTATTGTCTCAGCATCTCTTTTGCTTTAAGTACTGCTCTTTGACTAAGCTTGTGGGCCAATAATTCTCAAAGAGAATTCTCCTGGGCGGGAACAAGATGGAAGGAGATGAGGCAACAAATGTAAAGAGAGGTGGCAAGCAGAGGGCTTTGAAGCAAAAGAGGGATCAAATGAGGGCATCCAAAATCTCTTTGGAACTTGCAGAGGGGGGTATCAATGAAAAGGTTGTATGGTCTGAATGGAAAATACAACCTTTGGATCTGTATACTTCAATTACTGATGGAAACAAAAACAACAATTGAAAACCCTCACCGGCTAAGTTTGAGCTTGCCAAGCAGACAATCAAGCAATTCCATTTCTTCCACCATGAAAAAGCAATTGTTCTCAATAAGTCTGATCACAACAGTCTTGTTGCAATAATTGAATTTTTGCCATTGGATAAACTTCTGATCAAAACAAGAAGGACATCAACAATGTGACAACTTTCCTTCACCAGTCAAAAAACGTTTGGTACCTCAAGATCTTGGGGTGGAAAAATGTGGGCAATTGGATGGCAAAAATTGATGGACCCCTTTGAGTTATTTGGATGCTATTTGAATAAATAATCTATTCAATCTTCCCCTCAAGAAGATTCTTTTCTCAATCTTAAGGCAGAAAAAGTCTCTCAAATTTTAGGACAAATGTTTTGCAATTTTGCAAGACTTCCCTTTGAATCAAACTGTGAAATAATGAAGGACAATGGCATCCCCTCCTTCTCATCACTCAAATTTTGTTCTTGGCCTACTCCCCTTGACTCCTCTCTGCATGTCACCTTCATTTCCAACTCTTTTTACAACTCACCTCACATTGACAAAGGTGAAATCTCTGAGTATTCCTTTTTACTTGCAGTTCCAACCAGGAAATAAAATGGATGACTTATGGAAAACATGGACAAATATCAAGTATCTGATTGCCAATTTGTTTTTCCTGACCTGGGCTTTGGAATTTACTTCAAGCAAAAAGGTGTGGTCAAAATGGTTTGGGCATTCAATAATTACAAGAACTGTACTTTTCCTGCTGTGGAGACTGCCACTCATACAAGAATGGCAATGTCAATGCAAATCAACAAACAAGAATGGCAATGTCAATGCAAATCAACAAAACAACTAGAAACACCGTCAGGGACTTGGGGAGTGGGAAAAAATACTCCAGGATAAAAAATATAAATTAAAAGTAAAAATGTTTTTTTATTTGACCATTTCGGACACCTTGGAAAAAAAAAAAAAGGTGTCCTCATCCTTGTCCTTGCGTGTCCCGCGTCCTCATCCTTGTCCTCGCACGTTGCTCATCATCATTGCCCGTCCCAATATCCTATCCGCCCGTTGCGGGTCCCAATCTCCTATCCGCCCATTGTGCGTCCCAATCTCCTTTTTGCCCATGGCGTGTCCCAATCTCCTATCTGCCCGTCTTGCATCGCTCATCCTTATCCTTGGCTGTTGCACATCACTCATCCTCATTTTTATCCTTGCGCGGCGCTCATCCATGACTTACCAAACTGTCACGCCTTGCACTTAGGAATTATTGTCTTCATCACTTTGACATGTCCTCTCCTCAGTACCATCTACCTCAGTCTATAAGCGTGACAAAAATAAAGCACAACATCAATGGTGCAATCTGCTACTTCCTCTGGCTTGCATTGAACTTCCAATCTTGGCAACCAACTCAGTATATACTTGCAAACTTTGCGGTTAACTCCATACCGGTCGGCCATCCATTACAAGATCCAATCTCCTTCCCTGGCCCATCAACAGCCTCGGACTTCCATTTTGGTCACTCAATGTTCGTTAGTTCGCATCTACGTCTAACTAAGCCATCATTACTGTAAAGTTTTCAATTGGACTAGTCCCTACCCTGCATACACTATTACTTCTCACTTGTATTACCTTCAATGTCATTTGCTCCTGTCCCAGTTCATCATACATTTGTACGCTCAGATTCTATTGTCTTGCACTTACGCCATGGCCTCAGATATGATTGTACTATTGCTTTATTTCCTATCCCGTTCCTGTCACTCATTGCCTCACTGCCTTCAACTGTAGTTATCTCCCCACCAGGTTGTATCTATTCACTTTGGATTACCTTATAAGGGCTACCCCCTTGCCTGATGATTGTCTCCTCAGTTAGTTAATTGCATACGTTCTCCCATTTTGCTACAACCTAGTTATCACATCAGAATCAGGTTGAGTTTCCCTCCTTGGAACACACTCCATTCCTCTCGCCGTTTTTTGAGTGGCACCACTAAGTTTGCACTTTGCAACTGAGTCTTGCTATTTGCACTTGCCCTTGCACTCAGCATTCCTCCGCACTCACAATCATCTAAGAATTTCCCTATAGTAAGTGGGGTGGTTGTGTGATAGGAGATGGGAATTGCAGATTTAGAGTCATTCCTAAATCTCTTGGTTATGAAGAACATGGTTGGTTTAAAGTGAGAAAAGAAATTATACAAACATTGGAGAAACATAAAGCATGCTACATTAACATGCTTGGTGGTGCAAAGGAGGTTGAAAAGATGAAACAAAGACTTTTTGTTGAAGACATCAATGAAAATATTCCCTCCTCAAAATGGCTGGCTAAATTAGATATGGGTCAAATCATAGCAGACACATATTCCTGACCTATATGTTTCATTTCATTGGATTCATGTGATACTTATACTCCAATAAAAAAGGGTGTTACTGATCAATCAGATCCAATGTTTGTTTCCTTTGTAAACAATAACCACTGGGTTCTATTAGTACTTGAGGGAGAAATGATTCCAATCCTGCCCATTGTAGCAAAACCACGTTCCTTGATTTCTAAAAAAGCCTCTGTTTGGGTTGATCATCTCAAATTTCAACTGAAAATTTATGGTAGATTATAGAGATTATAGAATCTGACTTAATTTCATGATTGGGTTTCATATAAATTGTAATTTTAATGCAGCTAACAAGTTCTATTAATATAAAGGGTTATCCCATTTTTAACATCATTATCTTGAGTGTTATGAGTTAACATCATTATATTGAGTGTTTTGAATGAGAGTTTAATGGTAAGTCAGTTCAACTTGTGTTGGGCTGATTCCATCATAAGGATTATTTTACTCCTTATGATGGGATCAGCTTAACACAAGTTGAACTGGTTTTTTTTTGGTGTGTTTACTTTAGGGCTTTTCAAGTTACTTGTCTTTTTTTTGTGTGTTTTTAGTTTATGGCTAGTCCAGTTACTTGTCTTTTTTTGGTCTTTTTACTTTAGGGCTTGTCAAGTTACTTGTCTTTTTTTTTGGTGTTTTTAGTTTAGGGCTAGTCCAGTTACTTGTCTTTTTTTTGGTGTTTTTACCTCTTTGGATTGTCAAGTTACTTGTCTTTTTTTTGCTTTTTGTTTAGGGCTAGTCCAGTTACTTTTCTTTTTTTGGTGTTTTTAATTTAGGGCTAGTCCAGTTACTTGTCTTTTTTTTTAGTGTTTTTAATTTAGGGCTAGTACAGTTACCTGTGATTGTTTTTGGTGTTTTTAGTTTAGGGATAGTCCAGTTACTTTTTTTTTGCATCTTTTTACTTTAGGGCTAGTCCATTGGATAGTCCCAGTTTTTTTATCTTTTTATTTATTTATTTATTTATTTGTTTTTTTAACCAAAGAATCAACATTTTTTGATTTCTTTGATTTTTTGGTTGATTCCTGTTTTTTGGAAGGTTTATTTGATTCATGGTTTATGTTAGTTCCCTTTAATTCCTTTTTTTGACTCACCGCGGTCTGGTGGCATTTTGGATGCCACATGACTACATTTGAGCCGTGTACAACTCCACACGACTCAAATGTAGTTATGTGGAATCCAACACACCGTTGGACCAGGCTGGGTGGGCTGCGCAACTCTTTGAGCCATGGGGGGTTGTACACAGTGCCACACAACTACATTTGAGTGGTGTACAACTCCACACAACTCAAATGTAGTTGTGTGGAATACAACATGCCATTTGAACAGGCTGGGTGGGCTGTGCGCCTCTTTGAGCCATGGGGGGTTGTACACAGCTTGGATTGGACTGTTTGGCATGCCACACAGCTTGGATTGGACCGTGTGGTGTGCCACACAGCCCACTTTGAACCATGTCCATGGTTCAATGAGCCATGAATTTAACATTACTCTAAAAGTAATTCTCAGATTTCCTTTTCATCCACATCAAATCAAGGCCCTTGTAAGATGGGAAAGTTATTGTCCATCTTTCATGAAAAGAACTTTGCACAATAGTTCCTCATTGTTGAAACCTTTTCCCCTTTGTAACAAATTGATACCTCAAGAAATCCCTACCTTGGCTTCAATCATCTCAATGCTCAAATTGTTTAACAAGAAGGTGAATCAATATCTGTGATACATGGATAAAATATTATGTTTTGTGGCAAGCATGGCTTAGGAAGCAAAAAAGCACAAACTTCAAAAAATTTTTATTGTTTTGTGGCAATTACCCTTTTGGTAAGTTGAGATCAAAAATGCTAATTTCTGAAGAACTGTCATTATTGATTTTCCTGACTGTTACTTCCTTAAAAAACAGGAGGAAATATAAAAAGAGACATGGAATAATTTTTTTTTGTACTAGATATTGGTAAAAGATGAAATCAGATGAATTTTTATTGTGTCACATACATATCTAAAACAAATTTATAAGGTACAGAATTGAAAAATATAAATTATATTTAATCTCAGAAAAATGAAGCATCAATCCTAACAGAAAATTGGAAATATGTGTTTGCACAATTTATTTGAAATTATCATTATACAAATATTTGATTATTCTCGTTTTGGAACTTTGTAAAATTGGAAATAATAGCCCATGATGTACAATTCCAATCATAAGTGCTGAGAAGTTGTTCAATCAAAGTATGTTCTTACAGCTAAATGAAGAACTCTCAATCCTTCCTTTTATTTAATGAATTTCAATTCAATCTATGCATTGCATAAATATTCTGCATGAATCTTCTGAGGTCATCCAGAAATCAATTTGATTTTTGACTCCAAAAATTCAACAAATTCAAAACAGGTTTCAATCACAAACCCGGGTGCTACACCTTCTGGCAGGTTCAGCGTTTTTTTTCATGGTGTCTTTTGATGGGATCAGCTTAACACAAGTTGAGCTTGTTTTATATTTTTTGGTGTTTCTACTTTAGATCTTGTCAAGTTGAACTTGTATTTTTTGGCACTTATACTTTAGGGCTTCTCCATAGACTCTTTCATTATTTAAGTTTTATTTTGATGTTTTGGTTGTCTCAGTTTTTTTGTTTTTTTGGGTTTTTTACTTATTTTTATGTTATTTTTGATTGTTTTTTTAGCCAAAAAATAAACATTTTTTGATTTTTTGGTTGATTTCTGTTTTTTTTTTGAATTTTTATTCAATTGATATTAGTTTTTTAGTTTTTTATTTTATGTTATTTTATTTTTTTTGGCCCACAACGCTTGTATTTGTGTGTGATTCCACACAACACCAAACCATTGTGTGGGGGCTACACGACTACATTCAAGTATGTGGAGGGTACAAGACTCAAATGAGTAGTGAATTTATCATCACCCTTTCTCAAATTTTCTCATTCAGCCACACTCAAGATTTCCGGTAGGAGCTTCCATATATGTATAAATTTATAATTCTCCTATCCACCATGACAAGGAATTTGAACAAGCAAGACAAAAAAATCAAGCAAAAAAAAACATCAACATTGAATTTTTACTTCAATAATCACCCTTCCTGAAACCAATTGAATTTTCATTCAATAATCTCAAGAAAATTTTCTGGCACACAAAAATCCAACAAGGCCCCAACAGGTTCATGCAGTAGAGCAAGGCATCTTTGAATTGATGACTGAAAAAAAATTTGAAAATATTGGACGTATCAATATAGTTGGTAGGTAGATTGATAACATTTAATGTATTTATAACAATTTTGAATATGAATATGGTTGATGTTAAATTCACAACTGCCAGCCGTGTGGGAGTCATTTAGGGCCTTACACAGCCCAATGGACGCGTGGGAACCAATAAAAGCTTCCAATAAGCGCTTGCGGGCAACAAAAAGCGTCTAGAATCTCCCAAGGGGTTTTCTCAAACACACACAACCCCCGGGGGGCTGCAAATTCCCTGTACACAGCAGTTTTGAGCCATGTTTGGGGGTACACAGCCCCCTCAGGGCTGTGCCAAACCTTTTGGGTCCCACTTTGGTTGTCTTCAATGTTTATTTTTTTTATTTTTATTTATTTATTTTTACTTATTTTTAGGGAATTATTTTTGGCATGGGTGCTACCCTTAAACTCACTGGTGTACTGTGTCCCCGCAACGTCCAGTATACACGGACAAATCCTTGTTTACAAGGGCGTTTAAAGAACTTTGTTTTTGAAGTTCTAAAACAGAAGTTCTGTAGATAGGTGTCTTAAAAACTTATGGCTAATATTTCATAATTTTTGGACCAGTTAAACCCCTTCAAAAATCCAGTCAAAAAATTAACAAAATTCAAAAAAAAAAACTCATTTTTGGAGCTATCCCTTTGGATTTTGGCTTAAGGTTATTTGGATTTTTGAGCTCTCACAATACTTATCAATCAGCTGAAGAGATTTGAAATATTTTTTTGAGATTTTTTTGATTTATCCTTGGCCTCCAAAAATTGGATCCAACGTAAAAACACTTCAAAATAACATATCCTTTTCAAGTTTTTTTTTTCACTTTTTGAATCAATTTTTCTCAATTTTTTTTGGAAAAACATAAGATTAAAATCCAAAAATTGAATGAAAAATTTGGCTGAGCTTTGAATACAGGGTTTACCCCTTAAATTATTCAGAATAATGAAAATAGTTGAAAATAAAAGGTGTGGTCCACATTTTTGGTTCTAATTTTTGTTCTGTTTTAATAAATACAAATGCAAAATTTTATTACAAATATTATAGCAATAATTTTGGTTGATATTATTCCACTACTATGGGTTTTATCTTTCTTCTGGATTTCCTCCTTGGGAAAAAAACCTCATCACCAAGCTCCAAATTCTTCTGAATGATGGACATCCAAGCTTTGGACTCCTTGGTCACAAAGCTTTTCCACAATGGATCCAATTTGGGGGCTGGACAATAATCAGACTTGAACTTGAATGAGACTATGTTTTTGAAATCTTCTAAAAGAATTAAGCAAATAGGAGATGATTTGGGACTTGGAGTGGGAGGGGATTTCAGAGGAAGATAAGTGCAAGGCATTAAAGAAGAAAACAGAACCACTGGACACTTATAATTTTCAGCAAGAAGAAATCCATGACATGGTAACTTCATCCAAATGTTTATTGGAGCTGGTCCAGAGATGTGGTTGAGTTGCCTCCATGAGTTTCACCCCATATTTTATGCATCAATTTTTAATCTTGGAATATTGGGTTGGTCTCCAGATATTTGATCATTTCTTTCCTGATTTCAATCCAGTCTTCAGATTTATGTCCCAAACCAATAGCTCCTGCTCTGAAACCACAATTACCATCTCCCAGAAAATCTTGAAAATGGGATGTATGGGCAATAGCCGTTGCTGGGGCAATGAAGTCTTTGTATTGGAAATAAAAGAAAAAATCCAAATTTATTCTAAAATGAAATACTTTGGAAAAATCCCACTCACTTGTTCCATTGAAGCTTTCTCAAATATTCCAGAAGAATAATATGATAATGTGCAGGAAACCTATAACCAATTCCAAAAAAAATCAGAAAAACTGAAAAATCAGGTATTATTGAATTCACTCACTTTCTCACTTATTGTTGTTGCTTTTTGATCAAAAACATGCTTTCCAGGTGGACGGTAAGGGGCTTCACCGTCTTTAATTTCATGCTTTTGTCTATTTATTGTATTCCCAGGATTGTGATCAGGGGAAGGAGCCCTCTTAGTGAAAACAATTCCAGACCTCTAAAAAAATATTAAATGGGAAAATTAATAAAAATTCACTCAATAAAAAAAGCAAATTTAATCTCACTGTCTTAATAACATAAAAATCTGGGAGCTCCTCATCTTTTGAAATATATTCTTCTGTCACAAAATCATCCTATTTTGAAAAAGAGAAATATTCAGTTGATATTGAGGTGATTATGTATACATATAAATTTACCTCTTCATCTGATTCCTCCTTCTTCTTTCCCTTCCCTTTTTCCTTTTTTTCCTTTCTCTTTCTCAAAACCTAAATGATTACATAAAAACAATGAGTTATATTTTTCTTTCTTTCTCAAAGAGTGATTAATTACTTACCACTTAATTTGCGGAAAATTTACTCCTTGGCCTTCCTCTCCTCTTTGATGCTTCTAAATATTCAAAGCCAGATGGATCCCTTTTACTTGAGGATTGAGAGATCCTCTTGAAATTATTTGCTGCTCCTTTGGGCCTTCCTCTTATTTTGGATCTTTGATTATAATTGGGCTCTTGAATCATAACAATTTGATACTTTCCAGTGTAAAGCTTCTGTGTTTCACCCAGATAATAATGTTGTTCTCCAGGTGGCAATTTTTTGGAATTATTCAAACAATTCAGTAAGATATCTATGTTTTTTGATTGATGTTGAGGGCTGCTCAAGGCTGGGTGATTCTTCAGTTGAGTCTGGGTTGGCAGTTAACTGCAGAAAGAAAGTTAGAAATTAATCAGAATATTATTCATTTGAACTTGTATAAAGAAAAAACAAATTACTGAAAAGGGGGGTTTGACATGCCATTGAGGATTGACATCCTCAATTTGAAAAATTTTACCCTTGAAGATAGCTGATTTTACTTTTTGAACACATAGTATCTCCATATAAGAAAATTAATCACAGTTGATGCAAGTGGTTGAAGAATCAGAGACTTGATTGAATGAGTGAATGGTCTTGAGGGCATAACGGCTGATCTTTCCAGAAAGATGCTCCACACAGTGAGGCAAAACAATGAGATGCTTGAAACCTTGCTGGGAGGCTTCAATAGCTCTTTCATGAATTTGGATTGTAATAGAATTATGGGTGATGTTGAATTCATGGCTCCAACCATGTGGTAATCATGTAGGGCCCTAAATGGCTCAAATGATCTGTGGGGGATCAATAACGACTACAAAAGGCTGTTTCAAACTTGCGCAACCCCCAGGGGGTTGTCTAGGAGCCGTGTTTGGGGGTGCACAACCCCCTGGAAGTTGTGCCAGAATTTTGGGCACCCCCTGGACCACACTTGGGTTCTGCCAACCCAAATTTGGGATTAACACATACTTTGTGGGACTGTTGTTCCACACCTAGCAATCCCAAAGATACATTAAAGTGAAACCAAATTGAAATTAAAGTGAAAACTGAAATCATAAATCATAAAAATTCTGCAAACAATTCTTTCTCAACCCAAAAGTGAGCAAACTTTTTTTTTTCAATTGAAAGTTGGATTGAATACTGAAGAATACCATTGCATTTTTTTGCATGGGAACAGTGGAAAGCCCTCCTTCTTCTGACATGGCTGCATGGAAGTTCTACATTTATAGTGCCATCAACAAAGCTTTGGAAAAAGAAAAAAATGATTTGGGTAATGAAACATTGGAAGCCCCAATTGCATCCTCATCAAGGGTGACAATTGAAGAGAAAAATGTTTCACAAATGGACATTACCTCTGGTGGTGAGTAAAATTTTATGTTACTTCATCTTTGCCTTATTTAATTTGATTGAAACTGATGGAGTGCATGCCATCAATATAACTATGTAACTATGGCAGATCCACTTGAACAACCTCCCTTGATAGCTTTTCCTATTAGGGAAGAGGCACAAAACTATTTTCAAACATGGGCAATGAAGCATGTTTACGCTTCAACAGTTTTCAACTCAAAGCGTGACCCATATGTGGATTTAGCCTGTGATAGACATATTTACTATTCAGGAAATCTTTTTACTGAATGGTCTAGAAAAACTCACACAAGGAAGGTTGGGTGCAAGTTTTTAATCCATGCAAGTGGCACAAAGGCAGACCCCTTGTGGCGCCTCTCCTACAAAAAAAATCCAACATATCCATCAACCATCTGAACATCCCTCTGTGTATCCTTGAATTAGGATAATCTTGGGGGTGGCCTTAGAAAATCTAATAGAAGGAATGAATGATGGGCTCAATATGTTACAAATTAAGAGAAAATTGAGCAAGATTGATGGGGGGATTATGTTGATGACCAAAAAATCCATAACACTAAGCGGAAGGTAATGCTTGAAGAACTAAAGGGAAAAAGTGTTATGGAGGTACTCTATGAACAGCTTGAAGAAAAAAGTTGGGTTCACCGGTCAAAGTTCAGTGGAGATGGTCACTTGGAGGCCCGGTACTTATCACATCAAGAGGCAGTAAAGCTTTGAAAACAATTCCATCATATTGCTATGTTGGATTGTACTTATAAGACAAATAAGTACAAAACGCCACTATTGCATTTTGTAGGAATGACAGCCAATGGGAAAACTTTCACAAAAGCTCTTGTTTTTATAACAAAAGAAACATTTGAGTTCTAGATTTAGTCTGTAAATGCATCAAAAGAGTTGGCTTATGATCCTGAGAGACTTTCAAAAGTCTTTGTGACAGACCATGAAAAAGCTTTGATTTTTGCTATTGAATCTAGTTTCCCTGAGTCATCAAGACAATGTTGCACTTGGAACTTGGATGAAAACATACAAGCAAACTGTAAAGTGCGTCTTGTTAATGACACTGAAGGATGGAAAAGCTTTATGACTCTGTGGGAAAGTTATGGGGCCTCAAAGACCAAGGAGGAGGCAGAGGTCAATGATGTGGAACTCAGAGTAGGTCCAAATCACTGCTTGTTATTCTTCCTAGTTTTGGGTTCTGAACTTTTTACTTGTATGGTGTTACTTGAAAGACTATGAGGATGTACTCGATTATATGGAAAATAACATTTTCCCTATCAAAGATACATTTGTAACAGCGTGGACTTGTATAAACCCAGATTTTGGAAACAAAACATCTTGTGTTGAAGGGTCCCATGTGACTCTTAAACAATTCCTTGCAAACTCTTTGGGAAACATGTTGGATTTTTGGAAGAACCTTGACAGAACAGTTTCAAATCAAATTAAATTGGTTCATGCGTCACTTTTTAACTCTTGAATTAAGTTAGGTATAGTTCTTCCACCTGAACTGTTACCATTAGGTTACAAATTGTCTTTAGAGGAAATTCAGCTTATTAGGAAAAAATTTGAGAAGTTCAAACATGATCATGATGGTGAAGTGTGCACCAAGTCATATTCTAAGACTATGGGTTTTCCCTGTTCCCAACAAATAGGTAACTGTCTAGCATTCAGAGGATCCATGGTACAAAAAGATGTTGATCTTCAGTGGAGGTTGGACTATGACCCTTGCAGTTCTAGTTCTGTAAGTTGGCTTAAGTTGGATTGTTCAAGTTGGATTGTTCAAATCACTATGTGATTAATGCTTTTTGATTAATGATTCCTAATTCACTAATGGCTGATCCTTTTGAATATTTCAAGTGTGATGTCAATGAAATGCTAAGCATTCCTCAGTTATGTGAAAAAGTAAATGCAATGATCTTGAAATCTCCAGAACATGAGCAAAGTGGCCTATTGAAATATATCATTCAGAAGATTACAAAATATTGATCAAATCCAAGACTTGAACCTTAAGTCTTATGATCAAGTAGGGGCAGGCCAAAATTAACAGATACATGGCAAGAACCATCTTGGTTTGAGCTTTTTGAAAAACAACTCAAGGGGGGGAAAAGGACTAGAAGGGCTCCAAACAAGAAAAGACAAAAGATTTTCAGTCTTTTCTCTTGGGATATCTTCATTTTTTTGGTTTAATGAACTTAGTTAATAACTAATGATGAATTGTTAGTCAAATTTGACAGAATCTGAATCTGAATTTCATATTTCAGAGGAAGATACTGAGAGTGAATCAGGATCACTTAATTTGGAATCAGAATCCTCTTCAGAGGAAGAGAACATGCAGCAAAGCTCAACCAGAAGCTCATCTTTGGTGAGTATTCATGTAATTGATCTAATTAAAGAAATTAATACTAAGTTAGTTTTCATGATAGGACCAAGCGTGAAATACATCAATCAAATACCCAAGAAATTCCACAAGTTCTTGGGTGAGTTTGGGGATCCAATTGGAGATGGGAATTGCGGATTCAGAGTCAACACAAATCTCTTGGTTATGAAGAACATGGATGGTTTAAATTTAGGAAGAAAATGATTGAAACATTAGAGAAACATAACGCATGCTACATTAAGATGCTTGGGGGTGCAAATGAGGTTGAAAATATGAAAGAAAGACTTGATGTTGAAGACATCAATGAAAAGATTCCCTCCTCAAAATGGCTGGCTAAATTAGCCATGGGTCAAATCATAGCAGACACATATTCCAAACCTATATGTTTCATTTCATTGGAGTCATGTGATACTTATACTCCAATGAAAAATAGTTTTACTGATCAATCAGATCCAATGTTTGTTTCCTTTGTAAACAATAATCACTGGTTTCCAGTAGTACTTGAGGGAGAAATGATTCCAATCCCGCCCATTGTAACAAAACCACGTTCCTTGATTTCTAAAAAAGCCTCTGCTTGGGTTGATCATCTCAAATATCAACTGCAAATGTATTCTAGATTATAGAGATTATAGAATTTGACTTCATTTCATGATTGGGTTTCTTATAAATTGTAATTCTAATGCAGCTAACAAGTTCTATTAATATAAAGGTGTATCACATTTTGAAAATCATTATGATGAGGTTTTTGAGTTAACATCATTGTATTGAGTGTTTTGAATGAGAGTTTAATGTTAAATCAGTTCATATTGTGTTGGGCTGATTCCATCACAAGCTTAACTTATGTTTAGCTTGGGATGGGATCAGCTTAACACAAGTTGAACTTGTTTTTTTTTGGTGTTTTTATTTTAGGGCTGGTCAAAAGAGTTGTATTTTTGGGGCACTTTTACTTTAGGGCTGGTCAAAAGTCTTCTTTAATTTTTGGGCCCTTCTACTTAAGGGCTGGTCAATTTAAACTTACTTTAGGGCTTGTCAAGTTAGTTGTATTTTTTTTGGTGTTTTTACTTTAGGGCTTGTCAAGTTACTTGTCTTTTTTTTTTGGTGTTTTTACTCTAGGGCTAGTCCTGTTACTTGTGTTTTTTGGGTCTTTTTACTTTAGGGCTAGTCCATTGGATAGTAACAGTTTTTTTTTATTTTGATTTATTTATTTATTTATTTATTTAACCAAAAAATGAACATTCTTTGATTTTTGGGTTGATTTCTGTTTTTTTGGAAGGTTTATTTAGTTTATGGTTTGTGTTAGTACCCTTTCATTCCTTTTACTTTTTTTTTTTTTTTTGCTCACCAGGGTCCGGTGCCGTGTGGGATGCCACACAACTACATTTGAGCCGTGTACAACTCCACATGGCTCAAATGTAGTTGTGTGGAAGTCCACACAGCGGCAGACCAGGCTGGGTTGGCGGCACAACTCCTTGAGCCATGGGGGGTTTCAGACGGCTTGAATTAGACTGTGTGGCCTGCCACACATCCCTTTTTAAACCGTGTGCACGGCTCAGTGAGCCGTGAATTCAACATTACCCTTTATTTTTTTATCATTATTATTTGATTCAATGAATTTTTTGGGGTATTTATATCCCAATGGAAAGATTGATTCATATCCAAAAAAATTCTATTTCTGAAATATAATGTTTGTACTGTTGTGCTTGATGTAGTTTTTGTTAAAATAGTCCTAAATATACAAATTTGCTGCCCAAAATAGATTTTTTTAGTATTTTCCTTTGATTTTGTACGTTTAGTACAAAGTTATTTCCATTTCATCAGAAATCTTGAATTTTTTTCAGAGAAATCTGGTTTTCATGTTTTTTCTACTTATTTTTTTACTTGATATTTTTGTTCAAATATTTCAAATTATTTGAATCTGCCTCATTAAATAGGGTCATGTAGTATCTTCCTGTATTTTTATCTTTGTCAAAAAGTCATTTATATTCTGCTGGAAATATTCCACTTTGCATAGATAACATGAAAGTTTATCATTTTTCTTACTTTTCTTATAAAGTATTTCTTTTTTTTCAGATTTGATCTCATATTTGAATTCCTTGCAAAAGACTAATCTTTGTCAAATTTTCACATGTCAAATTCACTCAAGTGATTTACATCATTGAATTCTCCAAAAAATTCTAAGCTAGAGGCCCCATGGGGGGTCTGCGGGGTTGATTTCAGCCCCCAATGCTTCAATAAATGTTTTAAGTTCTTCAGGGGGGGGGCACATCCTGAAAAGGTGTCTTCTCCCACTCCAGGAAACTAATTAAACATTAAAAAGGTCTTCAAAATGTTAAATGATTGTATTCATGCCTCTTTTTTTATTGACACAAACTTTCAATCTTTACATTCCTTCCTGGAGTGGGAAAACATGCCAGAAGGCTTGAACTTATGACAAAAATTAAAAAATTCCTGCCTTTTTTGAAGAAAGGCATGAATTTAGAAAATGAGAAAGCTAAAATCACAAATTTGTTCAAAGGAGGGTGTAGATTTAGTAAGGCTGGGTTTGTGGATTTAGCCTGGGTCTGCCAGCAAACCTTAACATAATCATTTTATCAAAATATTTTGGTAGAAGACCAAGTTTTTTTTAAAACATTTGAGTTATTTGAGACCCAGTAGGTATAAAATTTCAACCAAGTTTAATTCTCATTAATATCCAATCCTGCAGATAGTTCCTGGGAAGCATAATTATCTCTGAAGCCAAATATTCAAAAAAGCTTTGATTTCATACAGTTTTTTGTGAGCCTAGCTTTATGCCAAGTGAATATTGATATTAATGCTATAGCTTTCAACTCTTTTTTTTTTCTGAGACAACAAGAGTGTAGTAGATGGAAACAGAAGGCCAAGAAATCACCCCTCTTTTGACAAATTTTTTAAATCCTGTGTATTTGGCCCCCTTTATTAAATTGAAGAAAGAGGGGGTATGGGGAATTTTCAATTCTCTAGCCCTGAAACCAACCTAACTCAATGTAATTATACTTTCCAGACTAACCACACTCTGCTCCTCAATAGTCCCTAATGTAGTTTTCTCTTTTCCTTTTATTCATTTTAAAGTTTCTTGTTTATTATCATTTTTGTTGTTTCCAGTTTTTCTAACTTTCTCTTTTAAAAATTCTTACCCTGTGGTTTGCTTTATTTTTTTTATTTCTCCTTCAAAAACTACTGAATTTTGATTTTATTTTCAAACTTAGTCTGACTCATTCTAACCTTTCTACTTCTTTCTATTCTCATTCTCTTCTCTGTTTTTCTTCTTTGTCATCTATTCTTTTCTCTTCCTTATTTATCTTTTCTAATATGAGGATTCATACAAAAAAACATGCGTGGGGTGTGAAAAAAATTGGAAGGATCATTTTTCATATATAATTTGAGTCTGGTTGCCTCAGGCTCCTTAAGACTAGGGGTTGCTTCTCTTGGGAATCAAATTTACTTTTCCTCACTGGCCCTCACTTTTCATTTCATTCTACCTTCTCATTTTCTCAGGATCATCAATCAAGATACATCAACCTGACTCAAGAAACAAGTGAAAGGATTGGTCATTGTAGAGGACTCAAGATAATTTGTTGCAACCATCATTTAATCCTCTAGTTCATCCCTGATTCTCTCCAATCCATATGATGTGGTCTTTTCCCATCAAATCCTCTTTTTCATATCAGTATCAGTCACACTTAGGTGTGTGTAAGGAGGGCATTTCCATTTGTGTCATTCTCAAAAATCTTCATCTTTATAGCAGTGTCAGGGTCATTGATAATTCTTGCTAGCTTGGGTATGATGTTCTTATTTTCCATTTCATTCATCTTGATTCTTTCCCTCTGACAACATGTTATAGTTTCTGGTTTTTAAATCTTACAAATTTTGGCAATTTCAAAAATAATTTCCTCAGTTCAAAATTCAGTTTTTTATTCAAGCAACATGTTCTTCACCTTTTTTGATTAAAAGACCAAATTATTTTGGACTCCTATCACAGAAAGGGTGAAAATCAAGCTGTCAAAAGTTGCCAAAAATGAGAAATACAGGCTAAATATGGCGCTAAATATGGCCAGGAAAAGGGGATAAAAAATTTGGGAAAGGGTATGCCTTTGTGGGAAGAAGCACCATTCATTTGGGTTGGGGGACAGGTTTTCCGAAAAACCAAACACTACTAAATGAAAAATTTAATCTTTACAAAAAAACCATTTTTTTGATTCTCAGGACTGAGTTCCACTCAAGGCTATGATTATGTAATATTTTATTCAAAGATTCAAGTTACTTGGAAGATCTTTCATAACCACAACTTGACTCTCCATACTCAGTCCCCTCAGCCATTCTCAACCCTCAGTACAATCAACCTCTACCTATGGATCTACTAGCTCCACCTCCAAAAGTATCTCCCTGCATCCCCTGCAGGTCCTATGCAATCTCCCTTCAATCTAACTGTTATGAGAAGTACATACATCACAGAATTGTATATCCATAGTACATACTCCTGCCTGGTCAACCCATACTCCCAGTTCAGTACATACCACACATTCTTGGACAGGCCCATCATCCAATCTGGCAACCGCTGCCTCCCACCCAGTATGCCAACATTTAATACCATGGGGAATCTCAGCCTCAGCACCAGTCACTCAATTCTCAATGCCTCCTCTCAGCTCTCAGATATACTGGCCTCTCTTTCCCTCCTGGGCTAATTTGCTCCAAGGAATTAGTATACTACTTCTTTTTGGTAGTCCCTTCCAATAGGTGTCATCTCAGCACAAGAAAACCAACCAGCCTGCCTTATTCATCTCACCTTCCCCTCTGGTGTTACTCTTACAGGGTTCAGTCAATCAGCCTCCTTCAGAGCCTTACTCTTGGATTTATCTCATCTCTTACTTCATCTACTCTTGTCCTCATTCTCATTCCTCATCCTTGCAATACAAGAATCTCTATCCTGAGTTCTGTGAGCAGTAGTGCCTGTGCCATTCACCCCTTGCACTTCTGGGGCTGTTGTGACAAGATCCAAGGGTAAAAATAGCAAACAGTCAGTAAATGGCTACAAAAAGAATTTAGCTTTATCATTTCCCATTGAACTTCTGTTCCTCAGGTATTCCTTCTGCTGATCTTTTGATTGATTCTTTGGTATTTGGAGCCATCAAAAACTTTTGAACTTCCTCACTACCCATAGTGGCCCACACAAGAATCATTGGTTTGACTTGATTTGATTAGGAAACTGCCAGGATGCAAGTTTGTGTGGCTAACCAATTTGATTCTATGATTTTAATTGGCCCATTTCACTAAAATGACCCAAATAGTTTACACGCACAAGTGTTGCTTTTGAAGTTTATTTTGTACAGTTTCAGCCTCAGTTGATTTTCTTCATCTAGTCATATTCTCCAAATCATTTGCACTTGGAACTGATAGTTTGGGAGCAGCAGAGAACTTCTGGCTGATCGATTCTCCAGGCAGATATTACACCAGAAGGCATCATTTATATTTATAGGGCAAAATTAAACTACATTCAAAATACCTGCCTGACCAGGTTTGAGCTTTTTTTTTGAAAAAAAAAGAAAAATCAACGAGATCATTGATGATCCCTTGACCTAAGCCAGCACCTTCAAATAATCTGGTGGCGCTTAACTATCAAGAACAATCCGGTAATAGTTTTTGTAATATTTCTGAAGATGTGCTTTGCGGTACCACCGATTAGCGTGACCAACAAGGTAACTAGAAAGCTTCAGACTTTTAGCTTAGGTCGGCTGACTTTCAATCCGGACCCCACCAATTCCATGGGGTCGAAAATAAGCCCGAAGCTGAATCACCAGAAGATGGACATGTTGCCAGGCCAACAATTTACAGAAATCGGCATGCGTTATGTTTTTTCACTTGGATTTTGTTTCTATGATGACAGTCGGTCCATCTCTGTGTATTTTCAGGAAGCCTCTATAATAAAACATACTTATTTGAGTAGCACAAGTCGTACAAGGTACAAGCAGAAACATAAAAATAAATCTAAGGAAACTTAACGCACAAGCTCACAGCTAAGACGATCGGATGATTGATGAAGCACAGGAAAGAGGAAAAAAGACATGTCGATTGCGATCAGTTCATCAATTACTTGTTAGGTTTCGAACGGCAAAGACGTCAAAAGTAAATATCAAGTAGTTTACCTCATCTGGCGAAAGTTCGGCTGTCATAGACTCGGCAAAATTTTTAAATCCTACACTACCATTGACTTCCTCGTCATAACTACGTTCTGATTCCGCGGGTGTCGGCGGTACACTTTCGGCGAAGTAGTGATCGGCAGAGGATCGTGGAGTCCGAGGAGTTCGGGGCAGTCGAGCGGTACTACCAGTTTGAAAAATCATCCACGCTACCAATCCGGTCCATCCAGTCTGATGAGAAGCCCCAAGGCCCTTACCATTATCAGCATGAAAAAACTGGTTGAATCGTCCAGAAATCCACGCAAGTAATGAGCCTACACTTCAAGTCAACTACTCTCCAATGTATCTAACTCACCTCATGAAAAAATACATGGTCGCGGAAAAATGGATCCTTATCAAGCCTATCCAACCCGCCGTTGCAAGCTCTCCTTCCTTCAGCATCACGCGCAAATATGTGAATGATTCTGTGCTGAATCTCGTCAGCCACCGCAGCTAAGGTCAACATGTCGCCACTGCCCCTGGGACACTCTACCTTGAGGTTAGTGCCATGATACTAACGCCATTGACATGAAATTTCAGCGATCGAGACAAATAAAGGTGACTGCATGGGCGAGTTGGAAAAGTTAAAATGAAATCACTCACTTGGTAAAACCTTTGGAGGCTTTCGATAAGCAAAAAGGTGGTGGCCAACCAGATTGGGCCTCTCCAATTGGAGTTTCCGCCAAACATCCCACTTTTTGAATCAGCTGGCCAATATTCTACGCTAAACTCTTGCCCATTGACTTGCATCCTGTAAGGATTTTCCTTGTGATATAGAGATAGGCTAGCATAGGGGGGTCAATCCGGGGGCAAATAGCAGCGCAGAATAAGGTGTTAATGGTTGGAACGGATGTTCGTCATTCTCTCTTTGTTGAACTCACGATCGGATACCGTAAGCACTTAAAAATTCGGTCTCATCCAACATTCGTTCTAAGATTCGCTTTAATCGATCCTCATTTGCCAGAGCTAAAAGCTTACGCTCTTGTTTACCAACGCCTCGCATGTTAGCAATTATGCCCTTGGTGGCTAATTCTGGGCGATTCTCAATAAACCAATCCATCCTTCTTTTGAACCCAGGAAAACGCTTCAATACCCCTGGTTCGAGGGTAAGGGTGGCGTAGAGTGGAATCAAACCAACTAAGGATCGAATTGGTAGCTGTCTTGAGTTACCAATACCCCAGCTGATGGCGTCGTAATAAAACCCATCCTCCTCATTCCAAAGGCTACATTGTTCATCATACGGATCACCAAAAGTCATAGCCCTGAGTCGAAACGCAGACAGGAGCCTCGTGAGTACATCGCCTCAAAATTTCAAAAGTTAAAGTCGCGATAACGTACTCGGAAATAAATATGAAATGCTCAAAAAATTTCGAGGCGATATCTTCGTACACGGGGTTGTGCTTCGCAAGTTCGAGTGACATATTAAGCATATTAAGAGCAAAGAATGCCATCCATGCTGTTCCATCTGCCTGCCGCAAGGATCCGCCAGTAGGTAAGGGCTCTGAGCGATTGAAAAGTCCGATGTTATCAAGGCCCAAGAAACCACCCTCAAACACATTTAGACCACTTGCGTCCTTGCGATTGACCCACCTGGTGGAACGGGATAGACCATTGCACATTAGATTGGTTCGGACCGTCAAATCTGGAATCATCCGCCAAACTTACCAGGTGAAATTTAATAATAACTTTTGAAATACTCTTTCCAAGAATGGTAGATCCTCCCTTCCATACATTTTCCTTTCGATTTTAAATACTCTGAACGTAGCCCAAGCGTGGACGGGAGGATTGACGTCACTAAAGCTGAAATGACAAAAGACAGTGGCGTGAGCTGCGGAGTTTTTTGGAAAAATTTTAAGCCAAGTGGCCCACTGACTTCCATTCGTAGGCCGGCAAGGCGCCGTCTGGTTTCATATACCATTCACGAGTCATGATGTCTAGTTGATTCTTAGCATATGCTGGATCAACCATCGCCAAAGGAATGCAGTGAAATGCAGTATCCCAAGCAGCGAAAAATGGATACTACATATTCAACCATCGATTAGAAATAAGAAAACTCATCAAAAATAACACCCGGTCTCAGGTGGCATGAGTTAAGAAACTAATGAAACTATTCTACGGACCTCCCATTTGTCAGGCATAGACAAAATATCTTCAATATACATGTGTTTCCATTCTCGATTGCGAATAAATTTTCGTTCGGGTGGGGGAGGAGGTTGACCGGGATCGCCCGCAATCCATTCTCGCTGAACAAAGTAATAAAATTGCTTGGTCCACAACATGCCCGCCAAAGCCTGCCGCATAATGTTGCGCAAATCCTCGTTGAGGCCGCCAACAGAACCGCCGCCAGGGTTGAGTCGGGCATAAAATTCATCGGCATCTTGCCGGCGATCTTCCAAGTTCTGGTCAAACTTTTCTTCGTCCGAAATCGACGGGTCTTGTGCGAGAGATCTGTTGGTTAATTTTATGCGCACAACAGCGCATCCACCACGAGGTGGAACGTTTTTAAAAATGTAATGCGCGCCAGCCTTGGTTCCGGTGTTTTCAGGATTGACATATTGACGAGGAAAGTATGGCTCTTCTAAAATTTCTTCCTCTTCCTCTTCCTCTTCCCCCTCTAAATTTAAAGACGGCACAACTTTTGCCAAATTGTCCACAACTTTGGCAGCTAGGTTGGGAAGATAGCTTTTATCGGGAACAGATTCAGTTTCTGGCTCCTCAACTTTTTTCTTCACCTTCCTAACTTTGGGGCGATCAGAGATCGGACGATGCGACGGAATAATGTGATCGTGGAAGGCATCTTTAGCGTACGATCGATTTTGACCACCGTAAAGGCGTTCAAAGTTGGTCTCATTTTCAGTGAAAAGCAACTCGGGACAAACGATTTCCTCTGTCTCGATGACATCCTGACCCCGAATCGGTGCGGCGGCGGGAGCAGGGCTAGGATTTGCGTATAGATAAAAGCGTTCTCTAAGTTCTTCGTGGTTAATATCGATCGTGAACGGCGAAGAGTCTGAGCCCTGTTGCGTGGCTGACTGACTCATCGAGGGCATCTGACATCCCGTGGGTCTCTCCTTAGGCCACGACCAAGTGTTCCTAAACCATACCTGGGGAATTATGTGTAAAGTTGCCGGTTCAGGTCCGCGGTTGTATGCGGCGATTCGAACAGATATACCGTTTTCATTGTCTTCATCTTTGGCATACTAACAGAGGTAAAATGCCATCAGACTCGTAATAAAGGAAAGGATGGAATTGAGGGTAGAAGGAATTCAGAGGCGAAGAAGAGGGACCCGATATACACATACCTCAACATATACATCCCAATACCTGTTGCCATCAAAAGCATCGGTCTCTAGAATTTCAAACTCAGTCACATCACGACTGCGGTTCAAGGACTCCTTAACCAGTTTTTCGTAGGGGTACTCCCGTTGCGGGTACTTGTAAAGGTACTTCATGTAAGAATGAGTAGGTGAACAATCGAGATAGTAGTAAATTTCTTTGACATCTTCGCCATGATTACCTGAGAACAAAAAAAAACATGCATCAAGAACCAAGCTGAGTTTGTCATTCACATCATAAAAATAAACAAGGATCTTTTCCCAACCTTGATGGCCTGTCACCCCAAATAATCGCTCTTTTAAGATAGGATCTTTCTCATTCCAGAGGGCGAATGAGAGAGCGAGTCGGCCGTGATTATCGGAAATACCACCCAGACCATCTTCCCCCCATCTGTACGTTCTACTGCGAGAGTGCTCGTGGGGGAAGTGAGTCCAAGCGTCACCATTGGCGCTATAATCCTCCCTTACGGTGGCCCATTGTCGTTCAGATAGATAAGGACCCCATCTCTTCCAGTGCCTCAGCTTTTGAGCATCCTCTTCGAGCCTTTGCTCTTCTACAGATTTATACTCGGCAAAGTATTTTTGTTCTTTCAAACCTGGGGTTGGGAACGGGCAAAATTTTGAAAAATCCCGAATCACCGACCTGCGGGAGGTTGGGAGATTAGGATGGCCGTTGGGAGTGACCCCGGCAATATTAAAATCAGCCGGAGACGGCAAGTCAACCTTATTGGGACGAGACATCTGATCGAGTCTCAACCTGGTTGTGGGCACACCAAAGAGAGTATCAAGTGAGGCCGATGAATCAAAAGGCCTCCCGAGACTGTGATGAGGGGAGGGCGAAGTGTTAGATTGGCTGCTGGCACTCTGTTGACTGATCGATCGGTCAAGAAAAGATCGGGGGCCTTTAGGGGTCGACTGCTCCGCAGAATCTTCTGGATCAACCTCCGAATCCACCAAGGATGGCCAGATGGAATGCCCACGCCCGCCACTCGCCTTGCGCCTGTTAACAAAAAAAAAAAAAAAAAAAAAAAATGTAAGCCCCTGCTTGACCACCGGTCATAACAAATTTCGAGGGAAGGAAACTAAGCTTATCAGACTCCGCCCGCAGTCTATACTGCAGGAAGAAATCTGACGATGACCCACTGGTGATTGAGATTCCTTGCGGTTCTTGGCGGGGTGTTCGTAGTCCTGCTCGACGGGTCGGCTTGGAGGGATGAAGAAGTAGGATACTGATGATGCTGGTGCTGATGTGGTGGCGGCGGTTGCCGTTGTCGGAGTTGGGGGTCGGCCGAGAGATAAGGTTCAGCAGCCATGGCAGGCCCCGTGGTAGTGTTACTGTTGGGAAGCCGATCCCCGATAGCCCTCGGGGTTGCCGGCGCATGGGCCAGGGCTCGATTGGGGCAGCCTGGGCAAGGCAACACAAAGGCAATTATTACACACAGGCAAGGGCCAACCGGTCAGCTTCATCAAGCAGATAGTTAGGACAACCTCGGCGTTAGAATGAGGTGGAATCGAATTCCAACAGATCCTCGAAAGACTCAGGCGAGCTCCACGAGCCCTGGTGCCGCTACCAACAAGCAAGACTCTTGAGGTGCAACTCCTACCGGGGAGGTATGACTCTCCGGCTCGCATAGATTACGCTTGTTTTCATGAGATCCATAGGCTGATATAGCAATAAGTCACCGAGCTAGAGTTCTCCTCGTAATCATTCATTACTCACGGGGTAAAGATGCCAAAGGCTTTTGAGATCGATCGTGTGGGATTTCTTCAGCCATCTGGAAATACTGCTCGCAACAAAGCAATCAGAAAGTCTGCAATCGAGCGATATGGTCACCTCTCTCTACTTTCTAGCGGCAGTTTGTGCTTGTGTCGAGCGCTCTTCCAACCTTCTTCAGGTCGTGAGTGGTTTTTTATATGTTCTTCCCTCTCCCTGCTGCCACCGCACATATCTGTTTCTATTCCCCCAGCATCCTACGTCGTCGACGGATATCTGAGACCACCTGGCCAAATCCAACCGATGTATACGCCCTTGGGGGCATTTAATCTTCTCTCCTCAAGGCGCATAACAATTTTACCGCTTCTACCACCTTGACGCTCAGCTGTTCATTACTTCTAGCAACCGTCATCTTGAATTCATACAAGGGGATCATCGCAGAACTGTCAGGAGGATGTATATTACATATTTACCATTGGATCGGTTGATTTTCTTGCTCGAGTTTGATTTTGCCATGCGACAAAAGAGCCCAGGCTCTTTTTGAGCAGAAAGTTCTTTTTTTTCCTTCTTTGTGAAAGGTGGTTCAACGGTGATCAGGCAGCAAAACGTCTCCTGGTTTCCTCTCTATGTCAATTAGTAGCCTTCCTTGAGACTTGATTGGATTTACAATTGCCATGATCATAGGAGTGGACCTGAGTTGGATTTACAGCTTCACTGCGAGCATTCATCGCTAAGCTGAGCAGTGTCTGGCCGGAGGTTCCACCAAGTGAAAAAAGCCCCAATATTTCAACAGTCATGTCACCAGTCCGAGCGTTACTCGTCCATCACCTTCGGGAACTACTACAACGCCGCGGCGACCCCAGTCGCCCTTGTCCGGAGGGCTTGAGAAAAGGAACAACTTGCGAATGTCAGTGCGGCAGATTCAAGAGTTATGATATGGAAAACCTATTTGTTGACACAGGTCTTTCAGCTTTGGTAACCAAGATCAGATACTCCACGCTCCAGCCTCTGGTATGTTGGTGATTAAACCTTTTTTGATAAAATGATGATTAACCCGAAGAATAAAATTTCATGCCATCCTGCAACTAATGATTCTTGATTGCAACAAAGCAGGCATAGAATTTCACGTGCTAATTTAGCACGCGTAGTGTCCATGATTGGACAGGCAGAAGAGTTTGAATTCTAGACTAGATTTAGATAAGACTCTTCTGAAGTAAAGTGAATAATCTGGGTAGATTTGTGCTATATTGCTAGTGTGGATTCTAGCAGTTGTGAAAGTCTCAATCGAGTAAAGAATATCGGAGCTAGAATTTCATGGTGTATTTCTCATTTCTGAAAATCTTACTAGTTTTCTTTATGGTTATTCTGTGACAAGAATACATTTTTAGAGTGCACATCAAAGACATATTTTTGGCAGATGTGGTAATTTTTTTCTTTGTGAATTGACCCATGAAAAGCTAGATTTATAAGAAATCATGCTTGGGTTTTACTTGAAGCTCTGTATTATCCAATGGCATGAATCAAAAAATACCTTTTGAATAAATTCAAAACTCAATTTACATTAGATGAGAATTTCAAAATTGAAGAACACCAAAAACAAAATAACAAAAAAATAAACTCCAGAAATGGTATATTTTGAAAATTTGAGATATTTTCAATAGAAAATATCCAAGCTTATCTATAATATTGAGAAAATGCCCTCCTTCACCCTCTGTAAAAAACGGTGTTGTTTGCCCCAGCAGTGCATGGAAATCCCAATTTCAAAGATGTGGACCTTGCATCTACTTCTTTCAGCATTTTCATATTATTTTTTTAAGATTCCCAGAACAGGCATAAGTTTTTGTCTCCTTTTTTTTCCTCAAGTATTACACAAATCAAAAACAGACATAAGGTTTCTGTCCACTTTTTTTTCAAAGTAATGCACAAACTCTTGTACATCTGTGTGTGCACACTAATTTTATTTTTTTTAAAAATAATAATAATAATAATAATAACTGGTTGACACAATCTGAAAAATAAAATGGTTGAAACACAATCAAGACACAATCCAAAATGAAAAAAATTAACAAACAATCCATTCCTAAATCAGTTCACCACATGTATTCTTTATAGTATATTTTAACTAAGGAGAAAAAATTCAGTTTAAAACTGGAAACTGGGAAATAGTGATCACAAAAACTTATTGCAAGACATGTAAAAGAGGAGAATGGCATCGCAAAAATTTAGGGGTGAGTTTCTCAACAGGAATTCCACCTCCTATTGGATTTCTTCATTCTCCCGCACAAAAAGCTAAATTTTAAATTTATAAGGGCCATGATGTTGGTAAGATTTGCATTAAAAAAAATTTTACAGGAATCCAAGATGGGTAGCTTCCCCAGAGGATTGTTGGAGAATTTTTCTCATTCACATTGTCTGCTATTACACCTGCTGTGATAAAACTCAAAATCCATCTTCCTTTCGAACAGAGGTTTTTTTTTTTGAGACAGATGAAGCTTTGTAGGAGTTTTCTCAAATATAAATCCAAAAATAAAAACATTCTCACTAGATAATTAAGGGGAAATTCCATTTATTCATTTGAAAGGAACATCAGATGCTCTGAATTTCCTCAAAATTTCACCTTTAATCCCCATACAAGAGAATGTATGCCATGAAAGAGAGGTTGTTCAATTTTAATTATTCAAACTGATTATCCTGCAGATCCAGAAAGGTGGTTTCTCTGTTATTTTTGAATAATTCATTTGGTACTACTTCTTTTTATTGCCTAAAAAAGTTCAATAAAATTTCTTACTCAACCTTCAAAGAACCAGATTTTCCCAAGGTTCTAATTGAAGATGATCATCTATTGCAAAATACAATGCAGGAAGCTGATGGATATCATGATCCATATGAATGGAGGGATTTCTTTGCAATTCTCTTGGCAGTTTTTCAGCAAGAAAAATCATACTTCTTTTATAATTTCCCATTCAATTCCATGGTTGAAGATTTATTTTTATCTGGAATCATAGACAAAACAATTATCTCTAATGAAAGATTAAGAACAATCACCCCAATAAAATAGCAAAATATTGGAAAAAGTGTTTGAGAGGTGTTTCCTGATCTCCCAAGACTTGAACAAGCAGTACTGGGGACTCAAAAAAAGAAATTTTATCCTTCTTTGCCTGTTCCTTTCAATATGAGATGACTGATAGCTGTTTTTTTCCTCTTTTTTTCCATTTTTTTTATTATGTTCAGTGTAATTTTTTTTTTCTTTGAGCATGTCATTATTTCCAATTTATTTGAAATGTAAAAACACACATATTGGTTCTGTCAACATTTATTTGAAACAACCATTCTTCATGAATGTTTCAAAATTTTGAATAATCATTTCTACCCCTTATAAAATTGCACCCAATTGAAGTAGGTGGATTTTCCAAAGAATTCAGGGTGGTGATGATTTCAAAAACCAAAAGAATCATATGTATATTATGAGCCTTCAGAGAAAGAGGATTGAAAATATATATTTAAAAATCTTTCTAGAGTTCAATGAGGATTGTTTCAAGGATAGAGTAACATGTTCTTATAGGAAAGTATGACCACTGGATCTTTAACCTAACTTAAAGGCCGGAAAGAAAAAGATTAGTAAAAATACCACCCCCAATTAGTTCAACCAAACAAAACAGCAATCAAGCTCTTCTATTCTTCCAGAAAAAGCAGTTTTATTCTTCTTGGTGAGTCTGGGCACCACTTTGTGGTGGCCTTAATCAAATTCATACCCTTGGATAAACTCCCTGAGGGCAATAATAAAGAGATTGAATTTGTAAAAACATACCTCCACCCATCCCAAAAATTCTTTGAAACCTGTTTGGCCTTCAATATCAAGGGTTGGAAATATTTGGGAAATTGAATTTCAAAAATAAATTCACCCTTTCCAAATTGTTTTTTTGGTAAATTAAGAAAGCTTTGGTAAAATTTCATCCTCAAGAATTCAGAAATCTGGATCTAAAATCTGACCAGATTTCCCAGATATTAGG
Organism: Puccinia polysora; assembly: GCA_025617555.3. Taxonomy (NCBI): domain Eukaryota; kingdom Fungi; phylum Basidiomycota; class Pucciniomycetes; order Pucciniales; family Pucciniaceae; genus Puccinia; species Puccinia polysora. Next base: position 44,649,572 of record CM062613.1, read on the forward strand.
TTCAATGTTACAAAAATTGACCAGGATACACTAGGAATCCAATCATCAAATAATGAAATAAAATGAAGTCTCCTTCTTTCCCTCATTTTAATCTAGAAGCCAAACTGCTAATTTCAATTTTTCACCTCATATTGCTTTGAAATCAAACGGTTCCTTCAGTTATCCCCATATTGACAAAGGTGATCTGTCTTCAAATCCTTTCCTGCTCATGTTTTCAAACTAGAATTGAAATTTATATTCCAATAAATGAAAGTACCAGTAACACCAGCTTGGACTTAAATATTGGTATTATCTACTCTAGCAAAAAAAATATATATGAAATTAAAAAACATTTGCATGTTGAGGTGTTAAAATAGGATCAAATATTTTTTAAAACAAAAATATTATCATTTTTTTAATTTTATCAATTTAAAAAAAAAATTATAAAAAATCTCAGTATTTGATATTTTCTCTTAACTTCTGTCATAATTTCAGTCTCCTGGATGCCAAGGCCCTTTCTACCTTTTAGCTACCAGAGGTGATAAGCTGAAGAATAAATATATTATTCAAAAGATGCAGCAATAATCCGTAAATATATGGATAAAGCAGATGAAAGGTGATGTGGTTTGGTTATTAATGGTTAATATTAATAGATATTAATAAATTAATCATTAAATAAATAATAAGAGGGGCCACAATGATATATTGGGAATCTTCAAAACCTCTTTTTTAGGGAATTCACTTTGTAATATGTAAACCTGGTTACTTTGAAACCTTTAATTGATATTCTTAAAGGAGTTATTGCCCAAAGATGATATATATATATATATATAATATATGGTGGAGTTTCAGGGCTTTGTGACCAAGCTTCCACGACAGAAAAAGGATATTAAACTTACTGGTATAGTATTTAATCCTTTATGTACCTTTTGGAGATCTATAACAATGGGTTTAAGCCAGTGTCTGTGGTGAAAGGTCTTTCAGCAGCATAAATTGATAAAAAGAGGTTTGGGACGGATAATATTAATCAGAATAAAACCTTAAATCACTTTCTTATCTCTGTAAGTATTTGATCACTTTTGCATGGTGTCTGGATGTATATATAACTGGGTCTTGGGTATCAATAACCTCAAAAACGGTCCTTTATTTATGTCTTTTTGGGTCCCACTTCTGTCCTTATGAGGGTTATAGGGGCCCTAGGGGACAGTTTCTAAGGCTAGCAGGGAAACTAGTATTGGCGCATCATGTTTTCTTGGTTCTATAGCACGGGTAGCATCTAATTCTACAGGGTAAGGGAATTATTCTACTGTTAATTGAGTGATTGGCATGTGAAAAACACCTTACTTATCCACATGACCTTCCTTTTATTAATTATTCTTAGTGGATATTCTCAGATCTGTTAGTATATTGTCATATTAGACATTTCTATGGATTTTTTATGTAACACTATTTCTGATTATTTACTAGTAAATGGGAACAATAGCTATGTAATGCTTTTGGTCCTTATTTTTGAAATTTTGATTGTTTACTTGAAATAATTGATTAAAAAAATATAATGTGGGAAGGAATGTAATATTTTTAAATATTCCGGCTCCTTGGAATGTCACGGATATTTTGATGTCTTTAATTTCTCATATTTGTCACTTTAAGATAAGTTTCAAGATCTTTCAATCTTTGGTTATCTATCTTTGAAATTTCTATGTTTACTCAATATATTTTGTAAAAATATGTAAAATAGTCTTTTTAATTAATTTTATACTTAATTGTATATTTTAAAACTATTTTCTACTTGCGGGGACATTTATTACATATGTAGCATTTCCCTGTCCAAGTAATAACAGGTCTAGGCGGTACTCCAATTCTAATGCTGTCAACAATGTGTCAAGCCAGCCCATCCCATGGCTGCATACTAGTCAGGTGCCCAGGACTGTATACCCCCCTGTCAGGTTGCTTAGAGAAGGTGAAAGCTCTGTTATTCAGCCGCCTGCGGTGATTTTAGCTGCCGCAGCTGCATGCGGGAATTGTGACAGATCCCATTTTTAGGCGTAACTCCTGAATTACACAGAATTCACCAATTCTGATTGAATTTTTACTGCGAAACCTATACGTGAGGAATCATGTGAGATACTAAAAATGGCCAAAATATCATAGCCGTGCCTCCTCTGAATTTTTCATTAAATATTCAAAAGTATAAAGAGTTAGAATTTAGGGTAGGTGTCAGTGAGTGATCCTACCTTAATATAGATGGAGAATCTAAATTTGAAATAATATTTAAACATTTTACATTCCTTCATGTGTTCTTATTTGTTTTTATTTGTTTTTATTAATTTTCTTATTTTGTTACTTTTGCGGATTGCTCTGTAATAGTAGCAAGCTGACACATAACCACAACTTGAATCTCTGTAATCATTCTCCTCAGCCATTCTCAATTTTCATTCCAGTCAGCCTCTACCCCTGGATCTACCAGCTACACCTCATGAGCAATCTCTCTGCATGCCCTGCAGGTCCTAGGCTATCTCCCAGGCTCTCTTTCTCTCTATGGCTTTGTAAATCCTCAATATCTACTTCAAATTAATTGGTATGAGAATTACATGCTGATCTCATATTGCACATATATAGTGATTACTTCTAGTTGGATAACCAATACTCCCAGTTCAGTACATGCCTGACCTTCCTGGACAGGCCCATTACCCAATCTGTCAAGTGACTTCCTCCAGCCCAATTGGTCAACATTTAATACCAAGGGGAATCTCAGCCCAAGTACCAGTCATCCCTCCTCAAGGCATCCTCTCAACTGTCACATATACTGGCCTCTCATTCCTTCCTTGAAAAATCCCTCCAAGGAATTATCATACTACTTCTTATTGGTTAGTCCCTTCAAATAGGTGTCATCTCAGCACAAAAAAGCCATCCAGAATACCTTACTCATCTCACCTACCCCTTTGGTGATACTCTTATAGCATTCAGCCAACCAGTCCTCAATCAGAGCCTTACTCCTGGATTCATTTTTCCTTCTACTTCATTCATCCTTGTCCTCAATTCATCTCTTATCATTTCAATCAATCCTACCATCTCTATTTTGAGTTTGGTGAGCAGGAGTGCCTGTGCCTTCTGCCCCTTGCAGGCCAGGATCAGTTGTGACAATTTCCTTCACAGTTCTATGGCTGCCAACAAATTCAACAGCTAAGGATACCTTGGCCCTTTCTTCTGCTACAAGATTGTCCATCTACTTCTTCTCTTTTACAAAATACACCTCAGAAATTCTCAAATTCAACTGAGAATCCAGATTTTTATATTCAGCCCTTTTCTCACCTCTTTTCCTTTCTTTAGAAGTTTCAAGTTGGAGCTCCCATTTTTGCTTTTCAAACTGAAGATTTTGCTTTTCCACTTCAATAATATTGATTTCCATCTGGTATTTGACTTTTTTTAGAATTATATTGTTTCATTAATTTATATAAATTTTCCAATATTTATGGAATCATTCAAATAATTTGCCTAAATCTTGCTTCTCAATGATATCTTTGGAACCTCCCACTCTGGATTTTTCCCTCTTAATTTGATGTATTTTGGGGTTGAGGTTGTTGAAATTGAGAACCTTTCTATTTCACTTTATCAGGCTGTATCAGAGTTAGAGTTTTGAAAAATTTAAATTGCTTATTTCAGAAGAAATATAAATTGTTTGGAAGATATTTTTTTTATTAGCATAAAAATTACCCAATGGATTTGACTAAAATAAATAAAATTTTGAAAAAAAAAAAAACAGATTAAGTTGAAAACAGCCATCTCAGTTTTTGCAAATTTTAAATCTCATACACCTTATTGAGGGGTAATTAAGCTGAAATAATTGCTGGAATTGGATTTTGAAGTGTAATTACTAATTTTCTCAATATTTTTCTTTTTTTTTTTTTTGAAAAAGGGTGAGTCTGTTTACAGGAAATAAGTGCTTATTCACAATCTATAAATATAAAAAGATTGATTTTTTGAGGTTTGTCAAATACCAACATTGGCCTCCTTGGGAGACCTCCCTTGAAAACCCATTGACTAGCTGGCTTTGTTCCCTGTAATCTTGGGGTGCACCTCATGCACCCAGTTTAGTCCTCTTTTTTTTTCTTTTTTTTGGTCTGCTTTTTTTTCAGCCACTTTTTTTTTCTCTGTCTACTTTTTTTTCTCTTTGCCTGTTTTTTTTTCTTTGTCCATTTTCTTTTGATCTCTGTCTGCTTTTTTCTTCTCTGTCCACTTTTTTTTTCTTTGTCCATTTTTTTTCTTTGTCCGCTTTTTTTTTTCTCTGTCTGCTTTTTTTTTTCTCTGTCTGCTTTTTTTTTCTCAGGCCACTTTTGTCAACTAATATGTGCACATAGATTATAAGGTTTAATGATTTTCAACTACCTCTTTGTATGTATTTGGGTTTGTGTGATGTATGTACATATGTAAGGTTTGTGTTTATTTCTTTTTAATAGTTTTCAACTACCTCTTTGTATGTATATATTAGTTCTCTTTTTTACTATCACACACATACAGGGCCAACAAATGTAATAAGGACACAAGGACTGTAACAAAGGACATTGAAAACACATGTAATAAACACTGATTCCTCATTTAGTTCAAGATTTTCTTTTTAGTTTTCTTTTTTACTATCACACACATGAACTAACATTTTACTGAGGAGGAATCATACAAAATTCCTCATTGGTAATTCCTGGATTGTTACTTACAATCCTTACCTTTTAAAAAAGTACCAATGCCCTGCATCAATGTGAAGATATGTGCAGGAATAATTTTTATATTCATCTTCCTGGCCATCAAAAGTTTTTTTTGAGTCAGGTGAAGCCCTGGATGAAGTTCTTCAAAGATTAAACCAAGGAAGAAATATGCTCACATAATATTTTGAAATAATTGAATTAATGGTTTTGAAAGGAGAATCAAATATTCTGAATTTCCATAATACTTCACATTCCATTCACTCAGAATAGAATGAAGACACTGTCAGGGTGGTTGTTCAATTGGGAGAATTTACACTTTTCATCCTTCAGATTTATAAAGGTGGTTTTTTAGGTTTTTGTTTGATAATTCTGTTGGTGATACTGCATTTGAAAACCTAAGGCAAGTCAAGAGAATTGCTTATCCAGCTTTCAGAGAGGCAGATTTGGTCATGGACTTCCTTGAGTGTGATCATCAGTTCAAAAAAAAATAATGCAAGAAGCCAATGAGAATATTTACCCTTTTGAACTAAAGAAGTTTTTCAGAATGCTATTGGAAATTTTTCAGCCAGAAAATCCACTTTTACTATGAAATTCTTGCTTCAATTTCACAGTGGAAGAATTAATCCACTCTGGGATTTCAGATCCTAGAGTTTAAAAAATGAAATATTAACATCAATCACCCCAATTATATTTCAAAGATGTGGAAAAACTATTGAAGTAGGTTTTCCTTATTTTCCAAGATTTGCTCAAAAAATGGAGGTTAAAAGATTCCACAGGCACTGGGTCTTTTCTGAAGAAAGAAATCCTGCTATAAATCAATCAGATTTGAAAAAAATATATGTTTTTAATAATCAACAGAAGATATTAATTAATGCATACAATTAATCTTAAACCTCTTCATTCTTTATTCATGGCCTTGTGGGTCAGGAAAAACCTTTTTGTATGTACTTGAAATGGAATAGCAGACGTAAATCTACCAAAGGAAAAAAACTCATCTCAACTTTTGAATTCCCTTGGATATCAAAAATATGTTTCAAAAATATCAAAGAATTCCAAAAATTATGAATATCTGAAAAGAGATTCTTTTATAATCTGTGATGAAGCACCTACAACTCATATGCATTCTCTTTAGTTGCTTGACAGACTGATCCCAGATTGAATGCATTCTATTATACCTTCTAAGGTAAAATTAATGATTCTTGGTGGTGAACTGAAAAACATTTCCTAAATTAAGTTAGGAAATGTTTTTTGATTTTCAAAAGTTGACACATCCTCAAGTAGTTAATGAAAATTTGGTAAATTCTGTGTACTGGTGATATTTCAATATTTTGAAACTTGCTTCAAATTGGTGTGTGGCAGGTTATCCTTATTTTAGAAATTATTGAATTTCTGTTGGTGATTGTCTCAATTTTATACAAGTTTCAAATAGAATATTTCTCCCTCAGAACACAATTATCCATGAAAATAAGGAATATCATTCTTGAGAAAGATTAATCAATATTTTATTCCCAAAATTCCAAAACCACTACCTTGTTACCAGTTACCCAATTGATTGTGTTATTGTATGTTTCAAATATACCAAAGTTGGTCTTTGAAATCAAACTTGATTGATTGTTTTCAGATTTGGAACATATTTGATATTTGCCATGATAGCTAAAGGTGATGGATTCCTTAGAAATAGTTATGGAAATTCCATGAGTAACCTTGATTTCTGAACCAGATAAATATGTTCTGCCTTTAAAAATGATTTTGAAAAAGTTACCATTTAATTTGAAATTCTCATTGAAAAACAACAAATCAAAAGGTTATACAATTTAAAATTTTGGTGTTTATATTCAAGATCCAGTGTCCTCCCCTGGGTAGTTACAGTTTGAATTTTACAGGTGTTGATCCAGAAAATTTGCAAAGGACAGGGTTGCAAACTGGACAAAAGATTTCATTTGAAACTGAAAAAAAATTTTATCATAAGGTCTTGAATTTCATTCATCACTGAAAATAAATCCTGATATTTCCATGATATATATGATTTGTTTTAATTGCTTATCTGTTGAAATACTTGAGGAATTATTCATTTTATTGATTCTATGGGTAACCTTTATTTCTGACCCAGATGGATATTTTCTGCCTTTCAAAATGATTTTGAAAAAGTTCCAATTCAATTTGGAATTCTCATTGAATAATAACAAAAAGAAAGGTTATACAATTTCAAATTTTGGTCTTTATATTCAAGATCCAGTGCCCTCCCATGTTTAGTTATAGTTTGAATTTTTAAGGTGTAGATCCAGAAATTTTAAAAGGGACATGGTTGCAACCTGGAAAAAAGATTTCATTTTAAACTGAAAAAATTTTTTATCAAAAGGTCTTGAATGCCATCCATCACTGAAATTAAATACTGAGATTTAAATCATATATATGATTTGGTTTAATTGCTTACCTGTTGAAATACTTGAGGAATTGTTCATTTAATTATTTTCTTAACCCATTTCCCATAATTCCCAAGTTTAAATAGCATCCAATTTTTTCAAATAATTTTTTTTATTTGATCCATTCCCCAAATTTGGGGGAAATAAACTACAGCCAATTTGTTTAATCCATTCCCTATATTTCCAATTTGATTGAAATTATTTAAAAAATATCACATTTTCAAATTAAACCAGGGTAAATTTTTTTAATTCATTCCCCAGATTTAATACTTGATTATAATCATTTAAAAAATTCAAATCCCAATCAGTCCCCAAATTGGGGGGAAATACTCTTTTTAAAGATAATATAACATATACTTACTGTAGATAGCAAGATCAATTTGCCTGGTTGGGGGAGATTTGATGCATCAGAATAATCCTCTTTCAGCTTGAGAGGATTGTTGATGACAGGGTAGAAGCCTGGAAGCAAACTATACAAAGGGGAAATTTTTGGATCTAAGTAAGGATTGGAATAGATTTTTGATTCCAATTTAGATCTAATGAGAGATTTACTTAGTGGAGTATTTTCCTTTGATTTTGATTCTGGCCACTCCAAGGGTTTCTTGATCAATTTGGCTCCTTAATAGAGGTTTATTCATTATTCCCATCACTTTCCTGGGGAGTGAAAAACATCTACTTGGCATCAATGGAGTGGGATCTTTGGGAATAAAAATCAGCTAGTGTGGTGATATTGTACTTTTGTGCATAGATTCAATTCATTTTAAAAAGAAAAAGAAAAGAATGAGTCCATTTTATAAACCACTAATCTGATTCCTTTGAATTTTTCAGCATCAGTGAGACCAAATCCTGTTGAGATTTAAATTTAGTGCGCTTTTTTATACATTTCCCAATATTTCTTGAATTTCTCGTTTTCTCTTTTTCTCTTTTTCTTTTTTCTTTTTTTTTTTTTTGATGAAAGATAAAGCCTACCTTTTTTTTATTCTTCAGATAATTGGACATCCAGAGATAGAAATTGATCTTAGAAGGTGGAAGTTGGCCAACCCAAGTTTGATTTTCAGACCCAAAAAAATATCATAGTTGGCAGGAATTTCAAGCCAGTTGAAAACAATCCAATGAGCTGAATTTTTTAATTCACTTGAAATTTAGAAGCTGATGGGTTGGAAGTTTTGAATTTTGTTGAAATTTTATATTTTGAGCTCCTTGGAGAGTTTTTCTTGGAATATTTGCCAGGGGAGGCTTTCTGAGGGGCCATTTGGCAAAAGTAAGAGTAACCAAGTGGTGAGTGAAAGTTGCAAATTCAATGGAAAAATGAAAATAAATTTTTAGATCCATGAGATTGGAAGTGGCAAGTAGCAAGGGCAATATGAAGATCAAATGGATGGTATATCCAATGAGGTTTGAGATGGAATAAAGTGAGAAACAAGGGTTTTATGATGTGGTCTGATGCATTTGGGATTATTAATGGAATTTATAGAATTTATTTGACAAACTTATTTATTTTTAAGGAAATCTGACACATCTTATGTGAAATAGGAGGACTTTTCCAATTTACAATGGTTTTTTTACAATTGGGGTATTTTTCTGAAACCTGCCATTTCATTAATGGAAGGTTTGCAAACTCTAATAAAACCTTCTTTTGCTTCTAAGATTAATATTTTTGATGGCCTTGGGAAGATTCTTGAGGTGCTTGAGGCTAGTAAATATTTTAAAAATTATGCAGACCTTGATATAAAGCATATTTTTGTTATCCCTGGGGATCAAATTGTCTACCTGAACAACTAATAGAAGGTTATTTAAATTTGAATCCTGAGGTTGGTAATGTTGGTTGAGTTCAATGGTGAAAACCTCAAGAATATTGGATAGATTTTAGGATGATTAATTCATAGCACTTGAATGACCAAAGGGATTTATTATAGAGGGGGAAAGATTTGAGAAAAAATTAATCATCCTTTGTTGAGATATATATACTCTGTTTTTTAATTCATCATTTCAAGTATTGGATTTGTTGGTGTTATCCATTTTTGAATATTTCATTTTTTTAAGTTTTTGGAATATCCAGATGGTGAGGATGGAAAAAATCAGTTCAAATTCCCATTTTTAGAGTTAATCCTTGGTACATATGTAAAAAATTTGAGAATTGGGCTCAGAAATCAATATTTCTATCAGAATTTATTTCAAATTTTTCAAACAGTTGAAAAAAAATACATTTCAAAAATTTGTATCTGTGACATGGCCACCCCATGTACTGAGAAGGGCAAGTATTGGGTGGAAAAAGCACAAATGATAATTACCAATTGCTGCAAGAAATCTAGAATTTAGTAAGGCTATCATCAACAGATCAAAATTTAATCTTTGAAGTCTGGTGCAAGGTGCAAGATAAATGTGTTGAAGATGGAACTGAGGCAAAGCTTGAGTTCAAGACTCAGACTCAGCAAGAATGTAAGAATTTAAAAAGTAAGCAGTTGAAGTTCTTTGTCTTTTTAAGGTAAGCTAACTTGTGATTTTGATTACTAAATAAAACCCCATAGATTTACTCTCTAGCTAATAATAGCAAGAATTCAATGAATTAATGGAAATGAAAGGTTAAATGAAATCATGGAATCTGAGGCAAAAGCAAGGGATGAAAGAATTAAATTATAATTGAAATTGGATGCAATTTCAAAATGATTAATAGGGCGTATCAGAGTTGAAAAAACACACCATTTTTTACTGGAGGGTTTCAAACCAAATCCACCATTTCAAACCTGCCATTAAAAATCAAAAAAACCACTTATTTCACATCAGACATGTCAGAGTTAGCTGAAAATAAACGGGGTTTTTCAGATAAAGTATTTAAAGGCTTTCATGGCCTCAACCACACATCAGTCCATGTCATACACCCCAGGTTACACCATCAACTCCTCCTAACTTAAAGCTCATCATAAAAATTCTACCTCCAAACTCATCACAAAAATTTGATTCATTGCTCTCATCACTTTATTGCTCTCATCTCTTCATTTCCATCCTCATTGCTTCATCTCTCATCCCCTTTTAACTTCATTAATCTCATAACTTTATTGACCTCATCACTTCATCAATCTCATCTCTTCATTGCTATCCTCATTGCTTCATCTCTCATCCCCTTGTCACTTCATCACTCTCATCACTTTATTGCTCTTGTCACTTCATCACTCTCATCACTTTATTGCTCTTGTCACTTCATCACTCTCATCACTTTAACAATCTCATCACTTCATCAATCTGATCACTTTATTGCTCTCATAACTTCATAACTCTCTTTTCTTTATCAATATCATTGCTTCATCCCATCATCCCTCTTACCCTTTTCAAATTGCCCCTCAGAAACCCCTCCTCCAAGTCTACACAAAAATCAAACACACCAAAGCAAACATTTCCAAGGAAATCTACAAAAAAAAATACTAGAAAAAATCCTTGCCCATCAGCTTCGAAAGGCTCAAGTCAGTCCAAGAGAGCTGATCACATCATCCTCCTTAATTGGCTCAAAATTCCCTCTAACTATGACCCTTGCTTTGGATCCAACAATGAAACACAAGTTGGAAAAATTGGTAGCAGTACAACAGTGGAACAAATCTAGAAAGTTACTTGATTGCTTGGCTTACACATATACTTACTTGAAAAAAAGTTTTGAAAATAAAATGAAAAAAATTCTTTTTGATTATAACAACATTTGAGACTATTTTTGACTTCACCAATAAAAAAATCTTTTTTTATTTAATTTTTTTTCTAGTGTATATTTTTCCACTCAGGAAAGGGTTTTTGAATGTTTTTTTTTTTTTTGGAAATTATGGCAGGATACCAATCCAAAAGCTGTAGTTTCTTCTTGGACCAAACAACCTTTTCATTGACCCCCCTCTCTGCTACTTCCAAAGAGATTTTGAAATCTTGGTTATGAGCCCTCTTTTGCCAACCAGCCCTATTATTTCCACCTCTCTGTATGCTCATCAAATCATTTAATCCCATCTTGTTCCCTCCCATCCAAATAATTCAATTGGGGTCAGGATCAAGAAACGATTCCAGTAATTGTGTAACATTTTGAGTTTAGTTGGAGAACAATTGGAATTCCAGAAAAATGGCGGTTGTAGAGGGAGGAAGGGGTGAAACAATGTGTTGCATTGCATGGAATCCAAAAAAAAAACATTTATTAGTCAGTTACAATCAAGGTAGATGATCAACAAACATAGAAAAAAAATACTGGTTTAATCATCAATTTCCTAGGATAAAGAGGAGGAGGAGGAGGAGGAGGAGTGTCCAAATTTCAGCTTTGAGTTCTTGAATTGCATTCTTAGCAGCCAAGAGTTGCTCTTATTTGGACTGTAACTTGGATGAGACTAAAATGGATGACAGATACAAGTCAATCACTAAGGATTCAAAAGTTTATGATGATCATGGTGGTGCTGGTGGGGATTTTGAGGGCAGACCTTCTAGATCTGAAGAGTTTTTCTCCTTATACCGCAGGAGCTGTGGTAACTTGGAATTTTTGCCTTGTAGGTCATGAGCCTGTTGATGGTTCTGATTGCCTTCAAGGCGGGATTCCAAGCTAGCCTTCAGACATTGAGGTTCTTGCAAGCTCTGATCAAGTTGAGCGCATAGCTTGGATTGTTTTTTGAGTTTCAATTTGAGTTCAATCCAATGCCCATTGGAGGTAGTCAACTTGGATTCTGATTCAATCTGAACCCGCTCAAGTTTGCCCTTGGTGCAATCAATCTTGGCCTGGAGGGATGAGAGGTTGGGAGAGGAAGGGATGAAAGATTGTTGGAGAATTGTTTGGGTATTTTTGGAGAATGAAGTGATTTTTTTCCCAGGATTGATTGAGTAAGCCCCGCAGAAAATGCAGATGGGGATGGGAGGCTGAGGAGAGGGGTGTCAATGGGGTCTGGGGAGGTTGGTGTCATACTGACACCTAATTCAGTCTAACCTCATTTCTAGTCTACTTACCTCAGGAAATTCAACCTCAGGGCTCTGGAGACTTTACTAGTATATCTCCTTCAACTAAATATCCTCAGGACCTTCATGCCTTACATATTCACACATAGTCTAACCTCATGCATTATAAATATAGAATCCTTAGGCTTGCACATACTTAATCTCTCAGGTTCTGCAAATCCTCTAACCTTCTTCACTCTGTCTATCCCATACTTCATTATAGTTTATCCTTTGGGAATCCTTATGTGCATCCTCTAGCAGATTGTATTAAAAACTCTCTCTACTTAGTACATAGTGTCATGACCTCCATGTACACTGTAAATAATCTCACTATACATTCCCAACTTAAACAGCCAGACCTGTAGCATAGCCCCAATTTAGTAAGCAGCCTATCCCAATGTAGTAGCATACCTGATCAGCCCTCTCTGTTGCCTTGAATTTTCCCTTTTCATCACATATGTAGTCTGAGTCCCAGTCACTTGTACCTCTGTTTTATTTCCAGCCTCTTGTCTATTTAAGCAGCACTTCTTTTCCTCTTTCCTGATTTCCCCCCAAGAAATCAGTTTGCTACTTCTTACTAGGAGCTCATCCAAGCAAGTTTCATTCAGCACCTTTCCCTATCAACCTTACTGTGCTCCTGTTAGCCTCCTCCAGTAACCTTTCCCCCAAGCCTACTATGAGTAGAGTACCCCTTGTGCCAATCCCTGCTTGCACGCTAGCAGCCCTTGTGACAGTTTGCTGGAGCTTGACAATGGGGGTGGGTGGGGAATATGATTCTGGCAAGCCAAGAGGGGTAAAAAAGGAACTAGATCAATGTAACAGTGCACAGTTTGGCTGGATGGTTGGAATCAGTCTGGTGCCGCAGGCTGCAATTGGTCTGATTGAGATGCAGGACAATTAGGATGAGCTGGAGGGTATGATGGATATATTGGCTTGATATGTGCTACCCCAGAACTTTTTTTCTCCCAATCATCTCAACATATGTTACAGTTGGCCTGATTCTTGAACATTGCAAGGGGATCAATGAGTTATTGAAATTTGAAAACAAATTGTTTGAGTGGACTAGGAGTTAAGGAAGTGGATGTCAAGATTGAAAAAAAGGGAAATTGAACTTCTTCCTCTGTTCAAATAGATCTTTTGATGTTCAAAATTGGAGATTAGTTACTTGAGACTCTTGTAAGACTTTTTGAGCCATCAACTTGGTAGGAGTGGAATGATTCTGATACCTGGAGGGTAAAAATTTTGAGTTTAGATTATCTAATGAAATGCTACTTTGAATGAAAATTAGGATGAGATAAAATGAGGCTCTTATGGGTCAGTTGGATGGCTGGTCTTTTAGATTGAAATCTGTTCAATCCTCCTACTCATTTGTGGATACTCAAACAATTCAGCCATCAATCATAAGGTTTCTTGTAAGGATTTCCTTGAGGAGGAAGGAATCAAAGGATGGATGAGATATTAGTATTAGGGATTCAGTCTTTTTTGAGTGTAATAGTTGTCCCTGTCTGCAATGAGATTGGTCATGAATAAGGTTAGGCCACTGATCCACCCCCTATTGGGGAGGGGTCATTTTGAGGCAAGGGAAATTTTTTTTAAGCTCCATTTTGGCATTTGTAATTCCTGTCTGCTTAGGCGGGTCAGGGGGATGGAGGAGGGAAATTCAGAAGATGGGAGAGAGAGTTAATCAAGAGGATCAGGTAACAAATGAGAGAATTAAAGATTTGTAAGATGGCAATTGGGGGCTTTTTGGGGTTTGATGGTGTGGTGATGGTATGGATGATGATCCTGAATATGAGGAAATACCTGGAGATGGGATTGGTTTGGACTTGCTGAGATGGAGGTGTGGAGGGGTATTTTGCATGTAATGGCTGGTGGATGGATGATGATGCATAAATGGGGGGTTTGATGTTTGAAATCTATGATTTCCATGAAACACACAATTTCCATGAAACACACAATTTTTAATGACACCAGTTAGGGGGTATGTGTATTTCAGAAAACTGCCATTAAAAATGGCAGGTTTAGTCAAAAAAATGGCCAGTTTACAAACTCTGATACACCCTAATTTAATCAATGTGACAAAAGCGGACTGAGTCCTGGGAATGGGAAATGTGTCTTGAATTTGGCAGTTAATCAGATGATTTAATTTAAAATTTTTGAACTGAATTGTTGAAAATTAACCAGATTGGATTTCAAATTACAGCTAGTTTTTTGCAAGTTTCATGTATTTCTTGTGATAGAAAGGAGAGAGTGCAATTGAATTTGCAATTTGAATCGGAGTCAGTTGTAGATTTTACTTCAAATTTCAAGTGAAATCATTGGTGATGAATGAATTACCAGAGATAGAAGGTCCCTTTTTAGTTTCAAAATTAATATTTCATTGCATTTTATTGTTAGAAATGTGTTTGTATCACACTTTTAGACTGAATTAGATGATACTGAGGAGAGGGGAATATGTTGAATTGATGGTAAAGAATAACCCTACAGTTTGGAGCATGGCAGGATCATGAAAAGAAATTTAGTTTTTATTGTTTCAAATAATTATAAAATAGTATAAAAATATGAATAAAATTTTTAAAAACTTGAAACTATATAAAAAACAGAAAAAAAAGAGAGAAAAAAATAAAAAATAAAAACTTATAAAATTTTAAAATTAATGCAAAAAAATAGAAAAAGAAAAGAAAATAAAGTAAAACATTCAGGGGGCTTTTATGAACACCAAGAGCCACCATCCCCATTGAGGTCACCAAATAGATTAAAAGAATAAATAAATAAAATGGAATAAAATAAAAGGAAGAAAGTGCCTGTTGGCAATGGCCACCACCACAGCCAATGGTGGGTGCCATCAATGATTCAACATGGACAGAAGGTTTTACAGAAATCCTCCCACTTATCAGTTTTAATGTTCAGTTCAAAAATGTGGTGATGTGAAGTGGACCCTGATTTTTCAACCTTTCCATCAAAACTGTGGGGCTGTGCAGGTTTGAAAGTCATTTCAAAGCTGTGGGGCTTTGCAGTTTCAAAACTCATTTGGGAACTGTGGTCTCTGAAGTTGGCCCTTGTGGTTTTACTGGCCAGCCACACAGGCCACCAGGAGTTCCAGTCTCCCCCCCTCTGTAGTTGTTTGTAAGTGGGGACACACCATTCCAATGCCAGGGTGTGGCTTGAAACCTTAATAATGAGTTTTAACACCCTTTTGAATGAAAAATGTCAAAATTCATGAATAAATTAATATCTTTACTATATTCACATCTGGAGGTTGCCTTTTTTTGGAGGTAAATCACACCAAAAGGCATGATTTTAGCAAAGTTTAGGGCGCAAATTCAGCCAAGTTCATAATTAATTTCACATAAACAAAATAATGGAAAATATTTTCCTTGTTTATTTTTATTGGCATAGCTTCAACAGGCCAAATGGTTTTTGGTCTCATTTGTCCTGATGAGCCATGAAACACAATAATTATATTCTTGGACTATTTCAAAGCTCAGACTATTTTAGGTGCAAGAGGATATCCCCAAAGTCATTGTAACAGAAACAAATTTGACCCTTATGAATGAAATTTAAGATTAATTTGGCAGAAAGTTCCAAGAAGAAAGTGGATTAGATTCAAAATTTGTTAATAGAATGAAAAATTGCAGATATATTTTGCCTCATAAATTGTTTCATCTACTTTGCACTTGGAATATCAAACAGGAAATAGCCAGATGCAGAAGAGTTTTTAATCTGAGGAACCTTTGAAGTGTTTTATTTCTTGTTGGAACACATTTCATGGGTAAAAAAACACAAAATTTTCTGAATTCAATTGGTAAGGATTTGAGTCTTCAATAGAAAAGGGTCTGGAGTTTTCACAAGTAATCAGGGAATTTTCAAGGCCCATGCTAAATTGAAGCCTTCAAAATCACTAAAGTAATTCCCTAATTCAAATAAAGGTTTTTTTTTAGAATTGTTTTCTAAACTCATGCCTCTTTTGAATAAATTTTTTATTATAGTAATTTTTATACTGAATTCACACCTTCTAGCATGTTTTGCCAACCCAGGAAGAAATTTAAAAATTTTGAGTTTAGAAAATAAAGGTTTTGTACACCTTTTTAAAGTTTAAAAGAGTGGCTGGGGTTGGAGAAAAAACCCTGTGAGGAAAGGCCCCCAGACCCGCTGTGGGACATTTAGGATTTCTCTGGGGTAGAAATTTTGGAGAATTCAATGATGGAAATCACTTGAGTTAATGTGAAGTTAAAAAGAAATATCATTTTTTGTAAGGAATTCAAATCTGAGGTTGGATTTTAAAATAGAATTAATGAATTATGAGGCAAAAAATTAGAAGTTCACCTTTGAGAGAACCACCACAAGTGAGATTCTGAGATGGCAAGACAAGTATGAGAGGGAGGAGTAGATACAGGATGAGGAGAAAAGGTATAGAAGAACACCTGAGGGTGGTGAAAACAATGACCAGGGTTAGATTTCTGAAAAAGAAAAAGAAAAGAAAGATAAAGAAAACAGGAGTAGTTTTGGGGGAAGGAAAAGAAGAAGATATTGGGAAATGAAAAGACCTGAACCTTTGAGAGAACCACCACAAGTGAGACTCTGATATGGTGCAACAATTACAAGAGGGAGGAGTGGAGGCAGGACAAGCAGCAAAGAATTAGAAGATCACCTGAGGGTGATGAAAAGGATGACCATAGATGACAAGGAAAGAAAGGAAGAGACACAGAGGAAAGACAACAGGCTGCTATGTAAGTACAACATGCTACCATCCTCACATGCATATGCATGATTTCCTTCTTTTTTGCCTTTCCCTCTGACCTCTGCAGCCCCTGTGGGTCTGAAAATTTACAAAACTTCCCCAAAAATTGGGTATATGTTTGAGTTTTGACCTCTGTGGAAAGGAGCAGAAATAAGAGGGAAAGGACTGTATTCTTCTTTGGTTGTTCCACATTGTCTATTGCAAAAGTTCCTTTTGACTTCCATTGAAATAGCAGTGCCAACATTGTGCTGCTTTTTCCATGTAGAAAGAGATTGCTTGCTCCCACTGATCTTCCTGCATTCCCTCCAGGAAATCCTTGACAGGGTAGGTGATGTCCAGGAAGGGGCTGGCGGTGTGAATGTTGTCCTCCGCCCTGATTTTTTGGAAAGTGCTTGTTGGTTTCCTCAGGTCCTTGTTGTTGTGTTTCAGATGCTGTTGGCAGGTTTTGATTGTAAGGATGACTGCCTCTAGAGTGATTGTGCATTTCTTGTCCTCTTGCAAAATTTGTTCAATGAATCTGTTGACCTCTTCTTTCAGCTGAGATCCAGCCAGCAGGCTTTTCTGTAGGAAAAAACCAAGGAAGCTATCCCAATCAATATTGTCATTGATCTTCCTCCATTCCCAGAACCAGTTCCTGATTTTTTCAGAGAATCTCACTGTGGACATGGATTCATCCAGGTGGAAAGCCATGAAGTGTCACCAGATGTTCATCTAAGCTTCCTGGCTGACACTGTGGAAATTTTTATTGATAGCTTTTTAAATGAGGTGAATGCAGGATTATTCTTGGAATTCACATTTTAGGTTGGTTTGCAGGGTTTCCAGTACAATTTCTCTCCCAATGAAATCCAGGAAGGGGTTGTTTCATTGTTTTATGAAGAAATTGCCATCTGATAGGTGTTCTTCTGCCAGTTCTTTGAGGTTGCCAGTAGACCTTCCAACATTTCCACTGTTGTAGGCAATCAGGATTTCTGGAAGGATGTGGTTCTTTTCATGTAAGATGAATTTGCTACATAGTTTGTTACCTTCTATTGTTAGTCTGTGGCTATGTGATTATACCTGCTCATGCATGCAGGTTCCTATAGGCCTGCCCCAAGGAATCCCACTTTCAGTCATCTTATACATAATCTAAAACCCTGAATTGCTCAAATTGAACAACACTCCCAACTCAGTCACTACATCCATTGGTTACGTCAATGATGTGGTACATCTGAATTTGGGAAAGAACTTACCAGAAGCTCTGGATTCAATGAGCACACTAGTGATACGCTTGCTTGACACAGCACAACTTTTGACAGATGGAAATCCAAAATTGTCATCCTTTCTAATGCCAGAAGTTCACCAGACTCTCCTTCCCCCATTGTTTTTTCAGATACTCCCATTGCATTATTTTCCATTGCTGTGTAGTTGGGAATCATGGTAGACCAGTGCCCGTCATATCACCAGCACATTGGGACTTTGATGGGCAAGGGCCAGCTCAACTTACAAACCCTGGACTGTCTTGGTAACTCACATTGTGGCCTTTCAGAGATAGATTGGTTGCAGCTTGTGCACTTGTTTCTTTTACACAGAATCACTCATGCAGCCCACATATGGGCCAAAAAGAAAAAATTATATCAATTTTAAAACCTAGTACGCATATTAGACAAAGCATGCACAAAGTGATCCAAAGGGGTCTTCAGAAATACAATTTTTGAGTGGCTGGGTCAAAACCTCACTCACAGACCAGCTTTTGAAGCCATAAAGGAGGCTTCCTTCCTTTTCTTCACCAGGAAAATCAGGCAAACCAATTATCCCCTGAACATTTGAGAAAGCCTGATGGACCATTTATCCAACACAGAAAAATCAGATACAACAGCAATTAACACCTCTATCTGCAAGGATATGCTGCTGAATTTCCTTGATTCTAATGTAGAGACCATTGAAGCACAGCTGAAAGCAAAAATCACTTTTTTACTAGGTATTATAACCTATCAGAATGAAATTGAATCCACACACAACATCATATGGCAAGCTTCTATCAGAGAAGCAATCATTTTTACAGATGGGCATTACAATGCCAAAAGACGTGGCAGGGCTGCGGCTATTTCCCTCAACACCAGACAAATTTTTGTTTGCAAAAGGACCAAGATAAATCATTCCAACCATGAGTGCAAGGTGTTGGGCTTAACAGCAGCAGTGCAGCTAAAAAAAACCTTGGAAAAAAAGTTTTTTTCATGCTTTAAAATTTTCACTGATAATAAGGGGGGCTATGCAGGACAATCAATCATTCATCAGAGAAGCCCAGACAGTATTTATTCCAGGAGCTGATGAAATCCTTGTCTCATATGAACATAAACGTGCAGATTTCTTTCATTTGGTGCCTGTCTCATGCAGGGATTGGAGGAAATGATTTAGCTGATAAAAAAGCAAATGAAGCGGAGGAACCTATCACCCTGCACAGAAATATCACCAAATTTAGAAGGAAAATATTAGTGGATCAAATAACAGCTGAAATATGTCTGGCCAAATGCATCCCAAACATGGAAATTGGGCCATTGGCTGTATTGAGTCAAATTTCATTGGGCAGCTGTAGCCTGAATGGCTATCTTTTTAAAATAAGGAAAGTACCCAATCCTTTGTGCCCACAATGTGGTTATAAAAAGGAGACCATTAATCATTTCTTCCAATTCTGCCTGGTGTATAAAAACTCTTATTGTTAACTGAGGAAAGACCTAAAACAGGGTTGGGCTGCCCACAACCCCAGTGAATTGAGCTCAGCACTCAAAAAACCTGAAAGCGTGGCCCAGCATTGCAACCTTTATCCAATCAAAAAACAGATTTTATTTCCTTGCAAATGTTGTGATATGGACATAGACCCAGCTTGACCAGCCAGGGACCAAACAAGGAACAAACAGAGACCAAACCATTAGACCTAATACAAAACCTGAGCCAATCTCTTTGCCCCCAAATTAGGTTTAACAGAGATACTGTACCCACTATATCACCAAATTGCACTTGTCTCTCCTCTTCTTTTCCTCCATTGTGTTTGTCTCTTCCATTCTTAACTGCTCAACAGGTATTTCTTTCTCATCACTTGTGCCCACTACCTGGTCCAAAGACCTGTCTATTCAATCCACTATCACTTGTGCTGGTGTTCTTCAATAGGTCTGTGCTTCTTCCTTTCCTTCTACTGTTTCCTCCCTATCTCATAATTGTCTGCTGTCTCTAAGATCCACTTACACTTTCCATGCTTGAAATCCAACTCACTTGCGTTTTTCTCTTCCATTATTACCTGCTCACCAGGTATTTATTTCTCATCACTCATTCCCTCTCCCTGGTCCCAAGACATGTCTTTTCACTCTGCTATCACTTGTGCTGGTTTTCTTCAATAGTTATTTCTTTCTCATCACTCATGTCCCCTCCCTGGTCCCAATACCTGTCTATTCACTCCACTATCACTTGTTCTGGTATTCTTCAATAGGTTATGAGCCCAGTTTTGAACCTCCAGCTGTGAAGAAAATAGGACAGGGAACTCATATTGAGTCAAAAAAAAGATAAAATACCAAAACAGTGCCTTACCTCTCCAACTCCAATGATGGTTGGCCACCAACTCCTGTGACCTCCCCAGCTAACTCCATCAGCAAATACGCCTCTTATTCAAGCTTTTCATCCAATAATCATTGGGAATAAACATCCAAAATCTACTCACCCAAGTTCCAACATTTCCCATAATGGGAGAAGGTAATGGCCTCAAAAGTCTTCACAGGGAAAAACTCACTAAAGCAGAAAACTTTGCCAGCTGGAGAAACAACATAATCACCAGCTTAGGATACAAGGATCTAGGTGTTAAAATACAGATGCACTCAGATAATGTGCATATTATTGTTTAATCCCAATGGGATGCACAAATGGGCCTTCACGGCTCATTGGACATCACGTGGGCCATGTGTGCCTATGTGGATGTTATTGGTTTTGGGCATTTGTGCACCAAAACACGTTTTCTGGGTATTTTGGGACATGGGCCTTAACAGGCCCGCCAGGGTGGATGGACCACCTTAGCCAGACAGGCTTATCTGGGAATAATTGGGCCCAAGGTTTATTTTGGACATACTTGGCCAGCCGGGCTGGCCCTCCAAAGTATGTATTTTATGGTCTTTGGGCCTTGGCAGCCCATTGGGGCCCCCGCCCCTGTCGCGGCCCGCTTGAGGCTGCTTGTTTCACTCTGGGGCCGGTTGCGGGGCCCAAAGACCCGCGCAGGGCCGTTGTATGGGGCAGGGGACTCCATTTGGAGTTGGCCCACCCACTGTGTGCAAGGCCGCGGTGGTTGGCGGCCCCTGCCTCCCTCCCTCCCCTTGCTTGGTTGTGAGGTGGAGGGAGGATGGCTGGTCCTCCCCCTCATTGAGGACCAGCAATTGGTTGGTCCCATGTGGCAACCAACCAGGGTGGGGGGGATTTCATCACCCTCCCACCTGTTGGTGGTAGAGGGAACAAGATGGTGGGGGGGATCTGACCACCCTCCCACCAAAGCAAGCAGGGCTCTCTCCCCCCCCCTGTTACCAAGGGGGAGGCGCCAAGGGCTGGGGGGACCTGATCCCCCTCCAGCCCACATTTTTTAATGGTCCTCCTGGGGCAAATTGCATCACAGGCAACAAGCCAGCAATTTGACCACCCCTGCTGGTCACCCAGGTAGGAAAGAGGGGGGAACAGCATGTCCGCCAGTTACACCCCCCCCCCCTGTGTGAGTTTGAGACCAGACCCAGGTGAGTCCTGGGTCCCACCTGGCCCATATGAGGGGCTAGGGGCTGGTTGCATGAGGTAATCAGCTGGTAAGTATGGTCAGAGGGGTAACAGGGCTGGTTGTAAGGGACAACCAGCCATGGTCTGAACAGAAACAAGGGCTTGTTCAGCCCAGTAAGGGTGGAAAAACCAAAATTGACAGGTGCAGGCTGTTCATAAGGGTTCAGGGACTAATGCCAAGTGGGCTGAGTGAGCCCAAACCAATTAGCAAGGCTTGTAGAGCCTGTAGAGCCCATTTGGGGCGGAATTTTTGCCTTTTGCTTGTCATTACATGAGCTCCACATGAGCACCATCATTTTTTATTTAAGGAGCTCTTCTCCCTGCTGTTTTCCATCCATTCATTCACCAATTCATTCACATTCACAAGTGTACCATTGCCTCTGCCTCATATTAAGGATCAATCATAAGACATTATTGTCTCAGCATTTCTTTTGCTTTAAGTACTGCGCTTTGAATAAGCTTGTGGGCCAATAATTCTCACACATGGTTCTCAAAAAATTTGAAAAAGTCACCCCCTGAAATCAAACTCAAGAAGAGATAAGCCAACACCTTCATCCAATTACATCTAGACCTGCAGAACTTCACTCAATTGTAAAGGATCCCACCTCCTATGACCCAAAAATCTTGTGGGATTCCATCTGTGACCACTACACTACTAAGTTGCTTGACAATGTAGTTAACAAAATGCATTTTCTCTACAACATTCAGTTTTCTGAAGGTAATATCCAAGATTCCATCAAAAAATTCTGAAGAACTTTTAAGCTACCCCTCAAAGTTTCCAATGGAAGCCTTGATCCATACACCATTGAGACTGTGTGGGTCATAATCATACTAAAGCAACTTCCTTTCTCCTTCTCTGTGATGCGCACACTGAAATTTGCTCAATACAAGGGCAAGAAAGCCGAAATCCCCCTTGACACCTTCCTAAGCAATCTGGAACTTGAAATCCAGTTTCAGGAAGACTCTCAAAAACAACCTCAATCCACCACTTTCCAACTCACCAAATCCAATCTGCCCAGTCAACACAAGGGGCAAAAGAAACAACACTAATTCCAAAACAGAAAACACAATCAGAACACAAATCAATCCCCCAAAAAATGTCATCAATTACACCCCAAATTGGTGATTGCTCACCATCAAGCGGCTCTCCATTGTTGTTCATCCTCTCAAGGAAAAAACCCCTGGGGAAGGTCATGCTCAGCCTTAATCAATCTCATCCCAACGTAGTGATCTTGGAAAGTGGAGCCTTTTTCCATTTCTTAAAATATAAAGACTACTTTTTAGACTTCACATATCCCCCCTCCACCATCTATCCCTCCAAAGGTACTCCTCTTCAAGTAGAAGGCCATGGCAGAGCCATCATTCCTCTTGCCTATGGTCTACTCAGAATTCCATATTCCCAAAACTTTCCCAACATCTCCAATTATCTCATCTCCATGAACTCATATCTCCAATCTGGGTAGTCCATCATCCCTTTAAACCTTGGCTTCACCTGTGCCAAGGAAAAGGACTGCATCATGACAGGAAAATTTGTTGAAAAAATTCTTGCTCTTGAAACCTCCACTTCACATTCCCTCTCTGCCTTATCTTCCCTGGACCGCCATTGTGCCCTTGGACATCCAAACCAGAAATTCCTCAAAATCCTCTTTCCCTCTCAAAAACTCAAAGAAGTTGATGGAATTGACTTTTAGACTTCCAAAATGACCAAATCACCCTTCTCAGGACATTTTCCCACTCCTTCCTTCCCTCTTGAGTTTATCCACACGGAAAGGTGTGGACCAATCACCACTACCTCCAAGGGCGGAAATAAATACTTCTTCAAGATCATAGATGGCTTCTCTTACTATGCCTTTGTCTATCAACTTTGTTGTACGTCCAATGCTTACAATCAATTTGTCATTCTCATGAATGAATCTAAAAGTGCCTGTGGGCACAAAATTAAATCTGTAGTATTGGAAAATGGGGGTAATTGTGAACAAATCCTTTAAGTCCCTTTTACAGCAACACAGAATCAAACAACTCACCACCGCTCCCTACACTTCCTCACAGAACCCCTTTGCAGAATGAGGGAATTGCACCACAATCAAGAAGGTTTGAACTTTTCTGTCCACCAGTGGAATTCCCTTCAATTTTTGGGGTGAAGCTGTCTGCACGACAGTCTTTCTTTAGGATTTTACCCAATTTTACCCCACACCCTGTGCTTAACCTCAAGACCCCCTTTTAAATGTGGTCAAATAAACCGCCCAACCTTGATCACTTGGTCCCTTTTGGCTGCAAGTCCGTAGCATTCATTCAAAAGAAGTGGAGGAACTCCAAGTTCTCTCCTGCAGGGATCAAAGTTTTGCTCCTCAGTTTTGACTCTCATCATCACTCCTACAAGATTTTGATACTCTCCTCAAAAAAAGTCCTATTTTCCCACCATGTGAAATTCTTTCCTAACATCTTTCCTTTCAAATCCAACTCCTCCTCTTCCAACTCAGATTCCTTCTACCCCCACATCAATGACCCCCTCCCTTTGATTTTTGATCCTCCACATGAGATCCCTGTCTCCACCCTTCTTAATGGATCCAATTCAAACTTTGACAATGATCTGATTGACAACAATCCACATCCAGTGTGGAAAGAGATTTTTCTTTTAGTAAATTCTCCGCAACAATCTTGCTCCAAGTTCCGGAAAGCCCACTAGCCCTTGAGTCACACTCCTGTACCTCTGAAATTCCTAATCAGACTCCGCTTCTGCACCCAAGCTGGAAACCACTAAAGCTAAATTGCAATGAAATAATAGTAAATAAACAAGAAGGACTCCCCAAAAATCTCCTCACTTGAACTATTTCCCTAAATATGACCTCTGAGAGCTCCCGCTGGTAATTACACTCCAAAGTAACAGAAGAAAAAGAATCTAACTATAATTTTCCCTAAAAAATATACTCCTGTACTCCAATAAAACAATGATGACTTGATAATCTCCGATGTTTGTTATTATATCCAATGCTCCCCCCATAATCTAATGTCCTCCTCATCTCCCCCTCAAGAAAAGCTTTCTTATATATACAACAAATAACAAAAGAATGCAAAACACCAAATGAATGCCCCTCTTATCTCCATGCATTCCGCACTGACCTGCCTTACCTACTCCAAAAAAGGAATGTAAACTTCTAATGAAAGACCCCTTTTCCCACCGCCTCTGTGTGTTTGAACTGATCCTCCTTACCAATAGTCCAATCCTTACCCAATCCAATGATTTGCAGTAGATTCAATGATCCTGTTGCCAATTGCCCCTAACATTTGAGTTGCACCAATGAATAACTGACAACAGATCCTTGTCAATCTTCCCTAGCCAAACACTCCCAATCCAGCATGCGGCATAAATACAAATCCCCAAAAACCTGCATGCCACCTCCTCAAATTTAGGGTTCATTGCCCCACAGCACTCTGCAACCTCAGTGCATATCCCATAATTGTCCTAATCCGTACTTCTTAGCTTTGATCACTTGCTTCTGTATGAGTAAACCCACAGAAGAGGAGGGAAAGTTATGTTTGACCACAAAATGTCTGCAAAAGGCAAAAACTCTGGCCCATTCTTGTCATTGTGCCCGCAAAAAGCGCGCACTGCACCAATGCTGAGCCCTTAGCTAATGCACTCCAGAGTAGACAGTCCACCAATGCGCTTCTCTGAGCCTATTGTGCTTCCAACTTCCAACCACTGATGAGCCGCTCAAAGTCAAATGTCCAGTGCTGAGCCTACTTGCCTCCGTATTTATAAATAACCACCACATCCCCCCACAACTTGAATTCTGTACCCATGATTCCCCTGCTCCCAAATGCCAGAACATCAACCAAACCCTTCAACCCCCAACTACTAATCCACCTCCAAACTCCAAAAGAAAGAAAGAATTCTCCCTCCATGGAAACTTGCAAGTACTGTGAAAAAATGTGGAGGAAATGCACCCAAAAAGCCGGTTTCCCAGCCTGCAACGCCTGCCGTCTAGGCCACTACAGGTTTTTGTTTGTTGCAACAACCCCTGGATCCTTGCAAACTTGTCCTCCGCCCCGTCCCTGCTCTACCTCCAGTTGCCGCCATGGACCAATGGCCAAATTTGTGGTGGAAAATTACAAATCCATTGAGACCAAAGACTGGACTCTGGAGCCCGACCGCGCTGCCTCCTTGTTGCCTGTCACAGAGGCCACGGAGCGCCTTTCCCCCCCTCCTCAACGCCTGGAATACCCCACTGCCGCCCTGCTGGGTGATTTCACCCAATCCTGGGGCCAACGCCACAACCTAAATGTGGGACTTGGCCAGGTACCACATGTTGAATCTCTTGTTGAATGTGTATTCTCCTGTCTACTTGCTTTCCCCTCAAGGGACTTTTCCTTCACAATTGCTTAGTGCCAATACTCCAGATATGGAGTGGCCAACTCCAGAGTCAAGCTACACCATAAAACTATCTCATTTTTTGATCCATCAAGAACCAATGCACAATCCTCAAACATTGAAGGTCTCAACACTCAACCAATTAAGGTCACCTGCAGCCAGCTCAAACCAAGTAAGGCACAAACACAACTCTTTTGTTGTGACTCTAAACTAACCAATCTCACAGTTTGTCCAAGGCTCTACTCTGATCAATTTTGGTTAACTTGTCTCTGGTTTTTTTTTCAACTTGTCTCCAACAAGACTCCCATTGGTATTGTTTCTTTTTCAGTTTCCTTGCTCTGAGATGTCATTTCCTGTTTCTTATTTTCTATTTTCCATTTCATCAAAATGCAGACTGGTCCTGGTTTCCAAACAAATCCTAAGTTTATCATGGTTAAAAGTTGAAAGAAGCAATGCCTGCAACCAGATCTTCATCAACGCCAGGACCAGGGGGAGACTCCACAAACTTCAAATCTCAAGCCCTGAGTGTGCTCATTGAGTCCATACCACTGCTAAACCAAAAAAACTACAGCTTGTGGCGGAAGAAAATGGAGAAACTGTTCAAACTCAGGGGTATTTTTCATGAAATGAACTCATTGGACAAGTTGCTGACACTAGACAAGGATACAAACCAAGAAATGGTGGCCTACCTAATTTCCAAACTCAATACTAATACCTATAACAACATTATCAATGAACGCAACAAAGAAAACACCAAACTCATCTGGCTAGTGACTCAATCACATTTTGCCTCATTTTAATCAGCAAACAGGGCTTGTGTTTTCAACAGCTTTCTTCATCTCACCATGAGTCCAAACATCAAAGCGTTTGTGACAACCATCAAAACCTTCTTGAAGAAACTAACAGAAGTTGGTATCAAACATCCCTCTAATATTATTGCTTATCTGGTTCTTTTCAAATTTCCCTCCTAAATGCAGAACATGAAAACCCAAATCATGCACTCAACTACAGAAATGAAGATAGAAACTGTGTTAGATCACCTTACCCAACATAAAAACAAAATCAGCGCTCAAGAAACACCAAACAAACTGGTCAATGTAGCTCTATACAATGGACCCAGATGTAAAAATGGCAAGCACAACTCCTCTATGACCTCCCATCCTGCCAAAATCTGTTGGATTGAATTTCCGGAGCTCAGACCACCCAATACTCACTGTAGAGGAAATAAGGGTAAAAAGAAAGGCATCAAGAAAGCCTACTATCATAACTTCTCATTCTTCTGTGGACTAAACTCATCATGTCAAGAGAAGTTGAGCCCAAGGTGTTTCATAATAGACTCCGGTTTCTCCATCCATATGATAACCAAGAAGAATCATTTCCAGTCCATCTCCAAAACCACTGGAGAAGGAAAGATCCAAACAGGAAAGAAAAATGCTGAAATCAAGATCAAGGGAATTGGCAATGCTATAATTCCCTTTGAGCACTGCAACATTGATCTCAGCAACTCTGCGTGGGTCCCCAATTCAACTGTAAACCTCATATCCCTTTGAGCTCTGGTAGAAAAGGGGGAAAATTTGACTTTCAAATCTACTGTCTTGCCCTGCACCTTTGCTGTACACATCAGCAACAGAGAAATTATCTCTGGCAAAATCCTCAACAACCTCTTTGTCATAAACATGAATGAGGAATACAATTCTGGTTTCTACTCCAGCAATAAACTATCAAAAATACACAGAATCCTTGGGAACACCAGTCTAGGTCAATTGGAGAAATACTTGAATAAGACAATCCCGTCTGAGGAGAAAAAGGATTTTGAATGTCTCAGTCGCAACAAGGCAGAAATTACCAAGTTGACCTTTTCTCAAGTCCAACAAACTGCCTCAAAAGTCCTAGAACAAATTCATGTGGACTTAATTGGTCCCCTCAATCCTATGGCCAAAGGCGGGTACAGATTCATTCTCAACCTCATCAACTCTTACTCCAGATACATTGCGTGCTTCCCACTCAAGACAAATGATGAAGTTGCAAGCATCCTCATCTTTGTGTTGGAGAATGAACATAGGAAACACCAAAGATATCCCTTGGAAGTCTGTTCAGACAGTGGAGGTCAGTTTTTCAACCACAAACTGACTGCTTATTTGAAAGAACAACATATCAATCAAATTTTTTCAGAACCTTACCACTCACAACATAATGGCCAAGTAGAAAGAGCTAATCAAACTGTCATGGAATCAACTTGGGCAATACTCTCAGAAGGTCAAATACCAAAGTTGTACTGGCATGAAGTTGTTTGCGGCTGTTGTGTAATGCTCAATCAAATTCCAAAGGAAAAAGGGAGCAAAGCCCCTTGGAAGTTAATGCATGGCAAAGAACTTCTGGAAAACTATCTGAAGCCCATCCGCACCAATCTGGTCTACCGACTAAATGACGTTCAAATTCAATCCAAACTGTAAAAAAAGGGGAGTCCAGAATACTTATGGGATTCAATCCTGCCCTCCTTTTGTAGAAGGTGCTCACTTGTTCTGGCAAGGTTCTCAATACCAAACAGGTGATCTTCACCAAATCCGCTGTTGCAGATGTGAATTTCCAAAAAGAACTGATTTATCTTGATCTGCCATCTGAAACCATTGCTCATACAAGTCCTATAATACCTGCCAACTTGCCCAACAATCAATTGCAAGATTCCGTCTCTGACCCTAAAACCAATTCAATAAAGGAAGAAGACGTTTCCAATTCTCCCAGCAACTTGGACAAGGATGCAGAAGTGTTCACAAGTCTCAGGTCAAGCTTAAGGAACAGAGATACCCTCAAAAAACCCAACCAATATGGCTATCACGCGGAGAACCTGCCCAAGTCAATAGAAGAATCCCTGGAAATCCCTGTATGGAAAGAATCCATCATGAAAGAGTTTAAAATAATTGAGGATCAAAGGTTATGGGAGGAAGTCAACAAGAAACTAGTAACAAACCATCTAAAAACTGTGGAAGTGTTCAAATTAAAACACAACACCCATGACAAACCACCAATCTACAAGACTTGACTGTTTGTTCAAGGATTCAACAAGAAGTATGGCCTGGATTACTTTGAAACATACTCCCCTACCAGGAGATTTGCCTCACTTTGAGCACTCCTCACATTTGCTGTTGAAAAGAGACTTGATCTCCTTCAACTTGACATCAAAGGAGCCTTTTTACATGCCTACCTTGACACATATTTCTTCATTGTGAACCCTCCTGGATCAGGTCAAAGCCAAAAGTACCTGAAGATAAGAAAAACACTGTATGGCCTGAAACAAGCGCCACAAAACTGGTACAAAACGCTGAAGGCCTGGATCAAAGACCAAGGATATAATCTGCCTGTGACCCATGTCTCTTCCTAAGCAAATATGAATCCTTGGCTCTTTTTTTCACTTGGACAATTTAATATTCGCGGGAAACACAGAAGAATTCAAAAAGAAATTTCTCAATTGCTTCAAGAAATCCTCAGCAAATCCACCCAACACACTGCCCGGAATGAAGGTAACAAGAGACAATGGTCTCATACACCTCAGCCTACCTCTCCACATCAAGAAGGGCCTGACCTCCATGAATCTTACCCACTGTAAACCGGTCTCCACTCCCAGGACCGTGGTACTCCACCTGTCTCCAGCATCAGTAGAAGACCACCAGAAGTTTCTAGATCACTGTGTAAATTATTGATCCCAATTGGCCATCTCAATTTAATTGCAGTTCTGGCTAGACCCAACATCAGTTATGCTGTTTCCAGCCTAGCCAAATTCTCTGAAAGACCTGGATACTCTCATTGGATGGAAGTGGTCCATGTATGGCAATATCTTTCAGCCACCAAGAACATCTCTCTGACCCTTGGTCCCCGTTCCATCTCTAACAGGCTAATTTGTTACAGCAAAACCACATGGGGATACAATCCTGACAGCAGGATCTCCAAGAGTGGTTTCATCTGCTCTTTCAAAGGCAGTCCCCTATACTAGAAAAGCCATCAACATCGAAATATCACTCACTCCTCCACAGAATCGGAATGTGTTTCTCTTTCCAGCTGCCACTTGGAGGGCAAATGACTTCATCAACTACTATCCAAAATCTATTGCAAATCATTCAGTTGTCCACTTCATCTCATCAATAATAAGGGTCTTGAAGATAAGATAAAAAAATTTGGAACCAACTCCAAGGCAAAGCACATTGAAATCAAAATGAAGAGCCTTCAAGATGATTATGAAAGAAAACTAATTGATGTAATTCTCATAGCCTCTGAGTCCATGGCCACCAACACTCTAACCAAGGCAGCTAACAAAATCCCAAACGGTAGATTAACAAATTCATTCTAACCCCCTTTTCACTAACCTCTGAGTCAAGGGAGGTGTTGAATCTCTTGTTGAAGGTGTTTTCTCCCGTCTACTTGCTTTCCCCTTGAGGGACTGTTCCTTCACAATTGCTGAGTGCCCATACTCCAGATATGGAGTGGCCAACTCCAGAGTGAGTCAAGCTACGCCAGAAAAATATCTCATTTTCTGATCCATCAATCACCAACGCACAATCCTCAAACATTGAAGGTCTCAACACTCAACCAATCAAGGTCACCTGCAGCCAGCTCAAACCAAGTAAGGAAAAATCAAGACTCTTTGATTGTGACTCTAAACTAACCAATATCACAGTTTGTCCAAGGCACTCCTCTGATCAATTTTGGTTAACTTGTCTCTGTTTTTTTCAACTTGTCTCCAACAAGAATCCCATTGGTATTGTTTCTTTTTCAGTTTCCTTGCTCTGAGATGTCATGTCCTGTTTCTTGTTTTCTATTTTTCATTTCATTGAAATGCAGACTGGTCCTGGTTTCCAAACCAATCCTAATTTTATCACCACACGGACCCAAAACGGCTCCCATCTTTGTTTGAGTGGCTACACCTCTGATCCCCCTGCCGGAAGCGCCCAATGTCCCCTTCTTCCATCCCCCGTCACCCACTCCTCCAGCATCCACCACTCCAACCACAACACCTCCTGCGGAGGTTGAGTCCCTGCACTTGCTCATTGCAATTAGCTCCAATTTACCACCCATACCCTGTGAGTTTTTTTTTTCTTACCCCTCCATATCTTCACACAGCTCCTGCGCCTCACTTTGGGACACTGTTGCCTCCATTGCTGGTCCAATGATCTCTGCATTGCTTGTCTCCAATCTGGACCCCATCACCTTGGCTCTCCTTTCAGACCTCCAACTCCCGCCCTTCTATGCTGAACAATTCCGCCTGGTCTCTCCGTACCATGCGGCCATCCAAAGTGATGAAAAATAAGGCGGCCAAGGAATTGAGGAATCTGAAATCAACTGGTACCTCCGCAAATTGAATGAGCAAATACTGGCCATCCTCCAATGTTTGGTTTGGATCCCAGTCGCGGAGAGTTGCAAGCTCCTCTGCAAGCATCATTGTGCCAGTGGTGAGCTCTTCTGCAGGCTCCGCCGCGCCATCTTCCTTTGTTAGATTTCTCCCTCCTCTTGAATTATTGCCACACCCCCTGAATCTTGTATATAGCTAAATAAATAAATATTATGCCTGGCCCGCCCCAGAAAGGAATCCTCTTGAAATCTGCCAACAGCATGACTGGCAAGGTTTCCTGCCACTTCTTCCTGTTACTTCCGCAGATCTTGACCATTGCTTCCTTGATTGGCTGATGACCCCTTTCTATCTCCCCTGCTCTCTCTGGATAATATTCCATAACTTGCCCAAACTTTGCGCCCCAAGATTTGACCAGCCTCTGAAGATCAACCCAAAACTCCGCTCTGCCATCCACCGTGATGAGCCCCAAACACCCAAAACAAGCAAACCAATCCTCCTCCCAAAAATGCCCCACCTTCTCTGCAGAAAGCTTAACTAACCAAAATGCCTCCACCCACCCCAACAAGTCATCCCAAGCCACAAGAAGATACGGAAACTTTCCTGCCCTGATATGGACCATGTCCAGAGAGACCCTCCCAAAAAGGGTGTCCTCACCCATTGGAATACCCACCTCCCTAGCTAATGTGGTACTCCACCACTGACAAGCTTTGCAACTCCGCACCCAATATCCCACCTTTTGCCCCAGACCAGGCCACCAGAACCCGTTCTTAACTCTTCTCCATGTCTCCACCTCTCCCTGATGGCCTCAGTCATCATGAAGACTCTGCATCAAATCCTCCTGATCATCCCGCCTTGTGAACACAACCAAGGGTATTGGAAGTTCCTGCTTCCACAACTGCCCGTCCTGGCAAAAGAAAAGCAAAAACTTCTTCCAAACCCATCTAACCTCCGTTGCCAACAAACCTTCAGGAAAAAGAAGCATCCAAAGATACTTGTCCAATGCCTAAAACCTTTTTCACTGTTTCAGGGCAAGATTCCCAACCTCAGCAGCTGTTTCTGCCACCATCAGAAGCTTTTTATCCACTTCCAAATCCCCTTCTGCCGCATGCCAGACCTCCAGATACCAAGACAAAGCATCCAGCATTGTAAACGCCTTCCCCAGAAGGCACCTGACTTTGAAATTGAAAAATTGTAAGTATGCAATCCACCATGCAATAGGAGCATTAGGCAAGGTTGGGAAATTTATCATCCTAGCCAGAGCTTCTGCATCCACCAGGAGTTCAAAAGACACCCCCCGCAGCACATACTTTAATCTCTGCACAATCCTTGTCACCCCACACAACTCCAACTTGGGCTGCAAGTACCAAGATTCTACCTCCAAAAAATTTACCAGCTCATAGAGTACTGGCATTTCTTTCCCTTCCTCTTCTTTGGTCAGCACACCGCTGGCACTGCACTTGCTTGATTCCACTGCTAGCCGGATCCCTCCTTTTTTGTAGTCAAGGTCCTTCAACAGTATTTGCCGCCTGAAAATTCCCTTCAACTCCCGGAACGGGAAATTGCAATCCTCCGTCCACACCCACTCTCCCCCCTTCCTAATCAGTTTCTGCAAAGGGCTAGCTATCTCTGCAAAACGCTCAATAAAGATCTGTACCCATCCACAAAGACCTAAAACCTGGGAAAAGTGAGTAGCATTCCATGGAGTAGGCCATTCCAAAACTTTGTTAACTTGGGCCTTAGTGATTTTCCTCCCTTTTGCGGAAACCTTGTGGCCAAGGACTTCTAAGGCTGGAATGCACGCCGCAAAATTTTTACTGGAAACGGTCAAACCGGCTTCCTTGATCCAGAACAGGATTCTCTCCAATATCCGCACGTAGTCCCAGAAAAACTGCCTGATTCCCAAATTTCCCACAATAGTTTCTCCGCTGTAATTTCTCCATGGACCCTTGATGCCCATGTCATTGATGAATATCTGTACTGTTTCCCAAAAAGCATCCTAAAAAATCCATGTCATCTGCGCCTGGTAAACTGCTACCAAATTAGTCACCCCCTGCGGAAGCGGCATTAACTGAAGTTGCCCCAACCGCTTTTCAAACGCCGTCATTGGATGGGACTCTGGATTTATTTCCCACTGATTGCACCCCCCCCCCATGACATCTACTAAACCGTAGCAGACTATTCTGGTCATATTCTCCACAAACTCCTCCACCTGCAGAGGCAACCCCATGTCTCTGATTGTGACCAAGTTTAACCTCTGCAGGTCATGGACAATCCGCAGAATCTTCCTTTCCTGCTTTAGTACCTCAAAAATGGGACTAGAATAACCAGAACAAGAAGGCTCATACAGAACCATCCGCCAACGCTCCTGCACCAACTCTGTGAACTGATCCCTAACCGCTACCAGAATAGGAATGGGTTGGAGCTGCAAAGGGTCGTGGGGCACCGTAGGTATCTGGTAGGTGTCCACAATCTCATGCCTGAGGAACCCCCGCTCTTCCGGACTAAAGGAAAGCGCCCTCCTCTGCATGACGATCACCACCTTGAGTAATTGTACTTCCTCCTCTTGCAACCACCCCTCCGTCCCAAAGTTGAGTTCTGCCATCTGCTCTTTTGTCAAGCACATTGGATCCTTCTCCAGGATTGCGGGTGTCAAGGGAAACTCATAAGGGTCCCCTGACCAACAGATAGGCCTCATTGGTTTATTGAGGTCCTGCAGCATTGGCTTGTTCTGCGGTCAGACCTTCTTAGCAACCAGTTTTTATTTGCTACCAAGTACCTGCACCTCAACCAACTTTGATCCCTTGGTTGTCTCCTCTATTCTACCACATACCTGCACCTCAACCAACTTTGATCCCTTGGTTGTCTCCTCTGTTTGTAATTGTAGACCTGCAACAAAATCCTGGTTGCTTGCAATTGTGGCACAAGGGTAGCTGCTTGTGCTGACACCCATTGGAGGTGCAAACAAGGAAGGACTCACTTTTGATCCTATCCCTGCTCCCATCATTGTTGCGCCAATCCCAGCTCCCATCATTGTTGCGCCAATCCTTGCTCTTCTCCATACTGCCAAAAGCACATTGGACCGCGCTACAGGGGTTCCCCCTCCCTGCTCCTTATTTGTTGACCCTCTGCCCGAGGACCAAGCCTTCCCCACACAGGCCAAACGGCCAAAATTTAAAAATCCTCCACCAAATTGTTGTGGCTGCCTTCCCCAAGAGGGCAGCCCTTGATGTTTGTAGAAATCTATATTTTTTTATTGAAAGAAAAACCAGAGTCTAACACACACATGATTAGAAAACAATAGCAAATAACAAATAACTGAGATAAGAAAAGATTCATACCCCCACTACCGTAAATGTCAAAGTTATAATTTAATATATGAAGAAATAATAATAATAAGACAGCAGTTCCACCCTCTCTGACTTCAATGAAGAGAACCGGATGATGATTAGTATAGTAGATCATAGCCACAATCTATAAGGATGATCTGTACCAAATTAGGATAATGTTTGGGCCAAATGGTCTTC
Organism: Puccinia polysora; assembly: GCA_025617555.3. Taxonomy (NCBI): domain Eukaryota; kingdom Fungi; phylum Basidiomycota; class Pucciniomycetes; order Pucciniales; family Pucciniaceae; genus Puccinia; species Puccinia polysora. The sequence goes on from CM062613.1 coordinate 44,684,372, forward strand.
TTTCTTTGAAGGGTTTATTTGACTGCCTTGATGTTGATTTAAGGTCCCCTTCAGAATGAGGAAAAGAAAGTCGACGAGTTTTCTACCAAGCTCCTAGGCTTCCGAGTTCAAGTATTGAAATTGAGAGTAAGCCGGGTAAAATGAATATGATAATGAATTGAGATCAAGGTACCGGTTGAGAGAGAGTTATGAGGAGGTCGCGGGAATCAGGATAATGTGTGTGTGTGACATACTGATCACAGACTGAGTGAAATACTAAAGAAATAGAAGAAAATAGAAAAAGAAAATAAAGACAAGAAAATAAAGAAATACTACAAGTAGAAAGAAGATGTATAAATATGTTCAATAACATATTCAACATCCCCCCATAATTTGGTGCGGATCAAAGAAAGACATGTTTCATGAGAAGCTCAACCATCCCTCTCCCCAAAGATTTGGATAGTGCATCCGCAACCATCTCCTCGGTCGGAATGAGCTGTACTTTCAGTTTGTCTTTCTTGTACTGTTCCCGGATCCATTTCACCTTCATGTCGATGTGCTTTGTCTTTGAGTTCAAGCCAAAGTGGAAAATCTTGTCCCACAGACCTTTGTTATTGATTAGAAAAGACGTGGGAGGAATTTTCTTTTGCCATAGCTCCTCTGTAATCGATTTGAGCCAAACGCACTCCTGAGCTCCATTGGTAAGCGCCTTTAGTTCAGCTTCTGTAGTGGATAAAGTGATGTTTGTTTGTTTGCGGCTTTTCCATGCGACTGGGCAAGACATCCATTTGATGAGAAAACCGGATTGTGATCTTCTTGTTTCTGGATTGTCTGCCCATGTTGCATCGGAGTACACCTCGAGGCCTTTGTTGTCAGTACGAGGATGTAGGCTGAGTGACTTATCGACCGTCCCCCCTAAGTACTTCCAAACATGCAAAACCTCCTTCCAATGCGACAGTCCCGGCTTTTGATTGAATCTGGACAGAATTGATGCAGCAGCGGAAATATCGGGTTGGGTTCTGCAGGATAAGTGATTTAAGATTCCTGTGAACCTCCTGTAGTTGATGCCAAGACTTTTGAATTCTTCATGATCCTCGTCTGTGGCTTGTGTTAGGTGGAGACCCGGTGTCAGAGGAGTGATTACAGATCTATTCGCCAGCCCGAGTTCTTCCAGAGTGTCCACAATGAGTGACCGTTGATTGAGTGTAATTCCGTTTCCCTCAGTAGATACCTCCATGCCAAGAACCGTGTCAGGATCGTGAGAAGACAATCTTGGAAATCGATGAAGAAACAAATTCTCAAACCATTCCACTTCCCCCACAACAACGAGATTGTCCACATGAAAAAATAACGCCGATTGTTTATCCTCATGAATGTACAGGCATGGATCAGATGCCGACTCGCCGTAGCCTATGGAACGCAACCAGCCTGTTAGAGTTTTAAACCAGTTCACAGGAGCCTGATGTAGTCCATATAACAACTTCCGTAATTTAAGGAAGGTTGATTGGCGATTGGATTCCTGTGGTCGCAATATGTATATATCCTCCTCAAGAGGAGCAAATAAGAATGCCGCCTTTACATCAAATTGACGGATTTTTAGTTTTTGGTGAAGTCCATAGATCAGAAGAAGAAGCAGCGTAGCAAACTTTCCTGTAGGAGAGAAGGTATCTCCAAAGTCCACTCCCGGCGTCTGAAGGTTACCCATGATGCAGAGACAAGACTTTTTCCTTTCCGCCAACGAAACCATTGCAGGTTTCACCTTATCCACCCACATGGTCCTCAAGAAGTGATCAGGAGTCCCATCAAAATTTTCCCAAACTTCCTGGCTCTTGATGTCTTCAATTTCTGATTTCCGTGAATCCGTCCAGTCAATGCTAACCTTTCAGTTATGAGAGTATTGCGCCGGCCTGATGCGTTCAGTGCGCTCCCTTAGACCGTACGTTCTCACGTTGGTGGAGACACCAGTGTTTGGTTGGCTGGAATTTTGACCCTCATCGAATGATTCAACGCATCCTTGTTTGCGTGTCGATTCTTCATTTCTCGATCCAGTGATTGAGTCTACTACGAGTGTTTGTGGAGGAGAATGACTTTCCGTCTGATCAGAGGCATTGTCATCATTGGAAGCACTCGAAGAAGGAAGAGTTGGGCTTGAGTTTACAGGATTGCATAGATCCAGATCGGCAGGTTCAATATTCAGTGGAGGATTGATCTTCGATATTGGAGCGTCAAAATCTAGAAACCTGACGCTCTTCGTGTCGACAATTTTGTTATCTTCTGTCAGAACCTTGTACAACAGCAAATCCTCGTTGTACCCTAAAAACCTTCCAAATGAACCCCGAGGTTCTAGCTTAGTAGACAGGGGTTTCTCCCCAGCAATAAATGTTAGTGGATTTCCAATAGGGTGAAAATAGCTCAAATCAATCTTTCAACCCTTGAATTGTTCGTAGGGAGATTCATTGGACCTGTGCGATGGAAACTGATTTATTTTCAGGACGCAGGCCTTGAGAATAACTCCCCAGTAGTTGTTGGGAAACCCTCCATCGAATAACACCGTTTGTAGACATTCAAGAATCGTGCGGTTGTACCTTTCTGCTAGGCCGTTTTGCTGTGGTGTATAGGGATTGGCAAAGGTTTGCTTGATGTTGTTGTCTGTGCAGAATAGTCTCATGGAATCATTTGAGAATTTGGTCCCCCTGTCGGAATGAATAATCATGGGTGTATACCCAAACCTCTTTGATTCCAACTTGATTAAGAACTGAAGTGTTGATCCGACTTTGCTTTTGTCCTTCAAGGGAAGGGCGGCCACATACCTGGTACAACTGTTGACTACGGTCAAAATATACGCCTCATGATGAATACTTCTTGGTTTGATGGGTCTGATTAAGTCGCAGTGAAGCTCTTGGAATGGTCTTTTGGCCCGTGGATGCTTTTTTGTATACAGTGCACGTGCAATCTTACTGATAGCACAAGCTCTGCACTCGCCTGGCTTAGATACCTTTATTCCTAGCTTCCGCCTGATACAATGATAACTGGCATGCCCCAGAGATTTATGAAGAAATTCGTCGTGACTTAAGTAGGAGACCGGGGAACAGGCAGCATGATTCAGATGAATGAAGGGTATATTGCACTCATATTCTCCACTGGTTACCCAGCTACCTTTTGATAATTGAACCTTATCAGTTTGGAAAGACACATCAAAGCCAACTAACAGAAGAGAAAGAAGAGATATTAAATTGGCCGTGGAGTGTGGTGTGTAAAGAACATCAGATAGAGTGATTGATTGCAATTTGTTGTTCACTAGCGTTATTGATCCTTTTCCTTTGTAGCGAAGACTGTTTACCCCTGAGCTGGTAGAGATGTATCCCACTATTGATTGGTCTATATGTTCAAAAAATGAAGGGTTAGACACCATGTGTGTCGAGGATCCGGAGTCGAGGACAAATTTTTTGGATGAGGAGTTTTTGATATTAGTATGAAAGGACCTGACACTTGTCACCGCACTCTTTGTCTCAGATCCCTCTGACCTCTTCTTCTTTGGGAAGTTTGGTTTGAGTTGAGGGAACAACTTCCAACATCAACCTTCCGGATGAGCGGCTTTAGGGTTGTGCCACCCTTTTTCACAAGGTTTGATGGTTTTATTAAAGAAAGAAACCGTGTTGTGATTGTCTTTCTTGCCCTCGTCCGTGGAGCTACTTCCTAAAGTTCTATTATTGTGAAAGAGGCGAAGATGATCCAGAACTTGATCTGGAGTGAGTTTCTTGTCCGAGTGCGTTATCTGTTGGATGACTGTGTCCATCAAAGGTGGTAATTTCTCAAGAATGAGATAGGCTATGATATTGCTCGGTAGTTTGATTCCGACTTCATGTAATCTCGAGATGGTCGTCTTGGTATCAGTAATGAACCCAAGAACGTTTGAGATAGTGAAAGGAGTTCTTAAAAATTCCTTGAAAACTCAAGCGCGGTTAGAAGCATGGTTGGAGGCAAAATACTCATGGATGCTGACCCAGATGAGATGGGCGTCCTTTTCGTTCTCCGGCGTAATGATGTTGGCCTGCACTGATGTATCGAGTTTAGAGGTTAAGATGGTACGAATGCGTACATTCTCCATTTTGCTGAGGCCAATGGGAACTCCATTTGCGTCTGTATTCTTCTTTGTGAGTTTGGAATAGAGATCCTCTTGCAGGTCCATCATGTTGACCACGCGATTACGCCAAATTGAGAAATTATCCATGGTTAAGAGAGGGATGGCTTCAATTGCCGTTTTTAGGATGGTTGCTGAAAGTGATTCTGACATGGCTGACTCTGGTTGATGTCTTTATTGATCCCCGATAGTTTTGACTGTTAATCGTGTAGAAATCTATATTTTTTTATTGAAAGAAAAACCAGAGTCCAACACACACATGATTAGAAAACAATAGCAAATAACAAATAACTGAGATAAGAAAAGATTCATACCCCCACTCCCGTAAATGTCAAAGTTATAATTTAATATATGAAGAAATAATAATAATAAGACAGCAGTTCCACCCTCTCTGACTTCAATGAAGAGAACCAGATGATGATTAGTATAGTAGATCATAGCCACAATCTATAAGGATGATCTGTACCAAATTAGGATAATGTTTGGGCCAAATGGTCTTCTTTCTTTGAAGGGTTTATTTGACTGCCTTGATGTTGATTGAAGGTCCCCTTCAGAATGAGGAAAAGAAAGTCAATGATTTTTCTACAAAGCTCCTAGGCTTCCGAGTTCAAGTATTGAAATTGAGAGTAAGCCGGGTAAAATGAATATGATAATGAATCGAGATCAAGGTACCAGTTGAGAGAGAGTTATGAGGAGGTCGCGGGAATCAGGATAATTTGTGTGTGTGACATACTGATCACAGACTGAGTGACATACTAAAGAAATAGAAGAAAATAGAAAAAGAAAATAAAGACAAGAAAATAAAGAAATACTACAAGTAGAAAGAAGATGTATAAATATGTTCAATAACATATTCAACAATGTTCCCATCTGCCACTTTCAGGCCAAAAGATGGTTTTCTTGTAGTTTTTCCCCAAGGCGTCTGCAACAGTAAGGATTTCCTCCCTAGTATCCGGATGGAAGCCAAGAGATGCCTGGAAGGCAAAAAGGAACAGCCTACCAAGTATGACCTCCGACCCGCTTAATACCAAATATGACAGCAGAGCCAATACCTTTGCCACTTCCGTCATTTCTTTCTCCAACACCCCTTTGACCACACATTTAAAACCTCCTAAAGTCTGTGACCCAATTTTTGCCTTGTGTTGGACCAATCCCGCATTGGTTGCCAAGTTCAATGGAAGGAAATTTACCATTGAACTGCTATTGACCATTGCCCAACACCATTTGCCTCCAATCCGCATTTTTACATATCCCAAAGGGCACATCACAGCACCTCTAACTCCTAAAATTTCAGCCCCTGCATTGAGAGAACCAACCTTTGCCTCTTCTATGGGTTTTGGGTTTTCCTCTTTATTCCCCTCAAACTGCTTGAAGACTGCGGCCATCTCCTCCACCATTACTGGTGAGATTGCCGCTAGTTCATTCAAAGTTATGGAAACCGGGTGGTCCGTTTGGCAAATTCTCCTTGCTACTTCTCCGGCCCTCCTGTGGGATCCCCCTGCTTTGACTACAGCTGCCTGTTCTGGAGCTTTTGCAGGAATAGGACCATCAAGGTCCATTCTCCTCTCATTGGAGCAAACAGCTCTAACCTCCGCCAAAACTTCTGAGGGTTCCCAAGTTAAGGGAAAAGCTGTAGCTTCCTTCTTCTCCGCCGCCGCTTGAGCCAGATCTTGTGGCAAAGGTTGATCCGGAATATCCAGTATAGTTTATCCTGAAGGGTAAAAGCATTCCCTTCCATCTGTCTTAAATATCTTGCTGGGTATTTCCACACTCAGATCTTTACACAACCTTTCAAGATGACCATCTTCCTGGCAGCAATAGCATTGGAAGACGCAAGGCTTGCCTTTGTTCCTTGGCAGCACCCTTGATGGCCCCTGAGTTGGTGCATTAGACTTTGTTTTTGGTGGTTCCGGACTGTTGCGGCTGGTTTTGCTATATCTTGCTTCCAGAAAAGACGCATTTTGTTAAACATCTCCGTCATTTCAGCAATTTCCTTTGGTTTTACCAGCCTATTTACCCTTTTCACCTGCAAATCCTTCTTCCCCAAACCCTTTGGGTCTTTCTCCATAATTTCTGCTAATTCCAACTTGCCTACAACCACTGTGTGGATGTCCTTCATGTCCAGAAGTAGGGTTACCCCTCCATCCTGCGACCTACAAATTAATTTTCCATTGTAAAGCTTTCTGTGGACCCTTCTGCGCAACTTGGATCTAAGCCCCCACATAAAAGTCCTCTTGACAGAGCCAGTATTCTCCGTTAAAAATGTTTCTGCTGACAAGGTACTTCAAAATTCAATCAAATGAGGAACAATACACACCAAAGGACATCCTCAAGGAAACACCTCCTTCCTTTGATTTTTTTGTTGCAAGACGCTTGAGATCCACTTCTTGGAACCTCTGCTCCTGTGACCCCAATTTTTCCACTATTTCCCCCTGAAAATTTTCCCAATTTTGTTCTCCATAAACCTCCATATCCTCCATGTCCCGCAGATCCTCCTCATCTGGAATGAAGTTGACTATTTGCCAAACCTGGTCAATGTCATTTGCGCCTTTTCTGTTGGCCGCATTCTTGAACCATTCCAGAAATCAGTGAACATCCTCTGGACAAAACCTAACTGAAGGGTAGTCCCTTGGCCTAATTTTTGCTCCACTCCCTTGCCGCTCCTCTGACATCTCTGGTGCCGCATACATTGATTGCCCCCCCATGGCTACTCTTGGCGGCGGCTCCGCCAGACTGGTGGTTTGACGAGGAGCACTTTGATACTATGGCGCCCTACCAGTTGCCTGTTGGTGAGTTGGAAGTGAGTGAACCAAACCGGCCTCAAAATCTCCCATCATCTTAAACGTAAAAGGAAGAATAAAAGCTAAAAAAAAGGTATATCTCCGCAGACGGTATCAGGTATTATAACGGAGAAAGGACTTTCCCAGCCAGACCCCCAATTTGTGGAAAGAGATTGTGAGTTTTGTAAATTCTCAGCAAAAATCTTGCTCCAAGCTCTGGAAAGCCCACTAGCCCTTGAGTCACACTCTTGTACCTCCGCAATTCCTAATGAAACTCCGCTTCCGCACCCAAGCTGGAAACCACTAAAGCTAACTTGCAATGAAATAATAATGAAAAAGACAAACTTCCTGAAAAGCTCCGCACTTGAACTATTTCCCTAAATATGACCTCCAAGAACTCCCGCTGGTAATTACACTCCAAAGTAACAGAAGAAAAAGAATCTAACTATAATTTGCCAAAAAAAATATACTCTGGTACTCTGATAAAATGATGATGACTCAATAATCCCCAATGTTTTTTATTATATCCAATTCTCTCCCCATAATCTAATCCCCTCCTCATCTCCCCCTCAAGAAAATCTTCCTTATATATACAAAAAATAACAAAAGAATTCAAAACCCCAAATGAATGCCCCCTCTTCTCTCCGTGCATTTGGCACTGACCCGCCCTATCTACTCCAAAAAAGGAATGTAAACTGCTAATGAAAGACCCCTTTTCCCACTTCCTCTGTGCATTTGCACTGATCCTCCTTGTTAGAACTTGTAAGGCCAGAGGCCGGAAAGGATGAACGGAAAGATGGAATGATCTTATGACGCAAAGAGAAGCGGATCAGGTGGCTCAGAGGAAGGGGCACTCGGTTGAAATGAGTCAAAGAACTGATGAATGAATTTCAGTTGAGTATGACAGGATTTAAATAGTAAATACAAGCCATAGTCAACATGATCAAAATGTGGTAACATAATGAATAATAAGTAATGAATGAGAACTCAGCCAGAGAGAAACCACAATATCAGTGACACTATCAAGGACAAAAGACAAGGGATATCACAGACAGCTGAGGCGTTAATTCAAGCTGATCTGACACAGAAATCAGACATCAAGTTAAGAGAGAAGATGATAAGGAAGGAGGTTCTTAGAGTCATGAAAACAATATAAGAACTAGTGACTCAGGGTTCTTAGACTAAAAGAGTTTGATCAGAATTATATGACATGCTACTCAAACTAGCATTCTTCCAGACATGTTCATAACTCAACCTTGAAATATACAACCAAAGATGACAACTGATTAGAGCAGTAAGAGGAGTTAAAGACCATAGCACTACTACTTTTATGAAGTCACACTAAGGTTGAATAATGAAGAAAAAATGAGTGTAATTGGTTTAACGGTTGAAGGTCTTAAGCGTGAGCAGAAAAATACCAGAATTCCAACACTCCTTACCAATAGTTTGATCCTTACCCAATCCAATGATTTGCAGTAGATTTGATGATCCTGTTGCCAATTCCCCCTAACATTTGAGTTGCCCCAATGCATAACTAAAAACAGATCCTTGTTGATCTTCCCTAGCGGATCACTCCCAATCCAGCATGCGGATCACTCCCAATCCCGCATGCAGCATAACTACAAATCCCCAACAACCCAAATTCCACCTCCTCAACTTTAGCATTCATTGCCCCAAAGCGCTCTGAAACCCCAGTGCATATCCCATAATTGGCCTAATCCATACTTCTTAGCTTTGATCACTTGCTTCTGCATGAGTAAACCCACAGACGCGGAGGGAAAGTTATGTTTGACCACACAATGTCCGCAAAAGGCAAAAAATACGGCCCATTCTTGTCATTGTGCCCCCAAAAAGCCCGCACCGCACCAATGCTGAGCCCTTAGCTAATGCACTCCAGAGTGGACAGGCCGCCAATGCGGTTCTCTGAGCCTATTGTGCTGCCAACTTCCAACCACTGATGAGCTGCTCCAATTCAAATTTCCAGTGCTGAGCCTACTTGCCTCCATGTCTATAAATAACAACCACACCAGATGCATCCACCTCTCAAGGTTCTACTTCTCAGAACTCTCCTAGCTCTTCTGAAGACACTGCTGAGCTTCCCTCAGAATCCTTGGCCAATCCACACTACACCTATGTCCCATTGTATGACAAAGCCCCTAATGAGGTTGGCTCCAGCATTTCAGCTGAGAAAATCCTCCCAACCAAATGCTGGCTGAGAGCCAACTTAATCTTTTTGGAACCCTCTTTCATCTCCAAGGCTTGAAAATCTAATGATTGGGAAGGTTGGAAGGCAATTCTTGAAAATGAGCAAGACAACTGCAAGCGCTGTAGAGAATCCAAGGGATAATGGGAGTATTTAGCAAATTGCTTGCTGGCAGTCACTAGAAGGGGAATTTAGTTTACTACTACTCTTGAATAGATAGAGGTAAACTAAGTTTTTTTTTTGAATTGCCTGCCCTTATGAACTATTATAAGTCTTCACAATAATTTTTTAATTAATGTCTGGTTTTCTTTGGAGTTAAAATAGGTCTCTAATCAGACCTAGATTGATTAGTAATAGAAATTTTTATTAAGGAATTTGAAGACTATTCAAAGTTGGATTTGATTATTTGCAAGCTTCCACCAATTAATAATCAAGAAATTTTGACTTATTCTGACTATTTTTCCAAATTCAAATTAAAGGATTAAGGGTTGACTAAAAGTTATTTAATCAGTTGAAGGACCCAAAGATGGGTTTTCCCACAGGGATCTGGGCGGAAAACAAGCTTGGTTGGTTGTTATTTTGTGATCTTCCTTTAATAAATTTAATAATCACAAATCAGGGGTTTTTCTTTCTTAATAATAGGTGCTGAATAACAGGTCTTTTCTCAAGAACCCTTCTTCAAGAACACCTGGGGTTGGTTCAAATGGTCAATGATAATTTTGGGTATGATCCTTCATTTCCTTTTCAATTGATTCTGGTTCACTGATAATCTGGTGCTAGGTAGGTTGGGCATAAGCCAGGGTCATTGGGGTAGATGCCATGCTTGGGGGCTTATGCTATGCTAGACAATTTGGATAGGACAAAAGAGCCCGCCTTAAATAAAAAAAATACTTCCTCAGGGGATCCTCAGGGCTCCGCTGAGTGCTTTTCTGAGCCTATCTCTGAACTTTTGAAGCACAGGAGGGTACAGTTACATGAGAAAGGTAATTCTGGTGAGAAAAAATGTAAATCAAACCAAGAGATAACTGTATTTTTTAGTATAATTTTTGATATTCAGGATAAGATATAAGATAATGGATAAGATTGGTGAGTTTTGGAAGCTTCTGAGTGATTATCTTGTATAAAAATGATGCAGAAGTTCTTTGCAGCTTGAGTTAATTTTGCTGGTTGGGAAAAGCATGAAACATGCTTGGTAGCTGCAAGCCCTCCTTGGTAACTGATGTTGTATAACTTGTATGGTTGAAGTGGTGGAAAACTACTTTTTGGGTGTTTCTGAGGAAGCTTCTGAGCCCTTTCCATGCATAAAAGGTTTCAGGAACTACCTGCATGCTGTTTAAATGGAATTAGCTGTAGAGATATGGGGTATGCTGTTTTACCGCATGCTTCCTTGGGTGACTTGAGAGTGTGGCTTGCAGGTGTTGTATGGTTGATATGGAGGCAAAATGAGTATCAGAGTGCTTCAGAGGAATGTTCAGAGGCCTTATATGGTGTTTAAATTTCCAGAAAAGTCATGTGTACTGAGTTTTTATTGCTGGTTGGTGAGAATTGAGATGTACTTGGCTGCATAAGCCTCTACTTCTGTTGGTGGATGTATGAGTGTTGTATGGTTGGATTGGTGGAAAAATGAGTATCAGAGTGATTTAGAGGATGTTTCAGAGGCCTTATCTGGTGGTGAAAGTTCCAGAAAAGTCATCTGTACTGATTTTTTATTGCTGGTTGGTGAGAATTGAGATGTGCTTGGCTGCATGAGCCCCTAATTTTGTTGGTGCATATATGTGTGTTGTATGGTTGGAATGGTGGCAAAATGAGTATCAGAGTGCTTCATAGGACGGTTCAGAGGCCTTATCTGGTGGTGAAAGTTCCAGAAAAGTAATGTGTACTGAGTTTTTATTGCCGGTGGGTGAGAATTGAGACATAATTGGCTGCATGAGCCCCTACTTCTGTTGGTGCATATATTAGTGTTTTAAGGTTGGAATTGTGGAAAACTGAGTATCAGGGTGCTTCAGAGGAAGGTTCAGAGGCCCTTAATTTTACTGAATGATCCAGAAAGGTAGTGTAACTTGGTTTCATAGTACTGGTTGTGGTGTAACATTGGTACTGGTATGTTTTAAGTCCTGCTGGTATGGGTATGTTGTTTTGTTGGGTGTTTATTTTAATAAAAATCTTTTTCCATCAGATATTCAATCAATCTTTTATTTATTACTCCTTGTGAAATAATCCAGCCTGTGCCAGGTGTTGGTTTTTTTGTGACAGGTGTTTGATATGGTTGAAGGGGATTATCTGGTGATGGATTTAGGGCCTTGAGGTTGGTTTGAGTTCAGGGTATAGTTTATGAGGGTTTTGGAATTGATTTTTACGGTTAATTTGATAAAAGGAAAAATAAAAATGAGTCTGATGGCTATATGACAGGTTTGGTTTACCACAGCGCCACCAAGTATGGAAAATTATCCCCAAACCAGCCCACTGTTGCAAACTGGACACCACCTGAGTCCTGAAGTCCAAGTACAGGTTCAATGTCAAATTCATTAAGAAGAAAGACAGGTTGTGTGCTTGCAGTTTTTGGCAAGTGGAAGGGATCAATATAATGAAAATTATGCCCCCACCAGTCACTTAGGTTCTATCTGTATCCTTCTCAGTCTTGTGGCCTCCTTTGATCTTGAAATCCATCAAATGGATGTGAAGTGCGCCTCTCTCAATGGCAAACACCAAGAAGAACTCTTGATTAAATTCCCTGAAGGCCTTGACATCAAAATCCCTCCCCAAAACGTGCTAAAACTCTTCAAATCACTATATGACTTGAAAGAAAGCCCCCAATGTTGGTATTCAGCCCTCTCCTCCTTCTTTGCATTATTAGGCTTCCAGGCAACCAGGGTTGATCCCTGCATGTTCATCAATCCTGATCCTGAAAAGCTTTGCTTGGTTTACGTACATGTGGACAACTTAATTAACGGGGATACCAATCTAGGAATAAGGGCCTTCAAAAGTCAAATCAAGGAAAAATTTGAGATGGAAGATCTTGGAGAATGTAAGTGGGTTCTTGTTATGAGGATCTATTGCAACAGGGAAGCCCAAACCATTAAAATTCATCAAGATTGCTATATTGACAATATGCTTGAGGAATTTGGCATGAGATACTGCAAGCCAGCCTCAACTCCTCTGCCGCCAGGCGTCTCCTTTTGTCAGCCTGACCCCTCTTTCAACTATCCCGGGGCGGTGGGCCTCCTAAACTACCTGTTACAGTGCACTTGACCTGACCTAGCAATTGTCTGGAGTTATCTCTTGCAATTTCTCAACTCCCCCACCATCACTCACCAACAGCAGTTCTCTCATGTGCTGTGCTACCTGAAACTGACCAGGAACCATGGTATCACCTTGGGAGGACAGATAACTCAGCCTTAACCCTTGTTGCCTACTTTGAATCAGATCATGCTTCTAGAATTGATTGGCTGCCTTTCACAGGAATTGTGCTTATGCTCCAGGGCCCCATCATGTGGCAGTGCTCAAAACAGGCCATCACCGCCTTTTCCACCACTGAGGCCAAGCATCAATCCTTCTCTGAATCAGGACAGGATCTTCTATGGGCCACCAAGCTTCTCTCTACTTTTGTAACCCTCTGTCATTGGGCCCTCAATCCAACCTCCCTCTACTGCAACAGTCAAGGTGCTATTGCTCTCCTAGAAAATCCCCTTTATCAAAATCACACCTGTCATATTGATGTACAACTTCACTGGCTCCAACAACATTTGAGCAAGGGCAATTTACAACTAAAATATGTTCCCACCAATGAAAATGTGGCCAATGGCCTGACAAAAATCCTCTCACAGCAACTCACTTTCCAGTTCCAAGACTATCTTTGACTGACCTCCCTTGAGAACGTTTAGCAAGCAGGGGGGGGTGTTGTGATATGGACATAGACCCAGCTTGATCAGCCAGGGAGCAAACAAGGACCAAACAGAGACCAAGCCATTAGACCTAATAGCAAACCTGAGCCAATATCTTTGTAACTAAATTAGGTTTAATGGAGATCCTGTACCTACTATATCACCACTTTGTACTCATCTCTCCTCTTCTTTTCCTCACTTGCATTTTTCTCTTCCATTCTTACCTGCTTACCAGGTATTTCTTTCTCATCACTTGTTCCCTCTCCCTGGTCCCAAGACCTGTCTATTCACTCCACTATCACTTGTGCTGGTGCTCTTCAATAGGTCTGCACTTCTTCCTTTCCTTCTCCTGTTTCCTCCCATTTCATAATTGTCTGCTGTCTCTACAATCCACTTCCACTTTCCATGCTTGCAATCCAACTCACTTGCGTTTTTCTCTTCCATTCTTACCTGCTCACCAGTTGTTTCTTTCTTATCACTTGTGCCTGTTCCCTGGTCCCAAGACCTGTCTATTCACTCTGCTATCACTTGTTCTGGTGTTCTTCAATAGGTATTTCTTCCTCATCACTTGTGCCCACTCCCTGGTCCCAAGACTTGTCTATTCACTCCGCTATCACTTGTGCTGGTGTTCTTCAATAGTGAATTCCTCTGGTTTTGAGAGCCCACTTGTAACCCCAACAACATAGCCATGTCCACTTCTAACATTGTGTTTCCAAATCTTACCACCAGTTTTCTGTATTTTTCTCCTCTCTTGTTCCCTCCCCCACTACCCTCCCTTCCCCTCTTCCTTCTTTTTCTTCTTCCTCCTTGTATTGATATTTTGAATCAGAGGTCAGCAGATGGGGCTGGATTGTTAGGCCCCCAGAATACTTGTAATCTCCCTATTTTTCATTTTGCATATGCATAGTGGCCAGTGAAAAATCCAAAATCCACTCAAAAAGACAAAAAAAAGGAAAGGATGGGGAGCTATTTGTGGGAAAAGAACATATTCAAATACATACCTCCGTTTTATATAAATTTTCCATGCAGGATATTTAACTTTGCCATGCGGGGGTTGGAGCCAGGGAGTCAATCGCTCACTTAATGAACCCTGCAAGGTTTATTGGGAGGCGCCAAAGATCCTACGGTCCTCTCTACGGCAAGCCAACGTCTACTTCAGGGCCAACCAACTGGATCAGGCTTTACAGAACCCTAAGTTTCATGGAGCCCTGGCCTCTTTCCCATTACACTGGGGCTGGTTCAATCAAGGATTGTCAAACCTCCTTTTTTGACAACTTACATGTGACTCTCACCCATGCGCTGCAGCTAGATCCTACCCTTGTTATTTTCTTTTCTCTCTTTTCCCTCCATACATTTCTTTCCCCTTTCCTGCCCTGTTTCTCTTGTTGTTAGCTTAGTACTCTCACTTTTATTTTCCATCTCTTTTACCATTTTAGGAACTGTTGTTAACCTGCACCCCTGGTCTGCTGGGTGTACTTGTCACTTAAGATTTGTAGTGTGCAATGCCATAGGGAAAATTACACTTGAAAAAAAAGATGTCTCACAACTGAGTTGCAGAAAGAGGAAAATCAAGACCAAATTTGAAAATGAAATGAAATCATATTTGAAGTCAAGTCAATTGTTGGGGCACTATGACAACTTTTTCCTAAAGTAGGTCCTGTCTTTTTGGTGAATTATGCACAGACCATGATAGTGCAAAAAGCGTTTGGAGTTTGAATTCCAACAGAGAAGGCTGGGCTCACTGCTGGCCTATCCTATTGTGTGTTTGGGATCCTCACCTTCTCACACAGTCACAATGTCTAATCAAGCACCCACAATGGCCTGGGTGAGTTACCTCTTGAGCCAGCTTTACCAATGCCCTCTATCAAGGTGAAGCGGCAAGCAGGCTGCTCCATATGTAGTAAGACCTTCAAATAAGAGTTTGGATTGCCAACTTTACAACACCCGGCCAACGCTCGACAAGGTATGCAGGTGCTACCATCTCGTCTACCTCACATTGGGCCAACCAAACTGATCACTGGCTCTTCCTCTGCCTTCTATACTCAACTTTTCACTAGTTTGCTCTTTTTTCTATCTCAAGTGTTTCATCCTGATCTATCATCAGCTGTATTTACATTGGAAAGTCAATCATGAAATAGAATCAGAGGACATCTGTGACTTGGTTTACTGAGATATACAGCAAGTTGATTTGCAGCTGGATACATATCTATATATGTATTTTCTGTGTTGATGAGTTTTAACTTGAGATTTTGATGGGTCCACTGCCTGAAATTCCAAGAAGGGTTTTTTATCTCTATATTGGTCCAAGCTACCAAATGTGGATGGCGGGACCCAGTGGTTTTGGCCCCAGGATGGGCTGACTTAGTTGGGAAATGTACTTATTTATTTATTATAGCCCACGGGTCCAGATCCACATGAGGCGCATTGTGGGTGCTCTGGGCATTTATATAATACCTTCATAAATATTAAATATTGACATGAATGCACTCCATTTACTGTTAGTTATTGTTAATTATTGTCAGGTATTGTTAGTTATTGCTAGGTATTGTTAGTTATAGTATATGGCTGTAGAGTAATAAAGGAGCGCGGAGAACCAGGAGGGTGTGGATACTTCAATCCAAGAGTACCTAAGAATTAGCTTAAATTCAAGATCCTGAGTTGAACTCTAGTGAACATGATTGTTACTACACTCTCAACCTCAGCTTCAGTCTCACTCCCCTACTATTGCATAGTCTCATACTCTCATCCTTTGAGGCTCTCCTACTCCTCCTTTATCTATTCCTGCTCATCCATCTGTCTCAGTCCATCTCTTCACTTCTGCTTTCCATCTCTTCAATCTTCAATCTCTCAAATATGTCTTGTGTGCCTGGTGAGGTCTCAACTTCTTTATTCTATTCCATATGGTCACCAAGAGTCTGACTTATAATAACAGTCTACTTCTCAGTCTTGTCTGCTTTCCTATTGTCCTGCTCATCCATAGTCCCTATTTCTCTTGATGTCACAATCCTCTAGGCCTGATGTTGGTATTCCTATACTTGATGAATCTCCTCATGATGATGTTGTTAATCCTGTTTCATTTCTCAGTTCTCAGTTTCTAGTGTTACCAATCTCAAATAACTAATATGGTTAAAAGCCAAAGTTTGCTCTCAATCATTGCTCCAATAAAGACACTACAAAGAAACTGGGAAATGGCGGCTTCCAAAGGATTCCAATAGGCCATGATGAAGACTGCTCTGGATAAAATTCCAAGGCTTAGTGAGGACAACTATGGTGTCTGGAAAGACAAAATGGAAGCCATACTAGACGTATGAGGATGTGCAAAAGCCATAAACAAAAAATATGAAATCCTAGAGAAAAACATCAACAACAAAATCAAACTCCTTATAATATGTAGATTAGAACCCTCAAGTCACAACAATATCATAACATCAAAAAACAAAAATTCCACTAAGCTACTCTGGAAGGCCATAATAGACAAATATTCATCATCTCAGGCATCAAACAGGGCAAGAATATTCAACAACTTCCTATATATAAGTTTCAAATCAGACAAGATAGAAGAATTCATTACAAGGACAAGAGTATTTCTAAAGATGATGCTCAAAGTTGGCATTACTCTACCAAAAAAATACTTTCCTATCTCATCCTCTTCAAATTCCCCAAAAACATGAAGCAATTCAAGAGACAAATTATGAACACAGACAAAGAACTTTCAGTCAAATATGTACTTAATCATCTCACACAACTCAATAACAAATCTAAGGCACAAGACACCCAAGATCAACAAAACAATCAAACAGAAATTGCATTGACAAACACAAAAACATCTACTGCAAACTCTAACAATGGAGAAAGACAAAGATGCTCAGAATGCTTGCAAAACCCCCAACAAGACAGACTACACACCGTTGACGGCTGCTGGCATCTCCATCCCAAGCTGGCTCCAGACTGGTGGAAAGAAGATCAGGCAAAATGGAAGGTTCAAAATAAAAAGATGAGCGCCTCTGCTCATTATCTGGCACTCCTCACAATGTGGATAGACCAGGGCAATCCAAAATCCAAGTTCATACTTGACAGCAGAGCCTCTCTCCACATGATCAACAACAGCAGATACTTCAATGAAATGTTGAAATGTGAGGGCAAACATATTAAAACACAAAAAGAAGGTGCGGAGCTTCAAATAAAAGGTAAAGGCACGGCCATCTTTGTGTGGCAAGACTTTACCTTAGAATTGTCAAACGTGTTCTATGTACCAAACTTAACAATCAATTTATTGAGCGTGGGAGCACTGAATAAAGCCAGTTTCACCCTGAGAGGAGAGAAGGAAAAATTCCGAATCTCCAAGGATGACCGACCTTTGTTTGGAGGAAGGATAACCAATAATCTCTACACACATGAAACACCAAAACTTATCCATTCCAACCCAAAGCTAGCAAACGTGGCCATGTCTTATGAAGACAATCTCATGGAGATCCACTGCAACCATGGCCATGCCTCTATTTCTTGACTGGAGAAATTTGTCAAACACATTCCAGGGGACGTCAAGGAAAGTTTGAATGCATACATTGTATTAAGAGTAAGATTACAAAGGTCCCTTTTAAGGAAACCTCTAAAATAGAAACTCAAAACTTCAACAGAATACACTTGGACCTCATGGAACCGCTCAAACCTCAATCAAAGAAAGTAAATTGATTCATTTTGACCCTAGTTAACAGCACATTGGGGTATATTGGGGCATTCCCAATGGTATTGAAAGACAAAACCCTGGAAATAGTAATGGACATATTAGAGAAAGAACATAAAAGGAGAGGACATTACCCAACAGATGTCTGCTCAGATGGAGGTTCTGAGTTTGTAAATCAAAAACTCAAGGCGTTCTACAAAGCCAGGCACATTTTTCAAATTGTATCCAAGCCATATCACCTGGAACATAACGGAAGGGTAGAACGGGCCAATAGGACAATGGTAAAATCAACCAGGACCATCCTGAAGGACGCAAGACTCCCAGCCAACTTATGGAACAAGGTTATCAAGGAAAGCACTCTCATGCTAAATCAAATCTGCAAGGATGGATACAAGGAATCACCCTGGTTTAGAGTCCATGGCTACAAACTACCACCAAACTTCCTGAAACCAATTGGCAGCCTGTGTGCTTTTCTGGTGTCAAGGAGGGAGAAAGGAAAAAAGTTTGATGAAAAAGGAGAGGAGGGAATACTTGTAGGCTTTAATCCTCTTCTACATTCTTATCAAACTCTGACCAAAACACATTCTATCATCCACACAAAGCACATTAAATTCCTCAAAATGGTAAATCCCCAACTCTCAAATCTCATCCTATAAGACAAAAAAACTATAGAGGACAAGATGGAAGAAGATAATACAAACTCCCTCTTGAATTGCTCCCCAGGCCCTTCAATATCTAAGAACTCACCAGCATACACAGAATACCGTGATCCTGTTGAAGACTTATCTTCCCCTGAGTCCAAAAAAGAATCCAACTGAAACTCAATGTCTTCAGAGGAAAGAAGCAAAGAAGTCTAGTCAGGAAACTCAACCAGTCATTCTCCACCAGGTCAGGTCAACCAGCAACCTCATAGATTGGAAACGTCACAATCAATTCAACCTCCAAGAGTGAGAACTCTTAGAGATCAATCTTCCATACAACCTCCGCAAAGGTACGGTTTCTTCCACTACTACAAGCCAAAGAGCTACAAGGATGCTGTAACTTGTGAAGAAGGGAGTAAATGGATAAGCGCCATGAACACAGAACTAGGCTCAATTGAATTCTTAGAAGTATGGGAAGATTACAATGGAGCAAAACCACTAAATCCTCTCTGGACAGTGTGGACGTACAAGCTCAAGGAAAACTGCCACGGAGATCCTGTCAAATATAAGGCAAGACTTTGTGTGCAGGGCTTCAAGAAAATAGAAGGATTGGATTAGTATGAAACTTTTGCCCCAATGGGTAAATCCTCTACCTTACGCATGCTACTGGTATACGCACTAAAATCATCTCAGGCAGTACAACATTTTGATGTCAAAAGCACATTCCTACACTCAAAAATGGAAGAAGAAGTAATCATCAGAACACCTAAAGGATCAAACCGCAAATCTCAATTCCTCAAATTGAAGAAATCCCTTTATGGGCTGAAACAATCACCTAAGAATTGGTACAAAACATTGACCAATTGGTTTGAAGAGATTGGGTTCCACAAATCCAAATGCAATCCATGTCTCTACTTGTTGAAGGATGGTCAATCACAGCTTTTATTTCATGTAGACAACCTAATTCTGGTTGGTGATGGGCAGGGGCTTGAACAGATATTCCTGAACAAATTTGATGGGTCAGTAAGCAGAAGTCCAGATACCCTTCTAGGCATGAGAATACAAGTAGAATCCAATAGAATACTACTAAGTCAACCAAATCATATTCAACACATTCTCAAAGAGCTAGGGCTGTGCAACTGTAAAGACTCAACCATGCCACTCACCCAGAATTTGAAACTCAAACCTGAAATCAACAAAGAACATGAAGCTTTCAAAGCTCTGAACATAAACTATCAATCAGCAATTGGGATGCTCAACCATATAGCCTGTTACACCCAACCGGACATCAGCTTTGCAGTATCAAGCCTAGCCAGATTCTCAGTCAAGCCAGGAATCACACATTGGAACAAGCTCAAGAAGACCTGGAAATATCTTAAATCCACCAGGAACTGCTGTCTACAGCTCACCTGCCAACCCGGATCTGATTCTCTACAAGTTTACTCTGATGCCTTGTGGGCAGATGATCCAGACACATGCAAATCTCAAACAGGATACTTGTGCATTTTTTTTGGCAGTCTCATCTCCAGGAACAGCTGCAAACAAAGAAATATAACATGGTCCTCAACCAAGGCAGAACTTAACGCTCTGGTTGACTCATATCACAAGGCAACATGGATTAAGTCTCTCTTGAAAGATATCTTCATCATATCAGTAGAAACAATTCAACTAAACATTGACAATAGTGGGTTGGAAGATAAAATAAGAAAGTTTGGCTCAAACTCAAAAACAAGACACTTAGACCTAAAAACAAAAGGGATGAGGGAAGAAGTGAGGGCCAACAACATCAACTTAACGCTAGTGAAATCTTCCAACATGATTGCAGATCCATTAACAAAAGCGGCATCCGCACAAAGTATTTCTCTTCTATCTTCTTTCTTTTCCTCAAGTCAAAGCAAGTCTAAATAACTGTGGTATCTCATCGGGCATGGAGGAGTGTTAGGTATTGTTAAGTATTGTCAGATATTGTTAGGTATTGCTAGGTATTGTTAGTTATAGTATATGGCCGTAGAGTAATAAAGGAGCGCGGAGAACCAGGAGGGTGTGGATACTTCAATCCAAGAGTACCTAAGAATTAGCTTAACTTCAAGATCCTGAGTTGAACTCTAGTGAACATAATTGTTACTACACTCTCAACCTCAACTTCAGTCTCACTCCCCTACTATTGCATAGTCTCATACTCTCATCCTTTGAGGCTCTCCTACTCCTCCTTTATCTATTCCTGCTCATCCATCTGTCTCAGTCCATCTCTTCACTTCTGCTTTCCATCTCTTCAATCTTCAATCTCTCAAATCTGTCTTGTGTGCCCGGTGAGATCTCAACTTCTTTATTCTATTCCATATGGTCACCAAGAGTCTGACTTATAATAACATTCTACTTCTCAGTCTCGTCTCCTTTCCGTTCGTCCTGCTCATCTATAGTCCGTATGTCTCTTGATGTCACGATCCTCAAGGCCTGATGTTGGTATTCCTACACTTGATGAATCTCCTCATGATGATGTTGTTAATCCTGTTTCATTTCTCAGTTCTCAGTTTCTAGTGTTACCAATCTCAAATAACTAATAGTTACCGAGCGGAATATCCGTTTCTTTATCAGCCAGATCGCATTCATGATCGCAGCTGTACGATTTGTTCTGGCCAGCCCGAGACCACAATCGATGCGAACCGAGGGAACACCGAACGATGGCATTCATCCAAAGTGAAGGCTGGTGATGGGATCGTCTTGCCAAGTCGGGACACGGGGGGCTCGTTCGCTCTTGCGAAGCGTGTCGAGAGTAGCCTCCGCCGAAGAGGGTCAAAAGTGGGTAGTGGCGCCTGAGCTCCACCAAAGCTTGATAAACTTGGACGTATTGCAAATCTATATGTAATAAGTGTATCGATGTGCTTCAAGTGTGGAGGTGCAGGTGAAAAGGGCTGGACAGGTGACCGAAGCTGATTGATTAGCAGGTCCTCAGCCAACCACCTGCACCATAAATAGGCATGTGAGCTATCACCGAGTCAGAACTTTGAACCAAATACACAAGTCAAATGCTACGTCGGTCATATGGATGTACTTAGATATTTATGTACATGATACCCAAGTATCATCATGAATATGTAATTGTGCATTTTATTCAGTCTCGATTGCAGAAACTATTCCAGGTGAAGGCATCGACACCAATGTGCAGTGCGATCGTTTCACATTTTTTTTTTAAAAAAAATGCATCGACACACCGTCCGCCTGATCAGTTCAGCCAACCACCGTTCCTGAGCTCTTGACATGAGTAGCACCTTTGGGCTTATGTCTAGGCATATGTAATACTTGTTTAATTTATTTTTCATTTTGGCAGGCTTCACTTCAGGTTTGCCGAAGAGGTGTTGCTTGAACTGTCTTCGAAACCCATCTTGCCATCTACGTTCGCACCTTGAATGCTCGCCGCAGCTTCAATGCAGCCATCCCAAAGAAGCCGAGAAGAGCAGGTTGATGCATTGATAGTAGATCACAAGACATAGCCAGCTGCCAGCCTTCTCGTTGCAGACGGGGTCGCGATATTTCTACTTCCAGATCTTATGGTCATCACCGTATCCTGGTCACATCACGCTAGTCTATAAATACTTGACTTTCCGGGTCTCTCTCCGAAATCCATTCGCTATCCTTCCCCATTTGTTAGATCATCACGCTAAAAATACCTGCACTCAATATGGCCTACCTGATAGCTTCTCCTTACGAGGTCACCTTACCCTACTCATCACTGTTCAATGTCTCTTTACGTGATTCCTCAAATCGTCTCAAAAAGTCCAGACCATCAGACTACTTTTTGAAGAAAGCTACCGCTGCCCAGGTATCTGATGCCGCCCATGAGAATCAAGGTCGCCCCAGCTCCCATGACGCCTGGCTTGACCCTTGCGCGCCAGCCTTGAGCGATAGCGAGGATGAAGCGATTCCCAAATCATCGACGAAGGTGCCCACGGCTTTGAAAGCAAGGCTGAGGTTCTCTAGGTTCAGGCGAATCGCTTTCAAAGCCTTTACTCCCAGATCCGATGGTACGGGTCACAAAACGAACATCGTCTCCACTACAGAGTTTGTCTACCGTCAAGATCACATCAGCCAGTCTGATGGGCATAGCTCCGATCGGCCAAATACCCGCAAGCGCACAAGAATTTTCAACTCTCTAAAATTTAAGTCAACTGGTTCAAGAAAGCATGTTAAAAAGATGATGATCGTACTAAAGGACCGAATCAGCGCGTCCAGCCCACCTGAAAAACACCCCAAGACTTGGGAGGAGTATCACTACCTATATGCCCATGTGCGTATTATTCCATAAGCAAGCTGCGTTTTCTCATTCTGCAGATTCCATAAGTTTCGTGATTGCGCACCCCGCACAATGCCGAGGCCATTTGGCTGCCTGGGCGTCTACCGTGTCGATGATGAACTTGTGCGACAATTCACATTATTTATGATCGTTGCTGATCAATACAGATGTGAATCATTTCTCACCACACAGGAACAAATCAATGTTCATCATCCTCCTCTGCCGCCCATGGACCCGGCGAAGGAGGGAGAGGCTCCGTCGGCATTCCAATCAAGATTTTACAGTGCTCCTCCTCCACTGAACGAACGAGCACGACAATTGGCACTCAACCGGCTTGGTATTCTAGGGGGTAAGCCCTTTGATGCGACAGACGAAGGCGCGGCGATGTGGATCGAGCGAGCCAAGATCGGAGATAGAATCATGGAAGAGGGCAGGGCTCCCTCAACTCTTGAGGAAAACTGGGAGCATGACGGCTCTAGTATAAATGGCGGACAGACCGCTGATCATGAGCGAAGTGTTCAGTCACCCCCAGAAACTTTAGAGCAGCATCCCGTTTTTAGAAAAATGGTCAAATTATGCCGTGGGCTATTTGGAGCACCAGTCTGCATTCTATCTGTGGGTTTTTTTTTGCTTGTCAAAGTTCTTGTACTGAAAAAATGGATTCTAACATGGCAACTGACCTTTTGTTATGCTCAATTCCAAATAGATCATTGACGATGATAGGCAGGTATTCATCGCTGAATCTGGCTTGGGAGAATTGCAACTTGGTGGATTGCGAGAAGTGACTCGGGGCATTACTTTTTGTAAGCAGACTTTTGGTGGTGCTTAGCATGAACTGGAAGACAAATCAGTTTTGTTTTACCATCCCATCCTGTTCGTCTATCATTTTTCAGGCGCCCATACTATACTCAGTGGCCGGAAGGGATTCGCTGTCCTCGATAGCCATAAGGATTGGCGATTCGAGAATGGTCCGCTGACCCAGGGTTACGGCATTAGATTCTACGCCGGTGTACCAGTGATGGCGCCCAACCTTGATGGAAGCGTAGAGGCTGAAGCCAACACGTGTCCAATAGGCACCTTATGCCTTTTGGATCTCAAACCGCGAGAATCCTTCAGCGTCGAAGATCGGAAAAAGCTGGTTTATTTGGCCGAATACGCGCGAAGAGAAATCGAAACCTGGTTTGTCAAAAAGATGGATTATAAGATGCAACGTTTGGCAAGCAGTCAATCCACATGGACCCAGGCGATACAAAGCGTTAATAGTTCCCAAGGTGACCGGCTAGAGACACTTGAATCTGAGTCTCCCCCTAAGCAGTCCGCCTCCAGAAAAGTGATCCATCTGGGTCCCATCTCTATCCCAACGACTTTGTCTACAGCTTCAAGCAATGCACCATCCAAATCCGGGCCAACATTGTTCGAAGATCTTGACTCGGTTTTGAAACCCAAGATGCGGAAAGTGTTCGACCTTGCCACCAAGCTAGTCGGAGACACATTGGACCTCTCGTTAGTCTATCTAACTGCAGTCATTCCCTACGAGGAATCAAATCAGCTTGGTTGTACGAAGATCATCTCGGGACACAATCTGCCCGTCCCGCTTCCAGTTTTTGATGCAGCTTTGCATCTACGAGCTCTAAGGGCCCCTGAGGGTGGGCTTCTATACCAGAATCCAAGCACAAAAGAATCCGAAGAAGCATCTCTGCAACCAAAGAATACTTCCCCCGAGCTTAAGAACGAAAATACGAACCCTTATGCATCTGCGATGATTATGGCTGTTGGTACCGAAAGCGCTCGTGGTGGTGGGTTTGTTCTAGCGGGTTATACAAGTGATTCTAAGAGGGTTTTCGGTGCAGAAGATGTTGCCTTTATGAAGCAGTTTGCTCAGGAATTGTCGAGGTATACAACCAAATTGCCACTTTGAGCTCAATCACGTGATCCGGGGTTTGTGGCCACTAGTTATGAAGAGTCCCAAACCTTCATTCATAACTGGACAAATAATTCTCTTCATCATAGTCTCGGCTTGGTCTCGATGCCCCACGAACGGCCTTGCCATCTTGCTGCTTACTCATATTTCTCTTTCATCTATGAATTGCCACCGCTGAAGAAGCCGATGTATCGTGTACTTCACTACAATGTGATGCTCTTTTAATCAATGCCAGCTTTTCTTGTTTAATCATCTTCTTCAATTTACTCATCAAGATATAATATGCTAGTTAATCGTGGGCAAGGACAAGAGACGACGAAACGATTTTTCGTCTTAGATTTGTGCTAGGTCAAAAAATCCTGGATTTTCTCCGTTCAGGATCTTGAAATGACACTCCTATTTCATTTTTCAGCTCATAACATCTTGTGATTCCAGGACCTGTGCCGGTGTTTGGGTCATTGCCATGAGGCTGTAGTTTTTATGACTTCAGGGAAGATTTCTACAGTAAAACATTTCACAGAAATGTTGTTACTGTTGTTGAAACATGGGGTATGGCTACATTCTTCATTGCAGGAAGGACATTAAACTCTCCCCAAGATTGATGAAAAGCAGTCTAACTTGGGGATGCATAACACCTTGCTTGCTAAATGGAAAATCTACTTCAATTTTAAAACTAATAGAGCACGCTGCACATATTTCGCGCAAAGGAGTGAGCAAGCTATAGGAAATAGTTTTAAAACCTAATATCTTCATATATTCTGACCTACTTGACCAAAGAACCCCTTCATACAACCACAACTTGAAAAAACTTCAAGGAAGACTGGAAGCTCCCAAACATACAGATCAACTACAAAGAATTTGAGTCTCAATCACCCAAAATTCTTCAACAGGGAAGTAGTCCCCATGACTGATTTTCAAAACTTTTGGAATACTCATCTCAATCATATCAAGACCTAGTCAAACCAAAAAGGAATCAAAATCAATCAAAATTAGTTCTAATTATTGCTGGTACCACCAGATCTGAAGATTTTCATTGATTCATATTTGTACTTTTTGATATTCCTAGAAGATATGGATTGTATCAATTGCATAAATTCATTTCAATCCCCCCCCCCTCAAAAAATCCAAAAATATCATGTTTCTTTGCAAGCAAGGAATTTAAATATGAGGTAAAATTTTGAAATAAAACTCATCCTTTGCAAGAAAAATAGGAAAAATGATAAAAAATTAATTTCCCTTCACAGAATGGAATATTTCCAGTAGAATATGAATACCTAGGTACCAAACATAAAAAACATAGAAAGATGCTACATGTACCTATTCTATGAGGGGAACTCAAATAGTTTTAACTATTTCAACTAAGATATGGTCAAATATAAAAATACTCCTAAGAAATATGAAAAAAGATTTCTTTGACAAAAATCCAAGATTTCTGATGCAATGTAAATGCCTTTGTACCAAAAAAAAAAAATAGAATAATGCTATATACAGCTATTCTTTGAGGGGAACTGGAATATTTCAAAATATCCCAACAAAGAATGCCTTGACTAAACTGATAATAACAAAGTAAAAATCCATTTCTTTCATTATAGTTTATTACTTATCTCTGATGGAATGTAAATAAATTTTTGATAAATACATTAAAAGTTCAGAGAAAGTCTTAATATGTCTATCTTATCAGATAAACTAAACTTTGTGGCAATATCTTTTTCATTTTTTATTTTGATGAACTTTTTTGAAAATATTTGAATTCCTCTCTGAAAACAGTTACATGGAGATTTTTTTTTATGAATTTGGTATAGAGCCATCTACATTCCATCAGAAAAATTCAATTTTATTCAAGAATTTTTGATATTTTGTTTAATATTCTTTTACTTCTTCAATTCTTGGTTGATAAATTTCCACATTTTTGTATACGCCTCATTTATAAGGTTTGTTCACAAATTTTGATGATTCCTTTTATTTTCAAAAAAGGTATATACATTCCATTAGAAATATCAAGTTTTATTCAAAGCATATTTTTTGGAATTTCTTTGGTCATTCTTGCACTTGATGGAGTTTCTTTTGGAATTTTTAATAATATTTTAATTCCTCTCATTGAATAGGTGCTTGTGAAAAATTCTCATGTTAATTTATGTTTTCTCAAAATTTATTTACAATCCATAAGAAATATTAATTTTCATTCAAAGAAAGGGATTTGGATTTTTTTCATTGTTATTATGTTACTCAATCAATTTTTTGTTGAAATATTTCAACATACTTTAATTCCTCTCAAAGTAAAGCTGTATGTATAATTCTTCTGTCTTTTGTTTTTGGTGCAAAGTTATTTATATTCCATCATAGTCTTAAATTTTTATCAAAGAAATCTGTTTTTGATCCTTTTGATGATTCTTTTTGTACTTGATGGTGTTTCTGTGGCCCACAAAAAAATAAAAACTTCAAAATTACTAATTACACACACTGATTTCAAATAAGGGTGTGATTATAGTTATCTTTTACTGAATTAAAACCTTCCAAACTGTTTCCACACTTCAGGAAGGCAGTTAAACCTCACATTTTTCCCAATAAAAAACAGCATGAATATAGACATTTAAGGTTTTCAAAAACTTTTAACATTTGAAGGAGTGCCTGGACTTTTTGAACACACCATTTGAGGATTTTTTTGGCCCCCCAAGGCTGGAAAACTTAATTTAGGCCTTTGGGGGATAAATTGAGTTCTCTAGATCCCCCATGGGGTCTAACTAGTGTAGAATTTATCAGAGAATCCAAACATGGTTACCAATTGAGTTTATGTAATATCTGAAAATTTAATAAATATCCATTTTTTGCAAGGAACTCAAATCCAATCCCAGATTTTTTTAAAAAAACTTCGTGAAATATTAGAAAAATAAGAAAAATTATTAAAACTCATTTCTTTACATAAAATGGATCATGTCCAGTGGAATATGAATACCTTCATAGAAAACGTAAAGAAAAATAAAAAAAATGCTAAATATACACCATGAAGACTTTGATTTCACTTGCTAGCAAGTGCCATCAAGTAATATCTGGTTGAAGCTCTGTACAATCTCTACTTGAAGCCATCTGAATGCTCCAACCCAGTTTTTGGTGCACATTCACTATGCATTCAAGCTTTGATAAAGCTGGATGTGAGCTTGGCTGGAGCTTGAAGTGAGATTAGTTTTAGATTGGCCTGAGCTCCTTGATTGCACTTGCAGGCAAGTGACATGAAGTTTTTTGTGGTGATATACCTATTTAATGAGGAGAATTCAAATTTTTTGACATATTTTATGAAAAAATTTTTCAAGTACATGAAAAATTATGAAAATTATGAAAAAAAATATTCCCTTGAAGAAAATTCAATATGTCTGATGGAATTCAAATATCTTTGTGCCAAAAATAAAAAAAAAATAGAAAAATGCTACATATATCTATTTCATGAGAATGATTCAATTATTCTCAAATTTTTCAATACAAGCTTTATCAATTTAAAAAAATAAAAATATAGGATATGAAAGCTTTATTTCTTTCAATAAGAGCTAATTTTTACAGTGGGTTTTAAATCTCTTACATCAACCATAAAACAGAATGATAGAACTTTCAATAGAATTAATTTCATTTTTATTTATTTTTCTTCAGTTTTTTTCAAGGAATTCAAATCTGAGCTTGGATTGTAAGGTAGACTTGATCCATTGAAATAAAAACATTAAAAATGATGAAAATTAAATTTCCTTTCACAAAATGGAATATTTCCAGTTTGATATAAATATCATTGTAAAAAAATAGAAAATTTTCTACATGCACCTATTTTATGAGAAGAATTCAAATAGTTTGAAGTTTTTGAAGAAAAAAGGTCCAGGCTGAAGTCACACCTTCAATATGACTAAATCCACACCCTCCTTTGAAGAAAGGTGTGATTTGAGATTTTTGTTGCTGAAATCACCCCTCTATCAAAGACAGGAATTATTAAAGTATTTTTTTTACTTGATTAATGCCTTCTGGTTTTTTTTTGACTCCATAAAGGCATGTAAAACTTGAAATTGTTTCCAATAAAAGAAAAGTGTGATTATGGCTTTGAGCATATTTTAAGGGTTTACACAAGTTCCTAGGATAGTATAAAAAACCCTTTGATTACATGGTGGGCATCCAAGGTCTATTTGTATTGACTTGGGCTTTGGGTGGCTCAATCAAGGCCTCCAGGCCTCCTTTGGGGCATGTCTGGGGTAGGCCTTTGGGGTCTTTCTGGGGTAGGTTTGTTTGGAGAATCCAAATATGGACAACAATTTATTTGCTGCTGATAAAGATGAAATGCTTAAAGACTTTATTTTAGAATATGAGGAGAAAAAAAAGATAGCAAATAATATGGAAATAAACTGAGAGACTGGGAGCACAGCTTACAACAAGGGGTGACAACACTACAAAAATTTACCCTGCTTGATGAACCCTGATTTGGAGGTGGCAACATGAGGATAGGAAATTATTAAGAAACAGGAAATTAGAACAAAACTAAAAGAAAGAAATTTTGGCATACCTGAACCAAGACCCATGACTGCCAGATCACCTGATTTTTCAGGTGATGATTCCGGCAGAAGTGGATCCAGATCAGGTTCAAAAGGTGGGGTGAGAAATGCTACACAAATGGAGTGTCTACATGGTGAGAGTTGCGCGCCCCAGTGCATAAATCAGAGACTTGCGTCCAGGCATTGAACAGATGTTTGATAGGATTTTGTATGTATGAAAAAATAGAAATCTGGAAGCAATGAGATTGAAGATAAGAAATAAGAGAAGAAACAAGGAATAGAAGTGAGTTCAGCAGGCTACCTCAACAATCTCAACAACATCCCATGCTGAAAAGTCACCTAGACAATATTGAGGGTGGTTGAAAAGGCTGCAAGTTTGATATGCAAGACTGGTTTAGTTAGGAAGTCAGAAGAATTCTCACATTTTGGTACATTCATAATTTTGATTTCCTGTTTTGCCATTTCTTCCTTGATGAAGTGGTGCCAGAGTTTGATGTTTTTGGTGTGGAATGAGGCCTGATTGGAGATACTTCTATCCTGATTGATGAAAAAATTGTTGTCTTTGTAGATTGAAGTTGTTTTGTGGAATTGGACATTGAACACTTCATGGATAGTCCCCTTGAGCCATAGGAACTCCTTGGTGGCTTTGCATACAGATTTATACTCTGGTTTGGTGGTTGAAAGGGTGACTGAGGGTTGTTTTCTGGAATTCCAGCTTATGAAATGGCTGTGCCATAGGAAAACCATACTGCTTACTGAACTGCAGGTTTTTGGGAATGTGGCCCAGTTGGCATCTACATACCCTTCTAGTGATTGGTCAGGAAGATGAGAATTAGTGTGTACCAGCCCCAGATTTTCTGTGTATTGGAGATATTTTAGTACCCTGAGTCCCTCATTGTAGTGCAGAAAGTTAGGTTTTTGAAGTAATTGAGATAGCAAGTTTGAGGCAAATGTGATTTCTGGACAAGTGTTGAATTGAAGGTAATTGAATTACCAAACAATTTGTTGGTAATACAGCTTAGAATACAAGAATAAATTGTGTTTGGAGGCTTTCAAGGGTAGAGGTTTGGAGTAGGGACAGACAGGAGTGGATTACTTCTTTGGGTTGTCCAGGTTGTATTGCTTGATGATAAACTCAATTTAGGTGCACTGAGAGAGCTTGAATCTATTGTTTGTTTGCTTGATGTTCATTCAAAGGAGTAGCTTAGCAGGTCTGAAATCTTTGATTTTGAATCTGGTCATGATTTTGTTGATGAATAGGGAAGGAGTTTTGCTGAATATGGCAATTTTTTCAACATGTACATACAGCCATGTGTTGGAGTTCCAGAAAAT
Organism: Puccinia polysora; assembly: GCA_025617555.3. NCBI lineage: Eukaryota > Fungi > Basidiomycota > Pucciniomycetes > Pucciniales > Pucciniaceae > Puccinia > Puccinia polysora. The sequence continues at coordinate 44,714,745 of CM062613.1, forward strand.
ACACCTGTTTTTTTCACTTTGATTAAAGACAATGGACAGAAGCCAGTCCAAAAGATTCTGGCACCAGGCTCTAGGGGATTGCTTAAGTCCGCATAGAGCCTTGATGAGCTTGAGTCCCTTATTCTTTTAAAGAGTGAAATTAGGTGGAGGAATGATGAAGAAAGCCTCATTGAGTTGAGAATTCAAGAATTCCAACTTCACATCAATCTGGCAGAAGAGTAGATTGTGTTTTTCTGCAAATGAAATGAGCATCCTGAGGGAAGACTTGTTGCCCATTGGAGAGAAGGAGTTGTGATAGTTCACACCCAGTTTTTGGTTAAAACCTTTTGCACATCACCTGGCCTTGAACTCAATTATTTGGTTCTGTTTTTCTCTCTTTGTCCAAAATACCCGGATATACTTGATCAGGTTTGAAAATTTGGAGACATTAAATTCTTCACAGACTCCAAACCTTAGCATTTTGAGCAGTTTACAGTTCATTTCCTTGATACATTCTAAACAGTTCTTTGAATTTAGGTCCTGGCCCAATGTGACTGGGTCCTCTTCCCCAAGATATTTGAGAATTGACACTCCTGGATGACTTATTTTTGATCCAGAAAATTGTGGTTGGTTGAGAATGTGGAGCAGAGAAATATTGAAAGATACTGGAGAGATGGAGTCAATGGGATCTCTGATGTGTTTGGTGATTGGAATGAAATGCAATAGACTACTTTCCATTGGTTTGCTTGGGAAGTCTGAGTTGAGAGGCATGGCAGTAGTGGGTTCATGGAAAATCAGTTCATTTCAAAAAGGTGTTCTGCATCCAATAGATTTGGATTGGTATTTGTAGATATTTTCCTTGTGGAACCTGAGGTTGGAGGAAATAACTGTGGAAGATATTGTTGAATAGAAACCAGGAACACTGTATAGATTTTGATATTGAGAAAGAAACATGTGAGATGAGAACAAAAACAGAAGTAGTTTTACAAAGGAGAGCCAACAGGTGAGAAGTGAGAATTTTGAGTAATTTAATAATCAGCACATTGGTTGGTTTGAATTTCAGGTGGACAGCTTGAATCTAGGTGATAGGAGTTATCAGATTGCATGAATAAGTAAGAAGAATAGAGAATTTGGTGACATCATACCGATTGGGTAGGTCTTCATGGTTGAGGAGGACCCTTGAGACCTTCTTGATTTATTCAGATCTTTACTTGATCGAAGTGCAAGGTTGGATTAATTTCAGCTACTGAGCATTTTGATTTATATATTTACCAGCTTTGAGGGATCTTCCAGGTTAGTCTTGGTGGTTGTTGTTGCAGATGAGTTGAGTGATGAGTTCAATATGGGGTGAGAGAATGAGATAAGATGATTGGTGAGTGAGTGGTCGGTTGTGGAATGAGATGATGGACTAAAGGGGATTGAGAAGCAAGTGCGTGTGCGTGCAAGGATGGACATTTTAAATCCATAGGTTGCTGTCAAATTTGAGTTTTGAAACTTCACAAGTTGCCCAAACTGGAGATGCTTTTGAAATCCAACACCCCTCCTTAACTAAATGGGCAAAGATCTATTTGCTTTTATGATTGATTAGGTGGTTGAGAGAATTTCTGTTGGCGGCCTTGATAAGGCTTTTGGCTACCATTCAACTAAAGGTTATAAGGGTTGGTTCAATCATTTTTTTGTTCAAGTATTCTTGAAGTACTTTTGTTTTTAGCTTGATGAATTTGGTCTTAGAGCAGCAGCCAAAACTTCTAACCTTATTTTCCAGGCCCATATTATCAATGAAGTGGATAGTGGAAGAATTTTTGGAGCAGTATAGTTCCTGGATTATGTGATTTAACCTTGGGCTGTTAATTGAATTTCATTCAAGGTTTTTAATTCAAATTTGGTTGAGGAATACATGATGTTTTGTTGTCTTTCAATGGTCCAGTACAGCAGAGAGCCTCAAAAGAAGCAAATGATTCCTGATTGTGATTTTCTTATGTCTGGGTTGTCTTCTCATGTAGAATTGATATACCAGACCAGGTGTGGAGTAGAGTTCTTCTTGGTCAGGACAAAGGGCTGGTTGATGGTGCTGGCTAGGTACTTCCAAAATTTGAGGAATCTGTTCCAGTGGTGAAATCCCGATTTTTCTGAGAATCAAGGCAGGGAAAAAACGGCAAAAATGATGTTGGTTTGAGTCAGAATTCTGATGAAATTAAGACCCCCAATGGGGGATCAATAGCTTAACTTTACAAGTTGGAATTTGTCTATTTCTTCTGGCAATGCTGGGACTAGCTGGATTCCAGGAGTCCAGGGAGTACTGGCTTGTTGGCAGTTTTCAAGACCTAATTCTTTCAGTCCCTTTTGTATATGCATTGTTAGTGAAAGATGAATTAAATACCCATTTTTTTTGAGTTTCATGCCCAGAAGGGTGTTTGGCAGGTGCGCAGTGGAGTTTGGGAATTTGGATAGGAAGCTTTCCTTGAGCTTATTAACATCCCCAACCACCAGAATTTAATTGAAGTGGAAAAATAACCTTGGGATTTTATCATTTCCAATGTAAAGACAGGGATGAGCATCAGATGGTGATTCTCCTTGTTCATTAATACAAGATCTTAAAATCTTGTACTGATTGTTAGATCCTTGTTTGAGCCCATGGAGTGATTTTGTTAGCTTCAGGATGGGTGATTTTTGATTTGAGCCAACCAGTTGTCTGATGAAGACACCTTTGTCAATTGGTGTGTGAAGAAATATGCCTTTCAAATCAAATTGCAGCATTTCAAGATTGTGTTCTATTTCAACAATATAATTTCCCAAAGAGATGCAGGCTTACCAGTAGGAGCATACATTTAAAAAAAATTGATACTGTAATGTTGGTTAAACCCTTGTACACATAACCTAGATTTGATGGTAAGAGGCTCACTGTGGTTGTTTTTTTTTACTCTGAAAGTGTAGGTGGTGTTCAGTACATTCTCCGGTTCTGGCCCATTTTAGTCTTCCAACACCCCAAAGTCTTCACACATTTTGATTTCTGTTCAAAGAAATTTTCTCCAGACTGGGAATTTCAAGGCTTCCACAGGGTTTTTGGAACCTCCATGGAGACAAACCCAAATTGTTCCAGCTGTTTAAGATTTGATTGATTTTGAAGAGTTTGGATGTTTGGGATGAGTTGCTTGGAGACTTCTTCAACATTGTTGTTGGAGTTGGATGAGTCCTCTAGGATGGTTTTGTTTTCTAATTCTGGTTTAATGATGGGTGTTGGTGGCTCAGGTAGGACACCTTTGACTGGTTCTTGTGCTTGAGTACAATCAAATTGAGCTGGATTTTCTTGATCAAATATTTTTTCTAAAATTTCTTTGATCCAATTGTCTCAACTGTGGTCTGGAAGTGGTGGAATCAAACATTTTTCATTTTGATGACCCACATTTTTGTTCAATATTCTGTATGACAACAGTTGTGGCTGGAATCCTATTAATTGTCCAAGTTTCCCCTTCTTTTCAAACTTTTTCAGGGAACAGTTCTTGATATTGAGGTAGGTTGCTTCTGATCCAATTGGCTTGAGGTGTCTGGTGGGGAGAGTCAACCCATGCATTAGTTCCCATGGTGACTGGCTGTTTTCATTTGATATTTGGTGGAGAGAAATTGCACAGCTCTTAAAATGTTTGTTCCAGTAAGCTTTGGAAATCTTTGATGAGAAATGTGTGGAATGGATCAATTCAGTGATTGTTCAATTTGCACGTTCTGCTTGAACATTGTGTTGAGGATGATAGTGTTCTGAAACCAATTTTCTGATTCCTTTTTGTTCAAGGTAGATTGTTAGCACCTTGTTGAAAAATTACCTGCCCCTGTCACAGCAGAGCTCAACCAGATATTGCCCAAGAGAATTGAAATTTTTGTCTATTACAAATTTAATGGAGGATACAGCATCACGTTTATGTCTGGGAGGGAAGCAGACAATGTACCCACTGTAGGTGTCCACAATAGTGAGAATAAAATGATATCCTCCTGTTGCTGTGGGACTGATGGGACCCATTTGGTCAACATGGAGTATTTCAAAAACCATTGATGCTTTGGTTGATATTTGATTGAAGGGGACTTGTGTGATTTTGCATTTGTTGCAGCTTGAGGAAAAAAAGTTGTCTTTGATCTTGGATTTGATTGAGTTTTCTAGTTATTTTTTGATTGTGAAAACACCAGGGTGACAAAGCTTTAGGTGGAAATTTTTGAGTTGAGTTGTTTTGGTTATTCTTACAAAGAACAAAAAGTCCATACCAATGAGTAAAAGGTTGTTATGAATTGGCCCTGTGATAACAGTAGTTGGCCCTTCTTCAAGAAAAAGGTTGGTGGTGTGACTAGTTGGTCTGAAACCAGCTGGGCTCCTTGAGCTAGGAAGGCACCCATGGGAAACAGGTTGACAAACAATTCACGATTCCAGGAAGCGTTTTGGATAGATATGTGTGAATTGTGGATTTTCAGATGAGTGGTGCCTCTTCCCATGATTGAAAGAGCAGCACCTGTTTTTCTTGTTTTAATTTGCTCTGTTCAGTCTTCTGTGATCAGATAAGTAAACATTCTTCTATTGTTTATCATGTGGATTGAGCAGCCCAAGTCAAGTATTAATGTGTTTGGTGAAATGACCAGGAAATTGGCAAATGAATGGAAGTATCAGAAGACGTTAACTACTTCATCCTTCTTTTTCTTTTCATTTTTTCAAGGTCTGAATCCTTTTGGCTGAAGTTCTGGGAATTTGATACAGCATTTATCTTGGGTGTGGTATTGAAAAAGAGGGTTTTGAGTGCTGTTTTTGCATTGAGGATAGTTGCTGTACAGGTTCATGTCAACTTTGGATGATGATTGGTCCCTTACCTTAGCCCTGATGTCATTTCTGTGCTGAGTAAGATGATCTAGAACCCAATCAATGGTGATTTCTTTGTCACCATGCTTAATTTGAGTGGCCATGGTCTTAAGATTCAATGGAAAATTGAAGAGGATGAGGTAGGACAAGATGTCAGATGGTAGTTTGATTTCAACTTCTTTCAGTTTGTTGAGATGGTTTCTGATTTTTGTTAAAAATTTGTAAATTCCATCTTTGCTGAAGCAAAGATACAGGAAGGCATTGAATATTCTTGCCTTATTTTATAATTGGGACAATACAAAGTAATTTTTGGTGGCCATCCAGATGATCTTGGGGTTTTGAGTGTTATCTGGTTTGACAATGTTGGTGTGGGTGGATGGTTCAAGCTTGGCCAGGATGAATGGCGCAATGTATCTGTTAATCTTGTAGTCTAGCTGGAAATATTGGACTGGGTTGTTCATGACTTCTAGAATCCCACTGAGATCAAATAAAATCTACATTTTGATTTTCAAGATTGAGTAGTTGTCTTTGCTCAGCAAGGGAGTTGATTTGATAAGGGTGCAGATTGTCATTGTCCTCATCATACTGTCTCCCCCTGGTCCTGGTGTTGGAGTTGACTTGGCAATTGTGAGCTTTGGCTTTTAACTGTGTGGAAGATATTGTTGAACAAAGAATAGTACCACTGAGCAAATTTCAATATTGAGAAAGAAACATGTGATATGAGAACAAAAACAGAATTAGTTTTACAAAGGAGAACCAAAAGGTGAGAAGTGAGACTTTTGAGCAATTCAATAATAAGAACATTGGTTCGTTTGGATTTCAGGTTGACAGATCAAATTTAGGTGGTAGGAGTTATCAGATTGTATGAATAATCAAGAATAATAGAGAATTGGGTGAAATCATACCAATTGGGTAGGTCTTCATGGTTGATGAAGACCCTTGAGACCTTCTGGATTTATTCAGCTCTTTACCTGATTGAAGTGCAAGGTCAGATTACTTTCAGCTACTGAGGGTGTTGAGTTATATATTTACCAGCTTTGAGGGATCTTCCAGGTCAGTCTTGGTTGTTGTTGTTGCGGATGAGTTGAGTGATGAGTTCAATATGGGGTGAGAGAATGAGATAAGATCATTGGTGAGTGAGTGGTTGGTTGTGGAATGAGATGAGGAGATGAAGGGGATTGATAACTGAGTGTGTGTGCACGCAAGGATGGTTATTTCAAATCCGTAGGTTTCTGTCAAATTGGAGTGCTGACAATTCACAAGTTTCCCAACCTGGAGATGCTCTTGAGATGCAACAAGAAACACATTCTTGGTCACAGGATTCCATATTTTGTAACTACAGAAGCTATGTACATACCCAAGTAAAAATACACTTTCTCTGGGAGGATCCAAATTTGAGATTATGCTGGCCTTTGTCATTAGATAGGTCACTCTTCATCCAAAGGTACAGTGTGGTGGAATTTTATAGGCATCAATTGGTAAATGGTTGCAGACTGCGCCTGAGAAGGCTCAGAATTTGGGCAGAACATTCAGCAATGAGAGCAAGACAGCTTGGCACGTGGGCAGCTGCTTCATGCACAGTCAGATCAGCATTGGGATTGGGGACTGGAACATGGCTACAGGAACAGGCTTTTGATGGTTACAGACAAGCACAGGGGGCTCCAAGTAGGGTACACTGTTGTGGTTATTTATGGACATGGAGGTAACTAGGCTCAGCAGTTGACATTTGACCAAAAGCGGCTTAGCAGTGGGTGGAAGTACACAGCAAAATAGGCTTGGAAAAGTGCATGGGCGGACTTTCTAATCCTGAGCATAAAATTCAAGCCTCAGCATTTGGTGCAGCGTGTGTTTCTTCAGCAAAATAGCAAGGATGGGCTGGAATGTTGCCTTTTGCAGGCAACCAAAATGGTCAAACATAACTTCCCCTCCACAGCTGGGGATTTACAAATGCAGAAGAAAGTGATCAAAGCCATGTATAAGAAGATCAAGCTGTGACTATGGGGTATGCACTGAGGTTGCAGGATTGTGGGACAATCAACACTAAAGTTGAGGAGGCAGCATGCGGATTGCTGGGGATCCGTTAGGTTGCATGTGGGATTGGGAGAGATCTGCTAAGGAAGATTCATGGAGATCTTTTTTTAGTAATGAATTGGCACAGCTCAACTGATAGGAGATTGCAGAACATGATCACCCAATCTATTGTAAACAAACGGATTTGCTAGGGGATTGGACTAATGGGAAGAAGGATCATTGCAGAATGCACAGAGGTGGTTAGATGAAAAAGTTGTTCTTTTGTTGTTTTCTCTCTTTTTGGAGTAGTGTTTTGAGTTGCATATAAAAGGGGAGCATCTCCTGAACCAGAAATGGGGGTGATCAGATCTTATGGCATCTTATGGTTTTGTAGAAAGAAAAGTATCAATATTGGGGTATAAAACAATCAAATTACCGGATTAAGGCGGATAATTATCACTCTGCTTTTGAGAGTATCAGATGGCTTAAGTAACTTGGAGTCTTCAATACAAAAAGTTCAAGTGTGGAGCTTGTTGGGGAGTGCGCTTTGTTTATTACAATTACTTCATTGTGTGTTAGCTTAAGGAAGTGTCTGGCTTAGTGCAGAGTAGTTTTGCAGATAGTGGAGAAGGGAGTTGAGCGTGATTCTAAACTGCTGTGGGTTGTGGAAACTTCCCTTGCAGAGCAGATTGAATTCAAGTTGCGGTGGTACAGGATTGAAACTCAAGGTCTAGTGGGCTTTCCAGAACTTGGAGTGGGATTGTTGCCAGGAATTTTATGGAACACACAATCTCTTTCCAAAAATTGGGGCTCTGGCTGGTAAAGTTCTTTCTCTGTTAAAAACCTGGTACTGTCTGCAGATTTTTATCTTTTCATTTATTTACCATCAATATGTCTATGATGATAAGAGACTACAAGGCTGGGATGGGCAACTTCCTCCCAACTCATTGACAGGCAGCAGCTGGAAGTGCACTAACCTATCAAGGTGCTCTGTGTCAAACCACAAGTCCGGCGGGGCCCCCACCAAGGGCAACCAGGGGCTGGAAATCAACATACGCAGCACAGGAGTTACTGGAGGAGCAGCGGGGAAGTGGGGCAAAGATTAGGCCAAGGGATTACCCCCCAGTCAGGTTCTGCCTGGGGGATGTCCACCGGTTCCTGGAAAAGTTCAAGAACACGGCCAATAGCAAGGGTTCAAATGACATTGAACGGGTAGGGCAGATAGTCAACTTCATTCTGGACAAAAAAGACCTTTGGGATGAGGAGGATATGGAGGTTTATAGGGGGAAAGATTGGGAAACATTTCAGAGGGAAATAGTGGAGAATTGGGGGAATGGGAGAAGAGGTTCTGAGAGGAGGATCTTGAGCTTCTTGCATTTGCAACAGAGAAGGACAGAGGTGTTTCCTCAAGGAGGTTGTTTGGTGTGTACTGCTCCTCATTTGATTGCATTATAAAGTACCTAGTCCGCAACAAGATTCTGGCCTAGCATATGGGTTCAGTCTAGAGAACCTTCTTGCGGGGGCTTAGCCTGGAGTTGCGCAGAAGTGTCCATAGGAAGCTCCATGATGCAGGATTAATTTGGAGGTTGCGGGACGGAGGAGTATCACTAATCCTGGAAATGAAGGAGATCCAAGCTGGGGTCGTGGGTGAATTAGAACTCTAAGAACTCATGGAGGAGGAAACAAACTGTTGGGAAGAGGAGGAGGTACAGGTGAACAGGGTAAAAGGGCCGGTAACTCCAAAAGAAAATGTGAAAATGGCAGAGATGTTTAACAAGATGCATCTTTTCTGGCAGAAAGATATGCCAAAACCAGCTGAGTTAGCCCCAGAGCCACAAAAGGAGCCAACAATGCATGTGCAGACTCAGGCACTGCCAAGGTCACCACCAAGAAACAATGGAAAATCTTGAATTTTCTGATTTTATTATTGTTGGGAGGACAGCCATCTCAAAAGATTGTGTAAGTACCTTAGTGTGGATGTGCAAAAAAAGATTGTTAAGATGGATGGAAGAGAGTATTTCTACCCTTCTGGAGAAGCTATTCTGTATTTAACAGACAAACCATTGCCAAGAGATTTGGCTTGAGCAGCAGCAGAGGAGAAAAAGGAGGCAAGAACCTTAGTGGGTAACACATTTCCCTTAATTTAAAAACCCCCAGAATTTTTGGCAGAGGTAAGGGCAGTCTGCTCCAACAAGAGGATGATGGAAATTTATGGTTGTACTACTGCAAATCCTCCAGAGCAGGCAGTAGTAGTTAAAGGGGGGGGGATCCCTCAGGAGGGCTGGAGAAGTAGCAAGGAGGATTTGTGGAAGGGATCACCCGGTTTCCCTAACCTTGAAGGAGCTGGCGGCAATCTTGCAGGTAATGGCAGAGGGGATGGTTGCAGTCTTTAAGCAGTATGCAGGAAATAAAGAGGAAAAACCAAAAAACAAGGAGGAGGTAAATGTGGGTTCTCTTAATGCGGGGGCCAACATTCTGGGAGCAAGCAGCACAATGATGTGCCCTTTGGGATAGATAGAAATGCTGATTTGAGGCAAACGGTGTTGGGCAATTGTTAAAAGCAGCTCAATGGTGAATTTCCTCCCATTGAAGTTGGCAATGGACACAGGGTTGGTCTGAAACAAGGAAAAAGTTGGGTTGCAGAATCTGGGAGGTTTTGAATACGTGGTAAAAGGGGTAGTCGAGAAAGAGATGATGGAGGTGGCTAAGATATTTGCTCTGCTGTTGTATTTGGTAGTAAGAAGGTCAGAGGTCATACTTGAAGGCCATTCCTTTTTGCCTTGCAAGCATCTCTTGGCTTCTGTCTGGATACTAGGGAGGAACTCCTTACTGTTGCAGAAGCCTAAGGGAAACAGTACAAAACAACCATATGTTGGCCCAAGAACGGTGGATGGGAACATTAGGTTGTGTGCCTGCTTGTGGATGGCAGTCACAAAAATACACGGGTGGAGGATTTTTAGATTTCAGCCGTGTTACCTGTGCAGAGAAGGCTTCCTCTTCACACAGATGGTCAAAAGATGAGCAGAAAGGAGAAAACCCCATGGCACAGTGCAGTGTGCTTGGGGCGGAATGGAGAAGAGTGGGAATCAGCATAACAATAATGGGGCGGGGATAGGATCAAAAGTGAGGCCTTCTATGTATGCATCTCCAATGGGTGTTGGCACAAGCAGCTACCCTTGTGCCACAATTTTGAGAAACCCAGATTTATCTACAGGCCAAAAATTATGAGTGAAGGAGATGTCCAAAGGATCAAAGCTGATTGAAGTGCTGTCTTTCAGTGGCAATTAAAATCCAGTTGCCAAGAAAGTGCAGCTGCAGAACAAGCCAATGCCGCAGGATGTCAACAAACCAATGAGGCCAATCCATTGGTTGCGGGAACTGTATAATTTGCCGCTGAAACCTGCAAATTGGGAGGAAGAGTCAACAGGCGTAATGGAGGAGCAGATGGCAGAACTCAACTTTGGGCCGGAGGGGTGGTTGCAAGAGGAGGAGGTAAAACTGCTGAAAGCGGTGATTGTCATGCACAGGAAGGCGCTATCATTTTGTCTGGACAAGCGGTGTTTGCTCAAATGCAAAATTGCGGACCCCTACCGGATACCAATGGTGCCTCACAACCCTTGCCAAATCAAACCCATTCCTATTTCAGCGCCATTTAGGGATCAGTTTACAGATTTTGTGCAGTAAAAATTGCAGATGGGTCTGTACAAGCCTTCTTGTTCTAGCTATTCTAGAAAAAATTTTGCAGTGCTGAAACAGGAGGGGAAGAGTCTGGGGATTGTCCACGACCTGCAGAAGTTGAACTCAGTCACCATCAGAGACACTGGGTTACCTCTGCAGGTGGAGGAGTTTGTAGAGAACATGATGCAGAGGTTCTGCTATGGGGTGGTGGAATTAATGGGGCGGGGGGTACAACCAATGGGAGCTACATCTGGAGTCCCGCCCAATTACTGCGTTCAAGATGCAGTTGGGGCAACTTCAGTTGATGTGGCTTCTGCAGGGGGCAAAAAATTTGGTAGCGGTTTACCAGGTGCAAATGACATGGATTTTGTAGGATGATGTACCAGAAATGGTGCAGATATTCATTGAAAATGTGGTTATCAAGGGGTTGCAGAGAGATTATTGCAGGGAGACCATTGACCGCCATTGGGGGATCAGGAAGTTTTTTGGGAATACATGCAGACTTTGGAGAGGATCCTGTTCTGAATCAAGGAAGTGGGATTGACCCTCTTTGTAAAATGTTTGTGGTATGCATTCTGGCCTTGGAGGTCCAGGGTCACAAATTTTCTGCAAAGGGGAGGAAGATCATTAAAACCAAAGTCAGTAAGTTTCTGGAGTGGCATAATCTGCAAAATTCTACTCACATTTCCCATTTTCTGGGTCTATGTGGATGGGTGCAGATGTTCATCAAGCAATTTGCAGAGATAGCAAGCCCACTGCAGAGACTGATTTGGAAAGGTGCAGAGTGGAGTTGGACAAAAGAATGTGATTGTGTGTTCCAGTAGCTGAAGTAGATTGTTGGGCAGCAGATACTGTCAAAGGACTTGGATTATGAGAAGGGGGGAATCTGGCTTGCGGTAGATTCTAGCAAGTTTGGTTTGGGCGGCATGCTAACCCAAGAAGATGAAGGGAAAGAAAGACCCATGCTCTAAGAATTGGTCACCTTTTTGGATGTTGAAGCTTGGTACTTGCAGCCCAAGTTGGAGTTGTGCAGGATGATGAGGATTATGCAAAGGTTACAGCATGTGCTGTGGTGGGTGATGTTTGAGCTCCTGGTAGATGTGGAGGCACTGGCTAGGATGATTAATTCCCCAACCTTGCATAATTCTCCTATGAATTGGTGGATTGAATACTTAAAGTTGTTCAATTTAACGGTCAGGCATGTTCTGGGGAAGGTGTTTACAATTCCAGATGCTTTATCACAGTATCCAGAGGTTTGGCGCATGGCAGAAGAGGATTTGGATGTGGAAAGATGGCTCTTGACAGTGGCAACAACAGTTGCCAAAGTTGGAAAACTTCCCCTGAAGCAGTTTGGTAGGTTTCAGGAATTAGAGGAGTATCTTCAGATGCTTCATTTTCCAAAAGGTTTCACTTTGACAGAGGTAAGGTGGGTTTGGCGGAAGGTCCCACATTTCTTTTGTCAGGAAGGGCAGTTGTGGAAGTGGGCACTTCCAGTAACCCTGGTTGTGGTCACAAGGAGGAAGGATCAGGAGGACTTGTTGAGGAGCCTCCATGACAACTTTGGGCACCGGGGAGAGGCAGAGAGGTGAAGACCCAGAGAAGAGTTAAGAACAGGTCCTGGTGGCCAGGTTTTGGGAAGAAAGTGCGGGATTGGGTGCAGAGTTTCAGGCTTGTCAGCAAAGGAGTACCAGATTGCCTTGGGAGGGGGGTATTCCAACGGGGGAGGACACTCTTGTTGGACGTAGTCCACATCAAGGCAGGGAAGTTCCCATATCTGCTTGTGGCTTGGGATAACTTTTTGGGGTGGGTGGAGGTGTGTCCATTGGTCAAATTGTCTGCGGAGAAATTTGGGCGTTTTCTGGAGGAGGATTGGTTTGCCTGCTTTGGGTGCTTGAGGCTCATCACAGTGGATGGTGTAATGCAGTTTTGGTGTGATCTTAGGAAGCTGGTTGAATCTTGCGGTGCAAATTTTGGGTGGTTTATGGATTATTATCCAGAGGGATCTGGGGCGGTGAACAGGGGGCATCAGCCAATCAAGGAAACACTGGTCAAGATCTGCGGAAACAGTGGTAAGAAGTGGCAAGAAATCTTGCCAATTGTGTTGTTTGCGGATTGGATATTGGTCAAGAAGGGTATGGGATACTCACCTTACAAGCTGTTTTAAAGCTGGCAGCCAGTCCTTCTGGTGGATATCAAAACCCTCACCTATCTTGCCATTGATTGGTGGAAGGTGAAAACCACGGAGTATTTTGTTGTGGCATGGGTGGAGCAACTTTTTCAGAGGAAGGAGATTGTGGTAAAGGTGGCAAAGAGGCTGCAGGAAAGTTGCACAAAGTTGGTCTGGTACTGGGACAAGTGGTATTCCAATTGCTTGCGGGAAGCTTTGTGGAAGGGCAATCTTGTTCTACTTTACAATTGGAGTTTGGAGATGCAGTGGGGTAAGCTTTTTGCAGATTGCTGGAATGACCCTTATTGTATCATGAGCCAGTTTCCTGGCAGAATTTATCAGCTAGAGGAGTTGGATGGTACTCCACTTAGGCAGAAGGCAGCAGTGGTTCATGTGAAGAATTTTCATGTGCGGGGAACTACAGATTTTGAAAAAACTGCTGGTTTGGGTGAAAAGGACTAGGAGATGAAAAATGCAGAGGAAACAACTGAGCAGGAAAAGGAGTCATTGGGGGAGGAGTATTTGGAGGAATGAAAGGTTGGGGATAATGGGACGGGGAGGCTCAGATAGCCGGAGAAGCAAGGAAGGTCTAGTTTCTAGAGGCCTTCATCTGGGGTGGTCCAGGTCCCTTAGGTTTTGTGTTATTTGTGGAGTTCTGGAGTCTCTTTTCTTAGCTTATTTTGCGGAGTCTGTTTATCATTATTATTTTCCTTTAGTTCTACAGAGTCTTTTTTTTCCAGAGTTCTTTCTCAGGTTTGGCATCTCAGTTTTTATCTCACTCTCAGATAAGGAGGGGTTCTCACTATAGGTTGCGGAGTCTTTTTCTTTTGTGTGCGGTTGTATCTCTTTTTTGTAGGATGGTGCGGGGAAGCAAGCGGATTCATTTTCTGGGCGGTCAAGGCATCATATTCATTTAAATAACTATATGAAAGGTACAGGGAGCGTGGAAAATAATTTAATTTTTTTTTAGGTGAAGTCTTTTATTGCAGTTTTCTATTTATGTAAAGATTTTAGTTTTTATATAAGACTAGTTAGAAGATTGCTAAGGAAGGAAGATGGGGCGGCAGAGCTCACCACCAGCAAAATGATGCTTAAGGAGGAGCTTGCAATGCTCCACAGCTAGGATCCCAACAGATTGTTGGAGGATGGCCAGTATTTCCTCATAAAATTTGCGGAGGTACCCCTTGAGTTCTGCTTCCTTAATTACTTGGCCACATTCTTTGTTTTCACTTTGGATGACTGCGTGGTACGGAGAGACCAGGCAGAATCAGGTCAACAAAGATGGGCAAGAGTTAGCTAATTGGAGAGAAGGTCAAGGCAACAGAGTCCAGATCAGGGAAAGACAAAATGGAGATCCTTGGACCGGCAACTGGGGCAAAAGTGACTCAGAGGTAGGCATGGGAGCTATTAGGAGTTAGTAAAAAAAAATATACGTGGTATTGGCGGCAAATTGGAGCTAATCACAATTGCTGAGAAGGGGGACTCAGCCTACGCAGGCAGAGGGGACACAGTTAGAGTGGTAGGTGCCAGAGGAGTAGGGGATGGAGGCTGGAAGAGAGGGACACTGGGCACAGTCCAAGGAGGTATTGGAGGCGTGGCCACAAAAACAAAGATGGGAGCTGTGTTGGGTCCACGCAGTACTTGGCCAAGTCCAACATTCAAGTTGTGGCAACAGCCCCAGGTTTGCCCAGCATCTCCCAAGGCAGCGGGGGCAGCATAATTGGTGCATCAAGGCAGGGGAGAAAGGCAGTCTGTGGCTTCTGCAATGGGCAAAAGGGAAGCAGAGGAATCCAGCTCTGGATTACAGGTTTCAGTCTCAATAAGTTCATCATCATCCACTACAAAGTTGGACATTGGGCCAAAATGGCAACACTTGCGGCAGGGACCTGAGGTTGAACAGGGACAAGGCGGAGGGGGAGTCTGAAATTATCCAGGACTTGGGGCAACAAACAAAAACCTGTGGTAGCCTAGAAGTCAGAAATTGCAGGCCAGACAACTGGCCACGTGGGTGCAAGCCCTCTGCATTTTTGTACAGTACTTGCAGTATTCCATGATGAAGAGTTTTGGGCAGGTCTTGGTTGTAGCTTGGAAGTTGTGGGGAGTGGTTTGTTTGGGAAGGATGGAAAATTATTTTTGTGGAGCATGGGAATCCTGGGGACAGAATTAAAGTCATGGGGGGATGTGGTGGTTATTTATAGAAATGGAGGCAAGTAGGCTCAGCAGTGGAAATTTGACCAAAAGTGGCTCAGCAGTGGGTGGAAGTCTGCAGCACAATAGGCTTTGAAAAGTGCATGGGCGGACTTTCTAATCTGGGGCATAAAATTCAAGGATCAGAATTTGGTGCAGTGTGTGTTTCCGCAGCACAATAGCAAGGATGAGCCAGAATATATCCTTTTTTGCACAACATAAGTGGCTGAAAATAACTTCCCCTCCACAGCTATGGATTTAAAAGTGCAGAATCAAGTGGTTGAAGCCATGTAGAAGAAGACCAAGGCCTTAATATGTGATATGTACTGAGGTTGCAGGATTTTGTGACAGTAAAAACCAAAGTTGAGGAGGTGGCATGCAGATCTCTGGGGATCTGTTAGGTACCATGTGGGATTGGGAGAGATCAGCTCAGGAAGATTGACAGGGATATTTTTTTATAATGCATTTGCGCAACTCAACTGATAGGAGATTGCAGAAAATGATCACCAAATCTATTGTAAACAAACGGATTGGCTAGGGGATTGGACTAATGGCAAGAAGGATCATTTCAGAATTCACAGAGGCAGTTAGATGGAAAATTCTTTCTTTTGTTGTTTTCTCTATTTTTTGAGTATTTTTTTGAGTTGTATATAAAAGGGGAACATTTCCTGAACCAGAAATGGGGAAGATTGGATCTTATGGCATCTAATGATATTTTAGAAAGAAAAGTATCAATATTGGGGTAAAAAACAATCAAATTACAGGATTAAGGCGGATAATTATCATTCTGCTTTCAAGAGTATTAGATTGCTTAAGTAACTTGGAGCCTCTAATAGGAAAAGTTCAAGTGTAGAGCTTGTTGGTGAGTACAATGTTTTTTATTACTATTACTTCATTGTGTGTTAGCTTAAGGAAGTGTCTGGCTTAGTGCAGAGTAGTTTTGCCAATAGCAGAGAAGGGAGTTGGGTGTGATTCTAAACCGCGGTGGGTTTTAGAAACTTTCCTTGCGGAGCATATTGAATTCAAGATGTGGAGGTACAGGATTTAAACTCAAGGAAGGGCTAGTGAGCTTTCCAGAACTCAGAGTGGGATTGTTGCGGGGAATTTTGTGGAAAAAAACAATTTCTTTCCACAGCGGCGCCATGAGAAGGACAAAATGGTTGGAAGTGACAGCGTGAGCGTTGGGAAGGATTTGGGTGGCTACAGGCAGGCGTGGGAGGCTCCAAGTAGGGTTCAGCACAGCCCATGAGAAGGACAAAACAGATGGGTGCAGTGGCGCAAGTGTTGGGGAAGGAGGATAGGGTTGGGTTAGGGTTTCTGTTTTGTAGGGTTATTTCTCTTTGTTGTTGGATGGTATTTGCGCTTATAATTAGGTTATGGTGTGGGGGAAGGGTATAATACTCCACACCCACCCCCATGCTAGGGGGAGGGGCATCTCACAAAATACCACCACCAAATAAAGAAAGGAAGGAAGGAATATATTTTCTATTGCTCTCTCTCCCTCTCTCTCTCTTAAGGGGGCATTCTTGTCCTTACAGATTCTAGGACCAATAAATTACATGTCTAAGGGCATCTCTCCGCAGGAGGTAAAAGTTGGGAGGAAAACCATAAAATTAAGGTTTGCGCAGTGGCTTTTACCTCCCCAAACTGCTGTGCCAAAAACTACAGGGAGGTATTTTTGTGTGATTCCCTGCCACCCAGAAAAAGTAATTGAGCCATTTGGGGGCATGGGGCAGGGCAGTCACAACTTTTGGGGGAGGCAGAGGAAGATTTGCAGTGGGATTTGTGCGCATTGCAGATGGATGTACTAGATATTAAAGGATATCATGGGAGATTGAGGGTTGCCAGATGTGGCACCCCAAGACTCTTATATACCTCCCAAGGTAAAATAAAACCATGGATAGCACCCATGGAACAGATCATTTTTTGGCAGTTGCAAGGTAAATCAGATTTAGCTTCACTGTTTACCTCCCATGGGAGAGATGCCCTAAGGACTACTTTGGGGAGTATCTCTCACTCTGGTTTCCAAATTTGGGGTTCTTGCCAGGAAATAATATTTTTTTCTCATTCTCTTGAAGTTAAAAAAGATGCTGCCAAAAACCACTCCTGGATCTAAATTTCCGCCTGCTTTCCCTAAGCAACTGGGGACCAACATCCCAATGTCCCAACTGCCCCTCCGCCACCAGTTTCCCATGCTGCTATGTCAGGTGATTTTGCTCCCCCTTTTTTGGAGGGGGGTTCTTCAGAAGCAGTCAAAGTTCCTTGGCTTGTATGGATAAGGCCGCAGGACTTTCATCATCTCCGGTTCAATCCTTCCAATTTGGAGGAATTTCTCATCAGTTTCAAAGAGATGGTGGATTCCAAGGGCTCAAAAGGCGTGGATAAGGTCCATAATTTTGTCCTCTTCATTGTGCAAAAGATATTTGGGTACAAGACCCAGGATTGGGCAAGGTTAAAAGGCAAAAGTTTGGCAAGGTGGGGAAAGAACAAGCCCTGGTTCTGGGAAAGCAATTTCAATTGAGATGCAATGGAAGCAAGTGCGCGCCAAGGGGTATGGATGCAAGGCAATCTGGTGGAGTACATTTTGATGTTCAAATGGATCTATGGGTATCTGGTGAAGAACAAGGTTGTTGTGGGGCAGAAAGGAGCAATGAAGCGGGTGTTTTTTGGGTGTGCTTGCGCCAAAAATTTGGTTGCGGGTGCAGCTTCATCTGTTACAACCATGGCCTAGTAAAAATGTTTCTAGACGGGAGTGTTGCAATCCTTCTGGAACTAGGGGTCATCTGCCAAGCCACAGAGAGCAAAATCAACTTGGATAAGCTTATGGAGGATAAGGCCAGGTTGTTCCCGGTGGTCTTGAAGAAGGCAGCACCCCCCTAAAAACCAAACCAAACTTCTGGCTTGTCAACATCCAGCCTGTGGCAGGGCCCCAACAAGAAACCAATCCACAGGTGGGCAAGGTCACAAAAATCTTACAAGAACTGTGGATTTTCCTCAATCAGATAATGGCGCCGTGTGGAGGAGGGTTTTCAGCACCCTAGAAGGCCCTCTGGTGGATTCAAAATTTTTGCCTTCAACTACTGCAGGGATAAGGGCCATTGGAAGTTGGGGTGGGTTGATGTCACACTCAAGAGTTAAGGGTTATTGTTTCCTCACTGTTTGATATACCCTTCTCATCAGTACCATCTACCTCAGTCTTAAGCGTGACAAAAAGTATGTTAGCCTCCTGGATGCCAAGACCCTTGCTATCCTTTAGCTACCAGAGGTGATAGAATAAATAATAAATATATTATTTCATGAATGCAGAAAAAATCCATAAAATATTTGGATAAAGCTTATTGCAAGGTTAATTGGTTTGGTTATGGTTTATTGTTATAAATAAATATAGATAAATTGATTATTAAATATTTTTATAGAGGGCCACAATTATATTGGGGATCTTTAACACCTCTCTTCAGGGAATTCAGTATGAAAACACGTAGGCCTGGTTACTTTGGGCCCTTTAGTTTAAAGGATATTTTGCCCAAAGATAATATGTATATAAAATACACGGTGGAGTGGCAGGGCTTTGTAACCAAGCTGCCACGACAGAGAAAGGATAATAAGACTCACTGTTATATTATTAAATCCTTAGGGTATCTGTTTGGGACGCGCACTGATGGGTTAAACCTGTATACTGGTGTTATAAGGTTGTTCAGCAGTTTAAATTGATAAAAAGAGGGTTGAGGATGGATATTATTAATCAGACTAAAGCCATAAATCACTTGCTTATCTCTTATAAGTATTTGATTACCTTTGAACGGTTTCTGGGTATAAATATAAATGTGTCTCTGGGTATCAATATCCTCTAAAGAGCTCTTGATTTATAGCTTTTGGATTCCCAATATTGTCCTTCTGAGGGGTAAAGGGGCTCAAAGGGATGGACAATGAGGCTAGCAGGGTAACCAGTGGTAGCCTGTTACGTGTTCTTGGTGCTGTAACGCGGGTAGCATCTAATTCCACAGTGTATGGGAATCATTCTAATTTATAATTGATGTTTGGACATGTGAATAACACTAATCAGTCCTTTTATTTATTATTTAATTAATTATCCTTAGTAAATGTTCCCAGTAAGTTAATAATTATTTCAATAGAAATTCCTATGGATATTCTGATGTTGGGTGAGTTCTCATTATGTATTAAATATTTGGAATAAAGCCATGATATTGATTCTACTCCTTATTTTTGAAATTCAGTTGATTTACTAAAATAATTACTTAAAAATGTAATTCATGGGTATTCATGTAATATTTTTACATCAAAAGGTTTCTTAGTATTTGAAAAAAATGTTGATGTCCAGGAATTCTCATAATAGTATATTAAAAAATTTTAATATATTTTTAGAAGTAGTCATTATCTTATTTTTGAAATTTTTGGTACTTTGAATTATATTTAATAAAAAATACGTATAAAGGTTATTTAAGCATTTTTAAATAATTTTATGTATTTTTAGACTATCTACTATCCACAGGAACATTTATTACATATGTAGAATGTTCCCGTGTGGGTTTTAGCATGTTTACGCGGTACCTAGGTTTCTCATGCTGCCTGTCACTTTGTCAACCCGTTGTCCCGCAGCTGCGTACTTGTCAGAGGCCTGGGGCTGCATACACAACTTTGAAAGAGTGACAGAGCTGCAGCTCAGCCACGCGTGGGTGCAATGGCTTCTGCGGCTGCATGCGGGAATTGTGACAGAACACATTTCTGTCTGTAACTTGTAAAATATACACAACACCTCAATTCCGACTGAATGCTAGGTGTGAAACCAATACGTGACATTACATGTGAAATATTTAATTGGCCACAAAGTTCAATAGTGGTGCCGTGGTATTTTGGTCTTTCTTTTCCTCAATTATTCAAAAATATAAGGAGTTGGATTTCAAGGGTGGGGTCAGTGAGTGGCCCTACCTATTTTTGGGTGGAGAATCCATTTTTTCAATAATATTTATGGTTTTCCTTTTCCTTCTCAGGTTAATTTTATTATTAATATTTTTATGCTATTTCTGTTACTTTTGCAGCTTGCTCTGCAATAGTAGCAAGCTGACAAAGTAATGCAAACTGTCAATAGTGAGATCTGCTTAATACCTCCATCTTGTGTGATAAACTTCCAATCTTGGCAACTCAGTCTATACCTGAAAAACCTTGCAGTTGGTCAGCCATCCATTTGAACATTGCTACATCTCTCCTTGGGTATCTCAGCCCTTGGAATTCCACTCTTGGTTATGTTACTCTTTTAGATTGCACAATCATCAGACCACATCAATTGTATAGTTAAATCTTTGGAATACCACCCTTACCTGCATTGTCACCTCTGTTACTACTTTTTTCATTTTCAGTGTCATCTCATGTCATTCCTTCATGCATCAAATTTACTAGGTTACATACTTGCACATTCCTCTTGTGTTGAACCCACACTATGACTCCAGAGATGTTGAATTGTTCAAGTCAATCTTCCCTTTCCATTCTGGTCATCCATTGCATCACGCTCTCTACATGTAGAAGACTTTCCATCAGTTTGTATCTAGTCACTTGGGATTACCTTATAAGGACTCACTCCTTGCCCACAGATTGTTTCCTCAGTTAGTTAATTTCATACATTCTATGATTTTCTAAGGAAAGAATATCACATTGGACCTTTCAATAGTTTCATCTCTACGAAACAACTCCATCCCTCTTGCTACTTGCCTCCAATCATATCTTGCAGTTAGAACCTTGCTACCTCACACTTGTACTTGCACTTAGCTTTCTGCCTTTCACTCACAATTGCCTAAAGATCCCCTCAAGTATGTGGGGCGGTTGTGTGACAGCTGAATTCACTAACAACATGAGAAAAAGGTTGGCCTGCACATCTGGTCTGACATATATATTCCCAATGGGCAAGCAGGTGGAATTGGGATCTGGTCAAACATCTCCCGTTCAGAAGATACAAGTGCATGCTGAGGGTCTTTCAGAAACTGCCCAAGTATCACTTGGGATTTTCACTGCGCCTGTAATGTGGCAGGATCCCTGGGTAGAGGCTGAAGTCAGGGCTTTGGCAGTGGATGAACAGGTTGTAGCTGAGAAGATGGATGTGAAATTCAAAGAGCAACCATTAGCCCCAAAGGCATTTACACGCGGTCTGGAGGGGGAGGAGCAGCCAGCAAACCCCACGGGGAAGAAAAAGGCCATGGAAATTTTGGGGAGGGTGATGGGGAACAAAGCACTTATACCCTTGACCCTGCAGGAGCTGGCGGAGGTGTCTTGGGTGGTTTTCAAATAGATGGTTCAAGCACTGAAGGAGTGCACGCAAGGATGGTTCCCAACATGGTGCAGTGAGTGAACATGGTGGAGGAGAGGGTGGATTGGAAGCTTTACCGGTTGAAGACCATGTTGGTCCCACTTGCTTACATCTCAATGAAGATTGCAGGGAAGAAGGTGTGGGCAATGGTGGAAAGTGGGTCAATGGTCAATCTTCTTCCATCAAAATTGGTGAATGAATTGGGGATGGTGTGGAGGAAATGTGCAATGGGGCTCCGGTCATTGAATGGCGGGGAGTGCCGCATGCAGCAGGGAGTGAAGGAGGAGGAGGAGAAGGTTGCAAAGGTCCAGAGAACCCTATTTTTCCTTTTGATAGAGTGCCTTAATGTGATCCTGGGCCAGCCATTCATGTTTGGATTCCAAGCCCACATGGTGTTCAACTCCAAGGCATGTCTGGAAGCAGTGATGGTGGAGGACTTTTCTGGTGCTTGGTTTGAGAAAAAAATCTGAAACCACAGAAAAGGGACTTGGGTTTGAGGGCTGGAAGTAGGTGACAATGGGGAATCCAAAGGGGAGGATTACTTCAAGGGTCACCCCATGGAGGATTTTGCCTAGTCAGCTGTGGACACCGTGCAAGGAAAGCTCTGGCTTTGCGTGGATGGCCAACTAGCAAGAAGCAGGTGGGGGAGGTAAACATGCAAAGTGAGAAGGCTGCAGAATTAAGTTCCCTTCCTTAGTATGCATCTCCATGAATTACTGCATTTGGAAGAACCTATCATTGTGCCACACTTGTGAGAAAAGGCAAAAGCTGTGGTTTGGTTGTTTCCAGGATCTACAATGGGGACAAGGGAAATGTACAGATGGTAAGATGCAACACTGGAAAATAAAAGCCGGTTTCAGGGAAGGTCCAACCCTGACACAACCTGATGCAGCAGGGACTAAATGGGCCTCTGCGGTGTGGCGGTCTTTTATGGACGCGAGTTGGAATGAGCTGTGCACTGCGCGCTCAGAAGTAGCAGAGGTCTCAGAAATGGGTGCAGCTTTGACGCAGCAAGCCGTGTTGCAGGATCAGCATCTGGAGATGCGGGGCGGATTGGATTGGATTGGATGGATTGCGCGTCACAAGACGCGCGGATGTACCTTGGATATCTGGAATGGCGCGTTGGGTGGACGCAGACATGCGCGGGGGGCTCCAAGTTGGGTGCGGCGCAAGGGCCACATCATGAGAAGGACAAACCGGGTGGATGTAATGGCAGGCGGGGAATATAGATGGGATATGGGATATGGATCATGGATGGGGATGGAAGGACAGATTTTTGGGCTAGGGTTCTGTACTTAGGGGTTGTACTTCATTATTATTTTTTACTTGAAGTTTTAATTAGGTTAGGGTTGAGGGGAAGGCTACTTAAACTGAACCCTCAAACCAGATGGCATGGGAGGAGGAGAGGAGATCATCACATCAGGTTGGAAGGCTCTTTACACACATCTCTCTTATTCTCCACCTCTCTATCTCTCAGTTGTTGGGTGAAAAGTTGCACTCAGGGTTTGAAGACGCAAGGGATCAATAACTTCTGAACTTGGGAACCATTAAAGGAGATATCCTCTTCTGATTTCCACATCTGGGGGTCTGGCCAGGAAGTAACCTTTTGTTCCTTGTCTCTCAAAAATAACAAGCATGATGTCCCAGTACCTCCCATCACCCGTTAACCCTACTCCTCCTCCTCTGGCTTCTTGGAAGAAACCTCCATCAGGGACAGGAGATGGTGTCCCTTGCTCCAACAACAGCGCCAATCACAAGCAAGTTTGCATCAGGCCGCAGGACTATCCACACATTTTGCTCAACACTGAGGACGTTGAGCAATTCCTTGCGGGATAAAAAGGAATTGCTGATGCGGAAGGTGCAACGGGCTTGGATAAGGCTTTTCTTGTTGTCCTTTTTATTACAAAAAAAGAGAAGCTTTGGGATGTGGAAGAGATGGAAGGATATGAGGAACTAAATTGTCCAAAACTGGAGGCGGAAATTTTGGCGCGGTGGGGAAGGCGCAAACCTTGGTTTTGGGAAAGCAACTTTGAGCAAGCCGCGGAGGAAGCAAGCGCAAATGGTGGAGTCCGGACGCAGGTGCAATTGGGGGAGTATGTAGCCATGTTTGACCAGATCTACCGCTACCTGTAAAAGAAAAAGGTTATAGTGGGGTAGACGGGCATGATGAAGAGGGCGCTTTTGGGTGGACTTGGTCCCCAACTCTGCCCGCGGGTGCAGCGGCACTTGTACAACAAAAACTTGCTAAAAAGGTTGTTGGATGGGAGTATTGGGCTTCTTCCGGACATCCCCATCACCCGTTGGGCGGTGGAGAGCAAGTTGGACTTGGAGGAACTGATGGAGGACACGACCAGGTTGTTCCCAATGGGGTCAAAGAAGTCCGCTTCTCACCCTCTGGCAGCGCAAATGCAGGCCCCTTGAATACAGAACGCGCTCTGGCAACACCACCAACAATGAGCCCGGAGATTAGCAAGATGACGGAATTGATGAAGCATTTACGGATCTTCCTGAGTCAAATGTTGTCAACGCCGCCTGCTCCGCCTCCTCACATTGTGGGACCACTTCCGCCGTCCAAGCCGTCCGCTCTGCGGTTATGCAATTGCTGCAGGGACAAAGGGAATTGGCGGTTGGGGTGTGATAAAATGACAAGGGACCTCAAGGCAGGATTGGTTTGAACGGTGGGAATGGGATTCATGTTTCCAACAGGCAAGCGGATCTCAACTGAACCTGGAAATACAACCATCATGGAGCAAGTGCAGGCGCAAGGTCAGGAATTGGTGGTAACTTCTTGAGCTTTGCTTGGGATTGTCACTGGTCCCAGGGTATGGCAACCACCGCGTGTGGAAGCAAAAGTGAGGGTACTAGCAATGGAGGAGCCGGCGGAAGTGGAAAGGATGAATGAGGTTGCCAAAGAGCAGGTACTGCAGGTAGCTCCTAAGCCAGTTGCGCGCGTTCTGGAAACAGACAGGCAGCCGGTGAATCTGGTAGGGAAGAAGAAGGCAGTGGAAATTGTGCGCAGGGTGATGGGGAATGATACAACTATTCCTTTGAACTTGAAGGAGTTTGGGGTGGTTTTTCCAGTGGTGGTGGATGAGATGGTTCAAGCCCTCAAGGATTGTGGACACAATAGGATTCCTCCAATGGTGCAGCAGGTGAACATGGCTTGGGATGAAGCAAAGCGCAAACCAGTGGGGATGAAATTGGTTTCAACTCCCCTAGCTTATGTTCCAATGAGGATTTCTGGAAGGAAGGTATGGGCGCTGGTGGATAGCGGTCCCATGGTGAACCTCCTTCCGTCTAGATTGGTTGATGAATTGGGATTGGTTTGGCGGAAATGCATGATGGGGCTTTGCATGCTTAATGGCAGGGCATGTTGCATGGATGGGGTTGTGGAATAGGAAGAGGTTGAGGTTGCAAGGGTCTGTAAACCACTTTCTTTTCTATTGGTTGATTGCGGGGAGGCTATTTTAGGGTGGCCATTCATGTTTGGGTTCCAAGCACAAATGACATTTGATCCAGAGGTGGGGACAGAAGCGTTGACAGTGGAAGATTTGTCCAGCGGGAAATTCAAAACCACAATCTGCAATCAAGGGTTGGGGAAGTGGACGGGGGATTTGGTGACAGAAGAGGAGGAGAGCCCTGGCGCGGAGTTGGTTTGCAAGGTTAGGCCGGAGATGGATTTTTACTAGTCAGCCAAGGTTACTGCATGGGGCAAGCTCCGGTTTTGTGCAGGCGCTTGACTAGCAAGGAGCAGGTGGGAAGTAGGGAAGAAGCGCAGGAAGCGTGGGTGCTGGAAGTAAGTCCCCTTCCTCAGTATGCATTGCCGGGAGGTACTTTTCAAAAAAACTATCATTGTGCCACACTTGTGAGCAAAGGCAAAAGCCGTGGTTTGGTTTTGACTAGGACTTAGGGTAACGGATACATGCAGATGGCGCAGTGCAATGTTGGAAAGTATAAGCCGGTTTTGCGGAAGGTCCATCCCCGGAACAAAGAAATTCTGCAGGATCTGAACAGACCAAAGCAACTGATCCCTTGGTTGTGGGACCCTTGGGAATCTCTTCTGAAGGTTTTGGGATGGGTGACACGGTTGGAGTGGATTATGGATGAGCAAGTCGTGGCCCTTAACTTTGGACTGGCAGGTTGGTTAAGTGCAGAGGAACGGGATTTGCTGATGTTGGTACTCATTCTCCGGCAAAGAGCACTCGCGTTTGGACCTGAAGAGCGGGGACTGTTAAAGAGCAAGATAGGAGACCCTTAGGTGATTCTGACGGTTCCACATGAGCCTTGGAAGATCAAGCCAATTCCAATTCTGTAGGCCGTTTGGGGGCCCTTTTTGGAGCTGATGCGCAAGCGTGTAGGGACGGGTCTTTACAAGCAATCAAAATCAAGTTACTCAAGTCCAATCTTTGTGGTGGTTAAACAGGATGGGAAGTAATGCCAGATTGTTCATGATTTTCAGCGGCTCAATGAGTTTATAATCTGAGATGCAGGAAAACCTCTGTGCGCAGAAGAGTTTTGGAATCTATGGCAGGGCCCATGTGCTACGGGTTGGTGAATGTGATGGGCAGATATGATCAGCAGAAACTTGATTGGAGTTTGCAGACAATGACTGACTTTGAAACTGGATTGGGTAGAATGCAACTGATGCAGCTGCTGCAAGGTGCAACTAACTTGGTTAGGGTTTACTAAGCACAGATGACCTGGATTCTGAAGGATGATCTTCCAGAGGTGGTGCAGATTTTCATTGACAACGCAGGCATCAAAGGCCCAAAGACAGATTATGGAGGGGAAACACTTATTGACATTCCGGGAATTTTCCAATTTGTCTGGGAATTTGCGCAAACGCTGGAACAGATCTTGTTCTGGATTGAGAAAGTGGGGCTCACGGTGTCAGGTAAAAATTTAGGGGTCTGCGTACCCATGCTGGAGGTTCTAGGGAATGTGGTGGATTCCAACAGAAGGCAGATTGCGGAAAAGAAGCGCAACAAAGTCCTTGATTGTCCAATGCCAAAGACTGTATTGCACATTCTCCACTTCTTGCCATTGTGCAGCTATGTGTGGATGTTCATCAAGCGGTTTGCAGAGGTTGCTAGTCTGTTGCGGGCATTGACGCTTAAGGGCGCGGAATGGGCCTGGGGTTTGAAATGTGAGGGCACCTATGGAAAACTCAAGGAGATTTTTGGAAGCAATATCCTGATGCAGGACTTGGATTAAAACTCTGGGGGAATTAAGTTGGCCATGGATTTGAGCAAGCTTGGTGCAGGGGCAGTTCTGACACAGGAGGATGAGGGGAAAGATTGACTGGTTCTTTAAGAGTCCGTTATGTTTACACCAACGGAGAGCTGGTATTTGCAGATGAAGTTGGAGCTTTGCAGGGTCACTAAAATTGTGCGGAGGTTTCAGAATTTTCTATGGGGGATTCAATTCATGCTTCTGGTGGATGCAGAGGTGCTGGAATGGATGATCAATTTGCCAACGCTGCCAAAAGCGCCTATGACCAGATGGGTTGCGTTCCTTCAGTTGTTTTCTTTCACAGTGGTACATTTTCCAGGGAAGGCTTTTACAATTCTGGAAGCGCTTTCTTGGTACCTGCGCAATGATCCGTAGGAAGGCGCGGAACCACTGGATGTGGAGGCTCCAATGGTTAAGGTGGAAGTGGTGTAAGTGGGTGTTTGCCTTCTGCTCCAACCTTCTGGGAGGTATGTGGTTCTCAGTTTGTATTTGTGGGATCTTTGGTTTCCGGATGATACGCCAGCCAAATTTGTTAGATGGATTTGGCGTAGAGCGGGAAATTTCTACCTGCAAGAAGGAAAGCTGTGGTGGCCAAGCGCGCAGGTACCACTTGTGGTCAGCACGTCAAGGGTGGATCAGGAGGTAATACTGGGGAGTTTGCACAAAAATCTCAGCCATTGCGGTGAGGTTGAAACGCAGAAGTGGGTGAGGGCAAGGTTCTGGTGGCCAGGTGTGGTACGCGCAGTGCGGGAGTGGGTATGGTTGTGCAAAGCGTGTCAGAAACGGAGCGCAACGCTGCCTTGAAGGGTTGGTATTCCCACTGGAGGGGACACTTTGTTTGGGCGGGTTTCCTTGGATGTTGTGCACATCAAGGCAGGTAAGTTTGCATATCTCCTTATTGCGTGTGACAATCTGTCGGGATGGGTGGAAGTGTGGCTGCTGGTGAAACTCTTGATGGAGAAAGTTGGGCAGTTTCTGGAGGAAGTCTGGTTTTCACTTTACAGATCACTTCTCTTGGTAATGGTTTATGGGGGTGCAGAGTTCTGGGGACAGTTGGCAGAGTTGGTGCAAAGTTGTGGAGCAAAGTTTGGGCGAGTGACTGAGTACTATTGGGAAGGCGCAGGGATGATTGAGAGTGGTCACCAGCAAATCAAGGACGCAATGGTGAAAATGTGCAGGGAGGATGGCAAGCAGTGGCTGGAAACCCTTCCAGTAGTCCTCTTTGCAGATCAGATTTTGGTGAAGAGATAAAGGTTTTATTTTCTGTAAAAGCTGCTATTTGGGCGGCAACCTGTGCTGCCAATTGACATCATGCAAGCTGGAAACATTTCTGGGTATTGATTGGTGGAAGGTTAGGACGGCTGCAGATGTAGTCAAGGCCCATGCCAAGCAGCTCCTGTGATGGGACAAGATGTTAGAGAAAGCGGCTGGAAGGCTAAAGGCAACCTGCACAAAGTCCGTCAGCTACTGGGAGGAGCTCTGCGCGCACAAACTCCAGGATTTGTTGCTCAAGGGGGACTTGGTTCTACTTTACAATCAGAGCCTGGAAACTCAATGGCGGAAACTGTTTGCAAATTGATGGAAAGGTCTTTTCCATTTAATGTCCAAGTTCACGGGAGGAAGTTACCAGTTGGAGGATTTGGATGGAAGTCCACTCAAACGGAAGGCCGTGGCTTTTCACATGAAACAATTCTTTGCACGGGGCTCAAATTCATTTGACAAGATTGCTGGTTTGGATAGCAAGGGGGATGACAACGCGGATCCTTTGTACAAGGACAAGCCCGCGCGTGCAGTTCGCGTATGGCAGAGTAAACAACTGCAGACCGCAGGGGAAAGCAGCCAAGGTGGGGGGGGGAACAATGGGTGAATAGGGGATATGATTGGATTTGGAGAGGGGGTTCTCTAGCTGGTTCACAGCCGGAACAACTAGACAACCCAGAATCTTTGTTTTCTTATTTCCTTCTCTCTTGATTGGCTTTTTGGCATTATTACTGGCTAGGTTATGAGTTTCTTTTAGGTATGGGCACGGCGAAAAACTAGGTCCATGGAAGCAAGGATGAGCCCCGCATTCTGGAAATTCAAATGCAAGATTAATTTCCAATAGATGATCCGGGGAACTAGGAAAGCGCCTGGCCCTGAACGGATGTGGGTCAAAGAGCAAGGCACGGGCTTGGCAACGGGTTGGTGCTTAAAAAAAAAATCTCTTTTCAGGTTTTCTTTGGTTATCTTATAGAATGAAGGTGTAGATGGGTTGGGGTGGATACTTTTTTCTCTTCCTTTCTCTCAAGGATGTGTGCGCTCAGTGGGTTTCTTTGTGCTCTCTCTGTTCCATAGATGGGTACAGGGAACTGTGAGGCAGTTTGTCTGGGGTGGTCCAGGTACCTTCAGCGGATACTCTCATTTGGCACGGATTTTTCTCACTCTTGCAGATTGCTCTCAAAGCTTGGATCTTGCGCCTGGGTTTTTATTTCTCTGAAGTTTCTCAAAAGCTTGCAAGCTCAAAGGCTACTTAGGTTGGCGCGGAAAAAGTCTATTTTCTTTGCAAGATGCACGCAAGAATAGATAAAAGATGGAAAGAAAGGAGAGGAGGGGAAATCCTTCTATGTTGGACAAGTACTCATCACCTCCTCCACGTCTGCAGGAGCAGCTGCAACTAGTTTTTTGAATGCCCCTAGGAGTTTGCGTTGCACACCAGTAGTATGGGCGTGGGGAACCGCTAGGAAGCATTGGAGTAGTTTGTCTGCGTTGAACCTTGTGAGTGGAAGTGCCGGAATAAGAGGGATTTCTGGAATCTTGGGAGTGGCAACCAGAGGAGTTACAGCAGGAGCAAGTGACGGGATTTTTTTGGGAGTAGGAGCAGCCGTGGATTCTGGAAAAAACTCAATGACCATGTGAGTTGGTGCGCGCGTTGGCTCCAGTGATGGAGATGGCGGCGGTGGAGTAGGTTCCGGAGGAGCAGGTTGTGGAGTAGTTGGAGGACGCAGTGGCGGTGGAGGAGGTGCGGTTGGTTGGATGAAGATCTATGGGTCTGTTGTGGGTTTGTTCATCCATACCTTTGCGGCCCACTTGAGAGTGGCGTTCCAATAAGCTGCAAAATTGGGGAAGTCCTTGCGCCACAGTGGTCCAGCCCGATGGAATGGCAAGCCCAAGTCATGGCTTTTGCGTGAAGGAGTGCGTTGCAGTTGGTCGTGTAGTGAGCCAGGGGGGTCCATTCATTGGTTGAGATTTCCTATTCACTCTAGACCACAAAGAGTCGGGTTGGGTCCTCTTGCGCAGACAACCTTGAGGATGGTTGCAGGGCATACCATTGGATAAGGAGCAGCAAAAGTGGCCGGCTTGGAATGAAGAGCAGGTGCGCCAACCCGGAAGGATGCGGAAGGTGAGGCCATTCCTACTGCAAAACTTGCAGGACATGTTGAGGAATAGGGTGTGGGCGGTGTTTCCTTGGTGTGGTGTAGTGGTGCGGTGAGGGGATGGGATAACTGGTGGGTAGGTGAGATGGTGGTGGATCTCTGGGGACAGAACTGAAGTTGGGGGGGGGGATGTGGTGGTCTTTTATGGATGCAAGTTGGAATGGGATGCGCGCTTCCCACTCAGAAATGGGGGTGGCTTTGCCGCAGGAAGCCGTTCTGCAGGCTCAGCAGAAGTCAAATTGGGCTTCGCATCTGGAGACACGGGGCAGAGTGGATTGGATTGGATGGATTGCACGGATTGCATGGATGTACCTTGGATATCAGGAATGGCACTTCAGGCAGATTCCAACATGTGCAGCGGGCTCTGAGCTGGGCGCGGCACAAGGGCCGCATCATGAGAAGGACAAACCCGGTGGATGTAATGGGAGGCGGGCAATACAGATGGGATATGGGGTAAGGGATATGGGATATGGATCATGGGATGGGGATGGAAGGATAGATTTTGGGCTAGGGTTCTGTACTTAGGGGTTTTACTTCATTATTCTTGTTTCCTTGCAGTTGTACTTAGGTTAGGATTGAGAGGAAGGCTAATTAAACCACACCCTCAAACCAGATGGCATGCAAGGAGGAGAGGAGATCATCACATCAGGTTGGAAGGCTCTTTACACGCATCTCTCTTATTCTCTGCCTCTCTATCTCTAAGTCTTAGGGTGAACAGTTGAACTAAAGGTTTACAGACACAAGGGATCAATAACTTCCAAACTTGGGAACCATTAAAGGAGATATCCTCTTCTGGTTTCCCCAGCAGTGTGGTAGTCCAAACCTGTCTTATAGCCATCAGACTCACTATTCTAGTGTAACAACAGCTTGAACCCTCAAAGTAATCTTGATAATGGATTCCACATCACAAATTACCTATAGTCACTCAGACAAAGTACCCCTCTATCCCTCATTGATTAGAAGATACAGTCCAACAAACCTCCAACTGTGGCAAAATCATACCCAACCAGGTGTCACATCTCTGTAGAAGACATAAGACATACCTTGTAAACCCTCAAGTAAATACCAGTAACAGCTTACCCTCAAGAACAGGACCATACACCAACCCTTTCACCTTATCAGCATACAAAGATACAGTTACAGGAGGCAGTGCAATCTGTCAGAACCTGTCACCTCAGCCAGAATACATCAATACAGAGATAGGAGGCAGTGAAACCAGTCCAGATCCAGTCACATACAAAGATATAGGTACAGAAGGCAGTTCAATCAGTCCAGATCCAGTGAACTCATCAGCATACAGCAATACAGATCCAGGAGGCAGTGCAACCAGTCTAGATCCAGTCACCTTATCAGCATACAAAGATACAGGTACAGGAGGCAGTGCAATCTGTCAGAACCTGTCACCTCAGCCAGAATTCATCAACACAGAAATAGGAGGCAGTGAAACAATTCCAGATCCAGTCACCTCATCAGCATACAGAAATACAGATGCAAGAGGCAGTGCAACTAGTCCAGATCCAGTCACCTCATCCAGAATACAGAAATACAGATATAGGGGGCAGTACAACCAGTTCAGATCCAGTCACCTCATCAGCATACAGAAATACAGATGCAAGAGGCAGTTCAACCATTCCAGATCCAGTCACCTCATCAAGAATACAGAAATAAAGATATAGGGGGAAGTGCAACAAGTCCAGATCCAGTCACCTCATCAGCATGCAGAAATACAGATGCAAGAGGCAGTCCAACCAGTCCATATCCAGTCACCTCAGCCAGAATACAGAAATACAGATACAGGAGGAAGTGCAGCATGTAAGATCTGGTCACCTGAACCAAACAAACATGAAAATACACATACAAGAGGCTGTGCAGAAGTATACAGGACCAATATATGCAGGAGGAAGTGAGACCAGTATAACCAGAAACCAAACAAACCACCAGTATTTGCACAGCAATACATGCAGTTAGAATCAAGTAGGACTGAAAAAACTACCAGTAAAGCACAGCAATATATCTTATCTGCACTTCACAGCAATTTATGAAAGGCTGTGCATGCATGAAACTCCTGTAAAAGCTTTTCCCAACCAGCAGAAATGCCTCATGTAACTGTACAAGCTTTTTCCAACCAGCATAAATGCCTCATGTAACTGTACAAGCTTTGCCCAACCAGTAGAAATGCCTCATGTGCCTGTATCCCACTGTAACAGGGGAAGCCCCAGGGCACCCTCAGGGGCAGCCCTGAGCATCCCCTGAGGTCCAGATTTTCTATTTAAGGAGGGCCTCTCTGCCCTATCCAAGTTGTATCATCATGCCATCTGGACTACCAGAACTCAACTACCCCAATCCAACCCATCAATCTGTTGTACCTACCCAGATAAATATTATTAGTGAACCAATTATAAAGAACAGGAAATCAGAAACCAAGTTATAACCCATCTTTAACCAATTGAAACCACCCACCAGGTGCTTGAATAAGATTTCTTCTGTGACCTAAATATTCAGCACCAGATTAAAGAAAAACAACCCATTAATAAATAAATGACCCTTACAAAGAAAGAGAGCACAACAAAAAGTAACTACAGAGCTTCCTTTAACCAGCCCCCTGTGAGTAAAAACATCCTTGGGTCCTATCCTGAACTACCCCCTTGATAAAACCCTTGAACCCTTTGATGTTGGGATACTGGTTAAGATAAAATATATCTGATCAATAAATAACCAATAACCCAATATATCTGGTCTATTCTTCAACAAAAACCTACAAATAAGAATTGATAACTAATCTAGGTATGATCTGAGACCTATTTTTAGTCTCAAAGAAACCAGCCATTAATTAAAATAAATTATTTTTCAGACTTACTATAGTACTAGACAGGCAGGCAATTCAAAACCACCCTTAGTATTTACTAATACTCTAAAGGAGTAGGAATAATACTAAATTCCCCTTCAAGGACTGCCAGCAAGCTATTTGCTACTTTATATCTATATAATCCCACAGAAGTCTCTACAGAGGCCAATTGCCTGGTCTTGGGATTGTTGGGAGAGTCCTTTGAGGCAGTCTGGTTGAGTAAAGCAGTTGGCATGGATCAATGTCCCAAATTTTGGGCTGCCTTGGTGGTTGAGTGTAGAGGAGAAGGACTTCCTGGCATTGGTGTTGGTTCTTTGTGAGAAGGCCCTTGCTTTTTGGATGGAAGAGCAGGGGTTGTTGAAGGGAAAGATTGGAAACTCTTACGTAATCCAAATGGTTCTGCACAAGCCGTGGAAGATCAAGCCAATTAAGATTCTCCGGACCATACAGGAGCCCTTTCTGGAGTTGGTCTGTAAGCATGTAAGGAAGGGTATTTAAAAACATTCCATGTCAAGCTACTCTAGCCCAATCTTTGGGGTGGTCAAGCAGGAAGGAAAGTCATTGAGTATTGACCATGATCTGCAGCAGCTCAACTCCTTCACCATTTTGGATGCAAGGCTGCCCCCACACTTGGAAAAATTCCTGGATTCAATGGAAGGGAATGCGTGTTATGGATTGGTAGATGTAATTTGCAGGTAAAATCAGCAGAAAATCCATCCCAAATTGAAACTACTGATGGAGTTTGAGACTGGACTGGGGAGGATGCAACTGACGCCATTGCCGCAGGGTGAAACCAATTGAGTGGCGGTTTATCAGGCCCAAATGACTTGGATCCTGCGCAAAACCATCCAGAGGGTGTCCAAATCTTAATTGACAATGTGGTTATCAAAGGCCCAAAGAAGGATTATGGGAGGGTGGCTTTGGAAGAGGCCCCCAAAATCCATTTCTTTGTCTTGGAATACATGGAGAAGCTGGAATGGATCTTGTTTTGGATCAAGGAGGCGTGGCTCACTGTTTTGGGGAAGAAGATGGCAGTTTGCATTCCGGTGCTCAAGTTCTTGGGACACGTGGTGGCTTTTTACAGAAGGAAGATTGTGGCAAAGAAGCAGAACAAGATTCTTGAGTGGCCAACCCTGCCAATTTTGTCACACATTCTACAGTTCTTGGGGTTGTGCAGCTACGCTTGAATTTTCATTGAGCTGTTTGCAGAAGTAGCAAGCCCTTTGAAAGGCGCAAAGTGGGAATGGACTCCCAGATGTGAAAACACATTTTCAAAGCTCAAGGAGATTGTGGTAAAAAACATTTTCCTCCAGGATCTTCACTACAACGCCTGAGCAAAACACTTGGCAGTTGAATCTAGCAATTTTTGCACGGGGGGAGTCCTAACACAGGAGAAGGACAGGAATGATTGGCCATTAATCTAAGAGTTGCTTACCTTTAACCCATGGGAAGCCAATACTTGCAGCTGAAGTTGGAACTGTGTGGCTTTACCAAGATTTTGTGGAGACTCCAACATCTTCTTTTGGGTGTTTGCTTTGAATTCTTGGTGAAAGCGGAGGCTTTGGAGCAGATGATTAACTCACCGGCCTTGCCAAACACTCCCATGGCCAGATGGGTAGTGTTTCTCCAGCTCTTCTCTTTCAGTGTGGTTCATGTTTCAGGGAAGGCGTTCACAATGCCGGAAATGCTGTTTTGGTATCCCCAGGAGGATCTGTACAAAGGGGCAGATTTTCTTGATGTGGAAGCCCCATTCATCCAGGTAGGAATGGTGGAGGCAGAGGTCCAAATTTTTCTGTGTCAGTCTGGGCGTTACTTGGTTCTTTGCTCTTATTTGCAGGACCTTTGGTTCCCTGAGGGTATGGAAAACACAGTTATTTGTTGGGAAAAGTGAGGCGGGAGGAACTTATATCTGCAGGAAGGCCAGTTGTGATGGCGGAGTGCCCCTGTGCCTCTTGTGGTTGCAAAATTGAGGATGGAACAGGAAGTGATCCTGAGGTTTCTGTACAAGAACCTTGGTCACCAAGGCCAGATTGAGACGCAGAGGAGGGTGAAGGTAAGTTCTGGTGGCCAGAGGTTGTGTGCGCGGTTTGGGATTGGGTGAAATTGTGCAAAGCCTGTCAGAGGTGGAGCTCAAGGTTGCCCATCCTACAGGGGAGGACACATTGTTTTGGTGTGTTTCTCTTGACATGGTCAAAATAAAGACAGGCAAGTTGGGTTACTTGCTTTTTGCAGAGGAAAACCTGTTGGGATGGGTCCAGGCGTGCCCTATGGTGAAGTTGTTGGTGGAGAGGTTTGCTCAGTTCTTGGAGGAAGAATGGTTTGTGTGTTATGGATTGCTTTTCCTGATCACAGTGGAGGGAGGGGCAGAGTTCCAAGGTCTTCTGATGGCCCTGGTACAGAGTTGTGGAGCAAAGTTTGGCTGCGTAACAGAATAATATCTGGAAGGCACTGGGATGATCAAGCACGGGCACCAACCTATCAACGGGGCCCTGGTGAAGAGGTGTGGGGAGAAAGGCAAGCAGTTGCAGGAAATTCTTCCACTGGTCCTTTTTGCAGATTGGATCTCCTTGAAGAAGTTGACGGTTTACTTGCCCTACAAGTTACTCTTTGGAAAGGGGCCTGTGCTCCAAGTATACATTGAGCTGGAGACGTTTCTGGGTTTGGATTGGTGGAAGGTCAAGAAATCCTTGTAATTTGTTGAGACATGCGCCAAAAAAACAACTGAGGCCCAATGAGAAACTGGCAAATGCCAAAGAAAGGATGAAGAAAACTTGGATGGAGTCAGTCCAATACTGGGACAAGTGCTGTTTCCACTGCCTCTGGGATCCATTGCGGAAAGGGGATTTGGTATTTCTGAACAACTGTAGTCTGGAGTCTTAGTCGGGGAAACTCTTTTCCAAACAATGGAACCAGCTTTTTTGAATGTCTTCTAAGTTTGAGGGCAGGGGTTATCTGCTCAAGAACTGGATGGTACCCCTCTTAAACAGAAGGTCGTGGTGTTGCATGTGAAAAAATTCTTTGAACAGGGATCCACCTTGTTTGAAAAGAAAGCAGGGGACAAAATTGGCTCTGGTGGCAAGGGCGCGGCTTCAGGAGATGGTATTGACGCTGTGGGCTTGGTTTCTTTTTCTTCCAAGGAGCCTGCGCGCACAATGTGCAGCTCTGGCAGAGTAGGAGGTTGCAACCTGCTGGGGGTGCTAGTGCTGGATAGAAAAGGTTGACTTGGTGAGGGGGTGCTCTAGCGGGTTCACAGCCGTTGTGATGACCAAATTGGGACACCTCATGTAAAGGGGAATTTTTTTAATTTTTTTTATATATTCTTTCATCTTATCATCATCCAATATATATATATAAATTCCTGTGTTTCTATGGAAAACCCTTTATTTTTCCTTCTCCCAACTTGTTGTTGTCCTAGCGGGCTAGATAGGCCTCTCCAGGGTGTTAAAATCCCCAGACCTCCATTCAAACCCTCCCCATTGTGCTTGCAGCTTCAATTTTTGGCCAAAGTGCGCGCTGTGGTGATCCAAACCTATCCTATAGCCATCAGACTCACTATTAAAGTGTAAAAACAGCTCAAAACCTAAAAGTGACCTCAGAAATGGATTCCAAATCAGAAATAACCCATAGTCACTCCGCCAAAGTACCCCACTATCTCTCATGGATTAGAAGATACAGCCCAACAAACCTGAAACTGTGGCAAACTCATACCCAAACAGGTGTCACAGCTCCTTGGAAGGCATGAAGACATACCTTGGAAACTCTCAAGTACATAACAGTAACAGCTTACCCTCAACACCAGGACCATAAAGCCCTATCACCTCCGCCAGAATACAGCAATAAAGATACAGGAGGCAGTGCAGCTAGTTCATCTCCTGTAACCTCACCAAACAAACAAGCAAATATACATACAGAAGGCTGTGCAGAATTATCCAGGAAAAAGTGCAGGAAGGAGGAAGTTACATCAGTCTCAACCAAAACCAAACAATCAAGCAAATATAAATACAGAAAGCTGTGAAGAAGTATACAGGAGCAGTATAGGCAGGAGAAAGTGGAACCAGGATCAACCAAAACCAAAAAAACTACCAGCACCAATCCATCACAGCACCACACAGTAATTTATTCAGCAAGTATTATGTGATTCCAAACAAACTACCAGTACCAACAACCCCCAGCACCACACAGTTTATGTAGTCAGAAGCATGTGATGCCAAAAAAACTAACAGTACCAACAACCCCAAGCATCACACATAAATTTACGTATTCAGGAGCATGTGATACCCAACAAAAAACCAGTAAAAACAACTGGAAGTACTACCCAGCAATATATGCAGGCAGTCAAGACCATGCAGCACCAAACAAACCACCAGTAATGCACAGAAATACATGAAGGTAGAAGCATGTAGCACCAAACAAACCACCAGTGAATGCACAGCAATACATGCAGGACAAACAGTCAGTACCAAATAAGCAACCAGCACCAGACCAACCTTATCAGCACCTCACAGAAATTTATGCAAGGCTGTGAAGGCATGAAAAACCTTTACCATCTTTTCCCAACCAGCAGAATTGCCTCAGTTTTATGAAGTCTCTTTTTTTTCTAACTCGCAGAATTTCCTCAGTTTCATGCAGTGTCTTTTTGCAACCAGCTAAAATGTCTCATGCACCTGTATCCCACTGTACCAGGGGAAGCCCCAGGGCACCCTCAGCTGCAGCCCTGAGCATCCCCTGAGGACCAGATTTTTTTATTTAAGGAGGGCCTCTCTGCCCTATCCAGGTTGAATCATCATCCACATCTAGGCCCTCACAGGCCACTCACTCATCCACCTCTATGCCATCTGGCCTATCATCCATCCCCACCAAACCAGTATCCCACCCAGCTCAATCCATCCTAACCATCTGTGGCACCTACCCAGATAAATATTCTTATTGAACCAATTATATGGAAGCAAGAAATCAGAAACCAAGTTATAAAACACCTTTAACCAATTAAAAACATCCAACAGGTGCTTGAGTATGGGTTCTTCTGTGACCTGAATATTCAGCACAATATTAAAGAAACACCACCTCAATCAATAGATAAGCCTTATAAAGAAAGAGAGCAAAACAAAAAGAAACAACCAACCTTTCCTCTACCCAGCTCCCTGTGGGTAAACCCATCCTTGGGTCCTCTCCTGAACCACCCCTTTGATAAAACCTTGAACCCTTTAATATTGGGATATTGGTTAAGATCAAATATATCTGATCATTAACTGACCAATAATCCAATACATCTGGTCTTTTCTTCAACAAAACCCACCAATAACAGTTAATAATTAGTCTAGGTCTGATCGGAGACCTATTTTTAGTCTCAAAGAAACCAGCCATTAATTCAAATAAATTATTGTGCAGAGTCACTATAGTACTAGAAGGGCAGGCAATTCAGAACCACTCTTAGTATTTACTAAGACTCTAAAGGAGTAGAATTAATACTAAATTCCCCTTCAAGGAATACCAGAAAGCTATTTTCTACTTTATTTATATAATCCCACAGGAGTCTCTACAGCGCATGGACAGTCATCCAACTTATCATCATCCTCATCCTCATCAATAATTGCCTTCCTCATCAATCTGTGCATATTTTTCCCTATCAGAATCTTTGGATACCACCAACACCAACAATCCCATCAATGTTTCCAACAGCCATCATCTATTGATCTCCATCACCATCACCAATGTTGCCTTTGCCACCCAAAATTCAATTGGATGAGCAAAGAAGTGGGGGTGACCAATTGGGCCAATCCTCCAGGATTGGCACCCTCAAACTCAACATCACCAATTCATCCTTTTCACCCGGCAACAGTTGTTGCTTGCTGTTGCGGATTTTCCAAGCTCTCCACCCGCCCATACTAATTGCCCTTGGTTTGTTCATCCAAAAAACAGAGAGCTGTCACTTGCGGCCTTTGGTGTTGCCATTGGTCATGATCTCCATCAACCTTGTGATCTGTTGCCATTGATCACTGCCAAGGTCTCCCACCCCCCTGCTTTGCTGATCTGATGGACCAGAGAGCTATTTCTTGCAACCGTCAGTGTCATTGCCTATTGCCCCCCAGTTTTGAAGCTGCTGCTTGGCACCCTGAACCCTCCTCATTGATCATCCCTCATTGGTTTTCCACTGACCTTCTTTCAACCATCACCGCTTGCATGCTGCTCATTGTCTGCAACCACTGTCACAGAAGTTCATCCGCTGCCCGCCATCATCCTTGATGCAGGGCTGGTTTCATTTTCTCATCTCTCATTTTTTTTCTTTTTTTACATTTCATGATCTTCCTGTTGCCATCATTTGTTTGTTATTTTCATTACTATTCTCTCATTTTTTCTTTTTAAAAAAAAAGAAATTCTGCTTTAATTTGTAGTTATCTCTTTTAAGTAGTCTACAGGGCCTCTTTCCCATAAAAGGAGGGGATCTCAAACTCATCCCTTCCTTGGATTCCTTATTTACAAGTTTCTGGACCTTGATTCTGGTTACATTTAAATGTTTTTGTAATTCTCAGGTGGGAAGCCTAAAAGCACCTTTCCCCTCCACAGAAATGCCTGCAACTAAGCACTTTTTTGAGTCTTACACCAGGGTGACTAGAAACCCCAGAATATTTTCTTCCTTACTTCTCTGATTGGTACTTGCGTTGGCCTATAATTGTACTATATTTTGTCCATAATTGTACTAGATTTGGTCTATAATTGTTGCAGGAATGCAGGAATAGCGCAAGCCAGGTCTGTACATGCAAGGAAGAGCCCCACAAGCGGAAAGCGGGACAAGAAGTGGTGTGATGGAATGAAAAAACAAAAAAGGTTATTTTATCTTTTCTTTCTCTTTTTCTCTTTTCTCTTGGTCTTTTTTCTCTTTCTTACCTGTCTCTTTCTATAAGTATGGGTGTGATGGGTGCAGATGGGTATGGGTGGAGGGTAGTTTTGGGATGAGCTTGACTTGGTGAGGGGGTCTCTAGCCCATTCACAGGGGGCACAACTAGGCACCCCAGAATGTTTTTTCTCTGCTGTCTCCCTCCTTCTCTGGTGTTGTGCACGGGGGCTGGCAATTTGGTGTTTGTTTTTTTTTGCAGAAAGGTACAGGGAAATGTGTGTAAGTTCTTCTGGGGTGGTCAAGGTACCTTCCAGGGAATGATTTTTGAAGTTTATGCTTGGAAAAGGGAACTCACAAATGCAAGGTGTAAGACTCCAAATGGTGCTAAGCCTCAGGCAGTTCTGTGTAGGGGAAAGGTTCTGTTTAGGCTGCCCTCCTAAGAATTACAATAATATTCAAATGAAACTGGAATCAAGGTCCAGGAATCTGTAATTAAGGAATCAATGTAAGGGACAAGTTTGGGAATAGTTGGTAGAAATGGAAACAACACTATCTGAGGCAAGATGGTGCAGGGAAAGACTTGAAAAAAATAAGTCAAAGTTCTGTTCAGAGTTCAATGGAACAAGGCAGTTGTAAGTAACAACATCCACAGGCTAATAACTCTGGTTGTTGGAAGAATATTGGGAAAGATCAACTCAATCCCAAACAACCTCCAGGTTCTCAATGAACCTTCCCAACTCTCCGCAATCAAGTGCTTGAAGAGGACCAGATAACTGTGGGTGGCTGAACAAAACAAAAGTAATTTGTTTATGAAGCTCTAGAAGCAAAGCAAAAG
Source organism: Puccinia polysora (assembly GCA_025617555.3). Classification (NCBI taxonomy): domain Eukaryota; kingdom Fungi; phylum Basidiomycota; class Pucciniomycetes; order Pucciniales; family Pucciniaceae; genus Puccinia; species Puccinia polysora. The sequence continues at coordinate 44,755,076 of CM062613.1, forward strand.
CAGATTTGGACAAGAATAACCCAAGACTTCTCATGAACTCAAGAGTAGCATGGTGGGATGCAACTTTAAAGAATAAAGGGAGGTTCAACACTCCAGGTTTCAAACTTAAAGAAACATCTCAGTCAAAGGTGACTGGATCCAGAAAGATGATCAGGGGAGGATCAGACCAGTATGGTCAGAAAAAGGGAACAAGAGTGGTATAACACACTCAAGAATTCCAGGAGACAGAATTCTCTTCAACAAGCAAGGCTATGGTTGGTTATAAGGATCAAGGTCACAGATGGTTGGATCAAAGATTTGAGCATGGAGGCTCAGAGGCTCAAGGAGTAATCAAAAGATATACCCACAATAAGGATGAGGATTAATTCTTGATGATAACTGGGGGGCATATGCACACACTCCCATGGATGATTGGAAAAAGGTAGGGGAGAGCCCCTCCTTTTATGGGCCATGGGTCCCTGCTCACTACGTACAAGTGATAACACAGATAGAGTGGCAAAAAAACAACAACTATTGAAAAAAAGTGTTTTTTATTAATTCAATTTAACCGGTCATGAGAAACAACAAAAAAAATGGTGAAAAAAAAACAACAACAACTAAAAAAAAAGGTAGTCATGACACATGAGAAGAAAAAGATGAACAGGGCCAAAATGTTACAAGCCTGAGCCAATGATGGCCACAGGTGATGAGCAGCAGGAAATGTGCCTGGGTGGCCATCATGACAATTGAGGGACCGCGCGGACAGCAGTGGCCGTGCAACAGTTCCAACGGCCAAAAACAACAATGTTGTATGCGGGCGTCAGAGAGGGATTGGGCGGATGATGATTGGTGAATGAGGATGATGAGGGATGGGAGAGTGCACATTGGGATTTGAGAAAGAGGTCTCTCTCTAGCCCAAAGAAATGGACTGGGGAAGAGGGAACAGATCCAAAGTTGGGTAGATTGGGGTGGGAATCCCAGCTACCAATGTAGGTAGGCAGACTACAGGGAGCAAGGTCCAGAGGAGAGAGTTGAATGGCTAGGTTCAAGATTGGATTGACGGGTTGAGGGAGGAAATGATGACTGATTGAAAAGGATGAGCTGGAGGAGATGGGGATCCCGGTGGTGGTTGATTTGGGTACACAAATTGGATTTCTGGCCTTTCTCAAGTTGGGATGGTCCTGGGGAGAGGAGGAGATGCTTTGATCTTGGTCATGATTGATGGTAGGCGTAGGCAGATAGATGTGGATTTTAATTGGTTTGACAGGATGATTGAGTATTTGACCTCACTGACAGCTGCAAGCAATGCTTGCAGCCATTGGTCAATGGCGGAAATCTTTGTTGTCATTGCCAATGCAGCAATGGGGTGGATGTGCGGGTCAATTCAACGCTAGAGCTGATTGGATGATGACATGATGTGGAAGAGGATGGCCAATGCCAATTCCGGCAAGGGTTGAGCCAAGCCTAGCCGGTATTGCCCGCACACTTGGAAAAAAGGGACTGGAGGATGAGGAGTGGGGCAAGAGGGACTTGAACACCGGGCACAGGGGTCTAGAAACCTGGAAGATCCTTCTAGACAATAAGGAGAAGGGGAGGCTGGGAACTGGAAACAAAAATAGGAAATCATTCCAGGAAAGTTTTTTTTGAAAGATGTATTGATGGATAAGGGGATGTAAAAAAATTTCAAAAAATTTCCATAATCCATGAGGTGTCCCGTATTGCTCACCACATCTCTCCTCAACTTACAGAATTTCCCTAGTCTGCAACTTGAACTTGAAGATATAAAGAGAAGGAGAAATACAAGGAAATTGAACAGAAGATTGGCCATTTCTTTATCTTGAGATGGATTGAAGAGTTGTAAAATATCCCAATCCATTGAAAAGAGCCCTAGAAGAGGTAGAGATAAAACACAGAAGGCGTCCCAGGTTCTCAAGTTTGTGGCATACGGTAGATTTTACAACAAAAATGCAGCAAATAACCCTGGCGGTGCACAATTGGGAGGACTTACTCCTGAGATAAGTTGCCTCCACAACAATGAAACTCTTTGAATTGATCAGCAGAGAACCTTCTGGCCAGTTGAGTACCATCAAGATCCTCCAAAACATAAGATCGACCTCTAACTTTGCAAACCACCCAATAGGCACCATTCCAGCAATTTCAGAAAAGCTTGCCCCACTGGGTCTCCAAAGATCAATTATAAGCTAAAACTAGATCACAAGGGTTCAAGGAGTCCCTGATTTGATTGGAGTGCTTTTCCTTCCAATACTGAATTGATTTTTCTCTGGACTCCATCATCTTTTGAGAAGCTTCATCACAAACATCTTCACTTTGCTCCAGTTTCTTGGACCTAGACACTAATAGATCAGTAGTTGAGGACACCTTGTCCCAAGGGATACCCAAGAAAGATTCCATTTCCAGATCCAAAGGAAGAACTTCTCTTTGGCCAAAGATGATTTCATAAGGTGAGTAGCCAGTAGTCCTTTTGGTTGAGATTCAATCAGAGAAGAGAACAAGAGGAAGGAATTTGCAACGATTCTTGCCACTTTCACTAGCAGGATTAACAATTGCAGCCTTCAAAGGAGCATTGCCTTGTTCCACCATGCCTTGGCCTTCAGGATAATAAGGAGTAGTAACTCTATGTTGTCCAGGAAGAGATCAGATCATTTCAGCAATTTTGCCACCAAATTCAGAGCCACCATCAGTAGAGTAAGATTGAGCCAGGCCATAATGCATTGTCCATGTATCATAGAGGGAAGCTGTCACTGATTCAGAGCTAAGATTCTTAAGAAAAATTGCTTCAACCCATCCAGAAAAATCATCTATAGCCACAATAAGGTATTAGCACCGCCTGCCTTAATATGAACCACATCCATAGCAATTGTTCAAAAGACTGTGGACTCCCCAGTAGGATAAAAAATTTCAGTTGGACGCCTAAGATCACGTTTTTGACAAAATTCACAACTCTTGCACCATTGAGATATGGATTTCTTCAGAGATGGCCACCATAATCAACTGGATAATTGTTGATAAGTTTTGGTTTCCCTACAATGACCAAGAACTTCATGGAGAATTTCAAGGATAGAATCTTGTTTAGAAGGGATAGTAACAACAATAAGAGCACAAGGATTTCCTCTTTTCATAAACCTAGAGCCTTGGACAAAGAATCTAGAGGACTTTCTTTTAAGAGATCCAAATTCTTTAGCACAGAGATCAGGAGGTTTTTGAAGAGTTAAAAGGTACTGCTCTATTTTAAGCCAGAAACCTTGTTGAAAGCCAGAATAATCTTGAGAAGAGAAAGAGAAGACAGGTTGGATTAAAGGTTCTTCTTCATCAAAATCAGTTCCAACATCAGATTCATTACCTCCAAGAGGGTTTTGGGATAACCCATCAGGCATAGTAAAAGATTTCCCAGGCCTGTGAACAATATCAAAAGAAAAAAGCTGGATAAAGGCCACCCAACAAGTCATAGGAGCATTGATCATTTCAATGATGGATCAAGCATCAACTGGCAGTTCAAAATGTTGGCCCCAGAGAATGGTTTGAACTTTCTTCATCATTTGAGCCAGACCACAAAGTTCCAATTTGGACTGAGAGTACCTAGACTCTACATCTGAAAATAGAAAAGATTCATAAAGAGCAGGAAGGTCCCAACCATTTTCATCTTCATGGGTAAGAACAGCCCCAACAGATTGATAACTAGAATCATCAGCCAGCTTGATCTTTCCAGCCCCAGGTACATAGGAGATTTTCTCAAAACTATATCTTTATGCACCATCATTTTGAACAACTGAAAAGAATTTTCACAATCTTGGGTCCAAATCAATTCATCATATTTCCTTGTTAGACAATTTAAGGGTGCACATATTTTTGGAAAAGATTGGATAAAGATTCTAATATAAGTGACAACACCTAGGAAGCCCCTAACTTCAGTGGGATTGATTGGAGTAGGCCAAGAGATGATCTTGTTCACTTTGGCTGGCGCCATCCTTCTTCCTTCCATGCAGACCACATGACCAATAACTTCAAGAGCAGGCAAACAAGCGGCCAGCTTGGATCCAGAGACAGTAAGGTCAGATTTCTAGATTTGAAACAGAATTCTTTCCAAAGTAATAGCATATTCCCAGAAAAAACAACAAATTCCTGAATTCCAAGGTAAGAGTTCATTATCATTGTCAGAAACTGGACCTCTAATTTAACCATCATCAATAAAGATACAAGCATGATCAGGGATTTCATACTGGAGAATCCACATCATCTGAGCCTGATAGACTGCAACCAAACTAGTGGCACCTTGAGGAAATAAAGTAAGTTGAAATTGACCAAGAGGAGTATCAAAGGTAGTGAGAGGGCAAGAAATAGGATGTAAGGATTGTCTGTCATAGCCACCCATAATTTCCCCTAGACCATAGCAAGCTCTCCCAGAGAATGATTTGAAAAATTCTTCAGTATCAGGGGGAATACCAGAGTCTTTGATAGTAACTTTATTAAGAGGTCAGGGATCATGAACTATTCTAAGTTTACCATTAATCTTGAGGAAACAGAAGACAGGGCTTGAATAACTAGAGGTTTACTTCTCATATAGGCCATTACAAACTTGTTCTTGGACCAAATTGATAAATTTGTCAACTTTAGCAGAAGGGATAGGGATCTTCTTCTTTTGCCAAGGATCATTTTCAACTAAAGGGATGATATAAGGGAGGCCATAGGATTCTTTCAAGTGGCCTCTCTCTTCTTCACAATAAGCAATAGATTTTTCCCTTAGAGATAAGACATTTTTGATCAAATTTAACTCATCAGGAAGAAGCCATCCATCTGGACCAAAGTTGACCACCTTCAGACGTTCTTCAGTGACCCAACCATTGGGCACAAAGGGACCAGTAAGAGATTGAGGAAGACCAACCTAAGTATCACAAGATAAGGGAGGATGCATAAGAGGAGGACTGAGATTGAGAGGCATAGGCTGGTTGACTGGTTGGACCTTCTTGGCGACTGGCTTACACTTGGTGGCAAACAAGAGAAGTTCTTGTTTCCTCCAAGAGTTGACTAGTGAGACCTGATTACAAAAACTGAGTCCAAGTTCCAACATTCTCCACGTCTGATGTTCTGCAATATCCTCAAAGGGTGCCTTTTCCATAAAGGGAGAACCAGGAGATAATACGTTGCTCACATGTGTGGCACAAGGTAGGGTTTTGAAAATGATGGCAGAAGGTTTCCCTGGCAGTGCAAAATTGGGAGGACTTACTTGTACCCCAAATTGCCTCCACTGAAGCCCATATTCCTCCATACCAAAACTACCAAGAATAGAATTGAGATCAGCATCTAGTTTAGGCTCATTAGGGAGATTCAAACCAGAAATGAGAGAATATTGATCAGACCTAAGAGTACAAGGGAAAGAAGACACAACAGAGCCAGAGAAAGAAGGAAAAGAAATATTTTTGGATTCTTCTATTTTGACATGTTTTTGATTTTTGATATTTTCCAGTTTAGATGAAAACAATGAAAAGAATGAAAAATAAGCCTGAGGTATGAGAGTTGACCCTTGAGTTGAGGTCTGAGGTTGAAAAGAACTACAACTATTAGTAGGGTCAACTATTCCCATAAAAAATGAGAGGAATTGGAATTATCCTTCTGCTTCCTCTTCAAAGATGATTTAGAAGGATGACCAGGAAAATCTCTTTCCCAGAAACCAGAATCCACAAAAAAAGAGAGGAAACTCAATCTTTCTACCATCAGAATCAGGGAGAAGAATTCTCTCCCCAAATTGATCAGAAAACATCAGAGTAGCACCCAAGTCCATCAAGAAAGGTTGTCCCAATATCATAGGCCCTTCCAAACAAGTGATCCAAAAATGAAAGGTCCCAAAAATATTTTGACCAATCCTGACTGGAAAATCTTCAGCAATACCAACCAATTCACAAGATTGATGACCTTTCCCCTAGACTGCAGAATTGAAGCTGACCCTAGGACTGAGTTTAAGTTTACAGGCCATAGCATCTAAAATTAAGTTGAGCTGAGATCCAGAGTCCACAAGAGGAGAAACAGTTTTAGCTGAGTCAACAAGATAACAGGGGAGGAAACCAAGAGGACAGGAGTAAAGATTGGAATCTGAAGAAGGACTAGTTCTTCCAGAGTCCTCAATCAAAGCGACAGAGGAGACCTTTAATTTTTCAGGACCAATCTCCACACATCAACAAGAGACCCATTTCTTCATTCCTTCAGCAACAGATGGAGAGATCAAAAGGAGTTCAGCCACAGATAGATCAGGGATTTTTAGATCAGAAATTTTATTTAATACCCTTTCCACAGCATTGGGGTGGTCCTTTGAGATTCCCCTTTCAAATCAAACTTTGGGCTGGGTGGAGGGAGGAAGCTCAGGTGAAGCAGGAACTAAGATGGGATCAGAAGGCTGAGGTGACTTGGATGAAGGAGGAGGATCTGAGTGATCTGGAAAACTTTCCATGAGTGGCTCTTTTTCCACCTCCATGTCTTCCACATCAGAGAAAGGAGGCTTGGGTGAGGATTGAAGTTTGACTGGTTTTTGAAGAATTGAAGTTGGCAAGGAAGGGGCCTTGTGAGGTTTAGGTTCCTCATGCCGTTTCCTAGCTGGATCAGATTGATAAGCAGTCCCAGAAGGACTGGAAGAAGAGATAGCTGGAGGGTACAAAGGTTGAAGAGTACCACAGGAAGATTGTAAATCAAAGGAAGCAAGGGATGCTTTCATTGGAGGTGGAGGCTGATAAGAGGCCACCACATGAAAAATATGGCAAGATGAATCAAAAGGGATCAGACAACCATTAGGAAGAAAGAAATTGTTCCCCTTCTTCTCCACCAAATTTTCCTTTATATCCTTCTGAAGTTCCAGGCATTTTCCAGTTCCATGGCCTTCCATATGACAGAAGTAACAGACCAGGGTAGATTTAGGGAAAGAAGTAGAGGGTTTAGGAGTAGCAAGAGAAGAAATCTTTTGATCTATATTATTCTCAAAAGCTCAAAGTATCTTGGTGATTTCTTCTAGAGTAGTAGGTTCTTGAGTAACATTAGGATCTGCTTTAGGTCTTTTATCTGCCATCATCTTAATCATAATATTTTTGGATTTTTTAAAAGAAGGAGCATGGACTGGTTCAGTGATTCTAGGTTTTTCAAAGCTAAAAGCAGTTTGAACTTTCATAACTTCATCCACAGTACTCCTAAGGATAAGGAAAACAGGGAGCTTGAATTGATTATCCCGGGTGGTAATCATAGATCCATATTTGACCAATTTTTCTCTAATCCTTTCCTGCACAGCCAACAAAAAAGATTGGAAGAATTGTTCTCAAAATTTGTCCACTTAATCAATGTGATTGTTTTGGATAGGATCCCAAGACTTCCTAAAACACTGGTAGTCAGAGGCTGAAGAGACACCACTATTTGAGATCCATTGAGAGACAAGAGCATCCAAGTCCTGCAAAGTAAACCAAGCTACATCTATTTTACCCCAATATGCCAACATTGCTTCCCTCAGAAGCATCAAGTCATGGGATTTGGAACCTTTTAACAACTCAATTACTTCCATAACTTCATCAGGGGAGATAAATAATTTTAACTGATAGGCAATATTTTATGCGCTTGCTCCATCCACTTCAGCAGCCATTTTGTAAGAGTCCAAGAAACTTTTGACATTTACCTCAGTGAACCCTAAGTTCTTGTTCTGAGGTTTGATCTTGACCATCTTTGGTTGAGCAGGGGTGGTTGGGGTACCAGTAGATGCCATTTTCAATAATAGAATTCCTAGAGAATACAAAGAGCATATTTCCAAAGTGGCTCAAAAGTGTGTCATGAACAGGGTTTCACAAAAAAGGACAAGTACCTTCCCCGGATGGTGCAAAAATTGGGAGGACTTATTTCTAGGATAAGTTGCCTCCCCAGATCAGATCTGAGAAGAGAGAGAACAGAGAAGAAAAAGGAAAAAGATCAGATTTTGAAGTTTTGATTGCAAACGTTGATGGGACTGTAAATCTCAAGGTTGCAGGTTTGGTCCCAGCCCAGAGGAACAAATGTAAGACTCCAAAAAGTGCTAAGCTGCAGGCAGTTCTGTGGAGGGGAAAGGTTCTGTTTAGGCTGCCCTCCTAAGAGTTAAAATAATATTTAAAAGTAACTGGAATCAAGTTCCAGGAACTTGTAAGTAAGGAATCAATGTAAGGGACAGGTTTGGGAATAGTCGGTAGAAATGGAAACAAAACTATCTGAGGCAAGATGGTGCAGGGAAAGACTTGAACAAAATAAGTCAAAGTTTTGTTCAGAGTTCAATGGAACAAGGCAGTTGTAAGTAACAACGCCCACAAGCTAATAACTCTGTTTGTTGGAAGAAGATTGGGAAAGATCAACTCAATCCCAACCACCCTCCAGGTTCTCAATGAACCTGCCCAACTCTCCGCAATCAAGTGCTTGAAGGGTACCAGATAACTGTGGGTGGCTGAAAAAAAAAGAAATTTGTTTATGAAGCTCTAGAAGTAAAGCAATAACAGATCCAAACAAGAATAACCCAACACTTTTCAAGGACTCAAGAGTAGCATGGCGGAATTCAACTTTAAAGAATAAAGGGAGGTTTAACAATCCAGGTTTCCAGCTCAAAGAAACCTCTCAGTCAAACATGACTAGATCCAGAAAGATTATCAGGGGAGGATCAGACCAGTATGGTCAGAAAAAGGGAACAAGAGTTGTATAAGACACTCAAGAATTCCAGAAGACAGAATTCTCTCCAACCAGCAAGGCTATGGTTTGTGATAAGGATCAAGGTCACAGATGAACAGATCAAAGATTTGAGTATGGAGGCTCAAAGGATCAAGGAGTAATAAAAAGATATACCAAGAATGAGGATGAGGATTAATTCTTGATGATAACCGGGGGGCACATGCACACACTCCCATAGATGATTGGAAAAAGGTAGGGGAGAGCCCCTCCTTTTATGGGCCGTGGTTCCCTGTTTACTATGTACAAGTGATAACACAGATAGAGCGTAAAAAAAAAAAACTATTGAAAAAAAGTTCTTTTTTATTAATTTAATTTAACTGGTCATGAGAAAAAAAAAACAAATGGTGAAAAAAAAGGAAAGAAAACAACTAAAAGAAAACGGTAGTCATGACACATGAGAAGAAAAAGATGAAAAGGGCCAAAATGTTACCAGCCCGGGCCAATGATGGCTGCAGGTGATGAGCAGCAGGAGATGCGCCTGGGTGGCCATCATGACCATTGAGGGACCGCGTGGACAGCAGTGGCCGTGAAAAAGTTCCAACGCCCGCAAACAATGATGTCATTTGGGGGCGTCAGAGAGGGATTGGGCTGATGATGATCAGTGAATGAGGATGATGAGCAATGGGATAGTGAACATTGGGATTTGAGAAAGAGGTCTCTCTCTAGCCCAAAGACATGGGATGGGGAAGAGGGAACAGATCCAAAGTTGGGTAGATTGGGGTGGGAATCCCAGCTACCAATGTAGGTAGGCAGACTACAGGGAGCAAGGCCCAGAGGAGAGAGTTGAGTGGCTAGGTCCAAGATTGGATTGATGGGTTGAGGGAGGTGATGATGACTGATCAACAAGGATGAGCTTGAGGAGATGGGGATCCCGGATGTGGTTAAGTTGGAGGCACAAATTGGATTGCTGGCCTTGCTCAAGTTGGCATGATCCTGGGGAGAGGAGGAGATGCTTTTATATTGGTCATGATTGATGGTAGGCGTTGGGGGAGTGTTGTGGATGTTGATTGGTTTGACAGGATGATCGAGTGGTTGACTTCACTGAAAGCCGCAAGCAACGCTTGCATTCATTGGTCAATGGCAGGGATCTTTGTTTTTGTCGCCAATCCCAATGGGGTGGATGTGGGGGTTGATTCAAGCCTAGAGCTGATTGGATGATGATATGATGAGGAAGAGGATGGCAAATGCCAATGCCAGGGATGGTCAAGCAGAGCTGAGCCGGTCTTGCCCGCACGCTTTGCAAAAAGGGACTGGAGGATGAGAAGTGGGGCAAGAGGGACTTGAACACAGGGCACAGGTGTCTAGATACCTGAGAGATCCTCCTAGAAAACTAGGAGAAGGGAAGGGGGGAACTGGAAACTAAAATAGGAAATCATTCCAGAAAAGATTTTTTTTTGAAGATGTATTCATGGATAAGGGGATGTAAAAAAATTTCCAAAATTTCCATAATCCATGAGGTGTCCTGGATTTTTCACCACAGCGGATGCGGAACCAGAACTGGACCCTCAACCTTGATTTCTTTCCACCCCTCACTTCTGGACTTAGGGCAATCCACACGGTTCACTTACAGACACGCGGGTTGGTCTCTTAGGCTTTCACTATCACTCAAGGCCAGAGGCTGCTCTCATGAGGATCACTCATTGGGGATCAGGCACCCAAGAAAAAGTCTTTTATTTTTTGGATATAGAGGCACAGAAACAACAGAAGCAAAGGAAGGAAGAGAAAAAGGGTTGGCAAGATGCCTAAAGAGCCTTCATGACCTTCACCATCTCTAACTGTTCTGCCTCCCACAGGAATTGGAAAACCACCAGAAGTTTGCTTTGGGAGTTGGTTCCATTGGCTCCAGGATCAGAAAGGTACGCCTGGAGATGTTTGGTCAACTGTGCCGCAAATTTGTTGAAGTGGGCCTCTGGTAGCGCAAGTCTGGTTGGGATCTCCAGGATCTTGTTTGAGGCCATGCAAGGAGCTGGTTGAGCCAGAGGGGAGGAAAAAATCACCACGCGTTCTGGGAAAAGTGGGGTTCGAGCGCAGGTCTCAGCCCCACAAGATGGAAGGGTCAAAGGGCGGCCCTTGGGTTCCAGAGAATACCACAGAGCTGGGGACAGCAACCGTGGAGGAGGAGAAGCAGATGGGGTAGGGGCTAGACCAGGTGCCAGGGCGCAACATTTGAAGATCCCCTTTGCGCATGGTTCCATTTCTGGATTGTGGATGTGGACCAGAGTTCCAAGGGGCGCAGGAAAACCCCTTGCTGAGGGAACAAAAATGGTGGAAGAAAAAGCAGGTGGTGCATGCGCAGCACTGGGGATCAAGGAGCACTTGAGCCAGTGAAAAGGGCAGAAGTCACACATTTTCCTTGTAGAAGTAAAGAGGGGTGGTAGTATTGGTAGTTCTGGGGAGGAGGCGCAAGGGTGGGGGTGATGAAGACAAGCACGGGCACGGGGTATGGTCAAGGTAAAGGTGGGAAGATCTCTGGGGACGGAATTCAACTTTGGGGGGGGGGGATGTGGTAGCATTTTTTAGGCATGGATGGTTGACTGGTTGTGGCCTGCCCGCAAGATGGCTCATGACTTGGGCAGCGCTTCTGGCTCAGTAAAAGCTGCTGGGTGTGCAGTTGACTCAGCATTGGGATTGGTGACCAGAAAATTTCTATGGGAATGTGCATTGGATGGTTACAGACAAGTGCAGGGGGCTCCAAGTAGGACACAGGCGCCACAAGAACAACAAACTGGGTGGACGTGACGGCTCAAGCATTGGGAAGGATTTGGGACGCTACAGGTAGGTGCAGGGGGCTCCAAGTAGGTTGTGGCGCGGGTCATGAGGAGGACAAACCAGATGGGTGTTGTGGCATGAGTTTTGGGGAAGAAGGATAGGGTTGGGTTAGGTTGTCTTTTTGTTAGGGTTATTTATGTTTTTTTTGGATTGTATTTGCGCTTGTACTTAGGTTAGGGTGTGAGGGAAGGGAATAATACTTTGCCACCACCCCAGTGCTAGGGGGAGGGGAATCTCATAGCATACCACCACCAAAGAAAGGAAGGGAGGAAGGAATATATTTTATATTTATCTCTCTCTCTCTCTCTTAAGGGAAAATCCTTTTCCTTACAGAAGCTAGGATGAATAAATTCCAATCCAAAGGAGTACTTTGGGGAGTATCTCTCACTCTGGTTTCTACAACAGAGAAAGTTCTGGTTAAAGGGGGCCTTGAACCATAGTTTTGTTTCTTGGAAGAAGAGGGTAGGAATTTACACAGATTTGCTGTGGTGTTGAAAGCTTCTCCCCATAAGTTCTTGTCTAAGTGGCTTTGCAGAAGAATACATTGGGTTCTGTCCAGAAGCCTTTGATTTATCTGCTCAGCTATTCCATTGTTTTGGGGAGTGTGAAGAATTGAGACATTGTGGGTGATTCCAAGGAGACCCAGATGGCTGACCACTTTTTTTCAATAAATTCACCACCTTTTTTGGAGATGAGGGTCTTGACCTTGTTACCAGTGAGCCATTCCGGCTTGGCAATGTAATCAATGATTGCCTTGGTTGCATTGCTTTTGTTCTTGAGCAAGGAGACCATGACAAAGTTGGAGAATTGATTGACTATGGTGAGGAAATAATTGAATCCACTCAGAGTATCTGGAGAAATTGGCCCAAAAATGTCAAGGTGAATGCTTTTGAGGGTTTTGACAACTTGTTGAACTGGTGGGAGAATGGAGTTGCAGTGCACTTGGCAGTTCAAAACACATTGCACTGGGTGAGGGCTGGAGTGGATGTTGCAAACAATTTTTCTAGAATCTTCCTGCTAGGATTCCCAAGCCAGGCGTGCCATAGATCAGTGGAGATTGGTTTGGAATGGTAAGATTCTGGTTGAGGGAGTATTTTGAAGCATGTTCTGCAGATTTTGACAAGATGATTTTGAGATGATCCAATGAATTCAAAGTTTTCCATCTTAACTTCTACACCAGAGAGTCAAAATGGGCAATTGAGGCCTTCTTTGGAAACATGAAATTAATTGAGATAAGAGATCAATGCATTTGGGGCACAAGAATAACATTTTTAAGCTTCAGGGATTTCCCAAGGTGGTTTATGAGTATAGCTTCTCCTACTGCAGTGACTTGGAGAGTGCTTTCAGATTTACCGGTTCTAATTCAAATTGATAAGATTGAGCTAGATTTTTAGATAACTCAGAACCAGAAAAGTCTGTAAAAAGAACAAAGGATATTATAAACAAGAAATCTGAAGAAAACAGAGGTTCATAGAGAGAGACATGAGAGAAAGATCCTACATCTTGAGCCAATAGTGAATGTTGAATACAGTGGCTTAGATAGAGCAATGAGTATTTCAGGATGCACCACGGAGATTGAGAGAAGACAGGTTGGGAGGAAGTCACAAGGAGACAGAATGGATCAACTAGAAGATCATATTGAATTCTGTAAAAAAGATTTGAGAAGTAAGAGTCTTACCAGGAAGAGACTTATAATCAATGAGATTGATATGATGAGGAGGAGGAAATGGTTGAGTTTTGGTGGAGAAGATATTTTAAGAGAGCAAGAAAGAAAAGAAGAGGAATGAGAAGAAAAGAAAGAAAAAGTAGAGACATGAGATGAGAATGAATGAGAGAGAGAAAGATCAAGGATAACTAAGAGATCAGATTGGAAATAGGAAAACAAGAACAGAAGAGAGAGAATTTTGGGGAACCCACTCTGGGTAAGATAGGGAATGCGCAGAGACATTACTGAGGGGAGCACGTGGAGGTGCACAGGGGAGTACTGTGACTTAACACCCCTTGTGACTGTTAAGAGGAAAAGTAAAGAAGATTTGCAATAATTTTTAGGTAAAGACTTCTTGTTGAAGAATTTGAGCGCATTGGCGGAGGAGGCTTTAGTGAGAGAATCCGCTATCATCTTGTTGGTTGAGATAAGGAATAGGTCAAACATGGAGAGAGACAAATATTTGTGCAAGCCTTTAGTCTTAATATAGATTTTTTGTGAGTTGAAGTGAAACCCAAATTTATTTTTTTATCTTCCAAGCCCTTGATATCAATTTATATTGTTGGCTTATACACTTAGGAGAAAGATAGATTTCCCCAACAAGATGGGTGATCCATTTTAGTTCCAGAAAACAGTCCAGGAGCGCATTGAGCTCTGATTTTGTAGAAGAATAAGTTATTTTTTTTTTGTCTTGGAGAGTTCCAGATTACCGGGCTACCATAATGAAGAATAATGTACCCAGTTGACTTACAAAATATGGGGTCATCACCCCAAGTAGCCTCAATGTAGCCTGAGATGATTTCCTGAGAGGGTTTGTACTTGAGAGTGAGTTTGAGATTTCTGGTTGTTTTCAGATATTTCCAGACTTTTTAAACTTCCTTCCAGTGTGATGAGCCAGGCTTGGTATTAAACCTAGCCAGATTTGAGACAGAAAATTCAATATCTGGACAAGTGTATTGGGAAAGATGGTCTAGGAGTCCAATTGCAGATTGGTATTTTATATTGAGCTGAGAGAACTCCACATGATCTTCATCCAACAATGGTCTGAGGTGGAAGTTTTGAGTTAGTGGTGGATTGGTGCTCTTGCAATCAGTGAGACGTAGTTCTTCCCATCCTCAATCAATGTGGTTTGGTTTACTAAGTAAAATTTTATCCTCATTGATCTCCATCAATATGCCAAGGATAGTGTTTGGAGAGTTGAAGGAAGAATTCAAGAAACTATTTAGAAAATTGGTAGCAAAAGTATTTGAATTTCCAACATGAATGAGATTTTTGACGTGAAAGTAAATAACTTCCCCCAATTCAGAGTTAAGGTACAAGCAAGGGTCACTGTTAGATTTGTGGAAGCCTTGCAATTTAATCCAGGTAGTAAGAGTTTTGCACCAGTTCTTAGGGGACTGGAAGAGACCGTAGAGAGATTTCTTTAAGTTTAGATAGGGTGATTTTCTGTTTGATCCTTCAGGTTTCCTGATTATAACAGTTTCATACAACGGAGCATGATGGAAAGCTCCCTTCACATCAAATTGAGTGAAGTTCATCTTATTCTTCATACTGTAGAGCAGAGAAAGATGGAGAGATCCTAGTTTTCCATTTGGGGCACAGGTCTTGTCAAAATCCACACCTTGAACCTGGTCCAACCCTTGTGCACACAGTTGAGCCTTGTACTTTGCAGGCTTTCCATGACAGTTTTCTTTTACTTTGAATACCCAGGTGGTGTTCAGGATATTATTTGGTACTTTATGGAAAGAGATTGTGTATTTGGTAAAATTCTCCGCAACTATATAAAATTCTCCACAGCAATCTTGCTTCAAGATCCAGAAAGTCCACTAGCCCTTGATTCACACTCCTGTACCTCTGCAATTCTTGATCAAACTCCACTTCTGCACCCAAGCTGGAAACCACTAAAGCTAACTTGCAATGAAATAATAGTAAATTAACAAGATGGACTCCCAAACAAGCTCTGCACTTGAACTAATTCCCTAAATATGACCTCCAAGAACTCTTGCTGGTAATTACACTCCAAAGTAAAAGAAGAAAAGAATCTAACTATAATTTTCCGTGAACTATAATTTGCCGTGAAATGTTCTTTTTCTATACTCCAATAATCCAATGATATGATAATGTTCTCCCCCCAAGATATATATTCTTTCCCCAATGATCCAATAAAAGAATAGCTCCCTTATGTACAACAAATAAAAAAAGAATGCAAGCCACAAATGAAAGAACTGTGTTTTCTCTGTTCATTCTTCACTGACCCTCCTTAGCTACTCTGAAAAGGAACGTAAACTGCTAATAAAAGTCTCTGTTGTGGGATTCAGAAGATGAATCCTCCTTTTAAGGTTCCCAAGTTCAGAAGTTATTGATCCCTTGTGTCTGTAAACCCTGAGTGCAACTGTTCACCCTTTGACTGAGAGATAGAGAAATGAGAGTAAAGATCCTTCCAAAAACCTATGATGACCCCATGTGATCCTCAGTGATCCCATATCTCCTCCTCCCTTCCGGGTTGAGGGTGCGGTTTAAGTATCTTCCCCTCAACGCTAACCTAAGAAAAACTGCAAGCAAAAAAGAATAATGAAATAAAACCCCTAAGTACAGAACCCTAGCC
Organism: Puccinia polysora; assembly: GCA_025617555.3. Lineage (NCBI taxonomy): Eukaryota > Fungi > Basidiomycota > Pucciniomycetes > Pucciniales > Pucciniaceae > Puccinia > Puccinia polysora. The sequence continues at coordinate 44,770,864 of CM062613.1, forward strand.
TCAATCCTACCCTTCCACCCCATAATCCACATCCCACATCCCATACCCCATATTCCATACCCCATATTTCATCTGTACCATCTGCCTGCCATTACGTCCACCCAGTTTGTCCTTCTCATGATGCGGCCCTTGCGCCGCGCCAAACTCAGAGCCCCCTGCGCATGTCTGCATCCACCCAACGCGCCCTTCCAGATATCCAATGTATATCCGCACAATCCGTCCAACCCTATCTGTTCCACCCCATGTCTCCGGATGCCAAGCCCAATTCAACTGCTTCTGATCCCGCAGTGCGGCCTGCTGCAGAAAAGCCGCACCCATTTCTGAGCGTGCCGCCACTGCTGAGCCACCCATAGCTGAGCATCTTCCACTGCTGAGCGCACAGCGCGCAGCCCATTCAAGCTTGTGTCAATAAAAGACCTGCGCACCTTGCATTCCGCACTGACCCTCCTTAGCTACTCAAAAAATTAATGTAAACTGCTAATGAAATTATCTATTTCCCACCACCTCTTTGTGTTTGCACTGAAACTCCTTACCGATAGTCCAACCCTTACTCCATCCAATGATTTGCAGAATATTCAATGATCTTGTTGCTGATTCCCCCTTAACATTGAGTTGCGCAGATGCATAACTAACAACAGATCCTCATTGATCTTCCCTAGTGGATCACTCCCAATCCCGCATGCAGCATAACTACAAATCCCCAATAAACCACATGCCGCCTCCTCACCTGTAGTTTTCATCGCCCCAAAGCGCTCTGAAACCTCAGTGCATATCCCATAATTGGCCTAATCTGTAATAATTAGCTTCAATCACTTTCTTCTGCATTAGTAAACCCACAGCTGCGGAGGTAAAGTTATGTTTGACCACCCTCAATGTCCGCAAAAGGCAAAACCTCTGGCCCATTCTTGTCATTGTTCCCGCAAAAAGTGCGCGCCACACCAATCCTGAGACCTTATCTAATGCACTCCAGAATAGACAGTCTGCCAACGCGCTTCTCTGAGCCTATTGTTCTGCCAACTTCCAACCATTGCTGAGCCGCTCCAAGTCAAAATTTCCAGTGCTGAGCCCACTTTCCTCCGTGTCTATAAATAACCACCACATCCCCCCACAACTTGAATTCTGTCCCAGGGATTCCCACGCTCCACAATACCAGAACATCCACTAAACCCCTCAACCCCCAACTCCTAGCCACACTCCAAAATTCACAAGAAAGAAAGAAATCCCCCATCATGGAAACGTGTGAGCACCGCGCAAAAATGTGGAGGAAGTGCACCCAAATGGCCGGTTGCTCAGTCTGCAATGCCTGCTGTCTAGGCCACTGCAGGCTTTTGTTTGTTGCTCTGACCTCTGGATCCTTGCGGACTAGTCCTCCGCCGTGTCCCTGCTCTACCTCTGGTCCCCACCCCAAACTTTGCCGCGGCAGACCAATGGCAACTTCATGGTGGATGATGACAAACCTATTGAGACCAAAAACTGGACTCTGGTTCAGGACCGCACCGCCTCCTTGTTTCCTGTCGCAGAGGCCATGGACCACCTTTCCCCCCCTCCCTGACGCGGAGACTACCTGGCTGCCACTGCCTGGGGAGATGCCACCCAAGCTGGGGGCCAACACCACAACCTAAATGTCAGACTTGGCCAATTACCACGCGGGCCCAACACGGCTCCCTTCTTTGTTTGAGTGGCTAAGCCTCCAATACTCCTGCCAGCAGCGCCCAATGTCCCCCTCTTCCATCCACCATCACCCACTCCTCCGGCATCCACCACTCCAACCACAAAACCTCCTGCGGAGTTTGAGTCCCTGCGCTTGGTCATTGTGATTAGTTCCAATTTTCTGCCCATACCCCGTGAGTTTTTTTTTGAACCCTCCATATCTTCACACATCTCCCGCGCCTCTCATTGAGTCACCATTGCCTCCATGGCTGGTCCAAAGATCTCCGCGTTGATCTTCTCCGATCCGGACCCTGTCACCTCAACTCTCCTTTCAGTCCTATGACTCCCGCCCTTCTAGGTTGACCCAATTCGGCCTGGTCTCTCCATATCACATGGCCATCCAAAGCAACAACAAAGTAAGGCAGCCGAGGATTTGAGGAAGCCAAAATCAACTGGTACCTCCACAAATTGGATGAGCAAATACTGGCCATCCTCCAACATCAGTTTGGATCCCAGCTGAAGAGCATTGCAAGCTCCTCCGCAAGCATCATTGTGCCGGTGGTGAGCTCTGCCACGCAATCTTCCTTCCTTAGATTTCTCCCCCTCTTGAATTATTGCCGCGCCCCCTTGATGTTGTATATAGCTCCTGAAATAAATATGATGCCTGGCCTGCCCCAGAAAGGAATCCTCTTGATTCCCTGCACCATCCTACAAAATGAGACACAAAAAAAAGAAACTCTGCAACCCCTAGTTAGAACCCCTCCGTATCTGAGAATGAGAAAAATAAAACTGAGCCAAAGAATAACTAAAGAGACTCCAAACTCCGCAAATACATATCACCTAAGGGACCTGGACCACCCCACACAAATGCCTCTAAGACTAGACCATCCACGCTTCTTGGGTGATCTGAGCTTCCCTGTCCCCCCACAACTGGAATGTTGACCCAAAGTTTATCCCTCCAAGGACTCCTCCTCAAAAGACTCCTTCTCCTCTGCAGCCGGCTTTCTTACATTGGCCATCTCTTGATTTTCATCCCCTGAACCCACATTTTCAGCAAAATACATAGTGCCCTGCATGTGGAACTTCTTCACATGAGCCAATGCCGCCTTCCGCTTGAGCGGAGTGCCATCCAATTCCTCCAGCTGATAACTCCCACCTGGAAACTGACTAACAGCCCGATAAGGAAGGTTGCAATGATCCACAAAAATCTTACCCCACTGCGTCTCCAAACTCCAATTATAAAGCAGAACCAGGTTGCCTCTCTGCAAAGGTTCCTGCAAGCAATTGGCACAACCCTTGTCCCAGTACCAAACAGACCTAGCCCAAATGTCCCAAAGCCTCTTTGCTGCCCTTGCCAGCATCTCCTTTTGCCTCAAAAGTTTCTGGTACCGCGCCACAACTAGATACTCCGTAGTCTTAACCTTCCACCAGTCAAGACCAAGGTAATTCAAGGTTTTGATATCTACTGGAAGAAATGGCTGCTGCCCATACAATAGCTTGTAGGGAAAATAAACCCTCACCTGCTTGACCAATATCCAATTCACAAACAGCACAACTGTTAAGGTTTCCTTACACTTCTTCCCATTATTTCTGCAGATCTTGACCATTGCATCCTTGATTGGCTGATGCCCCTGCTCCCTCTGGATAATATTTTGTAACTTGCCCAAACTTTGCACTGCAAGATTTGACCAGCCTCCAAAGATCACCCCAAAGCTCTACCCCACCATCCACAGTGATGATCCGCAAATAACCAAAACAAGCAAACCAATCCTCCTCCAAAAACAGCCCCACCTTCTCTGCCAACAGCTTAACCAACAGACACGCCTCCACCCACCCCAACAAGTCCTCCCAAGCCACAAGAAGATAAGGAAAATTTCCTGCCTTGATATGGACCACGTCAAGAGAGACCCTCCCAAAAAGTAAGTCCTCACCCGTTGGAATACCCACCTCCCTTAGTAATCTGGTACTCCACAACTGAAAAGCTTGGCAACCCCGCACTTTCTGCCCCAGACCAGGTCACCAGAACCTGGTCTTGACTCTCCTCTGTGTCTCCGCCTCTTCCCAATGGCTTAAGTCGTTGTGAAGACTCTGCATCAAATCCCCCTGATCCTCCAGCCTTGTGACCACAAGCAAGGGTATTGGAAGTGCCTGTTTCCACAACTGCCCTTCTTGGCATAAGAAAAGCAAAAACTTCCTCTGAACCCATCTAACCTCCTTTGCTGACAAACCTTCAGGAAAAAGAAGCTTCAAAAGATACTCGTCCAATGCCTGAAACCTTCCACACTGTTCAGAGGAAGTTTCCCAACCTCAGCAGCCATTGCTTCCACCATCAGAAGCTTTTTATCCATGTCCAAATCCCCTTCCCCCGCGGGCAAAACCTTGGGATACCACTGCAAATTATCCGGAATTGTAAATGCCTTCCCTGGAACGTGCCTGAACCTGAAATTGAACAACTTTAAGTATGCAATCCACCCTTTCATAGGAGCATTAGGCAAGGTTGGGAATTATTCATCCTAGCCAGCACTTCCTCATCCAGCAGGAGTTCAAAAGACACCCCCACAGCACATGCTGTAATCTCCACAAAATCCTTGTCACTCCACACAACTCTAACTTGGGCTGCAAGGACCAAGATTCTACCTCCAAAAAGGTTACCAAATAATAGAGTACTGGCCTGTCTTCCCCTTCATCTTCTTGGGTCAGCACACCGCCCACACTGAACTCTCTTGATTCCACAGCTAGCCGGCTCCCTCCTTTTCTGTATCAAGGTCCTTCAACAGTATTTGCTGCCCAAAAATCTCCTTCAGCACCCGGAACACGTTATTGCATTCCTCCAACCACACCCACTCAGCCCCCTTCCTAATCAGTTTCCGCAATGTGCTAGCTATCTCTGCAAATTGCTCAATGAAGATCTGTACCCATCCACATGGACCTAAAAACTGGGAAACGTGATTAGCATTATGTGGATTAGGCCATTCCAAAACTTTGTTAAATTTGGCCTTAGTGATTTTCCTCCCTTTTTCAGAAACCTTGTGGCCAAGGACTTCTAAGGCTGGAATGCACACTGCAAAACCTTTACCAGAAATGGTCAAACCCGCCTCCTGGATCCGGAACAGGATTCTCTCCAAATTCCGCACATACTCCAAGAAAAAATGCCTGATTTCCAGATCTCCTGCAATAGTTTCTCTGCTGTAATCGCTCCATGGCCCCTTGATACATGCATCATTGATCAATATCTGCACTGTTTCCAGAACATCATCCTGCAAATTTCACTTCATCTGCGCCTGGTAAACCACTAATGAATTAGTTGCCCCTTGCGGAAGCCGCATTAACTGAATTCACCCCAACCGTGTTTCAAACACCATCATTTGACGGGACTCCAGATGTAGCTCCCACTGATCTTACCCCCCCAATGATGTCTACTAACCCATAGCAGACTCTTCCGGTCATATTCTCCACAAACTCCTCCACCTGCGGAGGCAACCCAGCATCTCTGATAATGACCAATTTTAACCTTTGCAGGTTGTGGAAAATAAGCAGACTCTTCCTGTCCTTCTTTAGTGCCTCAAAAATGGTACTAGAATAAATAGAAAAAGAAGGCTTTTACAGACCTGTCCACAAACTCTCCAGCACCAGATCCGTCAACTGAACCCTTACCTCTTCCCGAATAGGAATGGGTTTGATCTTCCAAGGGTTGTGGGGAACCATAGTATCTGGCAGGGGTCCCCAATCTCATGCCTTAGTAACCCCCCCTCCTCCCAAGAAAAGGACAGCACCTTCCTCCGCATGAGAATCACTGCCTTGAGTAATTGTACTTCCTCTTCTTGCAACCACACCTCCAGCCCAAAGTTGATTTCCGCCATCTTCTCCTCCACCAAGCCCTTTGGATCCTTCTCCAGGATTGGGGGTGTCAAAGGAGACTCATAAGGGTTGTGTGACCAATGCATAGGCCTCATTGGTTTATTGAGGTCCTGCGTCATTGGCTTTTTCTGCGTTTGGAACTTCTTAGCAACCAGTTTGTATTTGCTACCAAAGACCCACACCTCAACCAACAATCCCTTGGTTGTCTCCTCTATTTGTAATTTTTGACCTGCAATGAAATCCAGGTTGCTCACAACTGCGGCACAAGGGTAGCTGTTTGTGCTGACACCCATTGGAGGCACATACAAGGAAGGACTCACTTTTGATCCTATCCCCACTCCCATCATTGTTACGCTGATCCCCTCTCTTCTCTATATGGCCCAAAGGACGTTGGACCTTGCTATGGGGGTTCTTACTGTTGAATCTTTAATTCTTTTATTATCTCTCAGTTTCCTTATTAGTTTCCTGATTTCATTCCTTCTTTATTTAATTTTATACATATTAGAGATAGAACTCAATGCGCATCTCATCATCTGCGCATATCTTCTCATCTCCCGCACGCACGCACCAGTGCCAATTCTCTAGATTGAATTGTCTCTAAGATACTACCTGTTTCTAGACTCGCGCACTCTTCTTTCCTCTTTCCTCACACAACTACATTGGTTGTGTCGTAGGATCAAAGGTGCTTTGAGTCAGGTAAGCCTGGGTCTTAAGTCTCTTCTACATGATTCTAATTCTGACTGTTCTCATTCATTGCTCATCTCAATCAGAGCTATATACATATATAAAGGTTATCAACTGTCCATGTTACTTCCAATTTCAAATTAAGGATCTTCTGCAGTCTTACTACGTTGAATCCTGGTTTTAGGTTATTATTTCATTCTTTCTCCATGGGTTGTTTTCCTTTCTGTTTCTGATGGCAATCAATCTCTGTTTTTAGTTGCCTCTGATTTTTACACTTACTCCCTGCTCCTTATCTTTTAACCATCTGCGCAAGGACGGAGCCTTCCCCGCACAGGCCACATTGCCGGCATTTAAAAATCCTCCGCCAAATTGTCATGGCTACCTTCCGCAAGAGGGAAGCCCTTCCAATTTCCCCATCTGCCACTTTCAGGCCAACCAATGGTTGTCTTGTAGTGTTTACCCAAGGTTTCCGCAACAGTAAGGATTTCCTCCCTAGTATCTGGACGGAAGCCAAGAGATGCCCGGAAGGCAAAAATGAACAGCCTACCAAGTATGAACCCTGAACTGCTTACTACCAAATATGACAGCGGAGCCAATACCTTTGCAACTTACTTCATTTCCTTCTCCACCACCCCTTTGAACATGCACTCAAAACCTCTCAAAGTCAGAAAACCAATTTTCCCCTTGTGTTGGACCAATCCCGGGTTGGTTTCCAACTTTAATGGAAGGATTTTTACCATTGAACGGCTATCTACCATTGCCTCACACTGTTTGGCTCCAATCTGCATTTCTACATATACCAAAGGGCACATCATAGCTCCACTAACTCCCAAAACATCCACCCCCGCATTGAGAGAACCAACCTCTGCCTCTTATCTGGGTTTCAGGTTTTCCTCCTTATTCCCTGCAAACTTCTTGAAGACCCAACCATCTCCTCCCCCATTACTGGTGAGATTTCCGCTAGTTCCTTCAAAGTTAGGGAAACCAGGTGGTCTGTTCCGCAAATTCTCCTTGCTACTTCTCCAGCCCTCCTGAAGATTCCCCCTACTTTGACTAAAAATGCCTGTTCTGGTGCTTTTGCAGGAGTAGGACTATCAAGGTCTATTCTCCTCTCATTGGTGAAAATGGCTCTAACCTCTGCCAAAACTTCCAGGGGTTCACAAGTTAAGGGAAAAGTGTACCCCGCTGAAGCTGTAGCTTCCTTCTTCTCTGCTGCCAATGCTCAAACCAGATCTTGTGGCAAAGTTTCATCCTGCATATCTGGTATAGTTTCTCCTGAAGGGTAAAAACAATTCCTTCCATCCTTCTTAATTATCTTTCTCCATATATCCGCACTCAGATCTTTACACAACCTTTTAAGATGGTCATCTTCCCAGCAGTAATAGCATTGGTAGATGCAGGGCTTGCCTTTTTTCCTTGGCGGCACCCTTGATGGCCCCTTAGTTGGCGCATTAGATTTTGTTTTTGGTGGTTCTGGAACTGTTGCAGCTGGCTTTTTTTATAGCTTTCTTCCAGAAAAGACGCATTTTGTTAAACATCTCTGTCATTTCAGCAGTTTCCTTTGGTGTTACCAGCCCTTTTACCCTTTTCACCTGCACATCCTTCTTCTCCAAAACCTTTGTGTCTTCCTCCATAATTTCCACTAATTCCAACTTGCCTACAACTGCCGCACGGATGTTCTTCATGTCCAGAAGTAGGGTTACCCCCTTTCCTGCAACTTACGAATTAATCCTCTGTTTTAAAGCTTTCTGTGGACCCTTCCGCAGAACTTGGAGCTAAACCCCTGCATGAAATTCCTCTTCACAGAGCCAGTATGCTCCGCCAATATTTTGTTGCGGAAAAGGTACTTCAAAATGCAATCAAATGAGGAACAATACACACCAAACAATGTCCTCTAGGAAACACCTCCTTCCCTTGCTGTTTTGGTCAAACGACACTTGAGATCCACTTCTCCAAACCTCTGCTCTTGTGACCCCCATTTTTCCACTATTTCCCCCCCCAACTTTTGCCATTTTTGTTCTCCATAACCCTCCATATCCTCCACCTCTGATAGATCCTGCTCATCCCGAATCAAGTTGACTATTTTCCAGACCTGGTCAACTTCATTTGCACCTTTGCTGTCAGCCGCTTTCTTGAACATTTCCAGAAATTGGTGAACATCCTCTGGAAAAAACCTAACTGCGGGGTAGTCCCTTGGCCTAATTTTTTCTCTGCTCCCTTTCTGCTCCTCTGGAATCTCCGGTGCAGCATATGTTGATTGTCCCCCCATGGCCACTCTTGGTGTTGGCCCCGCCAGTCTGGCCGTCTGACAAGGAGTGCTTTGATACGGTAGCATGCTACCGGTTGCCTGTCAGTGAGTTGGAAGTGAGTTGACCAAACTGGCCTCAAAATCTCCCATCATCTTGGACTTAAAAGAAAGAATAAAAACTAAAAAAAAGGTATATCTCCGCAGACAGCAGCAGGTATAATAACAGAGAAAGGACTTTCCTGGCAAGGCCCCCAATTCGTGGAAAAAGATTGTGTTTGGTAAAATTATCCACAACTATATAAAATTCTCCACAGAAATCTTTCTCCAAGTTCCAGAAAGTCCACTAGCCCTTGAGTTACACTCCTGTACCTCTGAAATTTTTAATCAAAATCAACTTCCGCACCCAAGCGGGAAACCACTAAAGCTAACTTGCAATGAAATAATAGTAAATAAAAAATATGGACTCCCCAAAAAGCTCAGCACTTGAACTATTTCCCTAAATATGAACTCCGAGAACTCTTGCTGGTAATTACACTCCAAAGTAACAGAGGAAAAGAATCTAACTATAATTCACCGTGAAATCTTCTTTTTCTATACTACAATAATCTAATGGTGTGATAATGTTCTCCCCCATGATATATATTCTTTCCCTAATGGTCCTATAAAAGAAAAGCTCCCTTATATACAACAAATAACAAAAGAATGAAAACCAAAAATGAAAGACCCCTATTGTCTCCATGCATTCTGCACTGACCCTCCTTAGCTACTCCAAAAAGGAACATAAACTGCTAATGAAAGTCTCCATGCATTCTTCACTGACCATCCTTAGCTACTCCAAAAAGGAACGTAAACTTCTAATGAAAGTCTCCATTTCCAACCTCCTCCGTGCATTCCGCACTGATCCTTCTTACTCAATCAAATGATTTGCAGTAGATTCAATGATCCTGTTGCCAATTCCCCCTAAAAGTTGATTTTTTCCAAGGCATAGCTAACAACAGATCTTCATTGATCTTCCCTAGCAGATCACTCCCAATCCCGCATGCCAAATAACTAAAATTACACAATGACCCGCATGCCGCCTCCTCAACTTTAGCGTTCATTTCCCCACAGTGCTCTGCAAACTTTGTGCATATTCCATAATTGACCTAATCTGTACTACTTAGCTTTGACCACTTGCTTCTGCAATAGTAAACCCACAGCCGCGGAGGGAAAGTTATGTTTGACCACGCAATGTCCGCAAAAGGCAAAAACTCCGGCCCATTCTTGTCATTGTCCCTGCAAAAAGGGTGCACTACACCAATGCTGAGCCCTTAGCTAATGCACTCCGGAATAGACAGTCTACCAAGGTGCTTCTCTGAGCCTATTGTGCTGTGAACTTCCAACCACTGCTGAGCCGCTCCAAATTGAATTTCCAGTGCTGAGCCTACTTGCCTCCATGTCTGTAAATAACCACCACAACTTCATAGTAATCTTCCCAAACTTTGTGAGATTTTATAGAGCTCAGTTCTTCTTCCAAAGCTTTTTTTGATTTTGGCCATTTGGGACATTTTTGCACCGCCTTATTAGAAGGGGGTTCATAATAGTGATGGAAGCCATATCTCTGAGGTTTTTGGATTTCATTTTGAGGTCTTAGATTGGTTCTTTGTGTTATCAGTTCTGGAGTGTGAAATAGAAGAGGATCAGGAGAATGAGCGTCCAAGGACTTAGCATACTCCAGATTGGAGTCTGATTCAAGAAATTCAGGGCTGGTTTCCCTGATCATATATTGCTTGTCGTTTGTTGAGAAGTTGATTTTGTAGGTGTCCAGTTTGGATTGGGGAAATAGGTCTAGACCTGGAGATTTGAGAAAGGGAAATCCATTCAGCTGAGTTTTAAGGAACCTTACAGGTTTTTTTTTGAATACCAAACCAAGCAAGTTGAGAATAAGGTAGGAGTGAAAGGTAGGGTTGAGCCCAATCAAAATACCTTCAAGTCCCTTTTTGTCAAACTTTTGACCTTTTTGAATGCAATTTGCCAGATATATGACAGAAGCACCTACTGGTTTCAAATAATTAGCGGGGAGGCTCTTATCAAACATGAGTTCCCAGGGAGATAGATGATTAAATTCTCAAGGAATTAGATTAATCATGAAACAGCAGCTTTGAGTTGCTATATGCCAATAGTTCTTAGCCAACCTTGTTGAAGAGAATGTGGCACGGGCAGATCCAACAATTTTTCTGTTAGCTATTTCAGCTTGACTATTATTCTTTGAATGATAAGGCTCCAAATTTTTTAGCTTGATATGTTTATCTTTGGAAAATTCTTTGAAGGCAGAGTTAATGAATTTGGTTCCTTTATCTGAGAAGATTTTGGAAGGGTATTAGTTCAATGTCTTGTTTTCAATTTCAAGAATTTTTCTTATCACTTCAGTAGTCTTGTCTTTAGATGTCAGAGGAAATTCCTCTAATGAGCCTGAGTAGTTGTCTAATAGAGTGAGAATGTGTGATGACCCCCCTTGTATTTTGTTGAGATTGGTCCAATGGGATTGAGGCTAACTCAATATAAAGTTTTACTCAAGGGAGTAGAAACACAAAAGAATGGAGATCTAGTATTTTACTCCTGACACTACTGTTGCATTGGAATTTGTGGAGCTCTTTGTTTTTGTAGAGGTCCTTCACAATTGGCTTGAGAGTAGAGATGGAGGCATGTCCATAAATCTTTTGAATATTGAGTGGAGAAAGAGAAGGGATGCAAGATTGATTTGAAAGTTTTAAAGTTTGATTTTGACCCACCAAATGAGTTTTTTCAATGACAAATAAGTTATCTTGAATCAATCCTTTCAGTACGAGTTGATCACCCCTAGTGACAGAGAATTCATCATGGACTTGAGAGAGATTACAGCCTTTCTTGGAAAGAAGACCGGGACTAATGAGATTTGCAAAAATTTCAGGTACGTAGACCCAATCTTCAAGAGTGATCACGGAGTCTTTGCATTCTAATTTTACCGTTCCAGTTCTGCATATCTTGAGATTAGCTTCTAGTTTGCCTGTTTTGATTTCTTCTGATTCTTACTGGAGTTTTATAGAGGAAAAATACTTTAGATTGTAAATATATGAACATCTGCTCCTAATTCTAGAAGGAGATTGGGATTTTTATCTGCATTGATCTAGATGTTTAACAAATTGTGGTAGTTGATGGTTGGGGTATTTTTGGATTTTTTTTTCCCACTAATTTTGTTGTTTGATCCACCATTCCGGTGAAATATGGGGATTTAGATGGAAGCAAGAGGATTCAGAGTGTGGAGCATTAGGATTGTGGTATCCTTCTCATCATCTCATTTTTATCTTCTTTTCATCTTTGTGGATCTTAGTCTTAGTTGACATCAGGGAGACATCCGCTGCTGGTTTGTTGGTATTAGTTTGTTCCTTTCTCTTTTTATTGTATTGGTTAATATGGTTGAAAACTACATCCAATGAATATGTTTTTCTATGTGCATTTTTTGCTGCTTGAGGTTTTCAAGAATTGGAGGAAACTTAAACAGCACTAAGTACACAAGTATATCCTTGTGCAATTTGATTCCTACTTCAGTCATCTGTGTAATTGCCTTTTGGATTTTGGTAATGAATCCCTAAATGGCCTGTTTTCTGAAATATAAGTGAAGAAATTGATTAAACACCCTTTCCATATTTTCTGTCTCTGAAGAGGCAAATCTCTGGGTGATTTTGGCTCATAGGAGTTTTGATGAATTTATGTTGGAGGAGTTGACCACGTTGGGGTGGGTTGTGCTGTCTAGTTTTGATAGAATTATTGCTTACATGAGCATCTTATCTTGGCATATTGAATAATTTTCTTCACTCAAAGGAGGAAGGGTCTTTACAGAAGATTTCAGTTACACCTGATGAAAGTAGTTGGCCGGGCCAGCTGGTTTGTTCATGGTTTCTTTGGTTAGATTTGGTTGAAGGAATTTGGCTTTTAACTTTGATAAGATTGAGCCAGATTTCTAGATGACTCAGAAACAGCACAGGCTGTACAAAGAAGAAATAATATGAGAAACAAAAGATATGAATAAAACAGATATTCATAGAAAGAGACATGAGAGGAAGATCCTACAGCTTGAGCCAATAGTGAATGTTGAGAACGGCGGGTTGGATAGAGAAATGAGTTTTTCAGGATACACCACAGAGATTGAGAGAAGACAGGCTGGGAGGAAGTCACGAGGAGACAGCATGGATGAACTAGAAGATCATTTTGAATTCTTTTGACAAGATTTGAGAAGTCAGATTCTTACCAGGAAGAGACTTATAATCAATGAGATTGAGATGATGAGGAGGAGGCAATGGTTGGGTTTTGGCAGAGCAGATAGTTCAAGAGAGCAAGAAAGAAAAGTAGAGGGATAATAATAAAATAAAGAAGAAGTAGAGACATAAGATGAGAATGAATGAGAAAGAGAAAGATCAAGGAGAACTAAGAGATCAGATTGGAAATAGGAAAACAAGACCAAAAGAGAGAGCATTTGGGGGAACCCTCTCTGGGTAACAGAGGGAGCGCACAGAGAGAGTACTGAGGGGAGCACGCGGAGGCGCAGAGGGGAGTACTGTGAAATAACACAAATATTGGTTGGTTGTGCATTGAATAGTGTTTTGTCTGAGTTAACCATATGATGAGTGGCTCCACAGTCTAGAACAGGAAGTAGGGTTTGTTTTGGGCTTATTGGCTTGGTGAGATACAGTTGGAAATTGATATGTGCTTCAGAATTCTTGGTCTCAGGGGCTTCAGATGGGTCCTTTGTGTTGGCTTCATGAAGATCGGATTTTGGTTGGTCCTGGGTGGGTCTGAGATGAGGGTTGATGACCCAGAACCTGTGATTGGGATGATTAGCTAGAGGTTTATCAAAACCTTTTGAACACAGGTGCCTTGGTCCAGGCTTAGAGTTTTTTTTCTTTGTTGTCAGGAGTGTAATGGAGGTGGTCTCATCCTGGTTTGATGTTTTTGAGGGTCCTGACCTGGCTGACTCCAGATGGGTTTCCTCTTGGAGTTTTTTGAGGACGTTGGTGGGAATTTTCAGCAGCTTTTCATTAAGAAGAATAGTAGCTAAAATGTGGTGGTGGTTCATGGGGAGTTTGGCAAGTATTGTGTAACTAAGTATTTCTTGAGGGACCTCAAGTTTTACCATTGATATTTTATTCATCTTTTTCCTACATTTTCTTATGTACTGAGTCAAATTTCCTTGAAATTGAAATAAAATTAATTTGAGCCACAGTCAGCTGCAATTATTTCTGAATTGAGAAGTATATCAGTCATGAATGCCCTTCCAGATGGCATAAGGCTTTTTGTTGTTTTCAGAGGTGATGATAGCATCAAACGCAGTGTCACCCAGATTTTGGATTAAGATTTCAGCTGGTTTGTATTGTTTCTTCCAAAGAGCTGAATTTGTATTTTCTCCAATTTCATAAAGAACCACATCTAACTGGCCTTTTTGTTGTAGGTAAATTTGGATTTGTACAAACCAAGCTGCAAAGTTGTCTTCTGAGAGAAAAGGGATATTTTTTTTTTGGATTCCCCTTTGGCTTGGTCCTTCTCAGTCATTGTTCCCAGTGGGGTTCAGATGAGGCTTTGGAATTTAAATCTAATAAAGATGAAATTCTGAAAGACTTTATTTCACAATATGATGAGAAAAGAAATATAGTAAATAAGATTGAAATCACCTGAGACACCAGGAACACATACTTTGTCAAGGCTGGAAACAATAAAAAAATTTACCATGCTTGATTAAGCCTGATTTGGAGTTGACAACATGAAGATAGGAAATGTGTAAGAAACAGGAAATCAGAATGAAACTAAAAGAAAGAATTTTTCACATACCTGACCCAAGACACATGACTGGCAGATCATCTGGTTTTTCAGGTGATGATTCTGGCAGAAGTGGATCCAGATCAGGTTCAAAAGGTGGGGTGAGAAATGATCCACATCACCATGTAGATCTACATGGTGAGAGTTGCGCACCCCAGTGCATAACTCAGAGACTTGAGTGAAGTCATTGAAAAGATTTTTTACAGGATCTTGTATGTATGGGAAAATAGAAATAAGGAAACCCTGAGATTGAAGATATTAAATAAGAAAAAAAAACAAGGAATAGAAGTAATTTCAGCACGCTACCTCAACAATCTCAACAGATGCAATATGTAAAAAATCAATGAATTCACATTTTTTGAAAGGAGTTCAAATCTGAGCTCAAATTTGAAGATAAACGTCACTCAAAAGTAGAAAAATAATAAAAATGATTGAAATTTATTTTATTCACATGAAGCAGAACTTTTTCCAGTGGAGTATAAATGAAAGTATTCCAAACTAAAAAGGATGGCCTATTCCAAATATATGTATTTGATGGGGAAATTTGATTAATTTTAAATATTTCAACCAAAACCTCATGAAGGTCATAAATAATTCTTTGAAAAAAAAGAAAAGTAAAATAAAGAAGGCAACAGAAAAAGAAAAAGAAAAAGAAAAAGAAAAAGAAAAAGAAAAAGAAAAAGAAAAAGAAAAAGAAAAAGAAAAAGAAAAAGAAAAAGAAAAAGAAAAAGAAAAAGAAAAAGAAAAAGAAAAAGAAAAAGAAAAAGAAAAAGAAAAAGAAAAAGAAAAAGAAAAAGAAAAAGAAAAAGAAAAAGAAAAAGAAAAAGAAAAAGAAAAAGAAAAAGAAAAAGAAAAAGAAAAAGAAAAAGAAAAAGAAAAAGAAAAAGAAAAAGAAAAAGAAAAAGAAAAAGAAAAAGAAAAAGAAAAAGAAAAAGAAAAAGAAAAAGAAAAAGAAAAAGAAAAAGAAAAAGAAAAAGAAAAAGAAAAAGAAAAAGAAAAAGAAAAAGAAAAAATAACAAGAACAGGGAAAAGGAAAAGGGAAAGGAAAATGAAAATGAAAGGAAAAGGAAAAGGAAAAGGAAAAGGAAAAGGAAAAGGAAAAGGAAAAGGAAAAGTAAAAGTAAAAGTAAAAGTAAAAGTAAAATTAAAATTAAAAGTAAAAGTAAAAGGAAAAGGAAAAGGAAAAGGAAAAGGAAAAGGAAAAGAGCAAAAAAAGGGGTGTTATATTTTTCATGCCCCAAACCCTTGATTTTCCATGGGTTGATGATAAATTCACGGCTCCAATCGTGTGGTAGTAGTTGAGGGCCCCAGAGGCCCTTTTGAGCTGTG
The DNA here is from genome assembly GCA_025617555.3 of Puccinia polysora. Taxonomy (NCBI): domain Eukaryota; kingdom Fungi; phylum Basidiomycota; class Pucciniomycetes; order Pucciniales; family Pucciniaceae; genus Puccinia; species Puccinia polysora. The sequence goes on from CM062613.1 coordinate 44,786,462, forward strand.
AGGGCCCGTAGACGACTACAAAGGGCACTTCCAAACACACGCAACCCCCGGGGGGTTGTATAGGAGCTGTTTACCTCCTGGAAAGGGGAATTTTGAGCCATGTACCCCCATACACGGCTTGAATTTGCCGTTTTTGGGGGTGCGCAACCCCCCAGAAGTTGTGCCAGAATTTTGGGCACCCCCTGGACCACACTTGGCTTCCCTCAACCCTAATTTGGGATCAACATATACTATTGGGACAGTTGGACCACACCTAGCAATACCAAAGCAAAATTAAATTGAAATCAAAGTGAAATCAAATTGAAATCAATTGAAGTATCCTAGATATTAAGGTGAAATTTGACACATCTTTCTTAACTCAAAAGTGAGCAAACTTTGCAGTTTTTCATTTTAAAGTTGGATTGAATACTGAAATAGCATTGAAATTTTTTTTCATTATGGGAACAGCGGCAAGCCCTCCTTGTGACATGGCTGCATTGAAGGACTATGTTGAACGTGCTGTTAAAAAAGCTTCAGAAAAAAAGGATTTGGGTCATATAATGTTGGAAGCCCCAATTGCATCCTCATCTGGGGTTACAATTGAGGAACAAAATTTTTCACAGTTGGATTTGACCTCTGGTTGTGAGTAAAATTTTATGTTACTGAGGTCTTTTCCTGATTTAATTTGATCAAAAATAATTGAGGGATTGTAATATGAAACTATGACACCTATGAAACTATGACAAAAACCAATGGATGTTTACTAGATCCACTTGACCCACGGCCTGTGAGAGCCTTTCCTACTAGGGAAGAGGCGCAAAACTATTGTCAAGCATTGGCTATGAAGCATGGTTACTCCCTGACAGGGTTTAACTCAAAGAAAGATAAATATGTGGATTTGGCCTGTGATTGAAATGGTTCCTACTTGGGGCAACTCCATACCAAAAATTCTTGGCAAACTCTCACAAGGAAGGTTGGGTGCAAGTTTCACAAAGGCAGACCCCTTGTGGTGACTCTGCTACAGATATACCCAACATAAAAATCAACCATCATAACATCCCTCTGTGCATCCTCAACTGAGGAGAATTACTGGGGTAGCCTTAGACAATTTAATAGAAGGCATGAATGATGGTCTCAATAAGTTGAAACTTAGGATAAAATTGAGCAAGATTGATTTTGGCAATTATGCTGATGACCAAAAAATCTATAACACCAAGCGGAAGGTAGCCCTTGAAGAACCAAAGGGGAAAATTTTTATGGACATACTCTACAAGCAGCTTGAAGAATCAAGTTGGATTCATTGGTCAAAATTCATTTCAGAGGGTCACTTGGAGGCCCTATTCTTTCATCACCCAGACTCATTAAAGCTTTCCAAACAATTCCATGATATTGCTATATTGGATTGTTCTTATAAAACAAATAAGTAGAAAATCCTGCTATTGCATGTGGTAGGAATGACAGCCAACAGGGAAACTTTAAAAAAAGCTCTTGTTTTCATAACAAAAGAAACGTTTGAGCTCTGCAGTTTGTCTGTAAATGCATTAAAGGAGTTGGCTTATGATCCCGGGAGAGTTCCAAAAGTCTTTGTGAAGGACCATGAAAAAGCTCTGATTTTTGCAATTGAATCCAGTTTCCCAGAGTCATCAAGACAATGTTGCACTTGGCACTTTTCTCAAAACATACAAACAAACTGTAAAGTGCGCTTTGTTAATGATGTTCATGGATTGAAAAGCTTTATGAATCTGTGGGCAAAGTATGGGGCCTCAAAGACCAAGGAGGAGGCGGAGGTCAATGATGCGGAACTCAGAGTAGGTCCAAATCAGTGCTTCTTATTCTTCCTAGTTTTGGTTTCTGACCTTTTGACTTGTATAGTGTTTTTTGAAAGACTATGATTATGTGCCCAATTATATGGAAAATAACATTTTCCCTATTAAAGAGACGTTTGTAATGGTGTGGACTTTTCTAAAACCAGATTTTGGAAAAAAAAATCTTGGTTTGAAGGGGACCATGCCACTCTCAAATGATTCCTTGCAAACTCTTTGGGAAACATGTTGGATGTTTGGGAAAAATTGATGGAACAGTTTTGAATCAAATTAAATTGGTTCATGCACCACTACACAACTCTTGAATTAAGTTAGGGACAGTTCTACCACCTGAACTGTTACCATTGGGATGCAAACTGTCGTTAGAGGCTATTCAGCTTATTAGGAAACAATTTGAGAAGTTCAAACATGATCATGATGGAAAAGTGTGCACCAAGTAATACTCCAAGACTATGGGTTTCCCCTGTTCCCACCAAATAGGTGACTGTCTGGCATTCAGAGGATCCTTGTTACCCAAAGATGTTCATCCTCAGTGGAGGTTGGAATATGATGTTTGCAGTTCTAGTTCTGTAATTTGGATTCAGTTGGATTGTTCAGATCACTATTTGATTAATTTTTTTTTGATTAATTATTCCTAATTCACTAATGGTTGATCCTTTTGAATTTTTGAAGTGCAAAATGGACAAAATGCTGAGCATTCCTCAGTTAAGTGAAAAATTGAATGCAATGATCTTGGAACCTCCAGATCATGAGCAAGGCGGCCTAATGAATTATATCATTTGGAAAATCACAAGATATCAATCAAAATCAAGACTTGAACCCAAAGTCTTACAATCAAGTAGGGGCCAGCCAAAATTGATAGATATTCCAAGAAAACCATCTTTGTTTGAGCATGTTGAAAAAAAACTCAAGCGGGAAAATAGGACTGGAAGGGTGCCAAATAAGAAAATAAAAAATATTGTAAGTATTTTATTTTGTAAAATGCTCATTTTTTGGGTTTAATGAAATAACTAACTAATGATGAATTGTTAGTCAAAGTTGGTAGGATCAGAATTTGAATTTCATAGTTCAGAGGAATAGACTGAAAGTTAATTTGTATCACTTAGTTGGAATCAGAAAACCTCTGCAGAGGAAGACAATGTGGAGCAAAGCTCAACCAGATGATCATCTTTGGTGAGTATTCATTTCATTGATGTGATTAAAGAAATGAATACTAAGTTAGTTTTAATGATAGGAACCAAACGTGAAATACCTCAATCAAATACCCAAGAAATTCCATTAGTTCTTGGGTGAGGTTTGGGATCCAATTGCAGATGGGAATTGCGGATTTAGAGTCATTTCTAAATCTCTTGGTTACAATGAACATGGATGTTATAAATTGAGAAAGGAAATGATTGAAACTTGAGAGAAACATACACCATGCTACATTAAGATGCTTGGTGGTGCAAAGGAGGTAGAAAAGATTAAACAAGGTCTTGATTTTGAAGACATCAATTAAACAATTCCCCCTTCAAAATGGTTGGCTAAACTAAATATGGGACAAATATTAGCAAACACATACGCCAGAACTATAATTTTCATTTTGTGGGCGTCATGTTGTTCTTATAATCCAATGACAAATGGTGTGACAAATCAATCAGACCCTATTTATATTTCCTTTGTAAACAATAACCACTGGGTTCTATTGGTGCTTGAGTTAGAAATGATTCCAATCCCACCCATTGTAGCAAAACCACATTCCTTGATTTCTAAAAAAGCCTCTGGTTGGGTTGATCATCTCAAAGATCAACTTAAAATGAATTCCCAGTTATATAGATTATAGACTTTGACTTCATTTCATCATTGGGTTTCATTTAAATTTTAATTGTAACACAGCTAACAAGTTCTATTAATACAAAGGGTTATCACATTTTGAAAATCATTATGCTGAGTGTTTTGAGTCAACATTGTTATATTGAGTGTTTTGAATGAGAGTTTAATGTTAATTCAGTTAAACTTGTGTTGGGCTGATTAAATCATAAGGAGTATTTTACTCCTTATGATGGGATCAGCTTAACACAAGTTTAACTGTTTTTTTTGGTGTTTTTAGTTTGGGCCTATTCCAGTTACTTGTCTTTTTTTGTTGTTTTTACTTTATGGCTTGTCAAGTTACTTGTATTTTTTGGTGTTTTTAGTTTAGGGCTAGTCCAGTTACTTGTATTTTTTTGGGTCTTTTTACTTTAGGCCTAGTCCATTGGATAGTACAAGTTTTTTTTTATAATTATATTGAATGTTTTGAGTGAGAGGTTAATGGTAAGTCAGTTCAACTTGTGTTGGGCTTATTCCACCATAAGGAGTATTTTACTCATTATGATGGGATCAGCTTAACACAAGTTGAACTGGTTTGTTTTTTTGGGTGTTTTTAGTTTAGGTCTAGTTCAGTTAACTGTCTTTTTTTTGGTGTTTTTAATTTAGGGCTAGTCCAGTTACTTGTGGTTTTTTAGGTGTTTTTAGTTTGGGTAAAGTCCAGTTACTTACGTTTTTTTGGGGTATTTTTACTTTAGGGCTAATCTATTGGAAATTACCAGGTTTTTTTTTAATTATATATTTATTTTTTTGTTTTTTTTTAACCAAAAAATGAACATTTTTTGATTTTTTGATTTTTTGGTTTATTTCTATTTTTCTGGAAGTTTTATTTAGTTTATGTGTTATGTTATTACCCTTTCATTCCTTTTTTTTGGCTCACCATGGTCCAGTGGCATGTGGTATTCCACACGAATACATTCAAGCCGTGTGGAGTTCTAAACGGCTACAATGTAGTCATGCGGCATCCTACACAATCCTGGACCATGGTGTGTGGCCCGCGCATTTTTCACATGACTACATTCAAGCTGTGTGGAGTTCTACATGGCTTGAATGTAGTCGTGCGGCATCCCACACAATCCCGGACCATGGTGTGTGGGCCGCACAGTTCTTTGAGCCATGTGGCACACAACATGGGTTGAATGTGGTCATGTGGCGTGCCACACAGCTCATTTTAAGTCGTTTCCACGTCTCAATGGGCCATGAATTTAACCTTACCCTTTTGCATGGTTTCAATGTTGCCACAACATCTTGCAATGTCCCCAATCAACGTGGTAATCCTTGATTTCATGCCATTTGGCAGGGTGGTCAAAAAAAAATGAGCTCCTAGACAGGCGTCTAAAACCTCTTTCAAAGAAAGATGAGAGTTTTTGGAAAATTTAAAGGCATTCAAAATTACCATCAAAAAACTGAAAAAAAAAGACTTGACATCTCCGATCTGTTAAAATTTCAAAATTTTTCTTTTTATGATTTTGTAAATTCTTAAGAGGCAAAAGGTTTTCATATATGACAGGTAATTCAAAAATAATTTTTTAGTTTTTTAGTACTTCATTTTCCCACCAGAAAATGAAATTAAAATCAAGAATAACACATTCTTTTCAATTTACTTTCCTTTATCTTTCCAAAGAATTTCCCAAATTTTGAGACAGCAGTATTTTAGTGGGAATGGAAAAGGGCACAAAACATTATGGGAGTATTTCCTCTAGCATTTACTTTCTCAAGAAATTCATAGTTAAAAAGACAAAAGTGGCATTTTTTGCTCTAAATCATTGAGTCAATAATCAATAGGAAAAAAATATATGAAAAATTCAGCAAAAAAACACAAATAATTCATTCAATATGAATCTTTAATAATTTCTTTATTTAATGTGTAGATGGTTTAGGAGGAAACAAAAATTTTAAACCAATTTCCAAATAATTATGAATCAAATTGTCCCATTTTTGTGATTCCTTCCTAGACCAAGCTTTACACAGGCGCTTTAATTGGGCAGCCGGAAACAATTTGGAATGATATTGGAAAGAAACTATTTGCTAAAAATATTTCAAAACAATTGAAAATATGGGAGATGTTTGAGAATTGGAAGTTGGAAGGGAATTTAAGGTTGTTGTAGATGCATTGATTATTTTTAGTTAAATGATTGATCCTAAAAATCCCCAAAAAAATTATTCCTGCCCTTTTCAATGCCCACAAATAAACTGCAAGGTCAAAATTTGGAAAATAATTTGAAAGATGAGGAAAAAATATTTGAAAAGAAAGTTTTATTGTTGATTTCAATCCCAGTTTCTGGTGTTAAAGTGAAGTACTAAAAAGTTAATGTTAAATTCATGGCTCATTGAGCCGTGTACACGGCTCAATGGGCTGTGTGGCACCCTACACGACTCAAATAAGCCGTGTGGCATGCTACACAGCTCAATTGGGCTGTGTGGCATGCTACATGACTCAAATGGGCTGTGTGGCATGCTACACGTCCCATTTGAGTTGTATGGCACGCTAAACAACTAACATCAATTTTTGTAGCCTCCACTAAATAATAAATAATAAATAATGAATAATGAATAATGAATAATGAATAATGAATAATAAATAATGAATAATAAATAATAAATGATAAATAATAAATAATAAATAATAAATAATAAATAATAAATAATAAATAATAGATAATAGATAATAGATAATAGATAATAGATAATAGATAATAGATAATAGATAATAGATAATAGATAATAGATAATAAATAATAAATAATAAATAATAAATAATAAATAATAAATAATAAATAATAAATAATAAATAATAAATAATAAATAATAAATAATAAATAATAAATAATAAATAATAAATAATAAATAATAAATAATAAATAATAAATAATAAATAATAAATAATAAATAATAAATAATAAATAATAAATAATAAATAATAAATAATAAATAATAAATAATAAATAATAAATAATAAATAATAAATAATAAATAATAAATAATAAATAATAAATAATAAATAATAAATAATAAATAATAAATAATAAATAATAAATAATAAATAATAAATAATAAATAATAAATAATAAATAATAAATAATAAATAATAAATAATAAATAATAAATAATAAATAATAAATAATAAATAATAAATAATAAATAATAAATAATAAATAATAAATAATAAATAATAAATAATAAATAATAAATAATAAATAATAAATAATAAATAATAAATAATAAATAATAAATAATAAATAATAAATAATAAATAATAAATAATAAATAATAAATAATAAATAATAAATAATAAATAATAAATAATAAATAATAAATAATAAATAATAAATAATAAATAATAAATAATAAATAATAAATAATAAATAATAAATAATAAATAATAAATAATAAATAATAAATAATAAATAATAAATAATAAATAATAAATAATAAATAATAAATAATAAATAATAAATAATAAATAATAAATAATAAATAATAAATAATAAATAATAAATAATAAATAATAAATAATAAATAATAAATAATAAATAATAAATAATAAATAATAAATAATAAATAATAAATAATAAATAATAAATAATAAATAATAAATAATAAATAATAAATAATAAATAATAAATAATAAATAATAAATAATAAATAATAAATAATAAATAATAAATAATAAATAATAAATAATAAATAATAAATAATAAATAATAAATAATAAATAATAAATAATAAATAATAAATAATAAATAATAAATAATAAATAATAAATAATAAATAATAAATAATAAATAATAAATAATAAATAATAAATAATAAATAATAAATAATAAATAATAAATAATAAATAATAAATAATAAATAATAAATAATAAATAATAAATAATAAATAATAAATAATAAATAATAAATAATAAATAATAAATAATAAACAATAAATAATAAATAATAAATAATAAATAATAAATAATAAATAATAAATAATAAATAATAAATAATAAATAATAAATAATAAATAATAAATAATAAATAATAAATAATAAATAATAAATAATAAATAATAAATAATAAATAATAAATAATAAATAATAAATAATAAATAATAAATAATAAATAATAAATAATAAATAATAAATAATAAATAATAAATAATAAATAATAAATAATAAATAATAAATAATAAATAATAAATAATAAATAATAAATAATAAATAATAAATAATAAATAATAAATAATAAATAATAAATAATAAATAATAAATAATAAATAATAAATAATAAATAATAAATAATAAATAATAAATAATAAATAATAAATAATAAATAATAAATAATAAATAATAAATAATAAATAATAAATAATAAATAATAAATAATAAATAATAAATAATAAATAATAAATAATAAATAATAAATAATAAATAATAAATAATAAATAATAAATAATAAATAATAAATAATAAATAATAAATAATAAATAATAAATAATAAATAATAAATAATAAATAATAAATAATAAATAATAAATAATAAATAATAAATAATAAATAATAAATAATAAATAATAAATAATAAATAATAAATAATAAATAATAAATAATAAATAATAAATAATAAATAATAAATAATAAATAATAAATAATAAATAATAAATAATAAATAATAAATAATAAATAATAAATAATAAATAATAAATAATAAATAATAAATAATAAATAATAAATAATAAATAATAAATAATAAATAATAAATAATAAATAATAAATAATAAATAATAAATAATAAATAATAAATAATAAATAATAAATAATAAATAATAAATAATAAATAATAAATAATAAATAATAAATAATAAATAATAAATAATAAATAATAAATAATAAATAATAAATAACAAATGATAAATAATAAATAATAAATAATAAATAATAAATAATAAATAATAAATAATAAATAATAAATAATAAATAATAAATAATAAATAATAAATAATAAATAATAAATAATAAATAATAAATAATAAATAATAAATAATAAATAATAAATAATAAATAATAAATAATAAATAATAAATAATAAATAATAAATAATAAATAATAAATAATAAATAATAAATAATAAATAATAAATAATAAATAATAAATAATAAATAATAAATAATAAATAATAAATAATAAATAATAAATAATAAATAATAAATAATAAATAATAAATAATAAATAATATATAATATATAATATATAATATATAATATATAATATATAATATATAATATATAATATATAATATATAATATATAATATATAATATATAATATATAATATATAATATATAATATATAATATATAATATATAATATATAATATATAATATATAATATATAATATATAATATATAATATATAATATATAATATATAATATATAATATATATTATATATTATATAATATATATTATATATTATATATTATATATTATATATTATATAATATATAATATATAATAAATAATGAATAATGAATTATAAATTATTTGGAGTAGCATATGGGCCCCCACACATTGAGGGGCCCTAGACAACTCCCACAGGCCATGTGGGGCCCCACACAACTCCCACAGGCTCTGTGGGGCCCCACACGGCTCCCACACGACCGGAACCGTGTACACGGTTCCCACATGGCTGGAGCCGTGAATTTAACATCAACCATGTAAATAATAACCATTTTCAACTCAGATGGGTTTCAAACGGCCATTTGCAACTTGAATGGGTCACAAACAGGATTTTGCGCCCGTTTTCAACACTTGGGTTGCAAATTTAAAATTTGCCTTTTATTTATTCATACACGCAAGACGGCACGCCCGCAGGCTCCAGTGATGACCTGGGAGCAGGTGATGGTGATGGCAGCGGTGGAGATGATGCTGGAAGAGTGGGATGACACAGTGGTGGAGGAGGAGGAGCTGGCCTTGGTGGGGGTGGAGGAGGCGCGGGGGGAGGGTTTGGAATCCTTGGGTCCATTTCTGGTACATTCATTGATACCCGCGCAGCCCACTCATGGGCGGCGTTCTGGAAGGCTGCAAATTTTGGAAAAACTGGCGCCTTGGAGGTCCAGCCTGGCGGAACGGCAAGCCCAAGTCATGGCTCTTGCGCAATGGAGGATTTTGCAGGGCGCCTTTCAGACAATTGCAAGGAAAGCCGGGCGGGGTCCACTCATTTGTTGAGATCTCCTTGTTGCTCCAGATCACAAAGGAGTTGCAACAGGTCCTCTTGTGTGAGAAACCTTGGGGCAGTTGCCCGGCATGCCCTCCAATAGGGAGCAGCGGTGGTGTCCTCCAATAGGAAGCAGCGGCAGTGTCCTCCAATAGGAAGCAGCGGCAGTGTCTGGCTTGGGACGGGACACACGCGCGCCAGCCTGGAAGGATTTGGAACAAAAGGCCATTCTGGCTGCAGTATGTGCAGGACATATTCAGTGTGGGGTATTGGATGAGGTTTTTCTTTTCTTTTGTTAGTCTGATGAAGGGGTACAGTTGGAGGTGGTATAGCTTGGGTATAGTGGGAGGTGGGTGAGATAGTGGTGGATCTCTGGGGACAGAACTCATGTTGGGGGGGAATGTGGTGGTCTTTTATAGATTCAAGTTGGAATAGGCTGCGCGCTGCACGCTCAGCACGCTCAGCAGTAGCAGCAGGCTCAGAAGGGGAACCGCGCTCAGTAATGGGTGCGTCTTTGCCACAGCAAGTCGCGCTGCGGGCTCAGCAGAAGTCAAATAGGGCTCAGCATCTGGAGACGCGGGATGGATTGTATTGGATTGAATTGGACGGGTTGCGCGTTGCAAGATGCAGATTGAATTGCGCGGATATATCTTGGATATCTGGAATGGCGCATCGGGCGGATACGGACATGCGCAGGGGTCTCCAAGTTGGGCATGGCACAAGGCGGCGTCATGAGAAGGACAAACTAGGTGGATGTAATGGCAGGCAGGTAATATGGATGGATATGGGATATGGGTTGTGGATTATGGGATGGGAAGGATAGGGTTGAGGCTAGTGTTCTGTGCTTAGGGGTTGTATTTCATTATTCTTGCTTGTTTCTGGTTGTACTTAGGTTAGGGTTGAGGGGTAGGCTACTTAAGCCGCACCCTCAAACTGAATATCATGAAGCATTGGATCACGGAGTATCACACCAGTTCTCATAGGTTTTGGAAGGATCTTTATTCTCAATTCTCTATCTCTCAGTCAAAGGGTGAAAAGTTGCGCTCAGGGTTTACAGAGACAAGGGATCAATAACTTCTGAACTTGGAACCATTAAAGGAGAAGTACTCTTTTGAATTCCACACCAGACATGAGCAATTCATCCCTAATCCTTTCCTGCACTCCTAGCAAAAAAGATTGAAAAAATCAAACTCAAACATTTTCCACCGGACCAATGTGATTTTTTTGGATAATATAAGATTGGATTGGATCTCATGAATTATTAAAACACTGATAGTCAGAGGCTGAAGAGATACCACCATTTGAGATCCACTGAGAGAAAATAGAATCTAAATCCTCCAAAGTAAACCAAGTTTCATTGATTTTACCCCAATATGCCAACATTTCCTCCCTTAGAAGTGTCCAGTTATTGGATTTGAATCCATAAAACACCTCAATTACTTCCATGACTTCATCAGAGGAGATAAAGAATTGTAGCTGATAGGCCATATTGTATTCACTTGCCCCATCCACTTCAGCAGCCATTTTGTAAGAGTCCAAGAACTGTTCCACATTTACCCCATTGAACCCTAAGTTCTTGTTCTGAGGCTTGATCTTGACCATCTGAGGTAAAACAGAGGTGGTGGGAGTACCAATAGATGCCATTTTGAATAAAAGAGTTCCTAGAGGATTCAAACAGCAGATTTCCAAAGTGGCTCCCAAGTGTGGCAAGAGTAGGGTTTCAAAAAAAACAACAAGTACCTTGCATGGATGGTGCAAAATTGGGAGGACTTAATTACTGGATAATTTGCCTCCACAGATCAGATATGAGAAAAGGGAAAGAAAAAAAAAGAGAAAAAAAAGAGAAGAAAAAAAGAAAAGTGATTGGATTTCAAATTTGATTCCAAATGTTTTGGGACTGTAAATCCCAAGGTTTCTGGTGTTATCCTGGCCTGGGGGACCAAATGTAAGAATACAAACATTGCTGAGCTGCATGCAGTTCTGTGGAGAAGAAAGGTGCTTTTAGGCTGCCCTCCTAAGTTTTACAATAATATTTGAATTTAACCGTAATCAAGGTCAAGAACCTTGTGAATCAGGAATCAATGGAAGGGATGAATTTGATAGTAGTTGGTAGCAATGGAACAACACTATCTGAGGCAAGATTTTGTGGGAAAAAACTTGAACAGTATAAGTCAAAGTTTGTTCAGAGTTCAATAGAACAAGGCAGTTGTAAGTGACAATGCCCAAAAGCTAATAACTCTGGTCATCAGCAGAATATTAGGAAAGATAAACTCAATCCCAACCAACCTCCAGGCTCTCAAAGAACCTGCCTAACTCTCTGCAATGAAGCGCTTGAAGGGTACCAGATAACTGCAGGTCGCTGTACAAAACAAAGAAATTTGTCTTATGAATCTCTAGAAGCAAAGAAGTATCAAGTTTGAACAAGAATGACCCAACACTACTCAAGGGACTCAAGAATAGCATGGCAGAATTCAACTTTAAAGAAATAAAGGGAGGTTTAACACTCCAGTTTTCAAGCTTAAAGAAACCTATCAGTCAAATTTGACTGGTTCAAGAAGGATGATCAAAAAAAAGAATGATCAGAACAGTATGGCCAAAAAAGGAATCAAATAGTGGTATAACATACTCAATAATTCAATCAAATGAATTCTACTTCAACCAGCAAGGCTATCAGTTGGTAATAACAGATGATTTCACAGAGGGCGGATGAAATATTTGAGTATGGAGGCTCAAGGATCAAGGGGAAATCAAAAGATATACCCAGGATAAGGATGTTCAGATAAAGGGCAAGTGCCCCATAGATTTATTGCTCAGATGATGATGATTTGATGATGATCAATGCATGATAGATTGATAGATGATCAATAGATGGTAGAGGATAGATCAGCAAAAAGGAAGAGGAGAGCCCCTCCTTTTATGGGCAAGAGGCCCTGCAGACTAATTGCAAGAGATAACTACAGATGAGAGTGGAAAAAACATTTTTTTTGATGATAAATGCAATGAGAAAATTCAGACACGCAAATGAATGTGATGACATAAAAACTTAAAAGGAAAAACAAATAAATGAAAGGGGAAAGACAACCCAGTGGGCGGAGATGAGTGGCAGGGAGCAGCGCGGACTACTGCAAAACTGCCTGGACAACAGCGGGATGATGCGTGAGATGATCAATGGGGGGAGGATTTGTAAGTGGCTGCAACTTTAGTTGCAAAAGGCAAGGTGGGAGGATCGAGAGGATGGGAATTTCTGATGACCCTCGACAAAGGTTCACAGCAATTGGGCAATGTGATGATTCATGAGTACTTGATGAGGGGCGCCAGCAAGTTGGCAAGCAATGGAACCTATGGCCGCCAGCAACAGCTTTCTGGCCCATCAGATGAGAAAAACGGGGTTATTGATGAGCTGATGGCTGTTGGAAGTCTTCATTGACTGCCAAATGAAGGAGGGATTGGGTATGATGGGTGTCAGCAAGCAGCAAAGCAACCAACAGTACCAACAGCTGCCAGCCATGTTGATGAGGGGGATCAAGCTAGCAATGGGAAGGATGATGTTGGAAGAGGTCTTTGTTGTTGTTGCAGATTCCAATGATGATGAGCTGGATGGAAAGATTTAGGATGAGAAGTGGAATGGCCATCCACAGGCGCACCTTGCCAAAAATTTGGGCTGCAAGTGCAACAAGGAGGGGTTGAACAGAGGATCTGGGGATTGGAGCGCCTGGAGAGGCCTTTCTAGACCACTAAGATAGGCAGGAGCTGGTAGGAACAAAAGAGGAAGAGTACCCATACTAACAATTTTCTTTTTATTGCTTGAAGTTGGATGAAAGAATGTATAATTTTTTTTAAAAGAAAAATCCCTTTTTCAAGAGGTGCCCCAGATTGGTTGCCACAGTGCCTATTGACAAAGAAGTAATCATCAAAATGCCAAATGGATCAACCCAGAGCTCCAAATAAATCAAACTCAAAAAGAGTCTCTATGGACTGAAACACTCCACTAAGAATTGGTACCACAATCTCACCAACTGGATCAATTCAACCTGTTTTGAGGAATCCAAAAGCAACCCTTGTCTTTACAAATCAAGGGACAAGAATTTTTTTATATTCTTCCATGTCAATTACCTCATCCTTTTGGTAAATTGCAACGGATTCAAAGAAAAATTCAACGCAAAAATCAAGAATTCACAGTGCCAAGCCCCCAAAACCATCTTAGGAATCAAGTTTGAAAGGACCAAAGAATCCATCCAGTTAAGTCAACCAAATTGCATAGCTCATGGATTGGAAGATTTGGGCCTGAACAAGGCCAGGGATTCCCAAACTCCTCTGACCCCCCATCTCCAATTCACTGAAGCCTCAGACAAAGATTTCAAAGGATTTTAGCCCCTCAACATCAACTTTTTCTCTGGGATAGGCCTCCTGAATCAAATTGCGTCACAAAACCATCCCAATATCAGCTTTTGGTCTCAAGCCTTTCCAGGTCCCAGAACAAGTCCAGCTTAACTCATTGAAAGGAGCTCAAGAGAACCTGGCAATACCTGAAGGCCACCAGGGATGTGAGACTCACCCTGAATTACAACTCCTCTTGCAAACCCCTGGTATTTCAGAGCAACTCCTCCTGGGGTGAAAATCCCACCTCCAGGAAGTCTCAATCTGGATATCTAGGCTTCTTGTTTGGCTCCATCATCTTGTGGGAGAGCTTCAAACAATGTAATATCACCTAGTACTTGACAGAAGTCAAAATGAACCCCCTCCTGGACTCCTTCCTGGAAGGCAGATGGCTCAAGCATATCCTAGGTGAGATACTCAACGTCTATATCCCCTTTAACACTCACTACGTCAACAACAAGGGACTCAAAGACAAATTGAGAAAATTTGGGTCCAATGCCAAGAAAAGGCACATGGATCTGAAGGCCAAGGGCCTGCAGGAGGAACTAGCTTTTGGAAACCTGAAAGTTAAGCTCATACCCACTGATTTTATGCTAGGCAACCCTTTGACCAAAGGGGTATGTAAACCCACTATCCACACCTTCCTGAAAATCCTCAACCCTCAGTTCAAATCAAACAATCTGTCACAACTCTTTCCAGTCATGGGGAGTGTTGAAGTTTCATCTGTCTGTCCTCAATGATCCCTCTGCGTCCTCTTGTTGAATGCAATTTCAGATTACGTAATCCTCAGACTCCTGGGAATTTCCCCAAGGTTTCAGTTGGCCTTGACATCCAGGAGGCCTTGGGAGGGGACTTCATTCCTCAGTTGTCAGACCTCTTACTTCTGTTTTCTTTTTCTTCTCTCCTCTGTTTTCCTTTTCTTTGGTTCCTCAATTCTTATTTTCTATTTCTTGTTTTCACCAATTCCTCTGATAAACATCAAGCCCAACAACCAACCCTCTTCAACTCTTGACCCTTCAAGTTTCAACTTGTGACCAGTGAGAGTTGCTTCTTCCTCACCATCAAGATCTCATTCAAACTCACCCTTCAGCTCCTCACCTTGAAATTCTCAGAACCCACCTTGAATTCCTAACCAACGCACGCCACCTCTAAGATTCCTCAACCTATCCTGTTGGTCACTTCTCAATTCCTTCAGTCTTGTTGTTTCAATCTCTCATTGTCTTGTGGTGTTTTTCCCACTTGTTTTTCTGACTCAACTCCCTCAGTCTGTTGGTTTTGATTCATCTCAATTCATCAGATTCTTTCAAGACCTCCTTCCAGTTCAATTTGGTGATTGTAAGCGCGGTGAGGGGGAATTTTATCTGCTTTAACCTTAGAGAAAACACCTAGAAAAGAATTGTAATCAGCAGGAACTTTCTCTAATACAGTTTCTATTCCTTCAGGGTCTTCATCAATATCAAACTCATCCCAGTCAGCTGAATTGTTTTTGTGAGGAGTAACAGAAATCTTAGAAGATTTAACCAATTGCATGATATGCAAGGATGAATCACCAGATTCTTCCTCCAGAGAAACATTCAAGGGATCAGCAAATATCCAAGCAAGGTTGGCTATTGTTGATCTCAAAGGGAATTGGATTTTGTGCTGAGGACTCAGAGTTTCTGAAGTGAGGGGGAATGCAATGGACTGCAGTGCCAAAGGTAGAGTAGGGAAGAAACCAGTTGAAGGTAGGTTGGCCACGTTGAGTTCAATAATATTGGTGGAAGGGTCTTCAGTTGGCTGGTGTCTTGGGGTGATCAGCCCCATTGTCCAGCTCACTTCAGGATTTCAGTGATGAAGGAAGTTTATTCCCAGGATGATGTATTCTGAGAATGGTGCATTGACTAAAAGGAATTCCCATTCAAAGCTAGGAAAGGAAGGAAGTGATATTTCCCAAGCTACCTTGTGAGTGATTAGCTGGGGGAGTGAATTTTCAGGACCAAAATTGAAGAGAGGAATAGGTTTTCCCAAAGGAGTAGGCTGCAAGGAAAAATTTGGAGCCATAGTATTGGTCATTACAGATTGAGTACCACCTGAATCAATCAAAACACTATAGCTCAATTCCTAGTGAAATTGAATTAAACAGAAGCCTTTAGAAATTTTTTCAGAGTAATCTTTTTGTATCTTTGTAACCTAAAATCAGTAGAGTGATAATCCTGGAGGACAACAGGAGAACCACCTCATTGTTTTTTGGCTTTTGAGTAGAAGAAGAGTTGGGGTTAGAAGAGGAATTGGAGGCAGGCTTCTTTTTACAGTTGTTGATCTTGTGCTTCCCTCAAAAATACATATATAGTCCCTCCTTCTCCCTTCCTGCCTTTTCATCAGCCTTGAGCTTGCCATCAGGACCTAAGTCCAAGTTAGGTTTGGTTGAGGAAGGTTGCTTCTTTGAAGATTTGTATTTCTTCTTGGCCTTACCTTTGACCTTGTCACACTGAGAGTAATTGGCTTGGGATTTAGAGGAGTTTTGATGTTTAGCGGGGATTGGATGAGAAGACTTTTCCTTGACTTGTTTTTGGTTCCTGTTTTTTTAATCTAAAACTAAATCCATGAGGTCCTGAAGGGTTTCCAAAGAACCATCATAGCCAGCTAGTTGATCCAGAAGTTGAGAGGGGAGACTTTGGAAAAAATGAAAATATAAAACTCTATAACCCCAGCCAGAAACTTTTTTCATAAGGGATCAAAATTCTGTGATTTAGGTTGAAGCGTATCCAGAGTCCTTCATCTTCAAGTTCACAAGTTCCTTTTCTTCTTTGAATATTTCCAGAAAATTGCCAAATAGAGTATGAAGTTGTTCTGCAAAGTGTTGCCAGGAGTTGAGCAGGAATAAAGGCCCTTGATTGGAGAGATGAGCCAGATAAGGTTTGGAAAAATGGCTTGCATTCCCAGAGAGAGAGGATACTTCAAACAAAACTTTCCTCCTATTCACATAAAAGGTCCCCTCATCGTTTGCAAATATCAGTTCACAAGCTTGTAAAAAAGTCATGAGCTTAGGGGGGTTGTTTCCTTCAAATTGTCAGGTGGGTTCATCAATGGAGCTTTGAAGTTTCCAGAGTGAGGAGTTCTAGTTTTTGGGGGTTGAGAGAGTTTGGCCACAGATGAAGTCATGGTTTGAAGCAAGGCTAGGAGGTTAGGATCCACAGCAGGAGGTTGAGGAGGAGGTTGGATTTGTGCAGGAATTTCAGTTGAAGCAGATGGTTGTGAAGCTTACTCCTGAGTTCCAAAATTTGGTGAATTAATATTACTGAGAACCCTTGATTCAAATTCTGAGTCTTCACTTTCCTCCTCTTCCTCATCATCAGGGAGAGGAATCATTCTGGGATCTTACAAAGGTTAATCCAATCCAAAACCTGCTTGGGGATATTGGCCAATTACATTATTAGCAAAAGGTCTGAAAACAGGCAGGGCAGAAGATAGGGAAGCTCCTGGAGAAGCTGGAGGAAGGATACCAGTTTCCATAGTGTTGGAAGCTGGTGCTGGGAGGTTGTAAAAGGTCCTCCCACGTCCATGGGCTTGAGTAGTAGATTGATCATTATCCTGAACATCTAGTGTAGAACCACGCCCTCTGGCCCCCCTAGTTAAAGGTGGACTGGTGATGATGGAACTTTGTGCATGTTGAGGAGGCATGGTTTCCACTTATGCCGTAGGGAAGTGACCCAAGGAAAGTAACCAGAGAAAAGGAGAAAAGATTGGCTGCAAAAAGGTCTTGAGTTTGTACAATGTCTTTCAAAGTGCTTCAAAGTATGTCAAAGTGGTTTGTAGCAGGTTGAAACAGGTGGAATTAAGTCAAAGTGGTCAAAGTTGAAGGTCAAAGCAGTCAAAGTGGTCAAAGTCAAAGTTTGTTGAAGCGGTCAAAGTCAAAGTTCATTGAAGCAGTTGAAGTCAAAGTCAAAGTGTCAAAGTCAATGTCAAAATTTCAAAGTAAAAGCTGAATTCAAAGCAGTCAAAGTCAAATTTTTTCAAAGTTTGATCAAACCTATTGGATCTTTCAAAGCTCAAAGAAGCACCAAATTTCTGTCAAATTTGCGTTTAAGGGCCAATTTTGGGAGGAAGTTGGAGATGGATATTTTCACAGGAAATTCCTTTGGAAAGGGTGAAAGGCCGCGCACTTTTTAGCACCTATCATGCACTAGTGCAAAAATATTGTAGGTAGTGATATCCTTCCAATGAAATGAGATGGATGGAATAGGTCTATAGAGATATAGAGAAAGGCAGTAATCAAGGGGAAGGAATTAGTATAATGTCTCAAGCAGCCCAGACGTGCAAGTGGCTGAAGGCACAGGCACTAATTCTCACAGAACACAGGATTGAGGGAAGAGATTGATTTCAAAGATGACAGGAAAGTTATGACAATGATAAGGGAGGAGAGAATGAAGGAGTAAGGCTCTGAAGGAGATTGAAGGTTGAACCCTATAAGAGTAACACCAGAGGGATAGGTGAGATGAGTAAGGTAGGCTGGGTTGGCTTTCTTTTGCTGAGATGACACCTATTGGAAGGTACTAACCAATAGGAAGTAGTATACTAATTTCTTGGGGGGAATCAGTCCAAGAAGGAAGAGAGGCCAGTATATGCAAGAGCTGAGAGGAGGGATGACTGGTGCTGGGGCTGGGATCCCCCATGGTATTACATGTTGACCAATTTGTTTTTAGTCAGTGGCTTGATGGATTGGGTAATGGGCCTGTCCAGAAGGGTGTGGCATGTACTGAACTGGAGTATGGGTTTTCCAGCCAGGAGTATGTACTATGGGTGTACAGTATGTACTTCTTGTACCAGATAGAGTTGAAGGAGAGATGAGCATAAACCAAGCCATAGAGAGGGAAAGAGTAGCCTGGGAAAGTTGACTAGAAGCTGCAGGGCATGCAGGGGGATAATTCAGGAGGGGCTGCATGTAGATCCAGGGGTAGAAGGTGAATTTTACTGAGGGCTGAGGCTGGCTGAGGGTTGAGTATGGATGAGGATACTGAGTCAAGTTGTGGTCATGGAATTGGACCACAACCCAACAGGATTTTATTTCAATCACTTTTTGGATGGATTTTTGAGACACAGATAGTGCTTCAAAAGTGAAAAAACAAACATTTTGGAAATTGAACACGTCCCATTTGAGTTGTATGGCACGCTAAACAACTAAAATCAAGTTTTGTAGCCTCCACTAAATAATAAATAATAAATGATAAATGATAAATGATAAAAATAAATAATAAATAATAAATAATAAATAATAAATAATAAATAATAAATAATAAATAATAAATAATAAATAATAAATAATAAATAATAAATAATAAATAATAAATAATGAATAATAAATAATAAATAATAAATAATAAATAATAAATAATAAATAATAAATAATAAATAATAAATAATAAATAATAAATAATAAATAATAAATAATAAATAATAAATAATAAATAATAAATAATAAATAATAAATAATAAATAATAAATAATAAATAATAAATAATAAATAATAAATAATAAATAATAAATAATAAATAATAAATAATAAATAATAAATAATAAATAATAAATAATAAATAATAAATAATAAATAATAAATAATAAATAATAAATAATAAATAATAAATAATAAATAATAAATAATAAATAATAAATAATAAATAATAAATAATAAATAATAAATAATAAATAATAAATAATAAATAATAAATAATAAATAATAAATAATAAATAATAAATAATAAATAATAAATAATAAATAATAAATAATAAATAATAAATAATAAATAATAAATAATAAATAATAAATAATAAATAATAAATAATAAATAATAAATAATAAATAATAAATAATAAATAATAAATAATAAATAATAAATAATAAATAATAAATAATAAATAATAAATAATAAATAATAAATAATAAATAATAAATAATAAATAATAAATAATAAATAATAAATAATAAATAATAAATAATAAATAATAAATAATAAATAATAAATAATAAATAATAAATAATAAATAATAAATAATAAATAATAAATAATAAATAATAAATAATAAATAATAAATAATAAATAATAAATAATAAATAATAAATAATAAATAATAAATAATAAATAATAAATAATAAATAATAAATAATAAATAATAAATAATAAATAATAAATAATAAATAATAAATAATAAATAATAAATAATAAATAATAAATAATAAATAATAAATAATAAATAATAAATAATAAATAATAAATAATAAATAATAAATAATAAATAATAAATAATAAATAATAAATAATAAATAATAAATAATAAATAATAAATAATAAATAATAAATAATAAATAATAAATAATAAATAATAAATAATAAATAATAAATAATAAATAATAAATAATAAATAATAAATAATAAATAATAAATAATAAATAATAAATAATAAATAATAAATAATAAATAATAAATAATAAATAATAAATAATAAATAATAAATAATAAATAATAAATAATAAATAATAAATAATAAATAATAAATAATAAATATAATAAATAATAAATAATAAATAATAAATAATAAATAATAAATAATAAATAATAAATAATAAATAATAAATAATAAATAATAAATAATAAATAATAAATAATAAATAATAAATAATAAATAATAAATAATAAATAATAAATAATAAATAATAAATAATAAATAATAAATAATAAATAATAAATAATAAATAATAAATAATAAATAATAAATAATAAATAATAAATAATAAATAATAAATAATAAATAATAAATAATAAATAATAAATAATAAATAATAAATAATAAATAATAAATAATAAATAATAAATAATAAATAATAAATAATAAATAATAAATAATAAATAATAAATAATAAATAATAAATAATAAATAATAAATAATAAATAATAAATAATAAATAATAAATAATAAATAATAAATAATAAATAATAAATAATAAATAATAAATAATAAATAATAAATAATAAATAATAAATAATAAATAATAAATAATAAATAATAAATAATAAATAATAAATAATAAATAATAAATAATAAATAATAAATAATAAATAATGAATTACAAATTATTTGGAGTAGCATATGGGCCCCCACATATTGAGGGGCCCTACACAACTCCCACAGGCCATGTGGGGCCCCACACAACTCCCACAGGCTGTGTGGGGCCCTGCACGGCTCCCACCCAACTGGAACCGTGTACACGGTTCCCACCTCGCTGGAGCCGTGAATTTAACATCAACCATTTTCAACTCAGATCGGTTTTAAACGGCCATTTGCAACTTGAATGGGTCACAAACAGGATTTTGCGCCTGTTTTCAACCCTTGGGTTGCAAATTTAAAATTTGCCTTTTATTTATTCATATTTCTTTCTATATTTATATTTTTAATTTAATCAATTAATGTACTTTTATTGTTTTTTTTATTTAAATCAAAAAAAGAAATAAAAGACAAAAAATTTGAAAAAAATGCCAAAAAATGGTGATGCTCAATTCATGACTCTTAGCCATTTGTGAGTTGTGTGAGGCCCTAAATGGCCAAATGGACGCTTGGAGGGCCCATAGAAGCGTCCAATTCATGCCTGCATGCCCATACATGCGTCTATACAAGTTGACAGTGTTTTTTCAAACACACACAACCCCTGGGGGGTTGTATACCCCCTGTAAAAGGCGTTTTTTAGTTGTGTACCTTGGTACACAGCCGTTTTGAGGCTTTTTTGGGGGTATACAACCCCCCAGGGGTTGTACCAAAATTGTTTGGATCCCTGGGACCACATTTGGATTCCATCAGCCCCAATTTGGGATCAGCCCAAATTTGGGATCAACACATACTATGTGGGAATGTTGGACCACACCTAGCAATCACCAATTGAAAATAAAGTGAAACTGCAAACCAAATAATTGAAAATAAAGTGAACCTGCAAACAAATTTCCAACTAAACTTGATTTTTCTCAAATTGAAATTGAGCAAACCTTTGGGGTTTTTGGATCAAAAATTTAATTGAATACTAAATTGCTGTTGAATTTTTCTTTTTTTTTTTATGGGAGCAGTGGCAAGCCCTCCTTTTTGTGACATGGCTGCTTTCAAGCACTGCATTGACAGTTCCATTAAAAAATCTGCAGAGAAGAATGATTTGGTTAATGAATCATTGGAAGCCCCAATTGCGTCCTCATCTAGGGTGGCAATTGAGCAACAAAATGTTTCACAAATGGACATGACCTCTGGTGGTGAGTAAAATTTTATGCTACTCTAGTCTTTGCCTTATTTAATTTGATTGAAACTGATGACGTGCATGCCATCAATATAAACATTTAATTGGTGCCAGATCCACTTTACCCACCTTCTGTGAGATCTTTTCCTACTAGGGAAGAGGCACAAATGTATTGTCAAACATGGGCAATGAAGCATGGTTACGCTTTAACAGTTCTCAACTCAAAGCGTGATAAATATGTGGATTTAGCCTGTGATAAACATGGTTCCTACTCTGGGAAATTGATAACCAAACAGTCAATGAAAACTCACACAAGGAAGGTTAGGTGCAAGTTTTCAATCCATGCAAGTTTCCCAAAGGCAGAGACCTTGTTGAAAATCTCCTACAGAAATGATCAAAATAACCATCAACCATCTCCACACCCCTCAGTTAATCCTCACCTGAGGAGAATCTCTGGGTTGGCCTTAGTGAATTTGAAAGGAGGCATGAATGATGTTCTCAATACTATTCAACTGAAAAAATTTTTTCTTAAGATTGATGCTGGCAAATATGTTGGTTACCAAACAATCTATAAGACTAAACAAAAGGTAACGCTAGCAGAACTCAAGGGAAAAATTCTTATGGAGGTCCTCTTTGAACAACTTGGTGATTCAGGTTGGGTTCTTCAAGAAACATTCAGCAGAGAGGGTCACTTGGAGGCCCAATTCTTGACACACCCCAAGTCATTTAAGCTTTGCAAGCAATTCCATCATATTTCTATGTTAGATTGTACTTATAAAAAAAATGATTACAACATCCCCCTATGGCATATTGTAAAAATTACAGACAACCAAAACCATTTCAACAAATCTGTTATTTTTGTAACAAGAGAAACATTTTAGTTCTACAGTTGGTCTGTAAATGCACTAAAGGAGCTGGCTTATGATCCTGAGAGACTTTCCAAAGTCTTTTTGAAGGACCATGAAAAGGCTTTGATTAGTGCTATAGAAAAAGGTTTCCCTGATTCAACAAGACAGTGTTGTCAGATGCACTTTTCTAAAAACATACAAGCAAACTGTGAAGTGTGCTTTAATAATGAAATTGAAGGGTGTAAAAGCTTTATGTCTCTGTGGGCTAGGTATGGGGCCTTGAAAAAAAAGAAGGAGGAAAAGGTCAATGATGCAGAACCTATAGTAAGTGTCAAATCACTGCCTCTACTTTTAATCTTCCTAGCTTTAGGTTGCTTACATTACAACTTGTATAAAGTGTTTCTTGGCAGACCATGAGGAGGTGATTGAGTATATGGATCATAAAATCTTACCTATCAAAGAGACATTTTTAATGGCTTGGACTTGTGAAAAACCTTACTTTGGAAATAAAAACACGTCTTGGGTTGAAGGGGGGCATGCTACTCTCAAAAAATTCCTTTCAAATTCTTTGGGAAACATTTTGGATGTTTGTAAAAACCTAGAGGTAACATTTTCAAATCAAATTAAATTAGTTGAGGCTGCCCTTTAAAACTCTAAAATTAAGATAGGAATAGTTCTTCCTACTGAACTCTTACTGTTGGGATACAAGTTGTCTTTAGAGGAAACTGAACTTGTTGTGGAACAATTGGAGAAATTGAAGTGGAACCATGATGGGAAAGTTTGCATCAAGTCATACTGCAAGACTATGGGTTTTCCCTGTTCCCATAAGATAGGAAACCTAATAGCTTTCCAAGGATCTGTTGTGCCTGAGGATTGTCATCCTCAGTGGAGGTTGGATTATGACCCTTGCACCTCTAGTTCTGTAAGTTGGTTCAAGTTGGATTGTTTGATGTTTCAAATCACTTTGTGATTAATGATTTTTGATAAATGCTTTTTGAATGGTGATTCCTACTTTACTACTATTTTATCCTTTTAAATTTTGGAAGTTTGATGTTGATGAAATGCTCATAAATGATCAGTTAGATGAGAATCTCAATGCAATGATCTTGCAATACCCTGAAGAAGATCATTTTGCGCTGTTGAAGCACTTGATGAAGGAGACTGCACACTATTGATCAAAGCCAAGACTTGAACCTAAATTCTTGAAATCAAGCAGAGGACGTCAAAAATTGGCAGATACCTGGAGAGATCCTTCTCAATTTGAACATTCTGAAAAGAAACTTAAGTGCAAAAAGAGAGTTAGAGCAGCACCAAATAAAAAAAGACAAAATATTTTGAGTCTTTTCTTTTGTTAAATGTTCATTTTTTTTGGTTTAATGAACTTATGATGATATGATGTTAATTGTTAGTCAAAGTCCACAGGATCAGAATCTGAATTTCATAGTTTGGAGGAAGGGACTGAGAGTGATTTGGCTTCACTTCCTTTGGAGTCCAATTCCTCTTCAGAGGAAGAAGACATGCAGGAAGGTTCAACCAGAAGCTCATCTTTGGTGAGTATTGATGTTATTAATAAATATTATTGGAATTTTGGCTGAGTTAGTTTTGATTTTAGGAACCCAAAGTGAAATACCTCAATCAAATACCCAAGAAATTACATAATTTCTTGGGTGAGGTTTGGGATCCAATTGGTGATGGGAATTGTGGATTTAGAGTCATTTATAAATTGCTTGGGTATGATGAACATGGTTGGTTTAAAGTGAGAAAGAAAATGATTGAAACATCATAGAAGCATAAAGAATGCTACATTAAGATGATTTGTGGTGCAAAAGAGGTAGAAAAGATTAAACAAAGACTTGATGTTGAATAAATCAATGCAAATGTTCCCTCTTCAAAATGGCAGGCTAAGGTAGATATGGGTCAAATGATAGCAGACACATATGCCAGACCTATATGTTTCATTTCATTGGAGTCATTTTGTTCTTATACTTCAATGAAAAAAGGCATTACAGATCAATCAGAGCCTATTTATATTTCCTTTTTCAACAATGACCACTGGGTTCTATTATCACTTGAGGGACAAATGGTTCCAATCCCTCCCATTTGTAGCAAAATCCTCTGCTTTAATTTCAAAGAAAGCTTCTGGTGGGGTTGATCATCTCAAAGATCAACTGCATGTGTATTCTAGATTATAGACTTCAATTATAGAGATCCTTTCATCATTGGGTTTCCATATGAATTTTAATTCCAATGCAGCTAACTTGTAATTCTATTTATATAAAGGGTTATCACATTTTGAAAATCATTATGTTGAGTATTTTGAGTTAACATCATTATGATGAGTGTTTTGAATGAGATTTTATTGTTAATTCAGTTCAACTTGTGGTGGGCGTATCCTATCATAAGGAGTATTTTTACTTCTTGTGATGAAATCAGCTTAACACAAGTTGAACTTGTTTTTTTGCTGCTTTTACTTTGGGTCTTGTCAATTTACTTGTCTTTTTTTTTGGTGTTTTTACTGTAGCCCTTTTCAAGTTGAACTTAAATTTTTTGGCACTTATACTTTAGAGCTGCTCCATAGACTCTTTCATTGTTTATTTAATTTTTTTTGTTTTGGTTGTTTTCAGTTGTTTTTTTTTACTTATTTTTATTTGATTTTTTATTTGATTTTTTATTTTTTATTTTATTTTTTTTGTTTTTTTTTTCAACCAAAAAATCAACATTTTTTTATGTTTTGGTTGATTTCTGTTTTTTTTTTTGTATTTTTATTTAGTTTTATTCAGTTTTTTTTTGGCCCACAAAACTTTTAGTTGTGGGGCATGGAAGACATCTACATTATAGTTGTGTACAGCCCCACACAACTCAAATGTAGTGGGGTGTGGTGCCACAAAACCCGGTCCATTGTTTTGGGGCTGCGCAACTACAATCAAGTTGTATGGAGGCTACACAACTACAATTGAGCCATGTAGCATGCCACACAGTGCAAATGAGTTGTGTACACAGCTCATTTGTGTTATAATTAGGGAAAGCAATTAGCTTAGGCAAATGAGAAGTATTTAAAGCAAAATAAATGCTGGAAACCTTGTGTCAATAATTGCTTGATGGGATCTCACAAATGGGGAAACACATTGGATGATATTGTTGATGAATTCAATCGGATGATGAATGGATGGTGGAAAACAGCAGGGAGAAGAGCTCCTTAAGTACAAAAGATTGGCCTCTTGTGATCCCATGATACAACAAGCCAAAAGGCAAATTTTCCGCCCCAAAAGAGCTCTACAGGATCTACAGGCCTTGTTACTTGGTTTGGGCTACATCAGCCCACATGGCATCAGTTCCTGTACCCTTACAACCAGCCTATTCTGGTTTTTTCTGGTGTTTCCACCTCAATTGGGCTGAACCAGCCCCTGGGCTGTTCAATCCCTGGGCCAGTTGTCTTGTTACAACCGGTCCTATTGCCTCACACACTGGCTGGTTGCCTCATGCAACCAGCCCCTGGCCATACAAATGGCTAGGTGGGACCCAGGACACACCTTGGTCTGGTCTCAGACTCACATTGGGGGGGGGGGTGTAACCAGTGGACATGCTGTCCCCTCCCTCTTTCTCTCAGATCCCTGGAGGGGGCAGTCAATTCCCCCTACCAGGGGCCCTGGGGGCAATACCCCCAGGGCGTTTTCAATGGAAGTGGGCTGGGGGGTGGTCAAATCCCCTCAGCCCCCTGGCTCCTCCCCCTTGGTAAAGGGGGGGGGCGGGGAGAGCGCCCCTGGTCTCTGCTTTGCTTCAATGGTGGAGGGGTGATCAGATCCCCCCACCGCTGTGGTGTCAATTTATAGACACGGATTGGGAACTGCCTTGCGGCTGCGCGCTCAGCATTGGAGGCAAGCGGGCTAAGCATTAGGGTATGCGGAGTGCTCAGCAGCGGCAGCTGCTGGATCAGCAGCAGCCGCTGTTTGGCTCTGCACCTAGTGGACGGGTTGGGCTCAGCATTGAATGCGGCGTGGGCGGCGGTCCGCCCCGGAGATCGGATTCGGAAGGTAGTGCGCTTGACTAGGTTTGCAGGCGCACCGGTTTGGATACGGAGGGGCGGAGCAATCCGGGGGCTATAAAGGAACGGATGGAGCGCGCGTGAAAACGCGCGGATCATGCCGGATATTGCCCGACATCCACAAAGGGCGCCAAAAAACGGATATGGACAGGCACAGGGGGCTCCGAGTAGGGCGCAGTGCAAGGACCGCGTCATGAGAAGGACAAACCGGATGGACAGAACGGCGTACGGAAATTGGGGGGAGTTTGGTACGGAGGTGGAGAGAGGAGGCTAGGGTTTCTGTTTTGGGATTGTTTTCTGTTTCTTTGTCATACTGTAATTTGCACGTGTACTTAGGTTAGGGTTGAGAGGGAGGACTTATCCTCACTCTCAACTCCGGGTTGGGGAGGAGGGGAGGCATGGAATGGGAGGGAATCAGACCATCACATCATTGGATTGAATCACTCATCTCACCAGGAGATTAAAGGAACTCATACCGGATACACATCCAGGTGGAAATTTCTTAGGATTGAAGGATTGGCAATTTCACTCTCTCTCTACTTTTCTTTATCTCTTTATCTCCTTATTTCTATCTCTCAATTAAGTGTGACTTTGGGCATCCCCATCTCCTTTCAAACGCAGGGCACCGTTAACTTCCGAACCTTGGGAAAATTATAGGGGGATAACCCTTATTCTTTCCACACTGCCGGTTGCTCTCCTTGCGGCCTGCCTCATCATCCTTTGGGCAAGGGGGTGATGAAATCCCCCCTGCCCTGACCCACTGCCTTGTGGCGGTCAGTTGCTGGCTGGTTCAACCCAACCAGCCACCCCCTCCCCCTTGCAATGGCAAGCAAGGGGAGGGGGAGGGAGCCGGGGCTGCTGGCCCTTGGTCCTGCAGCGGTGGCCGTTGTTTGCAACCTGCCGGGCCCGTGCGGCGTTGCACTGCGCGGGATCCCTCGGCCGCCGCGACAGCCCTGCGTGGGCCAAACCAATGAATACAAGTGGCCCCAAGCGGGCCGCGGCACAGGCAGCAGCCCCGAGTGGGCTGCAACACAGGCAGCAGCCCCAATGGGCCGCCCCAAGCCTGAAAAACTGAGACAAACACACTTTGGCGGGCCAGCCCGTCTGACCAAGTATGTCCAAAATAAACCTTGGGCCCAATCATTCCCATACAAGCCCATCTAGATGTATTTGCCCATATCCCCCACCGGGCCCGTTAGGGCCTGTGTACCAATGAGCCTGTTTCATGCGTTTTGGGGCCAGTTTCCCCAAATCAGTGACATCCACACAGGCCCCTATGGTCTGTGTGAGTGTCCAATGGGCTGGAGAAGCCCATATGTGCATCCCATTTGGATTACACTTATATGTAGCACACGCGTCAGTGCATACGTATTTTAACAATTTGGGCCATGAATTTATCATCACCCCAAATAAATAAATAAATATATATATATATATATATATATATATATGGGGAATTACTTTTCTCATGCATCCAACCCTTTATTTCATGCACTTTGAGGTTGGTGCATTTTTGTGCCCCTTTGGTATTTCATGCAAAAATACTTTATTTTATGCAACTTTCAAGAATTCATTTTTTTTTAATTCTGAATGAGCAGCCCCATAGCAGGGGTTCTTAAAACCCTAACCAAAATCTTTGTTATTTTTGAAGGCATTAGAACCCCTTCAAAAATTCAATTGAAAAGTGAAAAATTCTGTAAAAACAAGTATTTCCAAAAGCCACCATTAAAAATGGTGGGTGTGGTCAAAAAAAATGGATGTTTTCTAATGGTGGTTTTGCTAACTCTCATACGCCCTACTAAAATCAAAAATTCAATGCAAAAGCAAGGGTTGACAAGAGATGATGCAAATAATAATGAAATGCCAAAAATGAAGTAACTAATGCAATGAAAGTGACAAAAGCAGACTGATCCCTTGTATGTTAATGGTGTGATGATGTTTGAAAAGTAGTTAGAAGGTTTACTATAAAATTTGTGAACATAAATGGGTTGAAATTGGTCCGCTAAGCTTGGGAAAGATCTGTGGATTTCCAGAGGTGAAATTGAGAGGGTGAAAACCCAATTGCAAGATGAACCAGAAAAATTTGTAGATTGTACGGAAAAGTGCAAGTGCAATTGTAAGTGATGACTGAGTTTAAAGAGATAAAAGGTAGCTTGATAATTTCAAGAGTAGTAGCATATTTCATTTGATTGAAAGCATGCTTTTGGTTTCAAACTTTTAGACTGGGATGTATGTACTGAGAAGAGAAGGGTATGTTTATGTGGTGGTGAAAAATAAAACAAATTGCAGAGGGTGAAAGCTTCCTGGGTATAAAAATTGTGAGTTACTGCAAGCTTCCAGTAAAACTTTACAATTTCTCAAGTTCTCAAGTCTCTACTTAATTATAATGATGCTCATACCTATATACCCATTAAATTAAATATACCAATTGGTCAATATCTATACCTAGCCACTAATTTGATAAATTTAATGGTATTAAAAATACATGTCTTCCAAGCACTGAGGCCCAGGCTAATTGTGTTAAGTGCAACAAGTGACAATTTTTGAAAGTGATATGTCATTTTAGCATATTGGAGCCAATAAGAAGAGGGTCTGTTGAACAAGAAGCATTTTCAATTATACCTTGGGTTTGTTGCAATATTTAATGAATCAATTACCAAAAACCTCCTGCTACCAATATAAAGTTTCTTTTAGAGAATACTGCTAGTAAGTGGCTATAAGTATGTAGAAGGAAAAGGGGGGGAAATCATAGTTGAAATGTCTTCTGGAATTTCCAATATTTTATAGTTATCAGATAATCCAACCAATTTCCCTAATGATAACCCTCCCAATTTGGTTGCACACTCATCTCATACTTGTCAGGCTGCATTATATCAGGCTTTCACAAATCTGTCTTGTTTCCTAAATTGAGTATTACACACCCCTTTTGTCTCCATTTATGACCAACATTATTGATTTTTCTGAAATTTGGAACAATGAGTTGCATCTTCCATGTTGCATTGAAAGACACAGAGCATTCTGTTGCACCATTGTCTTTTCATCCAATTTTCCTCTTTCAGAATTTACATTTCTTTTTGCTGGCTCAGCATGTCCTTTTGTGAGTCCAGAGAATTTTCCTACCACACTCTGGCCAGTATGGTGAAATTTCAAGTTTTGAATTTAAACAGCCACCACACCATCTGCATAGACAAGAGGGGAAAAAAATACAATGAATCTAGATACAACATTTGGGACTGAGAGTGCTCCAATCAAGGAAAGAGAAGGAATGAACCAAAGCTGGTGTTTAAGCCTCTGGAACTGGTGGACTGGCCTTGAGTTGCTTTGGGAATGGTTTGGGTTCCAATTATAGATGTCAAAAAAAAGGGAAATGGAGAGCACTATACAAGAAAGGCAATGGGAGTATCAAGATGACAAAAGATGACTCAAACAACTCATCATAGTATGATAGAACAGATATAGTCACAGGTATTTATAGTAAGTATTGAAGTCATTAAATGGCATCCAAACTTATTATTCATGCCTGGAGATAGGCAGAGCTATTAATGATGAAAAAGCAATGTGAAGGATAAACTGAGCTTGAGTGAATAGGGTCCAAAGGTGACTGATGACAAAATAAATGAATTGGGCATGAGAGAGTCTTATCAGTTAACTAGGCTTGGAGTCCATGGTTGTTGATTTGAAGTAATGCAAGAGGTGCAAGGACCAATCAAAGAGAGTTACTGAGATAGTCAAAGTAGATGGTCCCTTGTTTTTCTACACAATATTGGCATTAGAAAGCACTGAGAAAGTAGTGTGCTTTTGGGTTGGTGTCATGCTTTCAACTTAAAATGTACACCATGAGGATACGAGGGTGAATGTTGAAAGTAAATCTATAACAACAGATATTGTGTTCAAAGTGTGCCACGTAGCTGGCAACAATGCGGGCTGACAACCTGCACTGATACAGAGTGGTACACTGGTACCAATCCTGATATATTGTCATCGGAGCAGGCTATTGCCTCCCCTGGTTGGCTTGAGCTGTGGACCATTAGAAATGTGAACAAACTCTTAGTGACCCAGGGCACCCCACATGACTGTGTGCTTTTTAGCAAATATTAGGTGTTATCTGTAACATGACTCGGCGCAAACTGGGCCTTGAGTGATACTTGCAGGGATGGGGAAAGGGCTCATACACGGGGAGTGTGCGGCAGCCGTCCAAGTGGTCTCTTGCTTTCGCGATGCCCACTCCCCTGCCTTTACATCATGTAGTGCCGTACCACCGCCCGACCCTCTTCGTGGGCATCTAGTAGAAATTCCTTGATTGGCACTAAATAGTGGACCGAACATGATGCGACATCCTTCATTGCTGTTGTTTTGACTCTGGCCCCATGGGCTCGTCTTCCTCGGCTGAATGTGGTAAGTAACTATTCCTTCACTGTTCATGGCTACCTCTTTGCCCATGGGTTGATATCGCCCATAAACATTATTAGAATGTTTACGCTTTGAATAGTTTGTTGTGTCAAAGCGCTTAGCCCAAGGCAGCAGGACGCGCTCCAAGTAAGCCAGGTAGCTTTTATATGTATAGTGATTAGTGGATGGATGTGCGAGAACTTCCAGAGCAGCGGCCTTGAAATTCGATTCTGCGAACCATCAGATACATTTAGAGTTCTTTTAACCTTTTAACCTTTGGGGAAAGTTGATGTCCAACATTACACTCAACCTCATCGGTTTCTGCAGTTTGGGCATGGGGTGCATAAGGATGAGGACGGCCTTACTGCCAAACTGATCAGCTCCTCCAAGCCTATCTCCACGGCGAAAAAGGATGGCTGTAGCAGACCTATCAACTGCTGCTGCAAAATTCATGTGATCGTATGGTGTGTGTATTCAATCAAGCTAACAGTGTTAGAAGGCTTCTGTTTCTTTTCTAGTCTAGATAAAAAGCTTAGTCGGTCATACAGATGGTGGGTGTGTTCATTCCACCTCCTGATCAATTAAATGGGACACTGACTGGGCTGACGATGTTCACCTCAGTCAAGGCAATTTAATTTCGGCGGATGCATTCAGTGCGTTCCCTGCGAGATTTATTCGCAGCTGATTGACAAAACCCATCCGACGGATTCACGTGCCACAATAGACGCGCACTGATCCGGGAAAAGTGGCGAGATGTGTATCAAAATACATCCAACAAATAACAAGAAGGGCTGGCTGGAGCCTGAGCTGGACGGTTCTTCCTTCCAACTAGGTCTTGATTGAGGTCCCACTTTCGTTAAGATTTGCACTGAATTTCGGAGTTAATTATGATTTAAAGGCCATCAGGTCCATCAGTTCGTCTCTTCCTTACCCCTCCGCCCCCCAGTACGCGAATGTTTCTGTTTTGAGAACATTTCCTCTAAAACTGTGGCCCATTGATATACTTATCTCAACTCCCACCTCCTCCAGCGCTCATTGGCTGCCTGGACGAGTAGTCTAGTTAGTATTGAGCCTAACTCTGTCAAAACCCTCAAACCCTCATCGTCAGATTTTGATCTCTCATCTCAATTAAACCTGTCGGTAAATTTTCACAAGTACAGCTTTCGGTGAATTACCACAATTGCACGGTTTTGCTATCATACTCTTTGATCACTTCGCAAAGCGAGAGGAAGAGTCATCACTCAAACGACCGTCACACTAGTTTGTTTATAGCAAACTCCTCGATCTTATCGAGCTGATCGATTTGATCATTATCTTTCGATTCTGTCATCAATCCGTTGTCAGTTTTCGCGAACGATCATGGCTGATATCATAGCTTGCCCTCTCGGAATTACATTACCCTACTCATCATTATTCAACGTCTCCCTGCGTGGGGCCTCGAGCCGTCTAGTGAAATCGAGGCCATCAGATTATTTTTGGAACAAGGCTACCAGTACTACAACCTCGAGTGTTGAACTTCCGGGTGAAGAAGGTCGGGAGTCTAATAATCTTTGGCTCGATTATTCTGCACCTGCTTTCAGCGAGAGTGAAGACGAGTCAACTCCAAAACAAACCAAAGGATTAAAAAAATCAAGAAAACGGGCGCGATTGGCGAAACTGAGGCGGATCGCTTTTAAAGCTTTTACACCCAAGGCCGATGGTACGAGTCATAAAAATAACATCGTCACTACTACAGAGGTTGTCAGCCGTCAGACACAAGTCAAGGAACTCGACAAGTATGCGTCCGATCATTCAACTCTTCGCAGACGAATGACTATCTTTCAATCGTGGAAAGCCAGGACTCATGGTACTCAAACTCAAGTCAAGAAGATGGTCGTTGTATTAAGGGCGCGTATCAGTGCTTCGAGCCCGCCTGAAGCTCATCCAAAAACTTGGGATGATTATCATCGCTTTTACGGGAACGTGAGCATCATGCAGGTTTCCTCGACCAATGTTACGATTGATTCACTGGCGCATGAATTCATGCTCGAATTTGACGCTGATGTTTGACTTTTCTTATTTGTTCGTCGATTGACCATCGTGCGCTATCCCAGGAACAAATCGATGTTTTAAATCCTCCTTTACCTCCCACACAGAATACGAACGAGGGGGAGCCACCTTCAGCGTTCGAATCCAGGTTTTACATGGCCCCTAGACCGGCCAATGAAAAAGTACGACAACTAGTCCTCAATCGGCTGGATGTTTTTGGAGGCAAAGCGTATGACGCAACAGAAGAGGGCATGGCAAGGTCCGAGGAACGAACAAAGATTGGCGATCAATTGATCGAAAATGGTAAAGCTCCGTCAAGTGTTGAATGTTCTTGGGAACACACCAATTCGATCTCTACAACGGACACCGGGATGAATGTCGAGCAAACTCAAGCTATCCTTGATGGTGCTCAAAGTGGCCAATTACCGCCCGAGACATTAGAACAGCATCCCGTTTTTAGGAAAATTGTCAAGCAATGCCGGGAAACATTTGGAACGGCGCTCAGCATGTTGTCCGTGAGTTTGAAGATCTTGAGAATGTCAAAAGATTCCAAAACCAAGACTGAGTGTTTTTTTTTTTCTGGGGGCGGGGGGGGGGCTTTGGAATTGTTTATTTCATCAAAGGTTCTGGATGAGGACCGCCAAATTTTTTTGGCTGAGTCAGGTTTAGGTGGATTAAGAGATATCTCACGAGACATTGGATTCTGTTGGTGACATTGCTTTCTTGTCTGAACGCAAAATTAAAGATCTCTGATGTTTTCAACCTTTGCATTCTTCACGGCAGGTGCACATACGTTACTTAGCGGCCGCAAAGGCTTTACTATTCTTGACACTCACAAGGACTGGAGATTTGAAAACGGACCACTGGTTCAAAATTTCGGTTCGAGATTTTACGCTGGAGTGCCTTTGATGGCCCCTAATCTAGACGGTAGTCCAGAAGCTGAAGAAAATTCATGTCCAATAGGGACATTGTGCGTTGTGGACACCCAACCAAGGGACTCATTTGGTGTTGATGACCGGAAGAAGCTCGTCTATATGGCAGAATACGCTCGAAGGGAAATTGAGAATTGGTTCGCCAAAAAGATGGACCAAAAGATGAAGACCTTAGCCAACGGCCAAGAAACTTGGAACCAGGAGCTGAAACGGATTATTACTTCTGAAAGTAATGAAGATAACTCGCTCGAATCTGAGGTCTTATCAGATGGTGTCAGCGTACGAAATGTTACTGTGCCGTCTTCCGACCAAAGTAGACCGCTCTTCAAGAGATTCAAGAGCAGTACCACCATTTCTACCGCTCTCACTTCGCCAATATCCCGCGCTGATATCTCGTTAAAATCTCCCACAAAGACCGGGCCGGGATTATTTGACGACGTTGCTGGCGTTTTGAAGCCCAAGATGCGAAAAGTCTTTGACCTTTCTACCCGGTTGGTCGGTGAAACACTCGACCTTTCATTGGTTTATTTGGCGGCGGTAGTGCCCCATGGAGAGCCGTCAAGCTTAGGTCGAACGATGGTCATTGCCGGACACAATCTTCCGTTGCCGCTGCCAGTTCTCGGCGCTAGTTTACATCTCCGCGCCTTAAGATCCCCTGAAGGTGGCTTACTTTACCAGAATCCTAGTGTAGAAGAATCCGAAGAAGCAGCTTTGCCCCACCAAAATAGCTCTAACCCTTTTGCCTCGGCGATGCTACTCGCTGTTGGTACCGAAGCTTTCCCAGATTCCGGCGGCTTTGTTCTAGCTGGATATACGAGCGATCCTCGCAGGGTCTTTGGTGCTGAGGATGTCACTTATATGAAAGAATTTGCTCAGCAAATGTCCAGGTATACATCCCGGTTGCCGCTTTGAGGCCAGACAATTGCTCATTTATTCGGGCACCCATTCTGCGTTTCGCACGGATAAGAAAGGGGGAGGGGGACTGGACCAAGAGCTTGTCGATGCCCGTATACATTTTTATGTATTCTTATGTATTCTTATGTATTTTTATGTATTTTCATGTATTTTTATGTATTTTTATGTACTAAGTTAGCTTGGCCTTTCGTGCTTGTAAATTACATGGATTTGTTATCCTTCCTCGATTTTATGTTGTCAACTGCTCGTATTGATGTACGTGATGCGATGAAACCCGGCTTGCATATTATTTTGTTTTTGATAAATGGATCAAATGTGAAGACGAGTGGCAATCAATACGTTCACGTAAATATCGATGATTTTGCAGGCCGGAGGTCCATATAAGTAATCCTTGATTGCCTTGTCAACCCCAACTTTTGAGGATCAAATACGTTTGTCGGACGTGTAAAAGAGATGAATTTCCACCACCTTGTTCAATGTGAAACAAGCCACATGAACGTTGTCGAGACCCAGACCCGAGAACAGAAAAAAGGAATTGTGACAGATAATGCTCTGTTGATGAACACATACCTCAAGTCAAGAAAAAGTAAACTTTCCAGGCAACCATTGACCAAATAAAACGGGCACGAGGGATACGAAACACCACTCGTTCCATAAAAACGCGTTGAGTCAAAATTACTGGACACGACCTGTTACCGAGACTTTGATTACCACCGCAATAACAACAACAGATCGCGCAGAGGAATCCAACTATGAACAGTACCAGTCTTCCCGTAAGAAGCCTGGAAAAATTATGGCAAGTCTAATGCGAAAAGATTTTATTCTAGTTCATCCAAAGGTATGCTGAGCCCATCCGGACCTTTGGTGATAGTCGAATTTGGCGACCATATTTGGATCACATTGTCCTCCGCTGCACTGACAAGATGCCAGGGCGACGTCGGACTCCAACTGACATCTGTTGGGCTGCGCATGTGGGAAAAATTAAGGGTGAAGTAAGACGTTAATGATTTGGAGATTTGAAAATGCTAATCGACATGAATGAAACCGGGAGACCTACCCAGCAGTATGTCCACCATGGATAAAGAGCAGTTCGGGTGGACCATCTTCAGCGTCATCAGGGGTTTGCTCTTCGCCAATTTTGCTTAGATCCCATATGTTAATCCGGCGGTCAGACGAACCGGAGCAAAAGATGGTTGGATGAAACGGAGACCACGCGAGACAGATGAGCTCGTCTTGGTGAGATTGAAGACTGTGGAGCTTGTTTGATAAGTTTCGATTATCCCAAAGATGTATATGCTGGTCAGCACCACCGGTCACCAGCAAAAAGTCAGATTGCGGTGAGAAGGCCACTGTATTAATTTCACCATTGTGAGCCTCAGTGACGGTTTGAGCAGCCTTGTTTGTCTCGGGACTCCTAGTGTCCCATCTATTCTCACAAAAACTATCAACACTTCACCTGAAAGTTTCAAACAGCAAGCAGTACATACATTAAAAGTTGCTTGTCATCGCCGACTGAGGCAAAGACATTATCCCGAGCGGAATGCCATGACACGTCCTGTTCAGGCAAAAAGGAACACGAGAGACGCGGTGGACCATGTTAGCTGGTCAATAACTTCTCAAAACGACTCCAACAATTCGTGACTTGTAGCTTAACTGAAACTATGGAGCTGTGGCCTTTGTAGACCCGGTAAGGCTCAAGGACCGGGTTTCCTTTGGTAAAAGCGTTGATATCCCTAAAACCGCATTAAGAAAGTCAGAAAGAATTATAGAAAACAAACCGAGCGACAGAGTTGCTACCAGTGACAGATTGTTTCGTCTTCCGACGCGCTTAAGACTTCACCAGATTTGATCGAATTCCAATCGAGCCCAAAACTAGGGCGCGCGCGAGAATGGGCGATCGAAATGAGGACTGAAAATCAACGCTTCACGAACGTGGCCATGTGAAAATGATCATGAAGACAAACCCTTCTTTGGAATGACCTCGCAGCGTGATGTCGGGTTTACAGACATTATCCTTGGGAGGGTCAGATGGATGCTTTGTTCGATCAAAAACATAGACATCACCAGTAATTGTTTTCCTGTTGGTGAGAGGCCAAAAACTTAGCAAGCAAGATAAGCTGTTGTCAGGAACAGATTTCTACATACGTCGCGATCAAGTCAGGGTTCTGAGGCATATACCGGGCACGGTTAACTTCACCGACGTGAGGTATGGATTGGATTATCTTGAAGCGTGGTTGGGTGTCGCTATATGATCCAATTTCTTTTGGGATGTAAAAGCGCAACAATAATGTTGAAGGGATGCAGGATTTGAGTACGAAAATTTCAGAAAAGAATAGGATCCGCAGATAACTATGATCACCTCCGGATTGTTCATCAAATTTATCTAATCCTAGTTCCTCAGCTTGGGGATTTGGTAACCTGATGTTGACGATTTGGAGATAGTTAGGTTCATTATCCGAAGTATGTGTTCCGATGAGCAATCGCTGAGTAGTGTGGGACTTGTCAGATGAAAGCTCTTGATCCGGGAACCATTGCGTCGTCAGCGTCGGCCAATCCAAGGCATGAGTCAATACCAGGTCGTAGAGAAAAGGTGAGTTTTTCTTCCATATCTACAACAAATTCAGTGGGTCAATATGATCATCAACCAGGCATTGCGGTTGACATTTCAGATAACGTCGATTCTGTGAAGCTTGAAAATAATGTTGACTAGGCACCTTGTACTCTTCGTTCGCAATTTTGGCGAGGGCCTACCCGATGGCCGCCACATAGTAGATTGGGGATGCAAAACAGAGCTTTAGTTTATGTGCGAAGGGAGAAAGCTAAGCAGATCAGTAATTACCTACCTGAGTTTCCTGTTCTTCGATGTCACCCTCCATGTTCAATGAACCCTGGGGGACTGTGGCTGAGAGGTCGATTGAGTTTGACCTGCGAGTTGAGCTGGCTGGGTCGCGTCCCGCTTGGCTTCCGAGTCTGCTGGACACGTGTCCGGCGGAGTTGAGGGGGCTTTGTCGAGCAGCGGCTGCGCTAGTTCGCGTGGGGTCATGCAATATGCATAGATCGATTGGAGGTATGCATAAATCGACTGTGAAGAGAGCATCTTCAATCGTCCTGGAAACTCGCTCGTTAGCTAAGTTTCCCAAGCGATTTGCACAATCGAGCAAAAATAACGGCTCGCTAGCAAGCAAACTCCATAACTTGGCCGGATTTTCCATAAAGTTAGGAAAGCCTAGCGAGCTCACTAGCTCCATCCTTCAATATCTCCTCCATATCCTATACCCCATCAACCCGCCATATATCGTTTTGATTATCTCTGACACCACCTCCCATCATCATTGCAGCTCCAATATCCCCTCCTCCCCTCACCCCAGCCCCAGCTTGATGATGAGATTTAAAAAAAATGGAAAAATTGTCCTAGCTAAAAAACTGCTACACGGGACAAAATTGCGTGTAGGTTGCTAGCTAGCTTCTGCAGCCTTATGGATCACACAATTGCAAAACAAATGTGATAAATTGCTCACTAGGTATCTCTTTCAGCCAGCAATTTGCTGCCTAAGAAGCCAAACTCTCCTACAAAAAAATATTCATGAGAAAATACACATTCCATAAAAAAAACTGAAAGTCTTTTGTTATGCGTTACCAAACTACCCAACACATGTCACGGCCAGGATGTCACATATCTGTGACAATTTTATATACTATTTCTATCTGCGCACAACCCAATTGAAATATAGGATAAGGATTCTGACTCCCAATTCTCTACAGGTTAAAAGCCGACTCACCTCTCAATCTCAGCTTAAATATCAAACAAACGTAGCAGATTCCCTAACCAAGCGTTTTTTTTCTCTCATCTTCTTTTTTTTTGTATGCCACGATGCGGAAAATTGAGACTGGGACAACCAGGAATTGACCAGATCAGTGAACCTAGCAAACAAAACAACAACAATATTGGCGTAACAAGCGGGGACAAGGATTACAAGACCCCAATCAACATTGATAGGACCAACTTAACGGTTATTCCCATGAACTCTAAAGCGGCAGTGACCCAACCAAAAACATTTGAAACAACCGTCAAGGCAAGATTTTTGTCTAATCCGACCAAATACGTCTTGACAGTTGAACAATTGAAGCAGGATGGGAGTAAAATTGATGAGTGGATTGAAGGAATCAACACCATTGGTTTGCTTGTATTTGGAATCAACAAATTTATGCACAACATTGCAAACTTGCGGGCATTAAACAACAACAAGAGTATTGTTGTTTGGGTCTTCTTCATTCTAACCATCAATTGGGAGCTTTGTCCACTTATTGCAAAAGATAACACCGCGGCGGAGGCGTTTGAGACAATCAAGAAAAATTTTCAACTGTTGACGCGCACCCGCCAGATCAAACTGTGGGACAAATTGTTCTATAAATTGACAACTATGGAGCGCAGCATTTCTTCCCATCTCAGCAGAATCTCAAGCATCTTTATTGAGTTAGGATGACTCGGAACGCCGGTCCTGGATTCTTGTGTGTCGTTGGTCATGCAAGTCCTTACCCCGCCTCCCCCTGGTACCTCTCAAACCCAGATGTTGCAGAGTGTGGGCCCTCAGCTTGAACGTATCAACAAGCCCTTGGCCTCCAACACACAGTCCATTCTTATGTCATATTACACCAAAGTAACAAGGGGCAACTTGTCCAACAATCCATACTCCGTTGCGGCTGTAAATCCATGGGCTTGGCTGGATCCCGGTTGCCCTCGTTGTCAAGGTTGTTCTCACGCTCCTGACCCAACTCGTCCTCCCAGTACTCGCGTTGCACGTTGAAAACCTACTGCTGCTGATATCCAGGCGGCCCAAACGGTTATAGCAAATGGTAATTGCCCTGTGCCTGCCAATGTCCGTGCTAGGGTTGGTGGCACATGTGTTTACTGTAACTCTCCCAATCACTGGCGCAGAGACTGTCCAATCCTCCGGTCTGACACCCACCTCCCTCCCCCCAATCCACCGACATTGGCTGCTCCCCACCTGCGTCACCCTCCAAACCAAACGCCTAACCCCTTCCGCCCGGACCAAGTGCATGCCGTGGTGGGACCTGATCAATTGGTGACCAATGAGGCTTGCCCCAAGACTCGCACGGTCCGATCAGTGACGGCTCCCAACACTTTAGTGCTAGACTCAGGGGCAACCTCAACGGTGAGCGGTTGTTTCTCTTCTTTTGTTTCTTTCTCTTCCTTCTCTTCCCCTCTACACTTAACCCTGGCGGATCCTCATGCCAAGATGCTTGCAATTGGCAGGGGGACAATACGGCTGACAACATCCAGGTCTGGGGACCATGGGGCCCCATTGCTGAATAATGTCCTATACTGCCCTTGGGTGAACGGTACACTACTGTCTCTTGGCCACCTTGTCAACACTGGCTATCATCCCACTTTTGTTGGAAACAACATTTCTCTTGTTTCTTCTTCTTCTTGGCTTCTTGCTTCATGCTGTAATTGTACCTGGACTGTGACCTCTTCTTCTTGTGCCCCACTGCCTCATTCCCCTGTTTTTCCCTCTCTCCGTTCTGTTTCTGTTCCTCCCCTTTCTCTTTCCCCCCTTCCTTATGTATCTTCCTCTTATTTCTATTTCTTTGCACTCGGTCACGTCTTGGATCAAGGTGTCAAAGCCTACCTCCGGAAACATGTCCCGTTGTTTGAAATTAAAACTTGGACGCCTTTCTTCTGCAAATCTTGAAAAACGGCGAAGAGCGTTAGGCGTTGCAACACCCTTTCTGAAGCAATCCCTCTGGAAAACCCTCTTGACCTCCTGGTGACTGACGTGCTCAGTCCCCTGCCATCCAAAGTATCTGGCAATTGCTATCTCCTGACAATTTGAGACCACCACTCCACATTTATATTTGTGCACGCATTCAAACTCCAATCCAAAGTCCCCAAACTCCTACTGAAAACTGCTACGTACCTGAAGAATTGCCTTGTTAAAGCCCCCACCCATTTCCAATCAGACAATGCAAAGGAATACCATTCAAATGCTTTAGAAGATCAGCTGTCTGCGCTTGGCTCAAAACTCCTTTTCACTTCTCCATACACTCCCAAACAGAACGGTGAGGCTGAACGGGTCAATCAGACGCTGGGCAACATGGCCCAGACTATGCTCACCTACGCTTGATTGCTTGTTTGCTTTTGGTCTTTTGCTTATTGACACGCCTGTTTTCTCCATAATAACCTCACAAATTCACAATCCAGACCCAAGACGCCTTCCGAGATGCTATACAAGACGTCCGACAGGGTAATTCCCTTCCATTCTTTTGGCTCCATTGCACTTGCGCACGTCCCAAAGGAAAAACGGTTGAAACTTGATGATTGAGTGAAGAAAATGGTGTTCCTGGGCTACCAAGACAACCAGTGAGGTTTTCTTTTCTGGGATGTTGAAAAAAAATCATTGTCTTATACCAACATTGCCAATTTCCCCGACTCTCAGCCTACCCCCTTCATTGTGATCCCTACTCTGATGGAGACAATAGACCCTTGTCTGCGGGCATTGAATCTGCGCCTGGGCAAGTTCCCTAGCGAAGAGATCTGTGCCAAAAAATATTGACAGATTGACAATATCCCTGCATGCCCCAACCTTGATCTACCCACATCTTTTGGCCACCCCCTTTCTGTCCCCATGCAAAAAACGTGGTTAGCACCCATCATGGCGGAGATCAATCAACTTTTTGATATGGGGGTTTGGACACCTGTGAAACGCCAACCCGGTATGAAGTTTATTGAGGCAAAGTACGTGTTTTCCGTCAAATGTACTCCCAATGGATCAATTGCCATGCCAAAGACTCGGTACGTGGCAAAGGGTTTTTGACAGCGCCTTGGCGTTGATTGTTACGAGACATTTGCCCCACGGCTTCTCTGTCTTTGCTTTGGCTCATACTGGCGGTGGCGATCTCAAATGGGTGGTTGATCCAGAGTTTAAATGTTTTGGCAGCTTATCTACACTCCCCAATCACCAAGACGGTTTATGTGGAACCACCAGTACATTTCTGACCCAAACTTCAAGGCCAGGTAATGCTACTGAAGAGATCCTTGTATGGTACAAGACAGGCGGCAAGGTGTTGGTGGATCTTTTTTAAAGAAATTCTGGCGGAACTTGGTTTTGACGGTGGTTCAATTGAGCAAACGGTTTACATATATAAGAAAGGAGAGAAGGTGGTGGCAATATGGTTGCATGTTGATGACGGTTTGGTGGTTTCAAATGATGACAAGGTTCTAACAAGTCTTTGGGAGCAAATGGAGTCAAAGGTGCAATTGAAATGGGATGAGAAGTGCAATTGGATTGTTGGTATCAATTTAAAAAAACAAAACGGGGATTTGCTCCTTGATCAGACGCTATTGGCAAAGCAAATCGTATTGAAATGGGAGCGGTCAGGCCGGCCTAGACTTATATCATTGACCACAACGCTTCCAGATACGCCCCTTGTCACTAACACTCATCGGACGCCATTGATGTACAGCTGTACCAGTCTTATGTTGGGTCAATCAACTATATTGCCTTGGGAACACGTCCGGACTTATCATTTGCAATTAATTACCTCTCACACTTTAGTAAATCCCTCAATGCCCAAAACTGGGCTGCTCTCGAACACTTGGTCTGCTATATTTTGCCGACGGTTGGGAAACATTTGTTTTATTGGCCTAAATCTGCGGGACTACAATTATGGGTGGATGCGGACTGGGGGGGTGAGTTTCACCCATCAACTTCCGGCTTTATCATCTTGCTAGATGGTTGCCCTATAGCTTGGGAATCAAAGCGGCAGAAGACAGTAGCCACTTCCACCTGCAACGCGGAATTCATCTCACTGGGTTTGGCCGTCAAATTTTTTGTGCCCATCCATTTGATGGTTGCCAATCTTGGGTCCCCTGCAAAGTCTACTCTCTATTGCAATAACCGTGGCGCGGTCCTAGTGGCAAAGGACAATGGCTGGAGATCAAAAATGAGGCACATTGCTTGGAATTTCTTTTTTTTAATGATGTTATTAGGAGTTTAAAGTTAGAGATACAATGGGTAGATACAACGGAACAGTTGGCTGATATTATGACTAAGAGGCTTGGCGCGCAGAAACAAGTTGTGTTTTGTAGTTGTTTCTTTTCTTCTTGATTGGTTAGTTTGTGGGGGGGTGTTATGCATTACCAAACTACCCAATACATGTCACGGCCAGGATTTCACATATCTGTGACAATTGTATATACTATTTCTATCTGCGGGCAACCCAATTAAAATATAGGATAAGGATTCTGACTCCCAATTCTCTACATCTTTAAAAACTCAAAACCAGTAAGTTGTTTATATTCAAAAAGTTCTTCATATCCAATACCTTTTTGTTGTACAAGCACTTCTTCTCCAAAGATTTTGTCTTCAGTCACATAATCACTCTTTTTTTGG
Source organism: Puccinia polysora (assembly GCA_025617555.3). Classification (NCBI taxonomy): domain Eukaryota; kingdom Fungi; phylum Basidiomycota; class Pucciniomycetes; order Pucciniales; family Pucciniaceae; genus Puccinia; species Puccinia polysora. Next base: position 44,830,501 of record CM062613.1, read on the forward strand.
ATTGAAATAAAATACATAAAAAATCATCTTCAACACTCAGTACTTCAAATAAAAATGATTTTCAAGTAAAATGAATGTACTTCTTCTTCTGATTCCTCCTTCCATTTACCTTTCCCTTGTCCTTCCTCCTCCTTTTTTCCCTCAAAGGCTGGATGAAGATAAAAAAAAAAAATAAGGCTCCATTTGGCAACTAGGATGTCACTTGTGCTGCTGGCCAAAAAAAAAGCTGCACCCTGTATTTCCCAGATGTGACATACAGGTTGTTTCAACAACATGTATGTGTGCATGTGCATTGCCATGCACACTTTATGTGGCATCCCACATTTCTGATGGGGCCGGACATACAGGGTCAACCGTTTGTGTCTGCCCCTCACCTGCCCTTCACCCTCCCCCCACCACCCAATATAATTATAAATTGTTTTTTTTTATTGAATTTTTATTATTTTACTTCTGATCATCATTCAATTGGCAAAGGATGGAAACTCCTCAACTAAAAATGCTGCCAGTATCCTGACCAGAATGGACTCCATCAAAAATCCACACCCCCCTGCAAGCTTACAAGAATCATTGCAGCTTGCATCCAAGCACCCTCAATGGTTGCAAGGATTTGGTTTGGAGGGAAAATGAAAAGGACCTTGAAGGGACTGAGAACCTGGAACAAAGACCAAGAATGTATTGTACTGCTTATCTTGCTTCAATTTTCTCAAGGACCAGTACAGAAAGGCCAAGAAATTATGCAATCTTAATGGGGCTGGGTGGGATCAACCCAATCAAAACATTTAGCTTCCAGATGAGCAATCGGCCCATCTGGAACAAAGGAAAATTTGTATTATTTTTTACTTCTTCTTGATTGATTGTTGACATAATTTTTTTTATAGTTGGAGCGCAACAAGAAGCTGGTTAGATGGAGAGATAAATTTCCAAAATGTTTGTTTTTTTCACTTTTGAAGCACTATCTGTGTCTCAAAAATCCATCCAAAAAATGATTGCAATAAAATCCTGTTGGATTGTGGTGCAATTTCATGACCACAACTTGACTCAGTATCCTCAGCCATACTTAACCCTCAGCCAGCCTCAGCCCTCAGTAAAATTCACCTTCTACCCCTGTATCTACATGCAGCACCTCCTGAATTATCCGCCTGCATGCCCTGCAGCTTCTAGTCAACTTTCCCAGGCTACTCTTTCCCTCTCTATGGCTTGGTTTATGCTCATCTCTCCTTCAACTATATCTGGTACAAGAAGTACATACTGTACACCCATAGTACATAATCCTGGCTGGAAAACCCATACTCCAGTTCAGTACATGCCACACCCTTCTGGTCAGGCCCATTACCCAATCCGTCAAGCCACTGCCTAAAAACAAATTGGTCAACATGTAATACCATGGGGGATCCCATCCCCAGCACCAGTCATCCCTCCTCTCAGTTCTTGCATATACTGGCCTCTCTTCCTTCTTGGACTGATTCCCCCCAAGGAATTAGTATACTACTTCCTATTGGTTAGTACCTTCCAATAGGTGTCATCTCAGCACAAGAAAGCCAACCCAGCCTACCTTACTCATCTCACCTATCCCTCTGGTGTTACTCTTATAGGATTCAACCTTCAATCTCCTTCAGAGCCTTACTCCTTCATTCTCTCCTCCCTTATCATTGTCATAACTTTCCTGTCATCTTTGAAATCAATCTCTTCTCTCAATCCTGTGTTCTGTGAGCAGTAGTGCCTGTGCCTTCAGCCCCTTGCATGTCTGGGCCGGTTGAGACATTATACTAATTCCTTGCCCTTGATTACTGCCTTTCTATATATCTCTATAGACCTATTCCATCCATCTCATTCCATCTGAAGGATATCACTACCTACAATATTTTTGCTTTAGTGCATGATAGGTGCTAAAAAGTGCGCGGCCTTTCCCATTTTCCAAAGGGATTTCCTGTGAAAATATCCATCTCCAACTTCCTCCCAAAATTGGCCCTTGAAAGAAAATTTGACAGAAATTTGGTTCTTCTTTGAACTTTGAAAGCTCCAATAGGTTTGATCAAACTTTGAAAAAATTTGACTTTGACTGCTTTGAATTTAACTTTTACTTTGAACTTTTGACATTGACTTTGACACTTTGACTTTGACTTCAACTGCTTCAATGAACTTTGACTTTGACCGCTTCAACAAACTTTGACTTTGACCACTTTGACTGCTTTGACCTTCATTTTTGACCACTTTGACTTAATTCCACCTGTTTCAACCTGTTGCAAACCACTTTGACATACTTTGAATAACTTTGACAGACATTGTACAAACTCAAGACCTTTTTGCAGCCAATCTTTTCTCCTTTTCTCTGGTTACTTTCCTTGGGTCACTTCCCTACGGCATAAGTGGAAACCATGCCTCCTCAACATGCACAAAGTTCCATCATCACCAGTCCACCTTTAACTAGGGGGGCCAGAGGGCATGGTTCTACACTAGATGTGCAGGATAATGATCAATCTACTCCTCAAGCCCATGGACGTGGGAGGACCTTTTCCAACCTCCCAGCACCAGCTTCCAGCACTATGGAAACTGGTATCCTTCCTCCAGCTTCTCCAAGAGCTTCCCTATCTTCTGCCCTGCCTGTTTTCAGACCTTTTGCTAATCATGTAATTGGTCAATATCCCCAAGCAGGTTTTGGATTGGATTAACCTTTGTAAGATCCCAGAATGATTCCTCTCCCTGAGGATGAAGAAGAGGAGGAAAGTGAAGACTCAGCATTTGAATCAAGGGTTCTCAGTAATATTAATTCACCAAATTTTGGAACTCAGGAGTAAGCTTCACAACCATCTGCTTCAACTGCAATTCCTGCACAAAGCCAAACTCCTCCTCAACCTCCTGCTGTGGATACTAACCTCCTAGCCTTGCTTCAAACCATGACTTCAGCTGTGGCCAAAATCTCTCAACCCCCAAAAAACTAGAACTCCTCACTCTGGAAACTTCAAAGTTCCATTGATGAACCCACCTGACAATTTGAAGGTAACAACCCCCCTAAGCTCATAACTTTTTTACAAGCTTGTGAACTAATATTTGCAAATGATGAGGGGACCTTTTATGTGAATAGGAGGAAAGTTTTGTTTGAAGTATCCTCTCTCTCTGGGAATGCAAGCCATTTTTCCCAACCCTATCTGGCTCATCTCTCCAATCAAGGGCCTTCATTCCTGATCAACTCCTGGAAACACTTTGCGGAACAACTTCATACTCTATTTGGAAATTTTCTGGAAATAGCCAAAGCAGAAAAGGAACTTGTGAACTTGAAGATGAAGGACTCTGGATATGCTTCAACCTAAATCACAGAATTTTGATCCCTTATGACAAAAGTGTCTGGATGGGGTTATAGAGCCTTCTATTTTCATTTTTTCCAAATTCTCCCCTCTCAACTTCTGGATCAACTAGCTGGCTATGATGGTTCTGTGGAAACCCTTCAGGACCTCATGGATTTAGTTTTAGATTAAAAAAACAGGCACCACAAACAAGTCAAGGAAAATTCTTCTCATCCAAGCCCTGCTAAACATCAAAAATCCTCTAAATCCCAAGCTAATTACTCTCAGTGTGACAAGGTCAAAGGTAAGGCCAACAAGAAATACAAATCTTCAAAGAAGCAACCTTCCTCAACCAAACCTAACTTGGACTTAGGTCCTGATGGCAAGCTCAAGGCTGATGAAAAGGAAAGAAGGGAGAAGGAGGGACTATATATGTATTTTTGAGGGAAGCACAAGATCAACAACCGTAAAAAGAAGCCTGCCTCCAATTCCTCTTCCAACCCCAATTCTTCTTCTACTCAAAAGCCAAAAAACAATGAGGTGGTTCTCCTGTTGTACTCCAGGATTATCACTCTACTGATTTTAGGTTACAAAGATACAAAAAGATTACTCTGAACAACTTTCTAAAGGCTTATGTTTAATTCACTTTCACTAGGACTTGAGCTATAGTGTTTTGATTGATTCAGGTGGTACTCAATCTGTAATGACCAATACTATGGTTCCAAAGTTTTCCTTTCAGCCTACTCCTTTGGGAAAACCTATTCCTCTCTTCAATTTCAGTCCTGAAAATTCACCCTCCCAGCTAATAACTAACAAGGTAACTTGGGAGATTTCAATTCCTTCCTTTCCTATCTTTTAATGGGAATTCCTTTTAGTCAATGCACCATTCTCAGAATAAATCATCCTGGGAATAAACTTCCTTCATCACTGAAATCCTGAAGTGAGCTGGAAGATGGGGCTGATCACCCCAAGACACCAGCCAACTGAAGACCCTTCCACCAATTTTATTGAACTCAACATGGGCAACCTACCTTCAACTGGTTTCTTCCCTACTCTGCCTTTGGCACTGCAGTCCATTGCATTCCCCCTCACTTCAGAAACTCTGAATCCTCAGCACAAAGTTCAATTCCCTTTGAGATCAACAATAGCCTACCTTGCTTGGATATTTGCTGATCCCTTGACTGTTTCTCTGTAGGAAGAATCTGGGGATTCATCCTTGCATATCATGCAATTGGTTAACTCTTCTAACATTTCTGCTACTCCTCACAAAAACAATTCAGCTGACTGGGATGAGTTTGATATTGATGAAGACCCTGAAGGAATACAAACTGTGTTAAAGAAAGTTCCTGCTGATTACCATTCTTTTCTAGATGTTTTCTCTAAGGTTAAAGCAGATAAAATTCCTCCTCACCGCGCTTAAAATCACCAAATTGAACTGGAAGGACCTCTTGAAAGAATCTGATGAATTGAGATGAATCACAACCAACAGACTGAGTGAGTTGAGTCAGAAAAACAAGTGGGAAAAAACCACAAGACAATGAGAGAGTGAAACATTAAGACTGAAGGAATTGAGAAGTGACCAACAGGATAGGTTGAGGAATCTTAGGGGTGGCATGCTTTGGTTAGTCATTCAAGGTGGGTTCTGAGAATTTCAGGTTGAGGAGCTGAAGGGTGGGTTGGAATGAGATCTTGATGGTGAGGAAGAAGCAACTCTCACTGGTCACAAGTTGGAACTTGAAGGGTCAAGAGTTGAAGAGGGTTGGTTGTTGAGCTTGAGGTTGATCAGAGGAATTGGTGAAAACAAGAAAGATAGAAAATTAGAATTGAGGAACCAAAGAGAAGGAAAACAGAAGAGAGAAGAAAAAGAAAACAGAAGGAAGAGGTCTGAGAAATGAGAAATGAAGTCCCCTCCCAAGGCCTCCTGGATGTCAAGGCCAACTGAAACCTTGGAGAAATTCCCAGGAGTCTGAGGATTATGTAATTTGAAATTGCATTCAACAAGAGGCCACAGAGAGATCATTGAGGACAGACGGATGACACTTCAACACTCCCCATGACTGGAAAGAGTTGTGACGGATTGTTTGATTTGAACTGGGGGTTGAGGATTTTCAGGAAGGTGTGGATAGTGGGTTTACATACCCCTTTGGTCAAAGGGTTGGCCAGCATAAAATCAGTGGGTATGAGCTTGATTTTCAGGTTGCCAAGTGCTAGTTCCTCCCGCAGGCCCTTGGTCTTCAGATCCATGTGCCTTGTCTTGGCATTGGACCCAAATTTTCTCAATTTGTCTTTGAGTCCCTTGTTGTTGACTTAGTGAGTGTTGAAGGGGATATAGACTTTGAATATCTCACCTAGGAGATGTTTGAGCCATCTGCCTTCCAGGAAGGAGTCCAGGAGGGGGTTGAGTTTGACTTCTGTCAAGGACTAGGTGATATTACATTGTTTGAAGCTCTCCCACAAGATGATGGAGCCAAACAAGAAGCCTAGATATCCAGATTGAGACTTCCTGGAGGTGGGATTTTCACCCCAGGAGGAGTTGCTATGAAATACCAGGGGTTTGGAAGAGGAGTTGTACTTCAGGGTTAGTCTCACATACCTGGTGGCCTTCAGGTATTGCCAGGTTCTCTTGAGCCCCTTCCAATGAGTTAAGCTGGACTTGTTCTGGGACCTGGCAAGGCTTGAGACCAAAAGCTGATTTTGGGATGGTTTTGTGATGCAATGTGATTCAGGAGGCCTATCCCAGAGCAAAAGTTGATGTTGAGGCGCTTAAATCCTTTGAAATCTTTGTCTGACGCTTCAGTGAGTTGGAGATGGAGGGTCAGAGGAGTTTGGGAATCCCTGGCCTTGTTCAGGCCCAAATCTTCCAATTCATGAGCTATGTGATTTGGTTGACTTAACTGGATGGATTCTTTGGTCCTTTCAAACTTCATTCCTAAGATGGTTTTGGGGGCTTGGAGCTGTGAATTCTTGATTTTTGCATTGAATTTTTCTTTGAATCTGTTGCCATTTCCTAAAAGGATGAGATAATTGACATGGAAGAATATAAAAAAATTCTTGCCCTTGATTTTTAAAGACAAGGGTGGCTGTTGGATTCCTCAAAACAGGTTGAATTGATCCAGTTGGTGAGATTTTGGTACCGATTCTTAGTGGAGTGTTTCAGTCCATAGAGACTCTTTTTGAGTTTGAGGTATTTGGAGCTTTGGGTTGATCCATTAGGCATTTTGATGATTACTTACTTGTAAATGGGCACTGTGGTGACCAATCTGGGGCACCTCCGGAAAAAGGGAATTTTTTTTAAAAAAATTTATACATTCTTTCATCCAACTTCAAGCAATAAAAAGAAAATTGTTGCTATGGGTACTCTTCCTCTTTTGTTCCTACCAGCTTCTCCCTATCCTAGTGGTCTAGAAAGGCCTCTCCAGGCACTCCAATCCCCAGATCCTCTGTTCAAACCCTCCTTGTTGCGCTTGCAGCCCAAATTTTTGGCAAGGTGCGCCTGTGGATGGCCATTCCACTTCTCATCTTCATCATTTACATCCAGCTCATCATCATTGGCATCTGCAACAACAACAAAGACCGCTTCCAACATCATCCTTCCCATTGCTAGCTTGATCCCCCTCATCAAAATGGCTGGCAGCTGTTGGTACTGTTGGTTGCTTTGCAGCTTGCTGACACCCATCAAACCCAATCCATCCTTCATTTGACAGTCAATGAAGACTTACAACAGCCATCAGCTCATCAATAAGCCCTTTTTCTCATCTGATGGCCAAGCAAGCTGTTGCTGGCAGCCATAGGTGCCATTGCTTGCCAACTTGCTGGCTCCTCTCATCAAGTACTCATCAATCATCACATTGCCCAATTGCTGAGAACCTTTGTGGAGGGTCATCAGCCATTCCCATCCTCTCAATCCTCCCACCTTGCCTTTTGCAACTAAAGTTGCAGCCACTTTCAAATCCTCCCCCCATTGATCATCTCACGCATCATCCCGCGGTTGTCCAGGCAGTTTTGCAGTTGTCCGCGCTGCTCCTCGCCACTCATCTCTGCCCACTGGGTTGTCTTTCCCCTTTCATTTATTTGTTGGTCCTTTTAAGTTTTTATTTCATCACATTCATTTGCGTGTCTGAATTTTCTCATTGCATTTATCATAAAAAAAATGTTTTTTTCCACTCTCATCTGTAGTTATCTCTTGCAATTAGTCTGCAGGGCCTCTTGCCCATAAAAGGAGGGGCTCTCCCCCGCCTTTTTTCTGATCTATCCTCTACCATCTATTGATCATCTATCCATCTATCATGCATTGATCATCATCAAATCATCATCATCTGAGCAATAAATCTGTGGGGCCCTTCCCCTTTATCTGAAAATCCTTATCCTGGGTATATCTTTTGATTGCCCATTGATCCTTGAGCATCCATACTCAAATATTTCATCTGTCCTCTGTGAAATCATCTGTTATCACCAACTGATAGCCTTGCTGGTTGAAGTAGAATTCATTTGATTGAATTATTGAGTGTGTTATACCACTCTTTGATTCCTTTTTTGGCCATACTGGTCTGATAATTCTTTTTTTTGATCATCCTTCTGGAACCAGTCACATTTGACTGAGAGTTTTCTTTAAGCTTGAAAACTGGAGTGTTAAACCTCCCTTTATTTCTTTAAAGTTGAATTCTGCCATGCTATTCTTGAGTCTCTTGAGTAGTGTTGGGTCATTCTTGTTCAAACTTGTTACTTCTTTGCTTCTAGAGATTCATAAGACAAATTTCTTTGTTTTGTACAGCCACCCGCAGTTATCTGGTACCCTTCAAGCACTTGATTGCAGAGAGTTAGGCAGGTTCTTTGAGAGCCTGAAGGTTGGTTGGGATTGAGTTTATCTTTCCTAATATTCTTCCAATGACCAGAGTTATTAGCTTGTGGGAATTGTTACTTACAACTGCCTTGTTCTCTTGAACTCTGAACAAACTTTGACTTATACTGTTCAAGTTTTTTCCCACAAAATCTTGCCTCAGATAGTGTTGTTCCATTGCTACCAACTAATATCAAATTCATCCCTTTCATTGATTCCTGATTTACAAGGTTCTTGACCTTGATTCCGGTTACATTTAAATATTATTGTAAAACTTAGGAGGGAAGCCTAAAAGCACCTTTCTTCTCCAAAGAACTGCCTGCAGCTCAGCACTGTTTGTATTCTTACATTTGGTCCCCCAGGCCAGGATAAAACCAGCAATCTTGGGATTTACACTCCCAAAAAGTTTGGAATCAAATTTGAAATCCAATCCCTTTTCTTTTTTTCTTTTCTTTTTTTTCTTTCTCTTTTCTCAGTTCTGATCTGTGGAGGCAAATTATTGAGGAAGTAAGTCCTCCCAATTGTGCACCATCCAGGCAAGGTACTTGTTGTTTTTTGTGAAACCCTACTCTTGCCACACTTGTGAGCCACTTTGGAAATCTGCTCTTTGAATCCTCTAGTAACTCTGTTATTCAAAATGGCATCTATTGGTACTCCCACCACCTCTGTTTTACCTCAGATGGTCAAGATCAAGCCTCAGAACAAGAACTGAGGGTTCAATGAGGTAAATGTGGAACAGTTCTTGGACTCTTACAAAATGGCTTCTGAAGTGGATGGGGAAAGTGAATACAATATGGCCTATCAGCTATAATTCTTTATCTCATCTGATGAAATCATGGAAGTAATTGAGTTGTTTGATGGATTCAAATCCCATAACTGGACGCTTCTAAGGGAGGCAATGTTGGCATATTGGGGTAAAATCAATGCAACTTGGCTTACTTTGGAGGATTTAGATTCTATTTTCTCTCAGTGGATCTCAAATGGTGGTATCTCTTCAGCCTCTGACTATCAGTCTTTTAAGAATTCATGAGATCAAATCCAATCTTATATTATCCAAAAAAATCACATTGATCCAGTGGAAAAAGTTTGAGTTTGATTTTTTCAATCTTTTTTGCTAGACGTGCAGGAAAGGATTAGGGATGAATTTCTCAAGTCCAGTGTCAAATTCAAAAGAGGACTTCTCCTTTAATTGTTCCAAGTTCAGAAGTTATTGATCCCTTGCATCTATAAACCCTGAGCGCAACTGTTCACCCTTTGACTGAGAGATAGAGAATTGAGAATAAAGATCCTTCCAAAACCTATGACAACCAGTGTGATCCTCCGTGATCCAATGCTCCTTGATATCCAGGTTGAGGGTGCGGCTTAAGTAGCCTACCCCTCAACCATAACCTAATTAAAACCAGAAACAAGCAAGAATAATGAAATACAACCCCTAAGCACAGAACCCTAGCCTCAACCCTATCCTTCCCATCCCATAATCCACAACCCATATCCCGTATCCATCCGTATTACCTGCCTGCCATTACGTCCACCCAGTTTGTCCTTCTCATGACGCCACCTTGCATCACCCCCAACTTGGAGACCCCTGCGCATGTCCGTATCCGCCCAACACGCCATTCCAGATATCCTAGATATATCCGCAAAATCCAATCTGCATCTTGCAACGCGCAACCCTTCCAATCCATCCCGCGTCTCCAGATGCTGAGCCCAATTTGACTGCTGCTGAGATGGCAGCGCGACTTTCTGCGGCAAAGCCACACCCATTTCTGAGCTCGCCCCCCCTGCTGAGCCCGCTGCTACTGCTGAGCGCGCAGCGCGCAGCCTATTCCAACTTGCATCTATAAAAGACCACCACATTCCCCCCAACTTGAGTTCTGTCCCCAGAGATCCACCACTATCTCACCTACCTCCCACTATACCCAAGCTATACCACCTCCAACTGTACCCCTTCATCAGACTAAAAAAAGAAAAGAAAAACCTCATCCAATACCCCACACTGAATATGTCCTGCACATACTGCAGCCAGAATGGCCTTTTGTGCCAAATCCTTCCAGGCTGGCGCGCCTGTGTCCCGTGCCAAGCCAGAAACCGCCGCTGCTTCATATTGGAGGAAACTGCTGCTGCTCCCTATTGGAGGGCATGCCGCGTGACTGCCCCCAAGGTTGCTCACGCAAGAGGACCTGTTGCAAATCCTTTGTGATCTTGAGCAACAAGGAGATCTCAACAAATGAGTGGACCCCGCCCGGCTTGCCTTGCAATTGTCTGAAACGCGCCCTGCAAAATCCTCCATTGCGCAAGAGCCATGACTTGGGCTTGCCGTTCCGCCAGGATGGACCTCCAAGGCGCCAGTTTTTCCAAACTTTGCGGCCTTCCAGAACGCTGCCCATGAGTGGGCCACGTGGGTACCAATGAATGTACCGGCAATGGACCCAAGGATTCCAAACCCTCTGGCCGCGCCTCCTCCACCCCCACCAAGGCCAGCTCCTCCTCCTCCACCACCACGTCCTCCCACTCCTCCAGCATCATCTCCACCGCTGCCATCACCATCACCTGCTCCCAGGTCATCACTGGAGCCTGCGCGCATGCCGTCTTGCGTGGTGATTGAGTTGTCACCAGAACCCGCGGACGCTCCAACCCCTCTGGCTGCAACTCACAAGATCCCAGAAATCCCCTTAGTTCTGGAACTTCCCTTGGAAAGGTTTGACGCAATGGTGAACAATGCGGACAAACTCCTCCGGCGGTTTCTAGCGGTTCCCTACGCACACACCGCTGATGTGCAACGCAAGGTCTTGACGGCTTTCCAATGCCTAGCTGCGGAAGCTTGTGCGGATGCGGAGGATGTGATGAGGACTTGGCCAGCTTAGGCGGATAACCCCCCTTTCTCCTCTTTCTTTTCCATCTATCTTGTTCCTTCCCCGCGCCTATACAAAGATAAGGACTTTTGCCGCGCCATCCTGAGAAGCCTTTGGGATTTTTGAGAACCCTGAGAGAAATAAGAGCTGCGCGTGAGATCCGCAAGAGTGAGCAGGATCCGCGCCCCTGAGAGTATCGGGTGAGAGTAAGAACATCCGCGCGCAAGATCAGCACTTTTGAGAGAAACCTGCAAGAGTGAGGAATCTGTGAGAGTGAGAAGTATCCACTCAAGGTACCAGGACCGCCCCAGACAAACTGCCACACAGTTCCCCGTACCTATCTCCAGAAGAGAGAGAGTACAAAAAAAAACCAGCCGCGCGCGCACATCCACAAAAGATAGAAAAAAAAAGAACCCACCCAAACCCATTCGCACTTTCTGTCTATAAGATAACCAAGAAAACTTAAAAAGATTTTTTTTATTTAAAACTCTGACCTGTAGCCAAGCCAGAGCCTTTGCTCTTTGACCCACATCCTTTCCACACCACGCGCCTTCCTGGTTCCATGAATCATCTGTTGGAAATTGTCCATACGTTTGCTTCTGGAATGTGGGGCTTGTCCTCGCGTCTGTGGACCCAGATTTGCGCTGTGCCCGCACCTAAAAGAAACCATCCATAGACAGAAATAATCCCAAAAGCCAATCCAGAGAGAAGAAAAATAGGAAAACAAACATTCTGGGGTTTCTAGTTATTCTGGCTGTGAACAGGCTAGAGCACCCCCTCACCAAATCCAATCATATCCCCAAATCATCCAACCTTCCCCCATGTCCCAGAACCTCCAGCGCGGGTATTCAGACCGCCAAATTTTTCCCTGACACCATAAGTCCCGCTTCCCCAATCTGGAACAAGATCTGTTCCAGCGTTTGCGCGTACTCCCAGACAAATTGGCGGATCTCCGGAGCCTCTGTAAGCGTTTCCCCTCTGTAATCCATCTTTGGGCCTTTGATGCCCGCATTGTCAATGAAGATCTGCAGCCCCTCCAGAATATTTTCCTTCAAAATCCAGGTCATCTGCACTTGGTAAACCACAACCAAGTTAGTTGCTCCTTGCGGCAGCCGTGTCAGTTGCATCCTGCCCAATCTGGTTTTGAAGGCAGTCATTGGATGCAAACTCCAATGGAGTTTGCCCTGATCATATCCACCCATCACATCCACCAACCCGTAGCATGGGCTTCCTGCCATAGATTCCAGAAACTCTTCCACGTGCGGAGGTTGTCCCGTGTCTTGGATTGTAAACAAATTGAGCCGCTGCAGATCATGAACAATCTGTAATGACTTCCCATCCTGCTTAACCACTGCAAAGATCAGACTTGAGTAACTCAATTTTGACTGCTTGTAAAGACCCGTCCCCACATGCTTGCGCACCAGCTCCAAGAGGGGCCCTCAAACCGCCCTCAGAATCAGAATTGGCTTGATCTGCCAAGGTTTGTGCAGAACCATTGGAATCACATAAGGTTTGCCCATCTTGCTCTTTAACAGTCCCCCCTCTTCAGGTCCAAATGCGAGCACTCTTTCCTGGAGAACAAGTACCAAAGTCAGCAAATCCCATTCCTCCGCAATCAACCAGCCCGGCGGTCTGAAGTTAAGGGCTGCAATCCGCTCATCCGTAATCTGCTCCAATTGTGTTGCCCATCCTGAAACCTTCAGCGGAGATTCCCAAGGGTCCCACAACCAAGGGATTGGTTGCAGTGGTCCGTTCAGATCCTGCAGCATCCCTTTGTTCCGGGGACAGACCTTTTGCGCAACCGGCTTATACTTTCCAACATTGCACTGCGCCATCCGCACACATCTGTTACCATAGGTCCTAGTAAAAAAAAACAATGGCTTTTGCCTTTGCTCACAAGCGTGGCACAATGATAGTGTTATTGTGAAGTACCTCCCCGCAATGCACACTGAGGAAATAAAATTACTTCCAGTGATTGCATTTCCCGCGCTTCCTCCCTTCTACCCACCTGCTCCTCACTGGTTGACCTCCTGCACAAAGCCAGAGCTTTCTCCCTGCGGTAACCTTGGCGGACTAGTCAAAATCCGCCTCCGGACCACCCTTGCAAACCAACTCTGCACCGGGGTCCTCCTCCTCCTCTCTTGCCAAATCCCCCACCCACTTCCCCAACCCCTGATTGCAGATTGTGGTTGAAAATTGCCTGCCGGACAAATCTTCCACCGTTAACACCTCCGCCCCCGTCTCTGGATTGAACATCATTTGGGCTTGGAACCCAAACATGAATGGCCCTCCTAAAATAGCCTCCCCAAAATCAAACAATAGAAAAGAAAGTGGTTTACGGACCCTTGCAACCTCAACCTCTTCCTCCCCCAAAACCTCATCCATGGGACACGCCCCACCGTTAAGCGCACAAAGCACCATTGTGCATTTCTGCCAAACCAATCCCATTTCATCAACAAATCTAGATGGAAGGAGGTTCACCATAGAACCGCTATCCACCAGGGCCCACGCCTTCCTTCCAGCAATCTTCATTGAAACCTAAGCCAGTGGAGTTGAAACCAATTTCATCCCTGCTAGCTTGCGCTCTGCTTCATCTCAAGCCAAATTCACCCGCTGCACTGTTGGAGGGATCCTATTGTGCCCGCAATCCTTCAGCGCTTGAGCCATCTCATCTACCACCACCGGCAACACCGCTGCCAACTCCTTCAGGGTCAAGGGAATGGTTGTTTCATTCCCCATTACCCTGCGCATGATTTCCATTGCCTTCTTCTTCCCCGCCAGATTAACCGGATGTCCGTCCGTTTCCAGAACGCCGTCCAATTGGCTTAGGAGCTGCCAGAGGTAACTGTTCCTTGGCATCCAGATCCATCCTTTCCACCACCGCCAATTTCTCTGTTACTAGCACTCTCACTTCCACTTCCACACGCAGTGGTTGCCATACCCCAGGATCAGTGAAAATCCCCAGCAAAGCTTGAGCAGTTATTGCCAATTTTTGTCCTTGTGCATGCACTCGCTCCATGACAGTTGGATTCCCCAGTTTGGAGGAGATCCTCTTGCCCATTGGGGACATGAATTCCAACCCCACTGGTTGAACCAATCCCGCCTTGATATCCTTTTTCATGTTATTGCACCCTTACCGCCAATGCCCCTTGTCCCTGCAGTAATTGCATAACCGCAACACGGGCAGATTTGACAGCGGAAGCGCTCCCCCAAGTTGAGGAGGGCGGATTGCGCAACATGGAAAAGATTTGACTCAGAAAGATCCATAAATCCATGATCAATTCCATCATTTTGCTAACCTCCGGGCTTGTTGTTGGTGAGGTGGCCAGAGCGCATTCTGTTTTTGAGGGGCCCGCAACCGGAGCTTGCGTTGGTTCCGCAGGAGTGTGGGAAGCGGAATTCTTTGGCCCCGTCAGGAACAACCTTGCCATGCCCTCCATCAGTTCCTCTAAGTCCAGATTGCTTTCCACTTCGCAAGGAATGATAAGGATGTCTGGGAGAAACGCAATAATCCCATCCAGAAGCCTCTTCACCAAGTTGTTGTTGTACAGGTGCCACTGCACCTGCCCGCAGAGTGGGGTACTGAGCCCTGCCAAAAATGCCCTCTTCATTGCGCCTGTCTGCCCCAGTATCACCTTGTTCTTTGCCAGGTGGCAATAGATCCAATCAAACATTGCTATATAATCCCGCAATTGCGCCGGGTCTGGACTCCGCCATTTGGGCTCACTTCTGCTGCAGCTTTCTCAAAGTTTCTTTCCTGAAACCAAGATTTGCGCCTTCCCCACCGCGCCAAGGTTTCTGCCTTCAGTTTTGGCCAATTGAGTTTTTCATACCCTTCCATCTCCTCCACATCCCAAAGCTTCTCTTTGTCCGTGATGAAGAGGACAACAAGCCAAGCCTTATCCAAACCCATTGCACCTTCTGCGTTGGCAATTCCTTTGTATTGTGCAAGGAATTGCTCAACATCCTCAGTGTTGAACCAGATGTGAGGATAGTCCCGCAGCCTGATGCAAACTGGCTTGTGCTTGGCGCCATTTTTGGAACGAGGGACACTGTATCCCACCCCTGATGAGGGTTGCTTCCAAAAA
The DNA here is from genome assembly GCA_025617555.3 of Puccinia polysora. NCBI lineage: Eukaryota > Fungi > Basidiomycota > Pucciniomycetes > Pucciniales > Pucciniaceae > Puccinia > Puccinia polysora. Next base: position 44,845,559 of record CM062613.1, read on the forward strand.
GACGGAGGAGGAGGAGGAGGAATGTTAAAATGCGGATGCACTCAGGTAATGTGCATAGGAGTGTGTAATCCAAATGGGATGCAAAAATGGGCCTCCACGGCCCATTGGACATCATGTGGGCCACATGGGCCTATGTGGGTGCTATTGGTTTTGGGCATTTGGGCGCCAAAACACGTTTTTATGGTCTTTTGGGACATGGCCCTCACGGGCCCACCAGGGTGGATAGGCCACCCAAGCCAGATGGGCTTATTTGGGCACAAAAGGGCCCAAGCTTTATTATGGACATACTTGGCCAGACGGGCTGGCCCGCCAAAGTATGTAATTCTCACAATTTGGGCTTGGGGCAGCAGCCCGTGTTGCGGCCTGCTAGGGGCCACCGCCCGCTCGGGGCCGCTGCCCGCTTCGCGGCCCGTTTGGGGCCGCCTGTGTTCCTTGGTACGGCCCATGCGGGGCTGTCGGGCAGCCAAGGGATCCCGCGTGGTGGGATGCCGCGCCGTCCCGGCTGGTCGCGCCTGGCGACCAGCGCCGCGGAGCCGGGGCTTGCGGCCCCGGCTTGCTCCCCCTCCCCTTGCTTGGCGTCGCGAGGGGGATGGGGGCGAGCTGGCTGGGTTGAACCAGCCAGCAACCGACCGCAACAGTGCGGTTGGTCAGGGCAGGGGGGACCTGACCACCCCCTTGCCCAAGGAGGTGGCGGCACCAGTCGCAAGCTTAGCAACCGGCAGGTGGGGGGGAATTCATCACCCCCCCACCATCAAGCGGTTGAGGAAACCATGCAAAGGGGCGCTCTCCCCCCCCCTTTACCAAGGGGGAGGAGCAATGGGCCTGGGGGGACCTGATCACCTCCCAGGCCAACCTTCTTGATGACGGCCTGGGGGTATCGACCCCCAGGGCCCCTGGTGAGGGTATTTGACTGCCCCCACCAGGGATTTGAGAGAAAGAGGGGGGGGGGGGACAGCATGTCGGCTGGTCACCCCCCCCCCCCATGTGAGTCTGAGACTGGACCCAGGTGTGCCCTGGGTCCCACCTGGCCGATTTGAGGGGCCAGGGGCTGGCTGCATGAGGCAACCAGCCTGTAAAAAAAGGTAATGAGGTCATCATGGCTGGTTTTAACGGACAACCAGCCAAGGGGATTGAACAGTTAAGGGGCTGGTTCAGCCCCATTGAGGTGGAAACACCAGAAATAACCGGAATAGGCTGGTTGTAAGGGTACAGGGACTGATGCCATGTGGGCTGATGTAGTCCAAACCAAGTAACAAGGCCAGTAGAGCCTGTAAAGCTCTTTTGCGGCGGAAAATTTGCCTTTTGGCTTGTTGTATCATGGGCTCACAAGAGGCCAATATTTTGTAGTTAAGGAGCTCTTCTCCCTGCTGTTTTCCGTCCATTCATTCATCATTCCAATCAAATTCATCCAAGATATTGCCCCATTGTGAGAGCCCCATTAGCCAATATTGACACCCAGTGTCCAGCATTTCTTTTGCTTTAAATACTGCTCATTTTCCTAAGCTAATTGCTGTCCATAATTCTAACACATTATCAGTACCATCATCATCATTATTTCCAAGCAAGATAGACCCTTATACCTTACTTTGGACAACCTCAAGGACCTCAAGTTTTCCAAGAAGATGTCTTATATCCCAGAGTCCAGCTCCACCAAGATAGTTTTGAATAGTCAGAACTATAATGCTTGGGCTTTCCTTATGGACAGTGAGTTGGATAACATCTGTTGTGGGGATATCATGAAAGGAGATGATACTTTGATCAGTTCAGAGGTGGAGAAGAGGGCCTATCATCTTATTCTTAGACACTTGGATGAGCTTCATGTAACACGGGTTGCTGATACTCTGTTGGAGGAACAGAAGAGGAAGGGGAGTGTTTTATGGAAAATGCTCAAGTCAAAGTATGCTGGTGACTCTGTTCATCAAAAGGGGATTGCTTTCAATAGATTGTTTAAGTTGAAATTTGGAAACTGTAAAAAATTTGTGGGGGAAGCTAGATCTAGTATTGCTAAGTTCAATTCATCTGGGCTGAACATGGATCCTGAGTGTTTGTCACTCTTAATTCTTCAAAAGCTGCTAAAAGAATATGAGTCCTTGGTCAGGATCATATCTCAGTTGGATCCCCATCCAGGAGAAGAGGATGTGCTTAGAAGGATTGAAAAGGATGATCTTCAATTCAAGATGAAGTAGAGCACAGGAACTGCTCTGGTGGGAAAGACAGGAAAATCTGGGAAGAAGGCAAAGGCAAAAAAGGATTTATCAAAGGTCTTGTGTTATAATTGTCAGAAGAAGGGGAACTATGCAAAGGATTGCAAGGAGGCCAAGAAGAGGAAGAAATCCAAGGAAAGTGAAAAGGAAGACAAAGAGGTCAACCTTGCCATGGAAAATTTTGCTATGGTGGCAGTGGATGTTTCAATGGAACAAGCTGTTGTGGAACAAGTCCCCAACAAGAAGGCTAAAATTGAAGAGGATCCAGAAATGGACTTGATTGATTATGAAGTATGTAATCTTAACCTTGAAAATGAGAACTTATCAGTGGCTGATAATTCTTCATTCCTTACAGGAGGATTGTTGAAGGAGGATGTTCTTGTTTTGATTGATTCTGGTTGTACAGACCACATTTTTTTTGAGCTAAATTTGTTTGCAAAAATTTGAGATCTTGATGGTGTTGTAAATATTGGCCAAAAAGGAAGAACAATCCAGATTAAGGGGATTGGAAAAGTTATTCTTGCAAATCACATGGGTTTCAAAATAATTTTTGAGAAATTGTTCTATGTACCAGATTTGCCTTATAACCTTTTGTCTCTTGGAGTGCTCTGGAAAAAGGGTTTCCAGATTTGTTATCTTAAAGAAGATAAGTTTGTTATTGATTTGAATGAGAGAACTATCCTGAGTGGAAAAGTTTGGAATAAGTTGCTCTGTGCTGACTTGTTCAAGATTTAAGTTCTGATAACTGTTGCTCACAATAGAAGTGGCCATAAGGTAAAGGACAGCAACTGTGAGAGTTGTACCTTAGGGGCCAAGACCAGGAATGTGTTCTCAAAGAGTAGAGACCACACAGAAGTTCCTAGAGAGGAATTCTCCATTGATTTGGCAGGTCCATTTTCACCAGTGTCTCTTGGAGGGGCAAGATACTTCATCAATTTGGTTGATACAGCAACTAATTTTGTTTGGGTAAAACCAATAAGATCAAAGGATCAAACCACAGAGGAGGTTTCAGTAATCTTCAAAGTCTGGAAACAGAATGGTTTGATGAGGGAGATCAAGAGGGTTATTATTGATGGAGGAGGTGAGTTTGTGAGTAAAGATTTTGAGAAACTATTGAATGATTATGGTATCACTCATATAGTTACTACTGCTAGTACTCCACAAAACAATGGAATAGCTGAGAGGATGAATAGGACTTTATTGGACAAATTCAGAACTATTATGGCTCAATCTGGTCTACCAAAGTTTTTACGGGCTGAGTTGGTGTGCACAGTGTGTCTGTTGCACAATATTGTAAGTATTAATGGGAAGTGTCCTCATTATGAGTTTTGGAAGTTGTACCCCAAAACATCACACCTAAGAACAATTGGTTGCTTGGTGTATTATAGTTTCCACCATAATGAGATGGTTGGAAAGTTAGATCCTAGATCCAGAACAGGGGCACTTGTGGGCTATGACTTAATAAGTAAGTCATACAGGATTTATTGTCCAGGGACAAGAAAGGTTATCCGTAGTAGGGATGTAAAATTTGAAGAAAGTACCTTTCCACTCAAAAGGGGTGAACCTAGTGCTGTTCAGGAATCACAGCAGGAAATAGCATTGGAGCCTATTTACCCAGCATAGGCTGGAGAGAATATCATTAGTGATGATGTTGAGGTGGCAGACGTGCCACAGGTGGGTTTAGTACCCACTTCAGGGGAGTCTGTGGAATCAGAACCTGATGAGCCTCCACCTCCAGTTAAAAGGAGTGGCAGGATGGGAATTCCTGTTGATAGGTATGGGGAATGGAAGTCCCATTATGCTTCTGCAGAATATGAGGAAGATACACTTCAGGAACAGTGTATGCTTAATGTGATTCTACAGTTGAGTTCAGAAATGGGTAATAGATTTAACCCAAATAGCTTTGGCCAAGCTATGAATTCTGATGAGAGAGCCAATTGGAAGACAGCTATTTTTGAGGAATTTGATTCTCTAGAGAATAATAGTGTGTTTGAAGTGGTTAAGAGGGATTCAGTTCCAAAAGGAAAGACCATTGTTGGGTCTAGATTAGTGTTAAAAAAGAAGTTTGATACTAATGGAGTTCTGAAGAGGTTCAAGGCTAGATGCGTTGCACAGGGCTTCAAACAGAGAGAGGGTATTGATTACCAGGAGACTTTCTTGCCAACTGGAAGGCTGTCCACCTTCAGGTACATCATTGCTTTGGCAGTTGAGTTGGGTGAAGAAATAGACAGGCTGATTTTGTGACTGCATACTTGAATGCAAAACTTGGAGAGGAAGAGAATGTTTATATTTCAATTCCTGAGGGTTTCAAGGAATGGCTGGTCAAGACCAAGCCAGAAACTATGAAGAAAATCTGTATGAGAATTTTCCTCTCAGCAGATAAAGGGGAGTATGTCCTCAAGATGTGTAGATCTCTGTATGGATTGAAGCAAGCAGCTAGGTCATGGTATAATACTATGAGCAGGAAACTGATAGAGATTGGTTTCAAAACAAGTTTGGATGAACCTTGTCTCTTTGTGAGAAAGGATGCAATTTTGTTTGTATGGGTCGATGACATTATAATTATTGGGAATGGTAAGGAGAGAGTCATGGAGACACTCAAAAAGGAGTTCAAGATAAAATATCTTGGTCTGGCAAAGCAGGTGCTGGGGATTAAAGTTAGTAAGAGCAAGAATGGGATCAGGTTGGATCAGAACCATTATGTGTCAGCTCTACTTAAGCAATATGGCTTAGAAGATGCAAAGGAGTTTGGTACTCCAATGCAGTCTAAAATTCGGTTAGAAAATTCTACAGATGAAGAGCATCTAGAGTTTTTTCAATCCGGGAATGATTATAGATCAGCTATTGGATCTTTGAATTATTTGGGGCAGTGTACAAGGCCAGATATTACTTATGCAATTGGGATTTTTTCACAACACTTAGAGAAACCATGCATGAAGCATTGGTCAGCGTTTAAGAGAGTTATGAGGTATCTTAAAGGAACAAGTAGTCTGGGACTGCAGTTTTCAAAGTCTGACTTGGTTGGTTATTCTGATGCAAGTTGGGCAGATGGTAACACTAGGGAATCAACAAGTGGTTTTGTATTCTTCTTAGGAAAGAATCTAGTGTCTTGAATTTCTAAAAAGGTGTCAGCAATAAGTCTTTTGTCAACAGAAGCAGAGTACAGAGCTTACTTGTCAGCTTCACAGGAAGAAAAATGGTTGAGAAAGGTGTTAGAGGATAGTCATAAACCACAAGGGTTTGCGTTGTTGTATTCTTATAAACAGAGTGCCATTGCGTTGGCAGAAAATCAAGTTTTCCATTCTAGAATGAAACATATTGATGTTCATTATAAATATATACGGGATGCAGTTAACTGCAAAGAGATAGTGTTACGGTAAATGCCTACTGGGGCAATGATTGCCGATATCTTAACTAAGGTGTTAGATAGGAACAAACATGAAAGTTTTGTGTCTAGTATGCGTATGGCATCCCTTTTGGATTAAGGGGTTGTGTTAAAATGCGGATGCACTCAGGTAATGTGAATAGGAGTGTGTAATCCAAATGGGATGCAAAAATGGTCCTCCACGGCCCATTGGACATCACGTGGGCCACGTGGGCCTATGTGGGTGTTATTGGTTTTGGGCATTTGGGCGCCAAAACACCTTTTTATGGTCTTTTGGGACACAGGCCCTCACGGGCCCGCCAGGGTGGATGGACCACCCAAGCCAGATGGGCTTATTTGGGCATAAAAGGGCCCAAGCTTTATTATGGACATACTTTGCCAGACGGGCTGGCCTGCCAAAGTATGTAATTCTCACAATTCGGGCTTGGGGTGGCCCATTGGGGCCGCCGCCCCTGTCGCGGCCTGCTAGGGGCCGCCTGTGTTCCTTGGTACGGCCCATGTGGGGCCCGACGGCCCGCGCGGGGCTGTTGTGCGGCCAAGGGATCCCGCGCGGGCCCAGCTGGTTGCGCCTGGCAACCAGCTCCGCGGAGCCAGGGCTTGCCGCACCGGCTTGCTCCCCCTCCCCTTGCTTGCCGTTGCGAGGGGGATGGGTGTGAGCTGGCTGGGTTGAACCAGCCAGCAACCAACTGCAACAGTGCGGTTGGTCAGGGAAGGGGGGACCTGACCACCCCCTTGCCCAAGGAGGTGGCGGCGCCAGTCGCAAGCTTAGCAACCGGCAGGTGGGGGGGAATTCATCACCCCCCCACCATCAAGCGGTTGAGGCAACCGTGCAAAGGGGCGCTCTCCCCCCCCCTTTACCAAGGGGGAGGAGCGATGGGCCTGGGGGGACCTGATCACCTCCCAGGCCAACCTTCTTGATGACGCCCTGGGGGTATCAACCCCCAGGGCCCCTGGTGAGGGGATTTGACCGCCCCCATCAGGGATTTGAGAGAAAGAGGGGGGGGACAGCATGTCCGCTGGTCATACTTCCCCACGTGAGTCTGAGACCGGACCCAGGTGTGCCCTGGGTCCCACCTGGCCTATTTGAGGGGCCAGGGGCTGGCTGCATGAGGCAACCAGCCCGTAAACAAGGTAATGAGGTCATCATGGCTGGTTGTAACGGACAACCAGCCAAGGGGATTGAACAGTTAAGGGGCTGGTCCAGCCATTGAGGTGGAAACACCAGAAATAACCGGAATAGGCTAGTTGTAAGGGTGCAGGGACTGATGCCATGTGGGCTGATGTAGTCCAAACCAAGTAACAAGGCCAGTAGAGCCTGTAGAGCTCTTTTGGGGCGGAAAATTTGCCTTTTGGCTTGTTGTATCATGGGCTCACAAGAGGCCAATCTTTTATACTTAAGGAGCTCTTCTCCCTGCTGTTTTCCATCCATTCATTCATCATTCAAATCAAATTCATCCAAGATATTGCCCCATTGTAAGAGTCCCATTAGCCAATATTGACACCCAGTGTCCAGCATTTATTTTCCTTTAAATACTGCTCATTTGCCTAAGCTAATTTCTGGCCATAATTCTAACAAGGAAGAGGAGTGGGGGTAACGTTTGATGACCCCGCAACGGTCAATGGGTGGTACTGGGTCATTGCTCTTGTTAGTTTCAAAAGACAAGGAACAAAAGATTACTATCTTGGTGATTCAGCTAAAACTGTTTTTCCTCTTGTGGATTCTGGATCTCAGCTCAACTTAATTTTGGATGCTATAGCATTCAAACTCAAACTCAGTCCTAGGTTCAGCTTCAATTCTGCAGTTTCTGGGATAGGGAATCAATCTTGTGAATTGGTTGGTATTGCTGAAGATTTCATAGTTATAATTGGTGGAAATATTTTTGGAACTTTTCATTTTTGGATCATGCTTTTGGAAGGCCCTATGATCTTGGGTCAACCCTTCTTAATGGATTTTGGTGCTACCCTGATATTTTCTGATCAAGATGGGGAGATAATTCTCCTCCATGTTGCTGATTGTAGAAATATTGAAGTTCCTCTTTTTTATTTGGATTCTGGTTGTTGGGAAACAGATTTCCCTGTTCATACCCTTAAATTTCTCTAAAGGGGAAGCAGAAGGATAATTCCAATCCCTCTCATCTTTTATAAGAATAGTTGATCCTACTGATAGTTGTAGTTCTTCTAAGCCTCAGACTACAACCAAAGGATCAGCAATCATCCCTGAGGCTTATTTCTGTTTTTTATCATCATTTCCTTCTGATCTGCAAAGTATTAAAAATCAAAAACATGTTAAAATAGAAAATTCCAAAAATATTTCTTCTCTCCCTGGATCTAATGATTCTTCTTTTCCTTGTACTCTAGGTTCTGATAAATCTGCTCTCAGTTCTGGCTCAAATCTTGGAAAATAGTATAAAATAAATACTTATCTTGATTCTGTTCTTGGTGGTTTTGGTAGGGAGGAACATAGGCTTCAGTGGAGGCAATTCGGGGTACAAGTAAGTCCTCCCAATTGCGCACCCCTAGGGAAATCTTCTACCATCATTTGCAAAACCCTACCTTGTGGCACACATGTGAGAAAATTATTATCTCCTGGTTCTCCCTTTATGGAAAAGGAAACCTTTGAGGAATTTGTGGAACATATGATGTGGAAAATTTTTGAACTTGGTCTCAGTTTTTGTAGTCAAGTCTCACTGGTCAATTCTTGGAGGAAACAAGAACTTCTCTCTTTTGCTACTATGTATAAGCCAGTTTCAAAAAAGGTCCAACCAGTCAACCAGCTTATGCCGCTCAACCTCAATACTCCTCTCATGCATCCTCAATTATCTTGTGATACTTACTGTGGTCTATCTCAATCTCTTACTGGTCCCTTTGTGCCCAATGGTTGGGTAACTGAAGAACATCTGAAAGTGGCCATTTCTGTTTCAGATGGATGGCTTCTTCCTGATGAGTTAAATTTTATCAAAAATGTCTTATCTCTAAGGGAAAAATCTATTTCTTTCTGTGAAGAAGAGAGAGGTCTCTTGAAAGAATCCTATGGTCTTCCCTATATCATCCCTTTAATTGAACATGATCCTTGGCAAAATCAAAATATCCAAATCCCTGATTCTAAAGTCAACAAATTTATCAAGTTGGTCTGCAAACAAGTTTGTACTGTTCTATATGAACAGTCAACTTCCAGTTATTCCAGTCCTGTCTTCTGTGTCCTCAAGAGTAATGGTAAACTTAGAATAGTTTATGAGCTTCAACCTCTTAACAAAGTTACTATTAAAGACTCTGGTATCACTCCTGCTACTAAAGAATTTGTTGAATATTTTTCTGGGAGAACTTGCTATGTTCTAGAGGACATTATGGGTGGTTATGATGAAAAATCCTTACACCCTATCTCTTGTCTTCTCACTACTTTTGATACTCCTCTTGGTCAATTCCAACTTACTCAATTTCATCAAGGTTCCACCAATTTTGTTGCAGTCTATCAGTCTCAGATGATGTGTATCCTCCAGGATGAGAGCCCCGATCATTCTGGTATCTTTATTGACAATGGTGGAATTAAAGTTCCATTTTCTTACTATGATAATGAGCTCTTATCTTGGCATCCAGGAATTCATTGATTCATCTGAGAGTATGCTACTACTTTGGAAAGGATCCTGTTTCAAGTAGAGGAGTCTGGACTTACTTTATCTGGATCCAAAGTGGCTGCTTGTATCCCTGCTCTGGAAGTTTTTGGTCATTTAGTCTGTAAGGAAGGCAAAAGGATGGCACCAGACAAAGTTAACAAGATCATCTCTTGGCCCACTCCAATCAATCCTACTGAAGTTAGAGGCTTTGTAGATGTTGTGACTTATGTTCAAATGTTTATGCCATCTTTATCCAAAATATGTGCACCCTTGCATTGTCTAACCAGGAAAGATAATGAATGGATTTTGACCCAAGATTGCAAACATGCATTTCAGTTGCTCAAAATTATTGTTGGTAAAGACATAGTTTTGAAAAAGATCTCTTATGAACCTGGAGCTGGCAAGATCAAGCTGGCTGTAAATTCTAGTTATCAGTCTTCTGGGGCTTCCCTTACTCAGGAAGATGAAAATGATTGGGAACGTCCTGCTCTCTATGAATATTTGTTATTTTCAGATGTAGAATCCAGATACTCTCAACCAAAACTGGAACTCTGTGGTGTGGCTTGAATGATGAAGAAGATCCAAACCATCCTCTGGGGTCAACATTTTGAATTAAAAGTCAATGCTCAATACAGCATTGAAATGATCAATGCTCCAAGCCTCCCAAATGCTCCTATGACTCATTGGGTGGCCTTTATCCAGATTTCCTCTTTTGATATTTTTCACAGGCCTGGAAAATCCTTCACCACGCTGTGGTGCTCTTTTATGGACGCGAGTCAGGAAAGGGCTGCAGGCGGCGCGCTCAGCAATGGGAAGGGCCTTGTCGCAGCTAGCCGCGCTGCGGGCTCAGCAGCGGTTGGGTTGGGCTCTGCACCTGGAGACGGGAGACGACTGATTGCGCGGACCAGAAAGCTTGCGCGGATCGGAAAGCTTGCACGGATTGGAAGGCTTGCGCGGATTGAAAAGCTTGCGCGGATCGGAAGGCTTGCGCGGATCGGAAGGCTTGCGCGGATCAGAAGGCTTGCGCGGATTGGAAAGCTTGCGCGGATCAGAAGGCTTGCGTGGATTGGAAAGCTTGCTTGGGTTGGAAGGCTTGCGTGGATTGGAAAGCTTGCGCGGATCGGACGGCTCGCGCGGACCAGGCGGACCGCGCATTGCAAGACGCGCGGATTGGGTCACGCGGGTACACAGATACCTGGAACGGGTTGTTGGGCGGACGCGCGCGGGCAGGTAAGCTGGGCGTACGTTGATATTGAGGGGCATGGGTTATGGGGCAAGGGATGGAGGGGTAGGATTGGGCTAGGGTTCTGTGCTTAGGGGTTGTATTTCATCATTCTTGCTTACTTGTGGTTGTACTTAGGTTAGGGTTGAGAGGGAGGACTTAAATACTTTGCTCTCAACTCCGGGTTGTAGGGGGGGCATCTTACCATTGTATCATCAGGAGGCGGGGAGCGGAAAAAGGGAGCGGACTTAGGAAAACAGAATCCCTCCCCTCTTCTCTCCTTTTCTCCTCTTCAGGCTCTCAAAAACTTCTCTTTACGCTCGGTATCTAATCCTTACAGACGCTTTGACCCAAGAACTCCTGAACCTGCGGCAACTTCTCGAGGGACAACCTCAAAAGTTTCCACAACGCCTGATGGTTTATCTTAAGGTCCTCTTGGATATGAAAAATCTGATGTTGGAATGGATTTTGATGAAGAAGAACCTTTAATCCAACCTGTCTTCTCCTCCTCCTCTGAAGATTATTCTGGCTTTTAACAAGGGTTCTAGCTTAAATTAGAGCAGTACCTTTTAACTCTTCAAAAACCTCCATATCTTTCTGCTAAAGAACTTTGATCTCTTAAAAGAAATTCCTCTAATTTCTTTGTACAAGGCTCTAGGCTTATGAAAAGAGGAAATCCTTGTGATCTTATTGTTGTTACTATCCCTTCTAAACACAATTTGATCCTTCAGAGTATGAATGAAGGTCTTTGTCATTGTCTGGAACCCAAAGCTTATAAACAATTATGTGAACAATTCAGGTTGCCATCTCTGAAAAAATCTATTTCCCAATGCCGCAAGAGTTGTGAAGTTTTTCAAAAAAGTGATCTTAGGCGGCCAGCTGAAATTTTTTATGCTACTAGGGAGTCCACAGTATTTGGAAGGATTGCTATGGATGTGGTTCATATTAAGGAAGGTGGTGCTAAGTACCTCATTGTGGCTAGAGATGCTTTTTCTGGATGGTTTGAAGCAAAATTTCTGAAGAATCTTAGCCCTGAATCAGTGGCAGATTTCCTTTATGAGACTTGGGCAATGCGTTATGGCTTGGCTTAATCTTACTGTACTGATGGTGGCTCTGAATTTTGTGGCAAGCTTGCTGAAATGATCCAATCTCTTCCTGGAAAACATAGAGTTACTACCCCTTATTACCCTGAAGGCCAAGGCATGGTGGAGCAAGGCCATGCTCCTTTGAAGGCTGCACTTGTAAAACTGGCTGGTGAAAGTGGCAATCATTTTCCAAAATTCCTTCCCCTTGTTCTCTTCTCTGATCAAATCTCAACCAAAAATACTACTGGCTACTCACCTTATGAAATCATCTTTGTTCAAAGAGAAGTTCTTCCTTTTGATCTGGAAATGGGATCCTTCTTGGGTATCTCATGGGAAGACGTGTCCTCAACCACTTATCTATTAGTTGCTAGATCCAAGCAGCTGGAGCAAAGTGAATATGTTTTTGATGAAGCTTATCAGAAGATGATGGAATCAAGAGAAAAATTGGTTCATTATTGGAAATATAAGCATTTAAATTGAATGAGGGATCCCTTAAAACCAGGTGATCAAGTTTTAGCTTATAATCAATCCTTGGAGAGCCAGTGGGGAAAGCTCTTCTCAAATTTCTGGAATGGCCCTTATTGGATGATTTGCCAAGTTAGATGTAGATCTTATGTTTTGGAAGAGCTTGATGGTACTCAGTTGGCCCAAAGGTTCTCTGCTGATCAAGTCAAGAAATTTCATTTTTGTGGAGGCAACTGATCTCAGAAGTAAGTCCTCCCAATTGTGCAACACCTGGGTCATTTGCTGCATTCTTGTTGTGAAACTCTGCTGTATGCCACATACATGAGCACCTGGGACACCTTCTTTGTTTTATCTCTGCCGCTTCTAGGGCTCTTTTGGATGGATCAAGATATTTTTCAACTCTTCAATCACTCTCAAGATCAAGAAATGGCCATTCTTCTGTATTCCTCCTTTTCTTAATATCTTCAGAATCAAGATGCAGACTAGGGAAAGTCTGTAAGTTGGGGAGAGATGTGGTGACCAATTTGGGACACCTCCACAAAAAGGGAAATTAAAAAAAAAAATTATATGTTCTTCCATTGAACTTCAAGCAATAAAAAAAATAAATTGTAGCTATGGGTACTGTTCCTCTTTTTTTCCTCCAAATTCCTCCCTGTCCTAGTGGTTTAGAAAGGCCTCTCCAGGCGCTCCAATCCCCAGATCCCCTGTTCAATCCCTCCTTGTTGCGCTTGCGGCCCAAATTTTTGGCCAGGTGCGCACGTGGACAGCCCTCCCACCTCCCATCCAGCTTTTCATCATTGGAATTGGCTTTTCATCATGGGAATCTACAAAAACAAAAAAGACTGCTGCTGACATCATCCTTCCTATTGCTACCTCAATCCCCCTCATCAACATGGCTGGGGGCCGTTGGTACTGTTGGTTGCTTTGCAGCTCTCTGAAACCCATCAACCCCAAGCCCTCCTTCATTTGGAAGTTGACAAAGACTGCAAACAGCCATCAGCTCATGACTACCCCCATTTTGCTCATCTAATGGGCCAGAAAGCTGTTGCTCCCAGCCATTGGTGCCATTGCTTGCCAACTTGCTGGCCCCCCCTCATCAAGTACTAATTGATTGTCCCATTTCTCAATTGCTACAAACCGTTGTAGATGGTCATCTGCCATCCCCATCCTCTTGATCCTCCCACCTCACTCCTTGCAACCAATGTTGCTGCCACTTTCAACTCCTCCCCCCCTCAATCATCTTGCGCATCACCCTGTGGTTGTCCAGACAGTTTTGCTGTTTTCCACATGCCTCCCCACCGCTCATCTCCGCCTTCTGGGTCCTCTTCCCCCTTTCATTTTTTTGTTTTTCCTTTTAAGTTTTTATTTCATGCCATTCATTTGAAAGTCTGAATTTTCTCATTGCATTTATCATCAAAAAAAAATTCTCTCATTTGTAGTTATCTCTTGTAATTAGTCTGAAGGGCCTATTCCCCATAAAAGGAGGGGCTCTCCCCTGCCTTTTTTCTGATCTATCCTCTACCATCTATTGATCATTCTATCCATTTATCATGCATTGATAATCATCATATCATCATAATCTGAGCAAAAATCCATGGGGCCTTTCCCCTTTATCTGAAAATCCTTATCCTGGGTATATCTTTTGATTTCCCCTTTATCCTTGAGCCTCTATACTCAAATCTTTGATCTTTCATCTGTGAAACTATCTGTTATCACCAACTGATAGCCTTGCTGTTTAAAAAAGAATTAATTTGATTGAATTGTTGAGCCTTTTATACCACTCTTTGATCCATTTTTTGACCATACTGTTTTAATCATTCTTTTTTTTTTTGATTATCCTTCTGAAACCAGTCAGTTTTTACTGAGAGGTTTCTTTAAGCTTGAAAACTGGAGTTTTAAACCTCCCTTCATTTCTTTGAATTTGAATTTTGACCTGCTATTCTTGAGTCCCTTGAGAAGTGTTGGGTCATTCTTGTTGGAACTTGTTACTGCATTGCTTCTAGAGCTTCATGAAACAAATTGCTTTGTTTTGTACAGCCACCCACAGTTATCTAGTACCCTTCAAGCACTTGATTACAGAGATTTGGGAACATTTATTGAGAACCTGGAGGTTGGTTGGGATTGAGTTGCTCTTTCCTAATCTTCTGCTGAAGACCAGAGTTATTAGCTTGTTGGAAATGTTACTTAAAAATGCCTTGTTCCATTGAACTCTGAACAAATTTTGACTTATTCTTTTCAAGTCTTTTCCCGCACCATCTTTCCTCAGATAGTGTTGGTCCATTGCTACGGACTACTATCAAATTTGTCCCTTCCATTGATTCCTTATTTGCAAGGTTCTGGCTCTTGATTCTGGTTACATTTAAATATTTTTTTAACGCTTAGGAGGGCAGCCTAAAAGCACCTTTACCCTCCATAGAACTTCCTGCAGCTCAGCACCATTTGGAGTCTTACAGTGCAGGGAGGAAGGTTGCCTTGATCTGGAGATTGTCTTTTAATGCAAGCTGAAGGATACCTTTGAAAGAGCATATTTTGCCCGTGGGGCAAAGGTATCCTCAAAATCAAGCCCATGGATTTGGTTGTAACACTTCACAAACACCCTGGCCTTGTAGATGAGGACATTCTTGTGGCATTTAACCTATATTTGGAAAACCCCAGTGGTCTCCAGTAGATTTATGGGTTCAGGCCCGTCTTACTCTTCTCACACTTCAAGGTCCTCGCATTGGTTCAGTTCTTTTTTCAATAGCTTGCTTCCAATTCTAAGCGTCTTTGAAGACAATGGCCTTGAGGTATATTTTGGGTACAAAGTATTGATGAAATCCATACCATTGAGGGGGTTTGAGGCTTGCACTGTTCCTTAGAATTTGGAAAGGAATGGAGTGGGGCTGAGTTTCAGGGACAGGGAAAGGTGCTTGAGTTTATCTGGTTAGAGAAGCAGAGGAATCTGAGTGACTTCCCTCCAGGGGATTTGAGTCAGATGAGTACAACAGAGAGTCCGGCATCTCCCTGTATTTTGTGAAGTTTTTATCAAGAGGATGTACCAAGTTGATTGTTACTGTTTCCTGCGGTGGCAGGTTGTTTGGGTTGTAGGAGTTGAAGCCATTGATTGACAGATCCAGATTCAACTCCCCAGTTTTCCCAAGGCAATCTGCGGAGGATTCATTGAATCAGATGTGGTTTGTTGAGACAATGGAGCCATTGGTACATAGCATCCTATAGGAGAAATACTCTGGATTGTATCCAATCAGCTTTCCTTCCAGACCTTTTGGATGGAATTTTTCTCCTTTGATTATGAGATGGTTGAGATAAATTACAAAGTTTCCCACTAATTTCAAGCAAAAAAGAGGAAGATAACTGCCATGAATCATTTACCAAGGTGATTGGTGACTGCCCTTCTGGGGAATCTGATTCAGAGCAAGGCAGCAGGCTTTGAGTATCTCCAACCAGTACCTCTTGGGCAGGTGGGAGGAGCTAAGGGAGATACGCAAACTTTTGAAAATTGTTCTGTTGGCCCTTTTTTCCCTGCCATTATGCTTTAGATTATAGGGTTTGGAAATGAGTTTTTACAGAATTTTCCTTTGAAAAATGAGACTAATTTGCCATTGGAAAATTCTGATCCACCATTGGAGAAAACTTCACAGGGGTAATATCATAGTTTGGAATTCTGTTGTTTGATGATTTTGATGAAAGTGTCGGGGATGTTTTCCTTAATGAAGAGCGGAATCCCACTGATGTATCCTGAGAAGCTTTCCACAATATTTAAGATATATTTCTTGCGTTGGTGAGACTTGGGTCTAATTTTCCCAATGAGATCAAGGTGTATTTGTTTGAAGGGCTTTGAAGCAAGAGTATCCTGGGTCTTGGAGGGAGACTTGGTTATCTTACTCAGGGCGCAGTCCTTGCAGAATAAATCTTGTTTTTCAAGCTTGAGGCCTGGTATTTCTTTCAGTCGGAAAATGGAGGTTTGTCCAAGGGCAAGATGAAGATCTTGGGTGTATCTGCTGTTGCTTGTGTGAGAGGATAGGAAGCATTTTTTCAAACCAATTATCTTGAGGTTTTTGAAAACAAA
This sequence comes from Puccinia polysora, assembly GCA_025617555.3. Classification (NCBI taxonomy): domain Eukaryota; kingdom Fungi; phylum Basidiomycota; class Pucciniomycetes; order Pucciniales; family Pucciniaceae; genus Puccinia; species Puccinia polysora. The sequence continues at coordinate 44,861,597 of CM062613.1, forward strand.
AAGGTTCTTGTGGATCTGGCCTTCCATAAGGAAGATTTTTTTCTGGATGAGTTGGAATTGGCATTGGTAGGATTTAAGTGAATAGCCTTTGGCAATCAGATCTCCATGGCTTATCAGATTGACTACAATATCAGGAACAAAGAAGCAGTCACTGAGAACAATTGTCTGGTTTTTTCAGGCCAGTTTAACTGTACCAGTGCCTTTGATGGGAAGTTTGGCACGGTCTTTCCCAGTTGAGATTTGTTTTCCTTTGTCAGATTTGGACAGATTGGTGAAGAACCTTTTGTTGTTGAAATATGAGCCAGTGATCTGCTGTCCATAGGTATGTTCTGATTCAAGAATGTCTCAGATTCAATGCATTTTGTGAAAAATATGTGGAAGTGGGCTGATTTGTATTTTGACTTCTGCTTCTCTTTGCACTTGGATTGGTTTTCCCTCCACTACTCTGGGGCTTTATCCTGGTGAAGAGGGAAGCATTCACTCTCTGAATGGTTTTTGTCTTGCTTAGGGTTGTGGTAGCCTTTGAAGCAGCAGTTGGGAGACTGTGATTTGAATTTATTTTTATTTGACACTAGGCCTGTCTCTCCAATTGAGGAAGTTTTGTTGGAAGACTCAGCTTTTACTTCATTGTTGTATTGTATGAGATGATTGAACACAAAATCAACTTCTACTGTATTTTCTGAATGCATAAATTGGCGCTTGAGATTGTGGAGGGAGACAGGAAACTTGAAAAGAATAAGGTAGTCTAAGATTCCCTGCGGAAGCTCAATTCCAATATCAACCATTTTCTTTATAGAAGTTCTGATCTTTGTGAAAAAGTGGGTAATTTTGTCTTCCTTGAGGGAGATGTGTAGGAAGTTTTTGAATATCTGGGCAGGGTTGGAGGCTTTCCAGGAGGAGTAGCATTCTTTGATTTCCTGCCAGATGGCCTTGGTGGAGTTGACGTTGGTGGCTTTCATGATGTTGTTGTGGGTCATGGAGTTGAACTTTGAAATGAGGAGAAGCTACATTTTGTTGTTGTCAAGCTGGGACGTTTGATCAGAGCTGGATTATAGGATTGATAGAACTCCTCTGAGCCTAAGCAGGCCGTTGTGGTGTTGTATTTATAACCTTGGATCAGGAGCTGCGTTGCGGGCTGTGCGCTCAGCAGTTGGGTAGGTTGGGCTCAACATTTGGGGTGCGCGCGTTCTCAGCAGTGCCTGCTGCGGGCTCAGCAGCAGCGGATGAGGGATCAGCAGAAGGGATTGCGGGACTTGGCACAAGGTGTGGGTTGGGCCTACTCTGGGGGGCGCCGGGCTGCAACCCGCCCAGGGAACGCGGACCAAGTGATGGAGCCAGCCCAACCAAGCTTGCGGGTGGCTAGTCTGGAAGGCAAGGGAGGGTCAATCAGGGGTTATACGCTCCAGGGAGGTTTGCGCAGGCATAAGCGCGGGCTGACTCATGGATTGCAAGATCCGCGGACGGATAAACCTGGGGGGCTCTGAGTAGGGAAAGGCGGAGGGCTGCGCCATGAGAAGGACAAACCGGACGTACATGATATCAAAGGGAAGGGTTTCAGACGGGGTGGGTGGTACGGGGTAGGGATAGGGTGGAGCTAGGGGTCTGTACTGGGGGTCATATTTCATCCATCTTGTTGCTTGTGGTTGTACCTAGGTTAGGGTTGAAAGGGAGGACTCAAAAATACCTCACTCTCAACTCTGGGTTGGGTCTTCATATATATCATCATATATCATCATCACCCAACCACCAGGGAATGGTATGGGAAGGATTGGAAGGGAGGAATTTATCTTGTAATAAATCTCTCTATTCTTAAACTCATCACATCCAATCTTCTTACAGACGCTTAGACCAATAGCTTCCAGAACCTGAGGACAACTTCAGGGGGTATCACCTCTCTTTTTTCCACACCTGGGGGTCTTGCCGGGAAAAATCTTTTTTCAAAGTCTCTTGAAGGTACTTATGAATGCTAGCAGCGGTTGCCCCACTTTCTTCCTCCTTGCCCCACCCCCTCCGCACCAGCCCAAAGGATTACCCTCATATTTGATTCAACACCATGGATGAAGAGAAATTCATCTCACGGTATGAAACAATTCCAGACTCTGAAGGCGCATTTGATTTTGAGAAGGCGCGCCATGTTGTCCTGTTCATTGAGGACGTGGAAGAGCGTTGGGACATAGAAGAGATGAGAGGCTACCAGAACCTGGATTGGCCAACACTGAAGGGGAAAATGTTAGCAAGATGGGGGAGGCCCAACTCTTGTTTTTGGGAAGGAAATTAAAAGCCGTCCGCAGAATTGGACTACAAAGCAGGCGTGCACGGCAGGGTCCAGTTACAAGCAAAATTGGATTATGGGGAGCTGTATTACAGGGCAGTGTGCTTTCGGGCCCCATCACCAGCGACCATCCCTTGGGCCAACAAACTTGCAGAGGTGGTAAGGGGCCTCTAGGCCTATCTGGAGAGTATTCAGCGTCCTAGCGGGTCTGCGTCCCGGGTGCGCACGTATGGGGACAACAACAACTGTCAACAGCTGGGATGCAAGGGTCAGACAACAGATTCAAAAGCAGGACCAGTTTCCTTGGCGGAGGCGGGGTGCGTGTTGGGGAAGCGGGTATTGGCAGAACTGGTTCAGCCTGCTGGTAGGAAGCAAGCAAGGACAAAGGAAGGGGGAGCGGATACTACGTGCGTGTTGGGGAAGCGGGTCTTGGCGGAACTGGTTTGTCCTGCTGATAGGAAGCAAGCAAGGACAAAGGAATGGGGAGAAGATACTCCGTGCAGTTTGGGAACCAATGAACGGCGGATGGGTCTTGTGGAGAGGGAAGGAGTGGCAGCAGTGGGAACAGGCCAAGCGTTGGAGGATTGTAACCAGGGCTGAGCCTCTTTGAAGGCGGGGAGAATGCGTGCGGGACAGAAGTATGTGGTGGTGGCAAGGAGGATGAATGCGGAATGGAAGGATGAAGGACGCAGGGAGTGCAGGACGGATCAACAGAGGACAGGCCCATTGCCATCATGGCTAGCGGAGGTTTTGGCGTTGGTGCAATGGACACTTGTGGCTGGGCGTCAGGTGCAGAATGGGGAAGGATTGGGCGCCAATGGGATGACTGGGAGAAAGGAAGTAGGGGTTGCAAGGGCTTTAGCGGTAGAAGGGGTGTTGGGACGGAAGTTTTGAGAATTGGCCCGTGGACGCAACATTTGTGGGATTGGTTGAGACTGTCAGCTGAGGACAGCAGCCAAGTTGGGGGGGAAGCTAGCACAGGATGGGATGTGGGCGCGGCGCGAGCCGGTTCCGTAAACACAAGGACAAGCCCCGCGGTTGGGTAATGCGGGACGAGGAGCAGAGGCTTGATGTTAGCAAAAAAAAAAACTTTTTCTTTTTGGGTTTGGTTTCATTTTTGCGTTTGGTTCATTTCTCTGTCTTGTCTTTATCAGTTGTCTTCTCCTACAGCTTAAGGTGTGCGGATTATGCGGGGAACTGTGTGGCAGTTTGGCTGGGGCGATCCAGGTACCTTCCGGGGAACTTTGTTGGCTCAGGACGCGGGCGTGGATCTCAATCTCACTCTCATTCTCACTCATGACGCGTGGACGCAGAACTTTCTTTAAAACTCACTCAGGTCACAGGGATGTTTCCACAGGAAGACCTTCTGGGAAAGGACGCGCACGCAGAAGATGTGTATTTCTCTAATCAGGGGAAGCGCAGTACAATGAAAAATGCGGAAAGAGGGTTGGAAGGAGGGGCAGGGCTAGTAGCTGGGGTGGACTGGGAGTAGGGGGGGTGGTCTGGTAGCATGGTAGGGTTGAGGTAGTGGTGGAAGGACCTCTGGGTACAGAAATAAACTTGGGGGGGTGTGGTGTTGTATTTATAACCTTGGATTGGGAGCTGCGTTGCGGGCTGCGCACTCAGCAGTTGGGTAGGTTGGGCTCAACATTTGGGGTGCGCGCGGTCTCAGCAGTGCCTTCTGCGGGCTCAGCAGCAGGGATTGCGGGGCTTGGCACCAGGTGTGGGTTGGGCCTACTCTGGGGGGCGCCGGGCTGCGACCCGCCCAGGGAACGCAGACCAAGTGATGGAGCCGGCCCAACCAAGCTTGCAAGTGGCTAGTCCAGAAGACAAGGGAAGGGCAATCAGGGGTTTTACACGCCGGGGAGGTTTGCGCAGGAATAAGCGCGGTCCAACTCACAGATTGCGGGATCCCCGGATGCGTGCAGACGGATAAACCCAGGGGGCTCCAAGTAGGGCACGGCGGAGGGCTGCGCCATGAGAAGGACAAACCGGACGTACATGATATTGAAGGGGAGGGTTTCAGAAGGGGTAGGGTTAGGGTGGAGCTAGGTTTCTGTACTTGGGGTCATATTTCATCTATCTTGTTGCTTGTGGTTGTACCTAGGTTAGGGTTGAGAGGGAGGACTCAAAAATACCTCACTCTCAACTCGGGGTTGGGTCATCATATATATCATCATATATCATCATCACCGGACCACCAGGGAATTGTACGGGAAGGATTGGAAGGGAGGAATTTATCTTTTCATCACTCTCTCTATTCTTAAACTCATTGCATCCAATCTCCTTACAGACGCTTAGACCAATAACTTCTGGAACTTGAGGACAACTTCAGGGGGTATCACCTCTCTTGTTTCCTGAAAAGATAGACTAGATTTCTTTATGAAATAAAACCAGCAGACTGAGAAACACAAGAGTCGTGAGAAAAATTATAACAAAGAAGAATGAGAATGAAATAACAGATGATGAGAAAAGAGAGATCCTATGCCTGAAGCCAACTCATTGAGTGAGGACGTGATGGCGTAATTTGAAGTAGATGTTTCTGGGGACTTGAGCAGAGACTGGTTGAGCAGGTTTCTAGATTGAGCTTACAAATATGGTTGAGAGTCCAAAGAAGAGGAGCCTTACCAGGCAGGAATAGCAGATCAGGAGCGGTTGAGTTCTTCAGTGGAGTTTGGATGGGTAGCAAGATTGCGGGGCCAGATAAAAATGAGATGGAGGAAGATATGAATGAGGAGAAGGTAAGTAGGAAAGCTGAGAATCTTGAAGCAGACAGTGAGATGAAGAAAATGATGAAAAGAGAAAAGACGGAAGAAAAACATCAAAACAGAAAGAAGGAAAAGACAGAAAGCAGTCGAGCCAGATAGAGTGAAGAGGTTGGGGCCCGGTCCCCGGTAGGTTGTCATGTTGGGGCGCGGGAGAAGAGAGGAGCGCGCGGGATTGGAATCTCAACAGGTTGGAATCTCAACATTTCCACACTTTCATATTATTGCAGCAGATGCTGTAGTTGTCCTATGAAAGTAGGTGGAAGGTTTACAGGGAGGCTTTGAGCATTGCTTGTCCAGAACCATTGTTTGAGAAGTTCAAGGATCTCAATTCCATTGTGATGTCCCCTGTTTGTTGTGTTAAAGAGATTTTGGATTTTGACCATGAAAGAATCTGATGAATTGGGATGAATCACAACCAACAGACTGCAGGAGTTGAGTCAGAAAAACAAGTGGGAAAAATACCACAAGACAATGAGGGAGAGAAACAACAAGACTGAAGGAAATGAGAAGTGACCACAGGGATAGGTTGAGGAATCATGGAGGTGGCAGGAGTTGGTTAGGCATTCAAGGTGGGTTCTGAGAATTTGGAGGTTGAGGAGCTGAAGGGTGAGTTGGAATGAGATCTCAATGGTGAGGAAGAAGCAACTCTCACTGGTCACAATTTGGAACTTGAAGGGTTGAGAGTTACAGTGGGTTGGTTGTTGAGCTTGAGGGTGATCAGAGAAAGTGGTGTAAACAAGGAAGATCACAAATGAGAATTGAGGAACCAAAAAAAAGGAAAACAGAAGGGAGAAGAAAAAGAAAACAGAAGTAAGAGGTCTGAGAACTGAGAAATAAAGTGCCCTCCCAAGGCCTCCCAGATGCAAAGGCAACCTGAAACCTTGAGGAAATCCTCAGGAGTCTGAGGATTATGTAATCTGAAATTGAACGCAAAAAGAGGCCATGGTGGGATCATTGAGGATGGACGGATGACACTTCAACACCTCTTCCTCCATTTGGGCCAGTCTACTCTCTATCTAAAAGTGAAAAGTCTACCCTACAAGCCTACATAGCAGAGAATGTAGAGATAGTTTTCATCCATTCCAGAACTTCAAGCACTGGGGAACCTGTTCTCATTGTCAAAAAGAATGATGGGAGTTTGGGTTTATGTTTTGATTATTGCAAGCTTAATGCTGTCACCAGAAAGAATCAATATCCCCTTCCTCAAATGAATTTCTAACTGACTGTCTTGTCAGGTTCTTCTATCTTCTCCAAAATTGCCCTCAGAGGCTCTTAAAACATTTTTCATATCAAGGAGGGAGATGAACATTTAAAAGAATTGAGGTCTCAATTTGGAAGATATGAATATCAGTTTATGCCTTTTGGCCTGACTAATTCCCCAGCCTATTTCCACAACCTTATCAATGATATCCTTGCTGATCTCCTCATAATTTATGTGGTAGTTTACCATGACAATATCCTCATTTTTTCCAAGAATTTTCAGGAAAACATTTCTCATGTGTGTGAAGTACTAACCAGAATCATAAACCACAAGCTGTATGAAAAGGCCTTCCAATGTGACTTCCATGAAACTTCTGTCGACTACCTTTGTTATATTATATCATGGGATGGTATCTTCATTGACAACAAAAAATTCAAGACCATCCTTTCCCCGCCAGTCCCCAAAAATAGAAAGGCCTTGCAGTATTTCCTTGGGTTTGCTAACTCCTATTTCAGGTTTATAAATAACTACGCCAAACAGGTCTCCAACCTCACCTCTATTTCTGGAAACAACTCCACTTTCTCCCTCACTCCTGAAGCTTTGCAACAGTTTGAAAAAACCAAGGAAAACTTCACCCAAGCCCCAGTCCTTTGCCATTTTGATCAACTCCTGAGAAATTATTTTGAAACTGATTCCAGTGACTATGCCCTGGGTGCTGTTCTGGAGCAGGTGACTGCTGAACAAAATAAACATCCTATTGCCTTTGACAGCTGAAAGATTTCCAGTGCCAAACTCAACTATGAAATCCATGAAAAAGAACTCAATGCAATTTATTTTTCCCTCCAGCAATGTTGTGCTTACCTCTTGAGTTTTACTGATACCTTTGAAGTCTTGAATGATCACTCTCCTCTTAAGTATTTTATGTCATCCAAGGTTCTCACCAGGGGATAAGCTCATTGGATAGAGTTACTCTCTGGATTTCATTTTTTGATCACTTACAGGCCTGCAAAATTTTGAACCATCCCAGATATCCTGTCACGTTGGAACAATGTTTATCCAGCAGGGGGAATACCATATTCTGAATAGAATCCCAGAAATTGTAAACATTTTCTGGAAAATGAAGTTGAATCTTCTAAAATGTTTTTCCTGTCTGCTAATAAACTTGATGATCAATTGATTGAATTGAATTATAGTCAATAAGCTGACAAGTTACTTCAAGTTTTCATTAAAATTCTAAATAAGAATGAAGAAGTAACTGATTATTCCTTAGACCCCTTTTGTGGCTTACTCCTGTTTCAGGGTAAAGTGGCAATACCTGAACAAGCTAACCATCTTAAAAAAAAGATACTTAAAAAACTTCATAACTCCCCTCTTGCAGGTCACCATGTCCAACAAAAGACCCTCAACCTCATCAAAAGTTCTTTCTCTTGGAATGGAATTTAAAAATATGTTAAGAACTACATTTCAGCCTGCTACCTTTGCAACAGGAACAAGACTAGGCATGAGAAGAAACTAGGACTACTCAAACCCCTTTCAATCCCAAATGGACCCTGGACCTCTATCTCTATGAAATTCATCTCTCAACTCCCTCTCTCTAATGAATTTTATTCTATCCTTGTTTTTGTGAACCATTTCTCCAATATGGCCCTCTTCATCAAAAAAACCAGTAAACTGACTGCAGTAGAATTGGCTAACCTCTTCATCAGCCATTTCTTCTCCAAGAATTGTCTGCCTGCTGAAATTATAAGTGATCAAGGCTCCTTATTCACTTCTTCTTTCTGGAAAACAATTTTTGAAAAGTTACAGATCCAAAGGAATCTCTCCCCAGCTTACCACCCTGAAAAAGATTGAAAAACCAAAAGATTCAATCAATTACTAGAAAAATAACTTTGAATGTACATCATTTATCATCAGAACAACATGGATACTTGGCTCCCTTTGGCAGAATTCTCTTACAACAACAGTGTTCACTCTTCTACCCAGAAACCACCTTTCTTCACCCTCTATTGAAGGCATCCTAGCTTTGACTTCTTCCATGTTTTGAAAAACCAGCCTACTAGTCACTACTTAGATCATATTCAGAAGAACAAGATTAAAATAAAGAAAGAGCTAAAAGAGTGTATGGATAAGTATAAGAACTATTCTGACCTCAAAATAAAAGATATTCCAAAAGGTATTACTCCTGGGAAGAAAGTTTGGTTATATGCAAAGAACATAAATACTAACAGAACTTCCAAAAAGCTCTCTGAGCATTAGTTGGGTTCTTTTCTCATTACTGAAAAAATAGGATCTCATGCTTTCAAAATCCAACTCCCTGATCAATGGTCTTCCATATCTCACTTCTCAAACCCTACTCCTCAGACACAAATTCTCCTAGCCACCAAACACCTCCAGAGCCAGTGGAAATTGATGGCCAAGAAGAATGGGGAGTGTCTTAAATCATGGAATCCAAAATTAGACGTGGAAAAATTTTTTACTTCAAATTTAAAGGGTTTTTAGAAGACTATGAAAGAATCTCATGGGAAACAGTCTTCAACCTCACCAGCTGTCCAGCCCATCTCCACAAATTCCACTCCCTCTATCCATCCAAACCCAAAACTCCTTAATCATTTTCCTCATCAATTCCATTCTCACCCCTCATGACTATCTCTCCTCTTGAATCAATAAACCCAATCATAATCCTATTTCATCTTCAATCAATCAAGAAAAATAATGAATCAAAAGAAAAATTCTATCTAAAACTCTTTCTCAATCTTAGCCACAAAGTTAGAAATTTTAGTAACCCAAACAAAAGCTAGCTTTATCTTCCTACTTTCAAAATCCTTCCTATCCTTAGTAGTAGCCCCAATTTCTTAAGTCACTCCAGATGAAGAAAGGAATTAATCCAACTCTGCTGCCACTTCTTTCTTCATTTCCTTCTTCCTTTTTTTCTGTTCAACATCTTCTTGAATATTCAAACCCCATCCAAAAAACATATTAGTCCTGGAATCCTTTGAAAACCTTGCAAGTTTCTCTTCAATTTTCTTCAAGGCCCCAACTGAGCAATCTTCAATGGCATCCATGGGCCCAGCCACCCTCCCCCCAGAACAAGCATAAAAAACAAAATTTTCATTAGTAAATCTCCTAACTTCACTCCTGATTACATCCTTGGCCAAAATCCTTCCAACCAACTCTTCAATAGCCCTTGGCCCAGGAATTCTTTCTTCTACTCCTTCCACCTCCCTTTCCTTTCCTTTCATTATCTCCATGACTTCCTGCTCTTCCTGCTCTTCTTCTTCTTCTGCCGTTCCTTCTTCCTCTTCATCAGGCTCTCCAGGAGAATCTTCATCTTCTTCCACCTTCTCTCTTTCCTCATATTTGACTTGGAAAGGACTGGGGGCCGCTTCAATGGGTTGCCTTTCCACAATATTGCTTCTCAAAGTTTGAAATTTGACATCTCTTCAACGCTTAAACACTTCTTTGAATACCTTGCTGCTACTTCAACTCGAATAAAACCAATTTGGACATCCTTTAACAAGGTTTGACAGCTTTGACTACACTATGTCAAAATTTGACCAACTCAACCCTTCATTGTTGAACTTTGACCAATTTAATTTGATCCTTTCAAACTTTGATTGGTTTTATGGCGCTTCAAATTTCTTCAACCTCTTTGGAAGTGGTTTTAACAGCTTTGACAGCTTTGAGGCTGATTTTACAGCGGGTCAATGGCTCTTGTACATCCTCAGACTCTGTGATCAAACTGATGGACAAAAAATAGGGAATTCCCCACTGGATTTTCAGTAATTTAAAACTTGGCACGTCCTTCTTTGATGTCCTGTCCAGGGCCAACTGGCCTTTCTTCCTCAATTCCAACCTTCTATTCTCCATGCACCTCATCTTGTCCTTCAAAGCCTCCACTATAAACAGATCACAAGACACCTCTGTCAGAAGAAATCCTTCAGAACAAAAATATGGAAGATAAAACACTCACAATCTGATGGACCTACCCTACTGGAAACTCTCAGGGAAAAACATGAGTTGTCAAGTGCTTCCTTCACTTCAAAATTACCTCCAGCATTGTCCTCCACCCATGAAACCCGCCAAAGAACCTTCATTCCAACTTGTGCCGTTCTGGAACAGAGTCTCTTGTATCTTCTACAGCATTGACACTTGCCAGAATTGGGGGTGATGCTGGTGGTGCATATCTTCTATGTTTCAAGGCATCTGGAGCAAGGACAGTAGTATTGGTTGAAAGGAGGGTAGCTGGTGGTTTAAATGGTGAAAAAAAGAGTGGGTGATCTGTTGTAGAATGAAAGGCATGGACAGCTGTCAGGTGGGGATGGTTATGGATAAGGTAGGGGGAAAGAAAAATCATTCATGGTGATGAACTCTATTTACTTCTCATCTTCTCTTATGGGTATCAGGAGCTACCCCTTCCTCCTCAGGGGGGGTTCTGTCATGACCATAACTTGACTCAGTTTCCTCAGCCATACTCAAACCTCAGCCAGCCTCAGCCCTCAGTAAAATTCACCTTCTACCCCTGGATCTACATGCAGCACCTCCTGAAGTATCCCCCTGCATGCCCTGCAGGTTTTAGTCAACATTCCCAGGCTCCTCTCTCCCTCTCTATGGCTTGGTGTATCCTCATCTCTCCTTCAACTCTATCTGGTATGAGAAGTACATACTGTTCACCCATAGTACATACTCCTGGCTGGAAAACCCACACTCCAGTTGAGTACGTGACACACCCTTCTGGACAGGCCCATTACCCAATCCGCCAAGCCACTGCCTCAAGAAAAATTGGTCAACATGTAATACCATGGGGGATCCCAGCCCCAGCACCATTAATCCCTCCTCAAGGCCTCCTCTCAGTTCTCACATATAATGGCCTCTCTTCCTTCTTGGTCTAATTACCCCCAGTAACTAGTATGCTACTTCTTATTGTTTAGTCCCTTCCAATAGGTGTCATCTCAGCACAAGAAATCCAACCAAGCCTACTGTACTCATCTCACCTATCCCTCTGGTGTTACTCTTATAGGATTCAACCTTCAATCTCCTTCAGAGCCTTAATCCTGGATTCTCTCCTACCTTATAATTTTCATTACTTTCCTGTTGTCTTTGAAATCAATCTCCCTCTTAATCCTGGGTTCTATGAGGAGTATTTCCTGTGCCTTCAGCCCCTTGCATGCCTGGGATGGTTGTGACATCCACTTTCCTGAGCCCTTTTTCATGCATGAATTTCATTATGTTTCATATTTTTTCCAGGGACCTCCTCCCATCTTGGATTTCTTCAATCATTTTATAAACAATCACCTTCACCTCTTCCACCCATGCATCAACCCCTACCAGACCCCCCATCACCATATCAAACCACCCCTACCACACCACACCACCACTACCAAATCAAACCAAACCAAACCACACCACACCAATACAGACCAAAGAACACCACAACAAAAGAAACAAGACCATTACTCACCACTCCACAGCAAACCATTTCACTCAAAACCACCCCATACCACACCAAACCAAACCATATACCACGCCACACCAAACCATACAACTCCACACCGAACCATACAACTCTACACCAAAACATATGACTCCACACCAAACCATACCACTCCACACCAAAACATACCACTCCACACCAAACCATACCACACCACACCAAAACATACCAAACCACACCAAACCATACCACTCCACACCAAACCATACCACTCCACACCAAACCATACCACTCCACACCAAACCATACCACTCCACACCAAACCATACCACTCCACACCAAACCATACCACTCCACATTAAACAATACCACTAAACACCAAACCATAACACACCACACCACACCACACCATACCATACCACACCACACCATACCACACCACACCACACCACACCACACCACACCAAACCATACCACTCCAATCCACTGGAATCCACTTCACTTATCACCACACCACACACCACTCAGCATCCATCCACAAAACTCAATAAAAACAAGTCAACACTCCAAAACTACCAAATCAATCCTTCTTGATTCTAATATTTCAACAAAAGTTCAAATATCTACTGGAAATTTCTTTTGGAACGTTTTCAACTTTTCACCTCAAATCTTTGTCTAATCAATACACCCCAATAAATATTTCCAAAAAACCCAATTCCATCTTATACCACTTCTCTGAATAATTCATTTTGGGAAATTTTTGCTGAATCTCTATTGGAAGTATCAAATACTATCCTCACTTCATTTTTGGAAATTAAAATCCCTTTTCACAATTTCTCAAGAAAGCATCCACCCAATTTTCAGAACTGTTTCACCAGGCCCATTCTCAATCATCTCACCCAATCAAAATGGTGATTAAACTCCTATTGCACCTACCTCATCTACTCAAAGTACTTATTTTGCCCTGCTAGACCCTCCTCCTGCACTATTGTATAATCAAAAGAAAAAGATACTTGATTCCATGCAATCATAGGTGAATTCCCATGGATATTCAATATCTCTCAGAGTATCCAATTGCAAGAAACATACCTACACATGTCAATGTGATAAATGTGGGAAAAATCAAGAAAAACCAATTGTCCTTTCAGATTATCTGGCAATTTTTCCAAAAGATTGGGTCTGTGGCAGGTTGGAATTATGGTTTATCTAGCCTGTTTGGGCGCCAGGCCAAGTCCACCTGTCACATATCAAGCAGGAATTGGATAGGAACCAAGAGTTCTTGATTGGGTTGGGCTTGCAGGGGGCCCATCTTGGCACCCAATCAAACTGGTTTGGATGCTGATCAAAGCTGGTTTCACTGGGGGTACCAGCTTTTGGTGATTATAGTAGAGTAGAGTCCACTCTCAACTACCCTTCAACCTCACCAATCTCAATTCCCAGCTCCTTCCTTCCTTCCTCCTCCTCACAACCACCATTTGTACAATAGGTAATGTACTTATATCCCTTGCCCTCAACCTTCAGAAGCTGTGTCAGCCACCTGGATTCCAAGGCCCTCACTACCTTCTAGCTACCAGAGGTGATAAGTTAATTCATTAATATTTAATTCAAAAAGATGCAGCAATAATCTGTAAATATATGCATAAAGCAAATGCAAGGTGAAGAGGTTTGTTTATTAATGTTTAATATTAATAGATATTGATAAATTAATCATTAAATAAATAATTAGAGGGCCCACAATGATATATTGGGGATCTTTCAAACCTCTTCTCAAGGGAATTCACTTTGTAATTTGAAAACCTGGTTACTTTTTAAAATTAAATTGATATTCTTAAAGGAGTTATTTCCCAAATATAATATATATAGGGCATTATTTTTTTCACAGGTGCCACCCTTAATCACACAAGGGTACTAGGTGTCCGCAACGTCCAGTATACACGTACAAATCCTTGTTTACACAGGCATTTCAAGAACTTTATTTTTTTTAAAATCTAAAACAGCAGGCCTGTATATAGGTGTCTTAAACCCTTATGGCTAATCTTTTATAATTTAGGGACAAGTTAAAACCCTTCAAAAATCCAGTCAAAAAATTCACAAAATCCAAAAAAAAAACTCATTTTTGGAGCTATTCCTTAGGCTTTTGGCTTAGGTTTTTTGGGCACTTTGAGCTCTTGAAATATTTATCAATCAGCTGAAGAGATTTAAAATATTCTTTTGAGATTTTTTGGATGTCTCCTTGGCCTCCAAAAATTGTATCCAATGTAAAAAAACTTCAAAATAACATATCCTTTTCAAGATTTTTTTTCACTTCTTGAATTAATTTTTTTGGCAAAACTTAGCATTAAAATCCAAAAATGGAATGAAAAATTTTGATGATCTTTAATTATAGCCTTTACCCCACCAAATATTCATCACAATGAAAATAACTGAAAATAAAAGGGGTGTGTTTAAAATAAAAGGGGTGTTCTTTCCTTATTTCTGCATTCTTTGTTGTGTTTAAGGATGAGAATTTGAAGTATATGACAATTAAAGTTTGAAACAGGCCTCTCATTGTTTTTAAATATAGTTTTTTCTTAATTTTTGAAGCACTATTGGTGTCCTAAAAACCAAATCCAAAAAGGAGGGCAATAAACACACCTCTGGGCTGGGGTCCATTTTTTTGAGCCCTCCATGCATAAAAGCCTAACCATTCCTATTCAATATGTGTTTTAAATTTTTCCAGGCCGTTTAGAAGCGCTCCCATCCTCCCATCATCCATAAAAGAAACCTCCTCCACCCACCCACCCCCACCAATCACCCCCCATCACCACACCACACCACACCATACCACTCCACACAACACAACACAACACAACACAACACAACACAACACAACACAACACAACACAACACAACACAACACAACACAACACAACACAACACAACACAACACAACACAACACAACACAACACAACACAACACAACACAACACAACACAACACAACACAACACAACACAACACAACACAACACAACACAACACAACACAACACAACACAACACAACACAACACAACACAAAAAAACACAACAAAACACAACAAAAGACAACAAAACACAACAAAACACAACACAATACACTCTAAACCTACCACTACCAAATCAAACCTCCTGAACCAAAAACTCTTCTAACTCCATTTCTACTCGAAATCCTTATGAATCATCAACTCAAATCTCAAATTTCTTTCTAAAAAAAACATCCCTTTTCAAAATGTCTCAACAAAACATTCACCCAATTTTCAGAACTGTCTCACCTGGCCCATCCTCCATCACCTCATCTAATCAAACTAGTTTTTCTACTCCTCTGGCCCTTTCCTCATATACTCAATCTAATGATACCACTCCTCTGGCCCCTCCTCCTGAACTATCATATAATCAAAAGGAGGAGTTAGTTGATGATATCCAATTATGGGCAAAGTCCCACAGATATGCCACTTCTACTAGAGTATCAAACTTGAAGAAACATACCTACACATATAAATGTGATAAATATTGAGAATATAAACCCAGTAAAGATCCCAAAAAATTGCAAAAAAACAAGAAAGACCAATTGCCCTTTCAGATTATCTGTAAATTTCTCCAAAAGATTAGGTCTCTTGCAGGTTAAATTTATAGGTCCAGACCACAACCATGCCCCCTCAGATGATCCTTCTACTAATTCAATCCATAGAAGAATCCATGGAAAGCAACAGGAGACTTTAGAAAACTTAACCAAGGCTGTTTTTCCCCCATTAAAAATTTTAAATCCTCTTATAAGAAACTCCCCAAATCCAAATCATACAAACCTCAGTGCTATTTATAATTAAAGATCTCAAATCCAAAAAAACTATCTTGATGGAAAAACACCAATTGAAGCTTTAATAATGGAAATCTAAAATTCTTCTTTTTTTTACAGAATCACCAATTTGGATGGAAACATCACTTCTTTATTCATTTTGAATCCTCATTCCATAAAAATTCTAGAAAAATTTCCTACTCTTCTCATGATGGACTGCACATACAAAAAAATAAATTTGGGATGACTCTTCTTCATATTGTTGGGGTGAAAAATTCTTCAAGAACTTTCCCAGTTGCCTTCTGTTTTTTTATCCCAACAAAAAAATGATAACTATGAATGGGCCCTCAATCAAATTCAGGAAATATTAGAACATCAAGAAACCAGGGTTATTGTGACAGATAAAGAACAAGCTTTAATTAGTGCCATAGAAAAGTTTTTTCATCTTCTCATCACCTTCTCTGTCTCTGGCATATTTTAAAAAATATTAAAACCCACTGCAGGATAAATTTAAATTCTGAAGATGAATGGAAGATCTTTCAGAAACACTGGAACCAATTGGTCAACTCAAAATCTGAAGCTATTTATCAGGACAATTTCACCAAACTTTGTCTAGTATAGAATGCTTCCACATTAGACTACCTCCTTGAAAACTGGGTCCCACTCAAAAATAAAATTTTTTCTTACTTGGCCAAGAAATACTCTCATTTTCAAAATAAAAGTAAATCAAGAATAGAAGGACTTCATTCTTAAATCAAACCCTTCATCACTTCCTCTACTGGCTCTTTTTCCAATGTTGTTGACAAGATATATAATTCTATTACCATCCAAATTCATGAAAGAGCTATTTAAGCCTCCCAGCAAGGTTTCAAGCAGCTTGTTGGTTTGCCTCAATTTGTGGAGCATTGTTTTAGAAAGATCAACCATTATTCCCTCAATACCATTCACTCATTCAATTTAGTCTCTGATTCTTCAAACACTTGCATCAACTGTGATTACTCTTCTTATATGGGTATATAATGTGTTAAAAAAGTCAAATCAGCTATCTTCAAGGGTGAAATTTTCTGAATTGAGGATTTCCATCCTCAATGGAATGTCAAATCCCCCTTTTCATTAAGTTTTCCTTTTTCTTTAAAGTAGTTAAAATGAATAATATTCTGATTAATTTCTAACCTTATTTCTGCAGATAACTGCCAGACCAGACTCAACTGGATAATCACTGAGCCTTGAACAGCCATCAAGATCAACCATTGAACATAGATATCTTAATCAATTGTTTGAAGAATTCCAAAAATTTCCACCTGGAGAAAAACATTAATATCTGGATGAAACACAGAAGCTTTACACTGGAAATTATCAACTTGTTCTGATTCAAGATCCCAATTCGACTCAAAGATCCAAAATAAGAGGAAGACCCAAAGGAGCAGCAAATAAGTGCAAGAAGATCTCTCAATCCTCAAGAAAAGGGATCCATCTGGCTTTGAATATTTAGAAGAACCAAAGAGGAGAGGAAGGCCAAGGAGGACATTTTCAGCAAATTCAGTGGTCAGTAATTAATCACTCTTTGAGAAAGAAAAAAAATTTAACTCATTTTTTTATGTATTAATTCAGGTTTCGAGGAAGGGAAAGGCAAAAAAGGAAAAAGGGAAGGGAAAGAATAAGGAGGAATCAGATGAAGAGGTAAATTTATATTTATACATAATCATCTCAATATCAACTGAATATTTCATTTTTTCAAGATAGGATGATTTTGTGACAGAAGAAGATACTTCAGAAGATGAGGATCTCCCAGATTTTGATGTTATTCAGATGGTGGGATTACATTTGCTTTTTTTATTGAGTGAATTTTTATTAATTTTCCTTTTTAATCTTTTTTTAGAGGTCTGGAACTGTTTCCACTAAGAGTACTCCTTCCCCTGATTAAAATCCTGGGACTAGAATCAAGAGACAAAAGTAAAAAAGTCAAGATGATGAATCACGTTACCATCCACCTGGAAAGCATTTTTTTGTTCAGACAGAAACAAAAATAAGTGAGAAAGTGAGCAAATTTGATAATACCTGATTTTTTCAGTTTTTCTGATTTTTTTTTTTTGGAATTTTTTATAGTTTTCCTGCATATTATAATATTCTTCTTCTGGAATATTTGAGCAAGTTTCAATGGAAAAATTGAGTGAACTTTTTCCAACATGTTTCATTTTAGAATCAATTCTGATTCTTTATTTTAGTTCCAATACAATGACTTCATTGACCCAGCAACAGCTATTTCCCATATATCCCACTGTCAAGATGTTCTGGGAGATGGTAACTGTGGTTTCAGAGAAGCATCTGTTGGTTTGGGACGGAAATCTGAAGAATGGATTTAAATCAGGAAAAAAATGATCAAAGAGATGGACACCAACCCAATCTTCCAAGATTCAAAATTAATGCATGCAATCTGGGGTGAAACTTTTCAAGAGGAAAGGAGGCAACTAAACCACCTCTCTGAAAAGAATTTAATGAGGTGCAAAAACTGGACCAAGCTGATATTACCAGAAAGAAATAATAAGAAACAAAATAGGGCAACAAGCATGAGGAATGAAAAGACACCAACAGGCAAACACATTTCTACACGCCACATTATGGCCTCTAAATAGACTAAGTAGAACTGTGTGCACCAACAGCTAAACAGCTGAGTAAAACTGCAAAGATGCTTCTGAGTGATCCAACCAATTCCCTGTGTTTATTCTTGTTTTCACAAAGAAACGTATTTCAATACTGTTTATGAGTTGGATGATTGATGTAGACCCACATTTGTTTTATGGGATAGGTTGTCTGATTGGGTGAAGGAATCTCTTGAGGACTTGAGAGGTTGTCTTCCAAGCACAAGAGTTTTTTTGTTGGAGACAAGCTGAGATTTGCTTCAGAACATCTTTTCCAGGTCAAACAGGCTTGAGAGAACTGAAGAAAATCCCTGATAGCCACGCAACATGTCCAATGGGACATGACATGACTAGAGACTACAACTACAGATGCACTACAGTAACTACCAGAGAAGACAGAGAAGCTAAGTAGAACGTAGATTGAGTAACCAGGTATCAGAGCAAGGATAAGAAAGATAACAAACAGAAGTGAGGTTTCATAGGTAAACAAATAGGTAAGCATATAATCAACACGCCTGCTCAACTCATCATCAGTGAGAAAGAGTTAAGAGCCAACATACTCAGCCAATTTTGAGATAGCAATGGCACTTGCAGCCTTGGTCAAAGGATTGGCCAGAATATCCTGAGAGGAGACAAGTTAAATCTGAATGAGTTTAATTTTCCAGTCATTGCATAGGCTTTTCATTTTTATTTTGATGTATTTGGCATGTGACTTGGTACCAAATTTTTTTATTTTGTCATTCAGTCCTTTGTTATCAATGAGATTCAAAGGGGGATCAAAATTTGATTGCCATACTTTAGAGATGAGATGATTTAGCAATCTTACTTTGATATGAATAGCTGATAGTACATTACACTTGGACTCAGTGGAAGAGTGGGCAATACATCTCTGACGCTGGCTTGTCCAATAGAGGGGACTTCCCTTGAATAGGGTGATAAAGCCAGTTTTAGAGAGACAAGTGTCAGGGTCATCCCCACATGTGGCATTGCTGTAAGTGACCAAGTCGTTGGAGTTTCTTTTCAATCTGAAGACAAGCTTGTGGTTCATGGTCTTCAGCAAGCAGCGCCAAACCCGTATAATTTCATTCCAATGGAGAATTCCTGGTTTTTCCAAAAACCTTGCCAAGTTGGAAACAGCATAGCTGATATTGGGTCTGGCTAGAGTTGGTATTAATTTTAGCCATCCAATTGGTGATCAATAGTTGACATTTAGTTGTTTGAATTTTTCAATCTTGTCATCAGTTTCCAGAAGTAGATGAGAACCGGTGGAGCACGGGTTTGAGAGGGGTTTTGCATTTAGCAGATCCAATTTATTGAGACCCTTGAGAATGTGGTTTGGTAGAGACAGAATGATTGAGTTCTTGTCTTTTTCAACGTTCTTTCCATGTAAGTTGTTCACTTTGTGAGCTGAAGAGTCTTTGAATTTTTTCAGGAAGAGATTCTTAAATTTATTTACCTTGCCCACCACAACTAAATTGTCAACATGAAATAATAAGGATGTAAACCCATCCTCATTATGATAAAGATAAGGGTCACAATCACTCTCAATGAAGCCAAAACTCTTAATCCAGTCCCTCAGGGTCCTATACCAATTCAGTGGAGCTTGCTTGGGGCCATAAAGCAACTTTATGAGATTGAGATATTTCAACTTTCTTTTTGATCCAGTGGGAGTCCTGATGTAGACATTTTCCTCCAGCGGCGCATGTAAGAAAGTGCCCTTCACGTCAAATTGAAGTATAGGAATTTTCTTATCCACCGCGTAAATGAGCAATGCCCTGAGAGATGCTATCTTAACAGTAGGTGCAAAGGTCTCAAGGTAATCTATCCCGTAGCGTTGATTGAACCCCTGAACACAGAACTAAGCCTTGAGCAAGGCAAGACCAGTCTTTAGATCTTGTTTTTGGCGGAATTCCCAAGTGGTGTTGAGAGGGTTGGTGACCTCAGATTCATCGGAATCTTCCCACATGCCTAGTTCTTCACCAGTTTCTAGCTCCTTGTTGATGGGTGAGATCCAATTGGGGATTTTAAGTGCTTTGTGGATAGATTTGGGTAAGTCAGTGTGGTGGTAGCCATATTGTACCAGTGGTCTCAATTGATCTTGGTTGCAAAGGCTTGGGAGGAGTATCTCGTGAACTGATGAGTCCTAGCTCTTGGATTCTGATTGGTTAGGATCATCCTCAGAGGGGAGATCTGGCTTAGTGTCATGAGAAATGTTGGATATTCATTTTTGATCAACTGATTCAGGTTCTCTTCCAATCAGAGGTCTAGCATTTTCATTAGTATTGTCTTCTACGTCGCCATTGAGAGAGGGGTTATTGGGGCCTTGAGATTTCAGGAACTGTACATTTTTGGTATTGATGATCTTTACCAACTTTGAAAAAACTTTATAGGATAGCAGCCAAGGATTGAAACCCACCAGAACTCCTTCATCAACTTTTTTTCTCAGCTTTGAAGCATTTTTTGTTTTGTTTAATAAGTAGATGCAAGTGGTTCCAATGGGCTTCAGGTTATCCTTGGGTAGTGCAGTACTCTGCATCAGTTCCCAGGGGGTTTTCATACCAGCTGCATGGGTAATTTGGTTCAATGCAAGGCAACAGCTTTGGATGACCACATTCCAACAGCTTTGGGGAATGCAAGATGAGCTACATACTGATTTTAAGGAATCCATCATATTTTGATTAGCTTGCTTGGCCTTTCCATTATGCTGGGAGTAATAGGGCTTGCTGACTAGGTGATGGATCAAATTAGATTTGGAGAAGGTGGCAAGTCTTTTCTTGACAAATTCTCCTCCTCCATCAGAGACAACTTCAATGGGGAATTGATTCTTCCTCTTTGCTTCATTCTTGATGTCAAAGATGATGGTTTTGGCAGCTGCATCCTTCCTTGGCAGAGGAAAGGCAGAGAGATAACCAGACTTGTTTTCAACAACATTAAGAGCATACCTCACGCCTCCCTTAATCTGCGGATTAAGCGGACCCATTAGGTCTTGGTGTAGACAATCAAAGACTTGGTCTGCTGGCCATTTCTCCTGCTTGAAGGAAGATTTGCTTATTTTTATTTTCTTGCAGGCTGCACATTCAATAGCTGAGTGGTTTTATTTCTTAATTCTGTAGCCAAGTTGTTTTTCTATTCTATCCAGACTGGCATGGCCCAAATTTTGATGAAGCTTTTGGAGCTTTTTGAGACTCAAGATGCACCCCTTTTTTCTTTTTGGAATGCTAAAGTTATTGATCAAAAGATTGTTTTCTATTTTTCCACTGAAGATTTCTGTTCTATTCTTTTTAAGCAAGAAGGAAGAGAGGTTGAATTTTATGTTAGCCTTTAGGGTAAGTCCTTGGTTAAGTAGAGCGCCCATTGAAATCAGATTGACGGTTGCATTGGGGACCCAGGCAGTATTCTTTAGGTCTAGTTTGATTTTTCCATTCCTCAGACTTGCAAATCCAAGGGCTTTGATGGGTATTCCATCCCCCTTCTTTCCGGTTCTGATCAGTTTGATTCAGGGCTGATCAGCTATAGAGGAGAAGAGGGATTGATCCTTGATCATATGGATGGAAAAGCCGCTATCAAGGATAAATTGGTTGTTGCTAGTCTCACTAAGTTGGTATAGGCCACAGAAGAAGGAGTATTAATGTGACTCTTGTGCTTTCTTCTTTGCTCCTTGATTTGACCTGTTTAACCATTTTTACGTTCTGAGATTGGGAAACACTTCCCAGCATTTTGCAGCTGGATGAGATTAGACAGCCAGGTTATGTTTTCTGTTTTTTCAGCAAGGGTAGTTGGAATTCAAATGATTGTTGGGGTAGAGGGCAGAGTTGGTTTTGGATGCTTCCTTGGATTTAGATTGGACTTCATTCTTGTGTTGAACTAGATGATTCAGAAAAAAGCACCACTGTCAGATCAACACCTGAGTGCATGATCTTTGAAAGCATTCCTTTCAGTGATTTGGGTAGTTTGAAAAGAATCAAGTAGCTCAGGATATCACTGGGAAGATCAATCCCTACTTCTTTTAGTTTCCCAAGATGAATTTTCACGGAGGTAACAAAAGCATTGATGTTGTTCTGATTGGAATCAAGGCAAAGAAATTTGAAGAACATCTTTGCCCAATTTGCTGCCTGATTGGAAGAAAAAAGTTCTTTGGCAGCGTACCATATGGGCTTGGGCAAATCCTTTTTATTGCCAGTTATTATATTTGTGTGAGTTGAGGGGTCAAGCTTGGAAATGATGTAGGCCACAGTTTTTTCTTCATCAGGAATTTCTTCAAGTGGATTTGCAGAGTTCATGAGTTTAAGGATACCATGCATTTTAAATAGTCTTTCCATTCTCTTTTTCCAGATCAAATAGTTTTTCTAAGTAAGAAGGGGGGTTGATTCCATTAAATATTTGAGTGCCAGCGCCTTAAAGTTTCTTTAGCCTCCTGGTCCAGGGAAAATTGTCTTTCAATCAATTCTGGTTGCTAGATGGGGTTGTTTTGGCTTTTAACCATGAAAACAATTGAATGAGGTGAAAAACCTGGACCAAGCTGATATTACCAGAAAGAAAGAATAAGAAACACAATAGGCCCACAAGCATGAGGAATGAAAATGAACCAAAAGGCAAACAGAGTTCTACACGCCAGATTATGGCCTCTAAATAGAATAAGTAGAACTGTGAGCACAAACAGCTAAACAGCTGAATAAAACCGCAAAGATACTTCTGAGTGATCCAACCAATTCCCTGTGTTTATTCTGGTTTTCACAAAGAAACGTGTTTCAATACTGTTTATGAGTTGGATGATTGATGTAGACCCACATTTGTCTGACGGGAGAGGTTGTCTGATTGGGTGAAGGAATCTCTTGAGGACTTAAGAGGTTGTCTTCCAAGGACAAGAGTTTTTTTGTTGGAGACAAGCTGAGATTTGCTTCAGAACATCTCTTCCAGGTCAAACAGGCTTGAGAGAACTGAAACAAATCCGTGATAGCCACGCAACATGTCCAATTGAACATGACATGACTAGAGACTACAACTACAGATGCACTACAGTAACTACCAGAGAAGACAAAGAAGCTAAGTAGCATGTAGATTGAGTAACTAGGTATCAGAGCAAGGATAAGAAAGATAACAAAAAGAAGTGAGGTTTCATAGTTAAACAAATAGGTAAGCATACAATCAACACTCTCTGGAAAAGCTCAAATCAACATGTGGATGAAGTTCCCATGCCTTGGCTTTCTTCTTGCTGAAACTTATAAGTGTCCAGTGGTTCTGTTTTCTTCTTGAATTCCTTTCACTTATCTTCCTCTGAGTTCCCCTCCCACTCCAAATCCCAAATCATCTCCTATTTGCTTAATTCTCTTAAAATATTTCAAAAATATAGTCTCATTCAAGTTCAAGTCTGCTCATTGGCCAGCCCCAAAATTGGATCCACTGTGGAAAAGCTTTGTGACCGATTCCAAAGCTTGGATGACCATCATTCAGAAGAATTTGGAGCTTGGTTATGAGGCTTTTTTCCCAAGGAGAAAATCCAGAAGAAAAATAAAACCCATAGACCCATATTAGTGAAATTATATCAACCAAAATTATTGCTATAATATTTCTAATTAAATTTTGTATTTTTATTTATTAAAACAGAACAAAAATTAGAACCAAAAACGTTGACCACACCTTTTATTTTGAATTATGTTCATTATCTTGAATATTTTCTGGGGTAAACCATATAATCAAAGCTTGGCCAAATTTTTCATTAAATGTTTGGATGTTAATCTTACGTTTTTTTAAAAAAGAATTGAGAGAAACATTGATTCAAGAAGTGAAAAAAAATCCTGAAAAGGATCTGCTATTTTGAAGTGTTTCTACGTTGGATCCAATTTTTGGAGGCCAAGGATACATCCAAAAAATCTCAAAAAAAGATTTTAAAGCTTTTCAGCTGATTGATAAATATTTTGAGAGTTCAAAGTTCCAAAAAAACTTAAGCCAAAATCCAAAGGAATAGCTCCAAAAATCCGTTTTTTTTTGGGATTTTGTTAATTCTTTGACTGGATTTTTGAAGGGGTTTAACTGGTCCCAAAATTACAAACAATTAGCCATAAGGGTTTAAGAAAAATATTTAAAGGCTTGCTGTGTTGGAATTTCAAAAAAAAAAGTTGGTGAAATGCCTGTGTAAACAAGGATTTGTCTATGTATACTGGATGTTGTGGGGATGTAGTACACCCATGAATTTAAGGGTGGCACCTGCAACAAAAGTAATGCCCAATATTTATTGGTTTTATTTTTATTTATTTTTCTTTACATGCCCTTTACTTCTTTTTATTTATTTTTATTCATTTTTATTCATTTTTATTCATATTAATTCATATTAATTTATTGTATTCTCAATATCTTTTCTTTTCTTTTCTTTTTATGCAAATGGGTCATGAACAGCCACTCACAACTCATTTTGGTTTGTGAAAAGCCGCTCAAAACTCATTTTGGGTCATGAACAGCTGCTCAAAACCCATTTTGGGGTTGTGAATGGTTGTTCATAACCAAAATGATTTGTGAGTGGCCATTCACAACAGAGAAGGGTTGTAAGAAGCCATTCACAACAGAGATGGGTTTTGAGAAGCCTTTCAAAAAAGAGATGGGTTGTGAGCAACCTTTCACAACAGAGACCAGTTGTGAGTGGCCATTTAAAACTCAAAATGGGTTGCAAATTGCGCCACAAAACCCTTTTTAGGTCTTGAACAGAGGTTGTGAGGGAGAAAATTAAACATTGGTCATAGTTTTTCCAACCATTTTTTGAAGGGGGTTTTTTTTGAAAACAAAACATTTGAGATGCAAGGACTGAAGGGCACATGTTCAAAAATGATAAAACATAGTTTGGGATTATTTTGAGGGTATCCAACCCCCTAAAACCCCCCCTCAAACCCATAATTAGCATCATGAAGGGCTCTTTGGGGACTTTTATCAACCATTTTTTGTACCTTCAGAATCCTTGTTGAAACATTTTTAAGGTATTTTGAATATTTTTTTCCCTTTTTAGATATGAATTCATGCTTTTAGAGGTTTTAAAAACAAATTATTTGATTTTTATTGAATATTCCTTTGAATAATTCATGGTCTGACCCCTTGGAAGCAGAAAAAAAGAAATTTAAGGTAGTTTAAACAAATACAAACTATTTAAAAATACACATATGTTATAGATAAAATGAATCATTGAATTCTATTATCTTTTTTACCCCTCCCATAAATTCTAAGATTCAAATAAACCTCCATCCCAAAATATAAATTTTCCATAATCAAAGGTATCCATCCACCTTTTGGAGTAATTTCTTTCAAAGACCTGCCAAATTGGATGTAAATTTGGGACTTTCCAATACAAGATTCATAATTGAATGAATCTATATTCTGGAAATATTTCAAAAGAATAAAAAATATTTTTGAAATTTTTGAATTGGGTAATGTTAAATTCACGTCTCCAGTTGTGTGGGAGCTGTGTAGGGCCCCACACGGCCTGTGGCAGTCGTGTAGGGCCCCACACAACCTGTGGGAGTCGCGTAGGGTCCCACACAACCTGTGGGAGTCGCGTAGGTTCCCAAACGGCCTGTGGGAACTGTGTAGGGCCCCTCAACGCGTGGGGGCTCATACACTACTCCTTATAATTTATAATTTATAATTTATTATCATTTATCATTTATCATTTATTATTTATTATTTATTATTTATTATTAATTATTTATTATTTATTATTTATTATTTATTATTTATTATTTATTATTTATTATTTATTATTTATTATTTATTATTTATTATTTATTATTTATTATTTATTATTTATTATTTATTATTTATTATTTATTATTTATTATTTATTATTTATTATTTATTATTTATTATTTATTATTTATTATTTATTATTTATTATTTATTATTTATTATTTATTATTTATTATTTATTATTTATTATTTATTATTTATTATTTATTATTTATTATTTATTATTTATTATTTATTATTTATTATTTATTATTTATTATTTATTATTTATTATTTATTATTTATTATTTATTATTTATTATTTATTATTTATTATTTATTATTTATTATTTATTATTTATTATTTATTATTTATTATTTATTATTTATTATTTATTATTTATTATTTATTATTTATTATTTATTATTTATTATTTATTATTTATTATTTATTATTTATTATTTATTATTTATTATTTATTATTTATTATTTATTATTTATTATTTATTATTTATTATTTATTATTTATTATTTATTATTTATTATTTATTATTTATTATTTATTATTTATTATTTATTATTTATTATTTATTATTTATTATTTATTATTTATTATTTATTATTTATTATTTATTATTTATTATTTATTATTTATTATTTATTATTTATTATTTATTATTTACTATTTATTATTTATTGTTTATTATTTATTATTTATTATTTATTATTTATTATTTATTATTTATTATTTATTATTTATTATTTATTATTTATTATTTATTATTTATTATTTATTATTTATTATTTATTATTTATTATTTATTATTTATTATTTATTATTTATTATTTATTATTTATTATTTATTATTTATTATTTATTATTTATTATTTATTATTTATTATTTATTATTTATTATTTATTATTTATTATTTATTATTTATTATTTATTATTTATTATTTATTATTTATTATTTATTATTTATTATTTATTATTTATTATTTATTATTTATTATTTATTATTTAGTGGAGGCTACACAACTTGATTTTAGTTGTTTAGCGTGCCACACAACTCAAATGGGACATGTAGCATGTCACACGGCCCATTTGAGTCATGTAGCTTGCCAAACGGCCCATCTGAGTCGTGTAGCATGCCACATGGCCCATTTGAGTTGTGTAGCATGCCACACGGCCCATTTGAGTCGTGTAGCATGCCACACGGCTCATTTGAGTTGTGTAGGGTGCCACATGGCCAATTGAGCTAAGTAAACAACTCAAAGAGTCGTGTACAGAGTTGTGTACACAACTCAATGAGCCTTGAATTTAACATTTCCCTTTTGAATTTTATGTTGGTGAAAATTAAGTGAAAAATCAGTAGAGGGAATCAAAGAAGATAAAATAACCACTTTTGGGTAAACCTTTTCAAAAAGGAGGAAACAACCGCAATGAAATTTCATCCAGAAAGATCTGGGAGCTTGTCCTTACTGGTGTTTGAGGTTCTTAATAGAATCTTAAACACTTTCATCCTCAACATCTTCCATGAATTTTAATTTTTAGAAGATTTGGTTGAGATACATTTCATTTATAGTTTCTAGTCATATTGGAATCCAATCATCAGATTCCAGGCCCAATACAATGGCTTCTGACCTTAAACCACAGTTTCCATATCCTAAGAGATCTTTGGGATGGCATACATGGGGAATTGATGCTTCTGGTTAAAAAAATTGTTTCAGTAAAGCTGGAATATAAAATTTGGGTTGATTTCAGAATATAAAAAAAGATATATATTTGATAACTTGCTTCATCCATAGCCACTTCCTAAAATTTTGAGAGGATGAATAACTTAACATGGAGAACCAAAAATTATTAAAAATAGAATGAATTCATGGAATGGAATAAGGCTTAAAAAAATTAGAATGGAATACTAAAATATTCACTTTCACTTTTTGCAGTGAGTACAGTGGGTACAGTGGGTAGAAAAGTTTGCTTTCCTGGTAGCCTAGAAGGTTTATTTTCATCATCATAATTTTTGTTTTCTTGAATCCTCTCAATTTTTCATGAAATCCTTTCATGTGAAAGATTCCTTTTATTCACCAATTTCCAGACCCCTGGGAGTAATAAAAAAAGAAATTCTCATGAGAAAGCAAAAATCCCATAAAAGAAGGGGGAAAAACTAAGAATCTTTAAGAAAACAAAACCAGGAAGTTCTTCTGCTTCCAAAATTCCTCCATCTCAAAAAATTTTTTCTTCTCCAACACTTTCATATTTAGCCACAAAATCACCTTTTTTTTCTGCATTGACAAAAAAAATACTATTTGTACTCAATTTCTGTTTTCAAAAAAAAAACAAGAGTTTCAACTAATGAAAAATGTACTTATTCCTCTTATTCCACCTTTTTTTGCCCTTTCCCCTGTCCCTTCCCCTCTTAATTTTCCCCAAAGTGTGAATAAAAAAAGAAATTTAAAAATAAACCAGGAATGTACTTGATGAAATGATTTGTCAATAACAATCTGAATTTTCAAAATATTATTCCTTGGCCTTCCTCCATTCTGAAAATACTTAGGCACTTACGTGTGCGCCACATATGATCTTAATCCAAATGGGATGCATATATGGGGCTCTATGGCCCATTGGAAACTCACATAAACCATATTGGCCTGTGTGGATTTCACTGATTTGGGGAAATTAGCCTCAAAATGTGTGAGATAGGACATTTGGGACAGAGGCTCTCACAGGCCTGCTGGGGTGGATGGGCCACCCAAACCAAATGGGCTTGAGAGGCCATTATTGTTCCTCCCCTGGATTATGGACATACTTGGCCAGCCAGGCTGGCCCACAAAAGTAGCCAGTTCTTGCATTTGGGCTGGGATGACCCTTTGGGGCTGCCACCCGTGTTACAGCCTGCTTGGGCCGCTGTTTCTGGAGCTTAGCCCACTTTGATGCTTGAAGACCTGTGCAGGACCATGTTAGGGGGCAGAGGCACTCACTTGGAGCACCTTCACCCCAGCCATTCAGTTGCAACCACAACCATTCCAATTGTGGCGGCAGGGGGGGGGGGGGTACAAAGGTTGCTCCTTCCATGCCCTCACTTCCATTGCCCCAAGGGAGGGGACAAAGCAACCAGTCCAGTTTCATTGATGCAACTGGTTGTGGGGGTAGGGGGCCCAATCACCTCCTCCACCATACAGGGGCCATCTCCCCCCCCCTCCTGTTACCAAGGGGGAGGATGACCTGGCTGTTGGGATCTGACCACCCCCCAGCCAAAATTTCAAGCAATTCACTGGGGGTTAATTCCCCCAGGGAATCTGTCTAAAGAGGGGGGAGAACTGCCACAAATGTTTTGGAAGATATGTGAGGTGATAGGCAGACCCAGCTTGGCCATTTTTGAGCCATATCCCAGGGTGAAAGGTGCACCAATGCTGTTGTGAGAGAGGCTGGTAGAATAAACCAGCCCAACCAAACATAAGCGTTGGTTGCACCTGGCTGCCCTTGGCAGCCAGGAAAGATTTTAATGGAAAAGGGGCTGTTTCAGCCCCTTTCAGGTGTATACCAATAATTGGACTGGACAGGTTCAGTAAGGATGGCCAGAATCATTTTACGTGTGGCCTGATTAAGCCCAGACCAAGTAAAAAGGCCTTTAGAGCCTGTAGAGCCCTTTTGGGGAAGATTTTTTGCCTTTTATCTTGCTGTATCATGGCCCAAAAATATAACAATGTGTTGACATATGACACATTTCCATTTTTCCTTCCACGTTTATTATTTATATTTTTCCAATATTTTTCTATTATCTTATTTCATTTCATTTTTTCTATTATCTTATTTCATTTCATTATTTTCATTATTTTACGCTCCAAACTTCTCTCATTCCCACGCGCGCGGTCTTGCTGTCGCGCGGGCTACCCAGCACTCAAAATAACTATTCAATGTGCCAAACCCAGTCGGCACAATACCAGAGGTACTTAATCTGTGGGCTCAAAAAACCTGAGAGAGAGAAGGTGTTGACTTTCTTCTTTTTAATTCCAAAGCTCTCAACATTCAACCTGATCAAACTGTACGACCCAGATCAATCAATACAAATCAACATTTGAGCGCTTTCAAGAAGAACAACCCATTCGCGCAGAGGTTTAGCTAATTTGGTGCAATCCTTCATTTACAAACGGTTTGTATGATTCATCCATCTTATAACTCTGTGTCATTCTCAACTTTGCAGTATTTGGGCAACATCAGAGGAGGTATTCTAGCATAGTCAATTTTCATCATCTCAGTCATTCACATAGTGTTGACATCAGAGTAGCTGGGTATGAATTGCTTTTTCATTACAAGTTTTATGCACTACATCTCTCTGATCAATCTGTAGGTAGTTGCTGGTTTTATTTCTATTAAGAATTTCAGATCCCTTTATTCATCACAATTAACAGTCAAAGAGAGATATTTTAATCTCAACCAGACAACCAGCATGGGTGACTCATTAACGGCGACAATTCTTAAGACCACCATCAAAGCTATTCCTCTCCTCACCATGGAAAACTTCTCAATCTGGCGCAATCGTGTGATAAATATGATGGATCTTCAAGAAGATCTTTACGATAAACTTATAAAGAAGAATTTAGACTCTTCTGGAAATCCCATCGGACTCAGCCACATGGAAAATGTAAGAATTAGAACTATTCTCACATCCAAGTTGGATACCTCAGTTCAAGCAAATATCATAAACCCTGAAAACAAAAAAGACGCCCATCTTATATGGTTGAGCATCAACAAATATTTTGCATCAAATAATGCTTCAAATCAAGCAAGGGTCTTCAAGGAGTTTCTCAGGACTCCCTTCTCTGCCTCAAACGTCCTGGGATTCATCACCAACACCAAAACCGCCATCTCACAACTCCATGAAGTAGGAATTTAACTCCTGTCTGGTATTATAGCTTACCTCATCTTGGAGAAATTGCCACCTTCCATGGACACGGTGATACAACAAATCAAGCACTCTGACAAGAAGGTTACTCCGGATCATGTTCTTGATCATCTCAGACTCTTTCACAACAACCAATCTCTCGGTAATGTGTTGACTGGCAAGAACAAAAAGGAAGAAATCAACTCCGTCTCCTTTTTTAACAAGGAAATAAAACCCTGTGAAGAAAACTGGCACAATCCTAAGGCAAATCATCCCAAAGGCCACTGCTGGAAGCTCTATCCACAACTCAAGCCCAGTTTTCCAAAAAAGAAGAAATCGGAGGTTAACAATTCCAAAAATTTGGCAACAAGTGTTAGATCCTTTCACTTGACACTCTCTCAATTTTCAACAATCTCCCACTCATTTTTCCTTGAATCCGGTTCATCCACGCACATGGTGTCTGATGAAACTCTCTTTCATCATCTAGACCAATCACTGAATGGGACAATCTCAACCAGTTCTGGTGTGGACAGCCTTAAGTACTTTGGAAGGGGAATCATTTCAGTCACTGACAAGAAGGTTCAGAGGGAGATACTATCAAATGTGTTGTATGCTCCTCTTTCCACAGCTAATCTCCTTTGACTTTGATTGCTATTGTTGGATGGCTTCCATGTCTTGTTTCTCGCCAACAAGGTATTGTTAAAGAAAGGTAGTTGGTTGGCTGTAGGGTATTATGATTGCAATATACCCATTTTTCATCTTCATTGCGGACCACCTAACCCAGTTTCTCATCTAAGTCATGAAGAGATCCTTCATAAATCTCTTGGTCACATCAACAACCATTGGATCAGACATAAGCTTGGGATAAAGGTATCTAAAACCAATGAATGCTTGGCTGCGCTGTCAGTAAAATCACTCAAGGGTCCTTCACCTCAAGACATAAACAAGCCAAAAGACTGTTTCAAGAGTTACACTGCTATTTGATAGGACCAATCAAACCAAGAAGTATCTATCACAATTCATACATACTGACAATTGTCGACAGTTGTACAAGATTTGTAGCAGCTATTCCAATCAAAGATAAAGGGGAAACAGCAACAGTTCTTTAGTTTCTCATCAATACGGAATCAAAACGGTTTAGTTACTCTCCAATGATCCTACACTCAGACAGGGGAACCAAATTTTCCAACGAGTCCCTGAAGGCTTTTTGTCAAGCAAACAACATCATGCAAACATTCTCGGATCCCTAAACTCCTGAGCAGAATGGATTGGCCAAGAGATACAATCACACTTTTCTTGAGTCCCTTCAAACGGTTCTCTTTGATTCAAACCTTCCCACTAAGTACTGGTGCCTAATAATCAAGGCCTGCACACTCATCATCAATCAATTTCTGTCTCATAGATCTAACGCTTTGCCGTACAAACAATTCAAAGGGACGAAAATTGAGCTAAATTATTTTCATCCTATCGGCAACCCTGTTGCTTTTATTTCCGGCAATAAGGCTCCATCAACAAAACTCAAACCTCGTGGTGCATTCGGCAGGTTAGTAGGACATAATGAGGATCTGCTCTCCTACAGAATACTCACGGAGGACAATTGAGTAGTTGACACGAAAAGCATCAAGACCTTAGATTTTGATGCGTCTCTCACTCCTTCCAACAGCGATGTCGAACTTGAGATAGAAGAAAATTGGGATGTCTGTGTTGAGCACTCTACTCAAATTTTTCCTCAGGATGAAAGAACCCATCAAGACAAGACTCGCGCTCCTTCCCTTGATCAAGCTCTGACCAAAGGTCCTACTGACATAGACTCTTAGCCCAATCTCACTTCCATAGGATCACCAACGGTGAATCACGAGGAAGCGCCTAGGTAAAGTCTTTGCGAAAGGACAGGAAAGGTCAGACCAATTCAGTATTCGCATCTCAACAAGCGGATGAAAGATTTGTCGTACTGGAAAGACTCACGCATCAGCAAAATAGACGATATTGAAAGCCAAGACGTTTGGGAGGAGTGTGATGTGTCTCCTGAGCATTTTCTTAGGACTATGTGGGTTGACAAGATAAAGCCATCCACGGCCTCAACACCTGAACAAAAGAATTCCAGACTCTGTATTATGGGAAACCTACAAACACCCAGGATTGACTTTGGTGATACATTTGCCCCCACCAGAAATTTCACCACGTTGCTCATTCTGCTGATTCAGGGAATCAATCTTGGGCGGACAATGCGTCAATTCAATTTCAAGGGTGCTTTCTTATTTGCTCCTCTAGATGAAGACATTTACATCTTGAAGCCAGAAGAGTGCAACCGCAAATCTTGATTCCTCAAACTAAAGAAGTCTCTATATGGTCTTAGGCAAGCTCCGGCAAACTGGTCCAAGACTTTAACAACTTGGTTAGAATTCATTGGGTATTGCAAATCCGACTCTGATCCGTGCTTGTACATTCACAATCTCAAAGTGTCTTCTCTTTTTTATCATGTAGATGACTTAGTGGTAGTGGGAGAGGTGGACTGGTTTCAAAACCTGTTTCTAGATTGATTTCCTTGGTCGTCGGCACATGAACTAGATACAGTGCTAGGAATGAATGTCACAAGGACCAAGGAGAAACTAGGTCTGAGTCAATCTTCCCTCATCACTGAAACGCTTGAGGAGCTGGATCTTACGTCTTGTTGTCCTGTATGCACGCCTCTTACGCCCGGTTTGCGACTAACAGAAGCGACTGAAGAAGACTGCAAAAAGTTCCGAAAGCTAAATATTAACTTTTGACAATTTACCGGAATCCTGAATCATTTGTTGTGCAGGACGCGTCCCAATCTGTCAGCTGCAGCTTCTCTGTTGTCCAGGTTCAACCAAAGACCAGGGCTGTCCCATTGGAAGGAGGTCCTCCATGTATGGAAGTATCTGGCTGGAACAGTAGACCTACAACTCGTCCTTCATCCTCAGGATGAGGATTTTCAACTGATTATTTATTTGGATGCCACCTGGGCGGACAACCCTGACACTTGGCGTTCGCAATTGGGATTCTTGGTGAAGTGGTTGGGTTGTCCCATCGCCTGGAAAAGTCGAAAACAGAATAACATCACGTTGTCAACCACGGAAGCTCAATTGAATGCACTCACCAACAGCGCGCAGGAGGGACTGTGGATACGGTCCGTCATCAAAGAACTCTGGAAGAAAACTTTATCACCCACCAAGTTTTTCATCAAAAACAAGGGTTTTTTGGACAAAATTCAGCACTTTGGCTCAAACTCAAAGACAAAACATATTGACATGAAGCTGAAATGGCTTCGCGAACAATACGGTGAAGGAGAGCTATTGGTTCAACTCATTGCTTCCGAAGAAATGGTGGCCGATGCACTATCCAAACCTGCAAGCAAGAACATGCTTGACCTCCTCAATCAAAGCTGTTTTCAATGATTGGCACCAAATTCCGGGGGGATGTTGACATATGACACATTTCCATTTTTCCTTCCATGTTTATTATTTATATTTTTCCAATATTTTTCTATTATCTTATTTCATTTCATTATTTTCATTATTTTACGCCCCACACTTCTCTCATTCCCACGCGCGCGGTCTTGCTGTCGCGCGGGCTACCCGGCACTCAAAATAACTATTCAATATGCCAAACCCAGTCGGCACAATACCAGAGGTACTTAAGCTGTGGGCTCAAAAAACCTGAGAGAGAGACGGTGTCGACTTTCTTCTTTTGCTAATTCCAAAGCTCTCAACATTCAACCTGATCAAACTGTAAGACCCAGATCAATCAATACAAATCAACATTTGAGCGCTTTCAAGAAGAACAACCCATTCGCGCAGAGGTTTAGCTAATTTGGTGCAATCCTTCATTTACAAAAGGTTTGTATGATTCATCCATCTTATAACTCTGTGTCATTCTCAACTTCAGCAATATTTGGGTAACATCAGAGGAGGTAGTCTAGCATAGTTGATTTTCATCATCTCAGTCATTCACATAGTGTTGACTCAGAGTAGCTGGGTATGAATTGCTTTTTCATTACGAGTTTGATGCACTACGTCTCTCTGATCAATCTGTAGGTAGTTGCTGGTTTTATTTCTATTAAGAATTTCAGATACCTTTATTCATCACAATTTTTTTTACTTGAGGAGGTTTCCTCCATTTGATTTTCCATCATCCATGCAAATTCATCCAATGAATCATCTAACGTTTTGCCCTATTGTGAGAGCCCATTAGCCATTATAGAAGCAAGGTGTACAGCATTTCTTTTGTTTTAATTACTGCTTCTCTTGACACTAAGTCTAATCTTTGGCAATAATTTTCACACATTATTTGTACCAAGTTTTATTGAATCCACAATTTGGATCCCTATGTACCTGCTTTAAGTCTGGCTTCTCTTCAAAGACTCAATTTCCATAAGAATATGTCCTTCATTCAAGAATTCAGATCTGCCACATTGATTCTGAAAATTTGGAATTCCAATTCCTGGGAAATTTTTGTTGATATTGAGCTTGAAAAAATCTGTTTTAGTCAAGTGATGAAAGATTATGGTACTCAGATCATTTCTGAGGTGCAAAAGAAATCCTACAATCCAATCTTGGGGAATCTGGATGAGCATAATGTTACTTGGGTTGCTGACATTTGGAAGAAAGAGGAGATGAGAAGTGGTAGTGACCTATGAAGGATGCTGAAATAAAAGTATGCAGGTGATTATTTCCATTAGAAAAGAATACAATTCAATAGGCTCTTCAACTAAAATGTTTTAAAATGTAAGCAGTTTGTTGGGGAAGAAAGGACAAGTATTGCAAAGTTTAGGTCATCTGGAATTAACATGGATTCTGAGTGTCTGTTAATCTTAATTCTTTTAAAGCTTTGAAAAGATTATGCCTCCTTAGTGAGAGTTATTTTTCAATTGGATCCTCTTCCTGGAGAAGAGGATGTGCTCAATAGAACTCAAAAGGATGAGCTTCAATTCAAGATGAAGGGAAATAATGGCAAAGATTTTGTTGGAAAGTTTGGAAATTGTTCTTTCAAAGGTTCCAAGAAAGACTT
This sequence comes from Puccinia polysora, assembly GCA_025617555.3. Taxonomy (NCBI): domain Eukaryota; kingdom Fungi; phylum Basidiomycota; class Pucciniomycetes; order Pucciniales; family Pucciniaceae; genus Puccinia; species Puccinia polysora. The sequence goes on from CM062613.1 coordinate 44,897,347, forward strand.
TTCCAAGGTTCTATGCTACAACAGCCAGAAGAAGGCCAATTTTTCAAGGGTCTGCAAGCATGCAAAGAAGAGGAAGTAAGTGGAAGATGAAAAAGAGGTCAATCATGAAATGGAGAAGGTGGCTTTTGTAGCAACGTGCTCAATTGAAGGGACTTTTGGGAGCAGCTCAACTGTGGTAGAAGAACCTATAGTGAAGGAAGAAGTCCCCTAAAAGAAGGAAAGGGTGGATGAATACCTAGAGATGAACTTGATTGATTACCAAGTGGGTAATCTAGAAGTTAAAGCTCAGAGTTTATCAGTGACTGATAAATTTCATTTATTTTTAGGATTATTGAAGGAGGAATTTCTGGTTTTAATTGATTCTGAATTCACCTATAAAATTTTTTTGATTCAAATTAATTTCATTATCTTAAAGAATTTGATGGACTTTTAAATATTGGTCAGAAACAAAGGAAAATATAAATCAAATGGATTGGAAAATTTCTTCTTAAAAACAAAGATGGTCTTATATTAACTCTTTAAAAAGTGATCTATGTTCCAGATTCTACCTATGATCTCATATCTTTAGTTGTTTCATGGAAGAAAGGTTACCAGATCAGATACCTTAAACATGATACGTTTTTTGTTGATGATTTGACACGGAGAAATTTTCTTTGTTAACAACTTTGGAATAAATTTCTTTGTGCAGAATTATTCAATATTTAAGCTCTGAAAACAGGAGCTCACTGCAGAACTGGTCATAAGTTAAAGCAAAGAAACTTTGAAATTTTTACCTTAGGGGCCAAGACTAGAAATGTTTTCTCAAAGAGTGAAGAAAGAACTATTATTCCTAGAGATGAATTTTCCATTGATTTAGCAGGAACATCCATCCCAATGTCTCTCAGAGGGCCAAAGTAATTCATTGCTTTATTTGATACAGAAAATTATTTTTTCACAGGTGAAACCAATAAGATCAAAGGATCAAGCCACAGAGGATATTTCTGTAAACTTCAAGGTCTGGAAACAAACTGGTTTGATGGAGGATATCAAGACGGTAATCACTGATGGAGGGGGTGAGTTTTTGAGTAAGGAATTTGAGAAGTTTTGATTGATTATGGTATCACTCATACTGTCAAAACTGAAATTGATCCACAAAATAATGCAATAGTTGAGATAATGAATAGGAATTTGTTCAACAAATTCAGAAATATTATGGCACAATCTGATCTACTAAAGTTCTCATGGGCTGATTTGTTATGCACAGTTTTTCTGTTGCATAATATTGTTAGTCTTAATGGGAAGAGTCCCCATTATCCTTTTTGGAAGCAAGAGCTCAAAATGTCACACCTTAGAAAAATTGCTTTCTTGGTGTGTTATAGTTTTCACCATGATGAGTTGATTGGAAAATTGGATGCTACAGCTGTTGAATCTTCAACAAGTGACCAGTTGGCGCAACCAATGGGGTGTTGACACTTCAGTTCAATGTTATCCTCCAAAGCTGAACCCATTAATCCCACGCACTCCAGAACCTCAGATCCATCTGGACCCATCCAAACTCTCTCAATCATCCAACCCTTGACTTCTTTCCACCTCCATCATTTTCCTTTTCTCTTCAATTATTCCATTCCATCAACTTTGACTCAAATCAAACTCACCAACCTGGAAGAACCCTCAATCTGGTAAATACACAACTCAATGCACCCCATAACAATAATTAAATGATATTCACTCCAACCAGGTTAAGGGACAAAAATTACCAGAAGGTCCCAAGTTTAATCCTCAACCATGTAGACCTACCCAAACAACTCATCTCATCAATCTGTGATCCTAACCTCTCAAGGTTCTGATTACTAATTAATTATCAAGTTTCAGATCTCTCTTATTTGTTGTTCCTTACACTTTGATTGCTGTATCTTGCTCTGTCTCACTTCATTATTCATTTTATGAAATGCACACAGTGTTCCTGTTTTTCATGCTTAAATATATTCTACATGGTTCAAAGCCAAAGCTTACAATTACCAAGACATCCAGCACACCCAGACCAGGGGGGGACATCACAATGAGGACAATGACAATCAGAACCCCCATCAAATCAACTCCCCTATTAAAAAAAGATAAATATTTGATTCAGAATATTAAAATGGAAAGCATGTTCAATCTTAGGGGTATTCTAGAAATTATGAACAATGCAGAAAAATTGGTCCAACTAGACCACAAAATAAACAGAGATATAGCTCCTTTCATCCTACCCAAACTCAAACCTGCAACCCACACCAACATCATCAAACCAGCCAATGCCTGCAAAAAAAAAGCATATGTTTGGCCACAAAAAAATACTTTGTGTCCTCCCAATCAGTGAATTGGGAGCATATCTTTAATTCTTTCCTATATCTTCCTTTCAGTGAAGAGGGTATCAATAAATTTGTTACCAACATCAGAAATCACATCAATAAATTGAAAAAAGTGGGAATCAAACTGCCATCACAAATATTGGCCTACCTGATTCTGTTCAAATTCCCATCCAACCTCAAGACAATGGCCACCAAAATCATGCATGGAAAAAAATAAATAACCTTTGATAGAGTCCTAGACCATTTCACTCAGAACAGGAATGAAATTAGTGCTAAAAGAAAGGATCAATCAACCCCCAGAGTTGACATGAACCTGTACAAAAACTTCCCATGATGCAAGAATGTCTCCCAAAACCCTCTTGTTCAAAATAACACCATAGATAATTGCTTGATTAAATTTCCAGAACTCCAGCCCAAGGGATTCCAATCATGAAAAAATGACAGGAAGAAAATGGATGAAGTAGTCAACTTCTTCTCATACTTTCATTTGTTTGTCAACTTCCCAACTGTCTCACCTAACACGCTCATTCTTAACTTGGGTATCTCAATTCACATGATCAATGACCAAAGAATGTTCACCAATCTAAAAATTGAAGACAGCATGGAAAAAATCAAAAAGGGGAAACCAGGGGCAGCTTTATCAATCATGGGACAAGGCATGGCCTGTCTTCAAATCAGTAACTCAGACATATTGATTAAAAATGCAGCCTGGACCCCGGAATCCTTGGTCAACCTTCTATCAATGGGAGCTTTTCTTGCGCAAGGATCCAAGCTGATCTCCAACCACTTAGCCGTACGGCCAACTTTTTCACTGAAAATAGGACAACTCACCATTCTCTTGGGGACAATTCAGATTAATCTACTTTTTGTTTGAACCAATCTTTCAAGCTTTGTGACTATTGATGAAACTAGCCAACTCAATGAGCTAAATCTCAAGCATGGCCACGACAGAGTTGCCAGAATTGAAAAATACCTTAATAAACCAATCAACCCCAAAATCAAGAGTGACTTTAACTGTTCAAATTGAAACAAAAGCAAGATCAATCAAGCAAACTTCAACCAATCCTCAACAAAAGCGTCCATGTTTTTTGAAATACTTCACTTTGATCTCATGGGACCTATCAGTCCCACAGCAAAAATGGGCTATAGATTCATCCTCACAATTCTTGACAACTATAGTGGGTACATTGGCTGTTTTCCTCTTTGACACAAAAGTGACGCTGGTACTACTATCAAATTGATTTTAGATAACAAATTCAATTGTCTGAGAAGATATCTGGTTGAGCTTTGCTGAAACCAAGGGGGTGAATTCATCAATGAAGCACTAACCCTTTATCTTGAAGAAACGGGCATCAAACAATTGGTCTCAGAAACATACCATCCTCAGCACAACGGTTGTGCTGAACATGCAAACCAAACCATCACCAAATCAGTATGAACCCTCCACTCATCCTCTAAGATTCCCAAATAATACTGGCACAAAACCATCAGAAGCTGAACCATAGAAATCAACCCAATACCAAATGAAAAAGGTGAATTGCCATGGCAAATCATGCACAGTGTGGTGGTCCTTGATAGACACAAGTCGGAATTGGCTGCGCACTGCGCGCTCAGAAGTAGCGGCAGGCTCAGCAGGGTAAGTGGGCTCAGCAATGGGTGCAGCTGTGCCACAGCAAGTCGCGCTGCGGGTTCAGCAGCAGTCATATTGGGCTCAGCATCTGGAGACGCGGGATGGATTGGATTGGGTCTCATTGGAAGAATTGCCCTTTGCAAGATGCGGATTGGATTGCGCGGATATATCTTGGATATCTGTAATGGCGTGTTGGGCTTATTTGGAAATGGGCGGGGGGCTCCAAGTTGGGCACGGCGCAAGGCCATGTCATGAGAAGGACCAACCGGGTGGACATAATGGCAGGTGGGCAATATGGATGGATATGGGATATGGGTTGTGGATTATGGGATGGGAAGGATAGGGTTGAGGCTAGGGTTCTGTGCTCAGGGTTTTTATTTAATTATTCTGGCTTGTTTCTGGTTGTACTTGGGTTAGGGTTGAGGGGTAGGCTACTTAAGCTGCACCCTCAACCCGGTTGGGGGATGACGGAGGATGATACTGGTTGTCATAGGTTTTTGAAGGATCTTTATTTCTCAATTATCTATCTCTGAGTCAAAGGGTGAACAGTCGCACTCAGGGTTTACAGATGCAAGGGATCAATACCTTTTGAACTTGGGAACCATTAAAGGAGAAGTCCTTATCTAAATTCCACAATGGAAAGACTCTCCCAACCAAATACATCAAACCCATAGGTTCTGAAGTAATATACCTTAATCTGAACAACTTTTAAATCAATAAATTTGATGAAAAAGGAAAAATTTTACAATTGATTGGGGTTCAACCTCAATTGCTGTTGTACAGAGTGCTAACCAAAAATTGTGGCATCATCAGAACTAAGACCATTTGATTTTGAAAAATCCCTGACAAAAATGGAGACAACTGGATTAAAGAAATGTCTGACCAAATATCCAATCAAGAAAGAAAAATTCTGTTGTAAGAATCCAAAAATTGATGAGCCGCAGGAAGTTCTTTGGAGGGGAAAATGTTATTTTTAGGCTTCCCTCCTAAGTGTTCCAAAAATATAGAACTGTAACCGGAATCAAGATCCAGAACCTTCTAAATAAGGAATCAATGGAAGGATGAATTTTGATAGTAGTCAGCAGCAATGGAAAAACACTATCTGAGGCAAGATGGTGCGGGAAAATACTTTGAAAAAACTAAGTTAAAGTTTTTCAGATTTCAATAGAACAAGGCAGTTGTAATAACAAATCCCACAAGCTAATAACTCTGGTTTTCAGCATAAGATTAGGAAAGATCAAATCAATCCCAACCAACCTCCAGGTTCTCAATGAGCCTGCCAACTCTCTGCAATCAAGCGCTTGAATGGTACCAGATAACTTTGGGTGCCTGTAAAAAACCAAGCAATTTGTTTTATAAAGCTCTAGAAGCAAGGCAGTAACAAATTCAAACAAGAAGAACCCAGCACTTCTCAAGGGACTCAAGAATAGTGTGGTGGAATTCAACTTCAAAGAAATAAAGGGAGGTTTAACACTCCATTTTTCAAGCTTAAAGAAAACTCTCAGTCAAACTTGACTGGTTCCAGAAAGAAAATCAAATGAATGATCAAGACCAAAGTGGTCAGAGAAAGGGATCAAAGGAGTGGTTTAACACACTCAAGAATTCAACCAAATAAATTATTCTTCAACCAGAAACTCTATTGGTTGGTGATAAGGATCAGGGCCACAGGAGGGGGGATCAGGAATTTGAGTATTGAGGCTCAAGGATCAAGGGGCAATCATAGATATACCCAGGATAAAAGATGGAAGATGAATTCCCTGGATAATGAATCAGATTTGTTGATTTACTCAGATAACAATGATGATACCAATAGATGGATGATGATGCTATGATAGCTGGATGATGGGGAAAAAAGGCAGGGAAGAGCCCCTCATTTTATGTGCAAGAGGCCCTGTAGACTACTTACAAGAGATAACAAAAATGAGAGTGGATTTTTTTTGATGATAATGAAAGATGGATTAAGGAAAAATAGTAATGAAAAACAACAAAATGGCAAAGGGAAGATAGGATATGTGAAAAAGAGATGAAAGTAAAAATACCAGCCTGCTTAACCAATGACAGGGGGCAGCGGATGGACATCCCCAACTTTGAGGATGCGGGGCCGCGGAAGCAGTTTTCAATGATGGGTGGCAACAGGCAACGGCACTGATGATGAGTGCGGGATCTTGAGGCTGAGCAATGGCAACAGCGGTGGCCGCGGGTGATGAGCACATTGATGGGAGGGGGTTGATTGGATGAGTTTGATGATTTGATGGGACTGGATGATAGGCTTGAGCGGGTGATTAATTGAGTGGGACAAGTTGGGGGTAAACAAGGATGTAAGAGGTTGATTAAGAGGTTGATGATCTTTGGGATGCTGCTGCAAGTTGAGATTGAGACCAAGGGGGTGTTTGTTGATAGTTGTTGATGAGTTCATATGACGTTGATTATGGATGAGATTCCAGATGAGGATTGATAGAAGGATGAGGAGGAGGATGGCAAGGGATAGGAAGGTTTGGATGACAGCTGCCTTGTGATAAAAGGGGATAAAGGGCTAGTCTTTGTTGTTGTTGCCAATGATGGTGATGATTCTCATAGATGGAGGTGATGGAGACCATTTGCGCGTGCTTGGCCAAACATTTGGGTTCCAAGTGCAACAAGGAGGAGTTGAACCAAGGATCTGGGGATTCGGATGCGCTAGAGGCCCTTTCTAGACTGCTAGGACAACAAGAAGTTGGGAGATGGGAAAGAAGGAGAGTACCCATAACAACAGAATTTCTTTTTTTTTAAAAAAAAAAAAATTGCACATTTTCTTGAGGTGCACCAAATTGGTCACCACACCATCCAACCCCTCACAAGAACTTGAATCAGCCACCAGATACAAACCCAAGATTCAAACTCAATCAATTAAAAAATAATCTGAAAGCAAAGAAAACTTTTCCAACACCAAGGATGACCTTGCCAAAGTTTCCAAACAGCTGATTCCAAACGCACAATCTCTCAGGAATAGATCCACTCTCAAGCAACCAGAGATATATGGATTTGTCTCCATGAATATTCCAAAAAACCACTGGTGATGCTCTAAAATTCCCAGTCTGGATTAAATCTCTCAAAAAATAACTTCAAACATGCAAAGATTTTGGAGTGTGGGAGGACTGCAATGGTACAGAACCCAAAAACGTGCTCAATACCACTTACACCAGTGTCAAACAAAACAACCATAGTGAGCCCCCAATCCTCAATTCAACAGTTTGCGTAGAGGGTTTCAATCATCAATATGGAATTGACTTCTTCAAAAATTATGCTTGAACCGGTAAGCCAGCATCCCTTTGGGCACTGTTACTGTTTGCTATAGAAAATAAACTTGAGATGCTCCAATTTGACTTTAAAGGCGCCTTTCTTCATACCCCAATCAAAAAAGATGAATTCATAAGACAACCCATTGGCTCCAATTGAAAATCACCAATCCTGAATTTGAAAAAATTACTCTACGGACTCAGAAAAGCACCAAAAAATCATAAAAAATGCTTGACTCTTGGATTAAAGATCAAGGATTCAATCCTTCCAAAGCCAACCCCTGTCTCTACATTGGTACAGATAAAAACTCAAGATTATTCATTCATGGTGATCAAATCCTGGTTGTTTGCAATGTCAAAAAGTTCAAGGATAGTTTTCTGTCCAAGTTTCAAAACTCATCAGCCCACAAGCCTAATACCTTACTTGGAATGAAACTTGAACAAGATGAAAACTCCATCCATCTTTCACTGCAAATGCACATACAAAAAGGGCTCAAATAGCTTTGTCTTGAAAACTGCTGGCCTACTAAAATACCTTGGAATCTCAGATGTCAACTGGTCCCTGCTTCAGAAGAAGAAATAGAAGAGTTCAAGAACACAAACATAAACTATTGATGCCCCATTGGTTGTCCCAACTTCATAGCTGTGTTGGCACAACCAGATATCAGCTTTGCGGTCTCATCCCTAGCTTGATTCCCAGAAGAGCCTGGAAGCCAACACTGGAACAAGGTTCTCAAAGTTTGGAAGTAACTAGCTGGCACTATAGATCAACCTCTTGTCCTAGCCAAGAAGAAATCCTCCCCAAATCTGGTTTGCTACAGAAATGCTACCTGGGAAGATGATCCCAACGCCAGAAAATCCCAATTTGGAATCATTCCTTCCTTCAGAGGATCCCCACTATATTGGAAAAGCCACAGACAACAAAACACTACCTACTCCTCCACAAATGCCAAGTGTAATACCCTAAATGAAAGCCAACTAGAAGCCTGATGGCTGAATCACATCATTCAAGAACCATACCCATCTGAGGCGTCCCCCACTGTTCACTTCATTGAAAATAAAGGCCTGGACAACAAAGTGAAGAAATTTTCCTGTAGCTCAAAAACAAAATTTATTGACTTCAAAAACAAGGGCCTCCGCAAAGATATGAAGAACAACAAATAAAACCCACACTAATCATCTCTGCTCAAATGGTTGCGGAGAGCCTAACTAAAGCTTCCAACAGAAACTCCCTTGACTTCCTCATAAACCATGTAAGCAAGTAAACTCTTGTGCATCAAGTTTAGGAGGGGTGTTGAATCTCCAACAAGTGACCAGTTGGCACAACCAATGGGGTGTCAACACTTCAGTTCAACATTATCCTCCAAATCTGAAACCATCAATCCCACGCACTCCAGAACCTCAGATATATCCAGACCCATCCAAACTCTCTCACTCATCCACCTCTTGCCTTATTTCCACCTCCATCATTTTCCTTTCCTCTTCAATTATTCCATTCCATCAACCTTGACTTGACTCAAACTCACCAACCTGGAAGAACCCTCAAGCTGGTCAATACACAACTCAATGCACTCAATAACAATAATCAACTGATCTTCACTCCAACAAGGTTAAGAGACAACAAATACCAGAAGTTCCCAATTTTCATCCTCAACCATGAATAACTACCCAAATTATTCATCTCATCAATCTGCAATCCTGACCTCTCAATGTGCTGATTACTAAATAACTATCAATTTTCAGATCTCTCTTATTTTTTGTTTCATACACTTCAATTGCTGTCTCTTGCTCTGTCTCACTTCCTGATTCATTCTATGAAATTCACACATTGGTCCTTTTGTTCATCCTTCACTATATTCTATAAGAGCAAGAACAGGTTTGATTTTTGGTGATGATTTAATAAGTAAGTCATATAGAATATTTTTTCCAGAATCTAGAAAGTTTATCTGTAGTAGGGATGTAAAATTTCAGAAAGGCATTTTTCCATTCAAGAGGAGTTAAGATAATGCTGTTAAGTACGTGCAGAAAGAAATAATGTTGGAGCCTTTGTCACCAGCAAGATCTGAAGAGCATGATTATGCTAGAGTGGCAGATGTTACAAAGGGGTTTTCAGTACCTTCTTCAGGGGAGTCTGAAGAAAAGATCCTATTCTAAATGTTGAGAGGGGTAGTAGTTTCAGAATATCTTTGGAATTTTATGGGGAATCAAAGTCCCAATATGCTTATAAAGAATATGAGGAAGATAAATTCAGGGGAAAATGTATTCTTAATGAAATTCTGGATTTGAGTTCAGAGATGGGTGACAGGGTTAACACAAATAATTATTGCCAATCTATTAATTCTGAAGAGAAATTCAACTGGGACAAAGCTATTTATGAAGAGTTTGATCCTTTAGAGAATAATACTGTTTTTGAGGTGGTTAAGTGGGATTTAGTTTCAAAATGAAAGACCATTTTTTTGTCTTGATTAGTTTTGAATAAGAATTTTGAAACTAATGGAGTTTTAAGGGGATTCCCTGCAAGATGCATTGCACAAGGCTTGAAACAGCAAGAACGTATATACTACCAAAAAAAATTCTCTTCAACTGGAATTTTTCAGCCTTCAGGTTTATAATTTCTCTTTCAATGGAGTTGGGTGAGGAGTTCAGATTAGCTGATTTTGCAACAGCATAATTTAATTCCAAAATTGAGGAGGATGAGACTGTCAATATGTCAATTCCTGATGTTTTTAGAGAGTGGTTGGTTAAAGCCAAACCAAAACCATAAATAAAACCTGCATCATAATTTTCTTATCTGCAGATAAAGGGGAGTATGTACTCAAGCTGAAGAGATACCTTTATGTATTGAAGCAGTCAGCTAGGTTATGGTAAAACACCATGAGCCAGGAAATTTTAGAGATAGGATTAAAAATTAGGAAGGCTGATCCATTTCTATTTGTTAGATAGGATGCTATAATATTTTCTTGGGTAGATTAAATTATTATCATTTGGAATGGTGAGGATATATTCATGGAGATAATCAAGAAAGAGTTCAATATAAAAGATATGGTCTTGAAAAACAGGTGCTAGGTATGAAGGTTACTAAGTTTAATCATGGAATCAAATTAGATCAGAGTCATTATGTGGCAGCACTTTTTAAGAAGTATGTCTAAGAAGACCTAAAAGAGTTTGGTACTCCAATGCAGTCAAACATTTGTTTGGAGAATTCCACAAATGAATAGCATCTGAAGTTTTTTCATTTGTGGAATGATTTTATGTCCAGAAACCAGGAGTGAGGGATCTGTTAGAATTTAAGAGATTTATGGATTATCTCAAAGGAACAAATATCCTGGTACTAAATTTTTCACTTTCAGAAAAATTAGAATTAGTTGGTTATTCTGATGCAAGTTGGGAAGATGGTAGCAATAGAGAATCAAAAAGTGGTTTTTTATTCTTCTTACTTAATAATCTATTTTCATGGATGTACAAGAATGTTTCAGAAATAATTCATTCATTGACTCAAGCAGAGTAAAGTGCATACTTATCTGTGTTTCAGGTGTCACACTGGTTGAGAAAGGTAATGGATGCTATACATAAGCCACAAGGGTTTGTGTTTTTGTATTCCAATAAACAGAGTACCATTGATTTTGCCAAGAATCAATTTTTCAATTCAAGAATAAAACATATTGATTTTAACTATAACTATATACTTGATACAGTTAACTGCAAAGAGATAGTGTTAAGGTACTTTTCCACCAGATCAATGATTGTAGATATCATGACTAAGGCATTAGGAATAAAAAAGCATCAAGGCTTTGTCACAAATATGTGTATGTCACTCCTTTTGGGTTAGTTGTTTGTGTGAAAAACATAGGAAATAGCATTTGTATCATGGATGAGTGCAATCCAAGTGGGATGCATATATGGGCCTCTATGGTGTGGAGGGAGAAAGTGTAGAGTGGGTAGAAAAAAATAATGGGACTGATTGACCTAAAACAGTCAATTTATTTTCAGGCATGTGTTTCAAGCTAAATCTATTCTTCAAAAAAAGGCATTTATTTACATTTATTCATGGGAAAATATTTCAGAATATTTCATTTAATTATAGAAAAATTGAAATTTTTAATGATATCAAATTATAATTTTTTAAAAAAATCTTAAAAAGAACAAAACACTCAAAAAACATGGTGGAGGGAAAGACAAATTGAAAAATTCTGTACCATTAATATTTTTTCTTCTTGATGAGGGTTTGAGTGAGGATTGGAAGTAATAATCTTCACAAAAGAAACATTAATATTTAAAGTTTCTAATGAAAATTAAAACCAATTTTGATTGATTTTGATTTTTCAGTGCTCTGGTAAGATGGTGATGATATTTTTGAAAGAGATAGGTTTGAATTCATGTGAACTGCTAAACAAAATTCATTCAAGCTCTTTATGCATCTGATTTTCATATTTTTCAAGCTCTCTTCTATTTTTCCACTTTGAGTTGCCTTGAGATTCTTGAGGTTATATTTGTTTGAGGTTTAATTGGAGTGGAGGTAGTTCCCATTGCTCTAAAATTGAATCCAACCATTGCAATTATACCCTCTTCCAATGGTTGGACCATCTTGGTCTTCTGAAAAAACAAATTTACCAAAGAATACTAAATATCAAAAAACAAAAACATGAATCAGGGTAAAATATGAAGAATAAGTTTTTGAAAAAATTACTTGCCATGTTTGCTTTTTCAATCAATTGAGTATTCAGAAATCAAAATAAAAAAACTGAGTTGGTGGCAATGTGGTGATTGGTCAACTGGAGTGGGAGCCCAAAGATGGGTTTGTCAGAACCAAGATTGAAAAACACCATAATTCACCTACATTGTTTGAAGTACCCAGGTGTGGTGGCTTTGAAAAACAGTCCCATGAATTTTGTCTACCCACTGTACTGCTCTAAGTAGCTGCAAAAATCCCATTCCATTCTGTTAATTAATTAATCCTCTTTTCCTAAATACTTTTCTGCTATGCTTTTTCAGAAAGGCTGCCTCTGAAAATGATAATCACAACCCACAAAACCTTGGAAGACAATCACTGAATTCCTTCTTTTTTTTTGGTTGTGTTACAAGTTCATGCCCTTCATACTCTTCTTTGATTTAAATAAAATAAAAACAGGAAAGGAATGATAAACTCTGCAATGATACTAAATATATTCTCCTTTTGATACCATGCAATACCCACGGATACAATCTGATGCAATATGATATGATATCCCCCCCTTTTTTCCTCCCCAAAAAACTAGAAAAAACAACTTTATATATACAACCCAAAACCCAACTTGCAGAACAAGATAAATTCAAAAAATGACTCCCTTTGCACTGCATTCCTCATTATTGAACTCCAAAATTTATCCTAAATACTATCAATCATGAACTTCCTAGGAAATCTGTCTGCATGCATTAGTCACAGTTTACCTGTAATCTCAAACAATCTTACTAGTTGATCCACCCCAATATGCCTTCAAGGAAGATAAATTTAAATATTCATTGGAAAATCCCCTTCAATCCCTGCATACTGCATCCTTGAATTTCAAGTCCTTCAATCCCAACAATTAAATATCCATCTGCGAATCCCACTGAATACCCCTTAGTTTTTCTTGGATGCATACTTGAAAGTTCTCCAATTATTTGCCCTGGCAGCAAATTCTCCGCAATTATACAAATACAACCTTAGAAGACATTTTCCCTGAATTAATAGTTGCCAAACATGGCTGGCCTCTGAAATGAAAACCATCTTTACCACAAAAGGTAAGAGTTCAACTCAGAATCCTTATTGTGCTGTGGATCCCACATCCTCCCACTCCTGAGCCATTGTCTGCTTCCACTGGAGTAGGAATTAATTCAGTCTTAGCTTCCTTCCCTATTGTGCTGCCAATGCCACATCCACCCACTGCTGAGCTATCTTCTATTTTTTTCTATAAATAGCCACCACAACAGCCCATTGGAAAATTTTACAGACCATACAGGCATGTGTGGATGTCACTTATTTGGGGAGACTGGCCTCAAAAAATGTGAAATAAGGCATTTGGGACACAGGCATTAATGGGATGACTGGGGTTGATGGGCCACCCCAACCAAATGGGCTTGAGGGTCAATGATTGGGCCTCCTCTGTAGTTTGTACATACTTGGCCCACCAAAGTAGGCAATTCTGACATTTGGGCTGGAATAGCCCATTGGTTCTGTCACCCATTTTTCCGCCCGCCTTGGGCCTTTGTTTCTTGTTCTTGGCCTTATTGAGGGCCCAAAGGCCCACACAGGACTGTTCTAGGGGGCAGAGTGACTCATTTGGAGTCCCTTCACCCCATCCAGTTTTTTTTAGCAGCAGGGGGTGCAAAGGTTGCTCTCCAAATCCCTTCACCTCCATTTCCACAAGGCAGGGTAAAAAGCAACCAGTCTGTTTGCATCAAAGCAACCGGTTTTGGGGGGACCTGATTACCTCTGCCACCATGCAGGGGCCATCTCCCCCCCCCCTTTAACAAAGGGGAGGATGACCAGGCTTTGGTTGATCTGACCACACCCCATCCCAAATGCAAAGCAATGCCCTGGGGGCATCAACCCCCAGGGCCCCTGGAGGGTTATTTCATCACTTTTGAGTTGTTTAATTCATCACCTTGTCCACTCACCTCCCCCTCTCAGCAAACTACAGTATCTTGCTAGTATTATTATATGCTTGGATTGATTGTAGCTTGTTCTGAACAAATTATCAAGATTGTTGTATGTTAGTGGCTCCCTTTGTAATCACTACAACTCTCCTGTGTCCTAAGAAATTTAGCTATCTAGGCAAGTTCATCAATCTGACTAGTACCTGTAAACTGCCAGCTAAATTACCTTAGACATTTCACAAGCTCCTGATACTCAAATTTTGCCACCTTTAGCCTATGTTTTTCACATTTTAAACCTCCTGTCTCAATCACTAACCTCCTCTCCTATTTTATTGAATATTTTTACCCCTCAAAGGCCCAACTTGTGGTTCTCTAGTTATTTATAAATACTCTTTCATGTTTTCTCCCTTCAATGAAAACACATCAGATTCTTTCCTTCTCATCTGAGCCCACTCACTGAATCCCTATCTGAGTCTGGTCCCTTCTGGGCCCCTTGAGTCAGACTGTAGCCTTCTGTGGCATAAAATTTCCCTCTCATTTTTCTCCTCACCATCTTTTCAATCCTTTAATTCAACAATAACCCCCCCCCCCCAGGGAATCCATCTAAAGAGGGGGGAGTGCCTTCATGCACATTTTGGTGGCTATTTGAGGTCATAGGTGGGCCTAGGGGGAGCCAGGGCCCAGTTCAGCCATTTTTGATCCATAGCCCAGGTTGAAAGAGGCACCCAGGCTGTTTTGAGGGGGGCTGGTAGGCTACAACCAGCCAAACCAACCATAAGGGTTGGTTACAACTTTCTGCAAAGGGAATCCAGGCAGGATTTAAAGCAAAAATGGGCTGTTTCAGCCCCTTACAGGTGGATACAGACAATTGGACCCAAAGAACCCAGTTAGGATGGCCAGATTCAATTGCCATGTGCACTGATTAAGCCCAGACCAAGTAAAAAGGCCTGTAGAGCCTATAGAGCCCTTTTGCAGCAGAATTTTTTCATTTTCTGTTGCTGTATTTTTTCCCAAAAAGAGGCCAATTTTGTGTACCTAAGGAGGTGTCCTCCCTGTGTTTTTCCATCATCCATTCAAATTCATCCAATCAATCATCCAACTTATTGCCCCATTTTAAGAGCTCATTATCCATTATAGACAAAAGGTGTCCAGCATTCCTTTTGCTTTAATTACTTCTTCTCTTGTCAATAATTCTAATCTTTGGCCATAACTTTCAAATATTTTCCCTGGTGGCTGTGAAAATTCAAACACCAAAGGATCTCTTTGAGATGAATATTTTAAATTTTATTAAATTTTTTTAGAGCTCCTTTGGTTCTTCATGTAATTTTTATCTCTTTCTTGGAATTGGTTCCTTGAATTTGAGAAATTTGGAACCTCCCATCCAAATGCTTTTTGATTTCATCAAGATGAGAATCTTTTTATTCATATTCCAATTTCTTTAATTTTTCAAAACATCCATTGAGATAACTTGTTAATGAAAGGCCCAAGAAGTTTCACAATTACCCCTTGAATCTTGAGGTGCATATTGAATACCTATCAAATTAAATTTAATTATATTTTTTCTTTGAAAATAAAGAATTTGTATATCAGAAAAAAATTATTTTGAAACATGGAGGAGAAATATACAAAGGTTATACTTACATAGGAATATCAAGGTGCCATTGAGGACAGAATTCTTAAATTTGAAATAAATCTTTTTCTATCCTCAAAAAACCAATTTTGTGGAGGAAATGCATTCCAATTTATTAATTATAATCCAAATTCCTGCAAGTTTATAATTTTTCAGAAGGAATGGATAACACTTGAATGGCTTTGAGGGCACAGTGGGTTATTTTTCCACCCAAGAAATTTTCACAACATGAGTATCCAACTAACTGCTTGAAATATTGCTGTGAAGGTTCAATGCACCCTTCATGGATTTGGTTTGAAATGAAGAGTTAATTTTTGGAAAAAAATGAAAATGATCCAGAAGAAGTAATAATGAAAATTTTTCACATAAGCATTTAGGCCTTTAATTCTGGAGGTCTGATGTCTCAAAATGGAGGTTTTGTTTTAAAAATTAAAACAAAAAAAACATTGATTGAGGGGAATCCAGTTTTAAAAATGGTAATCAGCAATGAGTTGATTCCATACCAGAGATATTTCAATAAATTTTTCCTGTTAGGCATTTTTGGGTTTGGATTGTACTAGAAATTTCCAGTGTTTTGGCAAAACCTGCATTCTTTCTGAGATTTAAGATGTTTTTTTCCATGTTTTTGAATTTTTTAGGATATGTACCAAGGGAAAATTAGATGATAACAGGTAGGAAAAATGGATCCAATTGAAGAAATCAGCTCTATCTCCTTGTCAGAAACTATCAATTTGGGGTCTTGATGATCTAATATTCTTGAAATTTGGCTAGTATCCAAATGACAGATTTTTTTTCTTGTGAGAGAAAAAAGAGACCAAAAAAAAGGTTCATGAAGAATTTTTGACCCCTAAATTTTGAAGAAGGGAAATTGAAAGCTTATATATATATAAATATGTGAAATCCTGAATCAAAATTCTAGGGCTAATGAAATGGATTGAGGGTGAGATAAAAATAATCAGTTGATCTTTGAATTTACGCTGTTTATTCTATAATTCAAAATTGATTTTCCCATGTTGAATATAAAGGATTAAATTGGTTAATTTCCCTTGAAAATCTTTCTATTGATCTTTTATCTCTTATTTTAAATGGTACTGAGATTGTGATCAACAGGACCAGAAGTTGATTGAATTATAGTCTTCAAAATATTTCAAGTTGAAACTTCTTCTTTAGTTCAATTTTCTGAAGAATCTTCTTGAGGCCCCCAAACCCCTTTATGAACTGTACACATTTATGGATCATGTGATGGAGTGTGATTGGAATAAGTGAATTTAATTTTGACTTGCTAAACTACCAATTATTTGTTAGAACTACCACAAAATTAAAAAGGCAAAATTTTAGTTTGCAGTTAGTGGAAAGCCTTTATGAATGAAAAACTAGGTTTAGTGGAAATATTTTTTGAATTTTAACTGGGCTTAAATTCCACAGATTTATTACATTTCTACGTTTATCTTTACTCCTTCATAATGTAAAATTTGTAATGAATTGCATATCCATGTATTTTGGACCTAGTTTGGATAGGTTCAAATATTTCCTCCTTTTCATTATATGATAATTCAGTAGGGGGAGACAATCAGATAAAGTCAGGAGAACCAACTGATGAAGAGGAGGTAGTAGATTTGTAAGCCAGAGAAAGAGTTCTGAAATTTAGGTGGATGTTTTTTTCAGATATTCATTTTTTGATTTAAATGTCAGGGAGAGGCAATGATACTGGGTGAAGAAATAGAATTAGAGACTTGAGTTTCCTAATGAGATTTTTTTGATTTTTCTTTTTAGTTGTATCAAATTCATAATGATATGAGATGAAAATTTTCATATATAGAAATTTTTTTATGAGGAGTTATGTTTTTTTGTTTTTTATGAAAGGCTAATGATAAATTTACAACTACAATCAAGTCATGTGGCCTCTACACAACTCCATTGGTCTGTGTGGCCTCTACAAGGCCCCCCCTAGTTGTGTAGCGTGCCACACAATGGTTTGAAGTCATGTGGCACAACACAGAACTAGGGGGGGGTGTAACAAGCGGAAATTCCCCCCCCCCCTCTTTCTGTTGATTCCCTGGAGGGGGTGGTCAAATCCCCCTACCAGTGTCAGCTTGCTACTATGTACAGAGCAACCTGTCATAGCAACACAAAATTTAAAAATAAAGAATATCTCAATTAACAAAAGAAGGAGTGAGAGATCCATGAATATTATTAAAGAAATGGATTCCTCACCCAAAATTAGGTAGGGTTACTTGCTGACCCCACCCTTGAAATCCAAGTCCTTACATTTTTAAAATAATTAAAAAGAAAAGTACTAAAAATTACAACACCAGTATGGCACCTTTTGGCCATTCTAACATTTCACACGTTGTGGTGTTGTATTTATAACCTTGGAGTGGTAGCTGCGTCGCGGGCTGCGCGCTCAGCAGTTGGGTAGGTTGGGCTCAGCATTTGGGGTGAGCGCGGTCTCAGCAGTGCCTGCTGCGGGCTCAGAAGCAGCGGTTGAGGGCTCAGCGGCAGGGATTGCGGGGCTAGGCACCAGGTGCAGCTTGGGCCTACTCTGAGGGGGGCGCCGGGCCGCGACCCACCCAGGGAATGCGGACCAAGTGATGGAGCCGGCCTAACCAAGCTTGCGGGGGGCTAGTCCAGAAGGCAAGGGTGGGGCAATTGGGGGTTATACACACCGGGGAGGTTTGCGTGGGCATAAGTGCGGGCCGACTCACGGATTGCAGGATCTGCGGGCGCGCGCGGACAGATAAACCCGGGGGGCTCCAAGTAGGGCGCGGCGGAGGGCCGCGCCATGAGAAGGACAAACCGGACTTACGTGATATCAAAGGGGAGGGTTTTGGACATGGTGGGTGGTAGGGGGTAGGGTTAGGGTGGAGCTAGGGTTCTGTACTTAGGGTTATGTTTTCATCTATCTTGCTGCTTTTGGTTGTACCTAGGTTAGGGTTGAGAGGGGGGACTCAAAAATACCTCACTCTCAACTCCGGGTTGGGGGGGAGGCTATTGGAGGCGGAGACATATCATATAGTTCATATCACCAGACCGCCAGGAAATGGTATAAGAAGGATTGGAGGGAAAGAATTTATCTTATCATCACTCTCTCTATTCTTAAACTAATTGCATCCAATCTCCTTACAGAAGCTTTGACCAATAACTTCTGGAACCTGAGGGAAACTTTGGGGGTACCACCACTCTAGTTTCCACATCTGGGGGTCTGTCCGGGAACAATCTTTTGTCTAGGTCTCTCAAAGCTAGCCGGTGCAATGTTTCCAACAATTACTCCAGGATCAAACGTCCCACTTCCTTCCCTCTCCAGTTGGGAGTTGGCAGGCCAACACCTCCACCACTGCCAACTACTTGGTCCGGCGGTTTCGCTCCTCCTTGGTCAGAGCCTTTGGAGACGGCTGAGGCTCCACAACGGGTATTGCTTAGGCGGCAGAACTTCCCTCATCTCCGGTTTGACACCACGGATATTGGGCGCTTTCTGGCAAGGTTGAAGGATATTGCGGACTCCAAACACACAACAGGCAAGGATAAGGTCCGTATGGTTGTCCTCTTTATCACGGACAAGAATAAACTCCGGGATGTGGAGGATATGTCTGGCTACAAGGCCCAAGACTGGGAAAGGCTCCGGAACAAGATGATTGCAAGGTGGGGGACGCGTGATCCCCGCTTCTGGGAGACGGAATTTGAGTGGGCGGCGGCAGAGGCAATTTTGCAAGGTGGGGTGCGGACGCGGAGTGATTTGTCCAAATACAAATCTATGTTTGACCGCATCTACAGTTACCTAGAGAAGAACCAGGTGGTAGTGGGTTAAACAGTGGCAATGAAGCGGGCGTTTCTAGGCGGGCTCGCATTGCAACTTCATGCGCAAGTCCAGCGGTATCTATTTGAACACGGGTTGGTATTGGGGTCAGTGGATTGGAGTGTTGCGCTTCTTCCAAACCTAAGCGTGATCAACAAGGCAGTAGAAAGCAAGATCAATTTGGAAGAACTGATCAAGGATACGGCAAGGTTGTTCCCAGTGGTTTCAAGGCAACCAACGGCCTCTTCCACTCTGGCTCTGATGCAGGTACCGCCCACAGACCCACCAGCCCCTTTGCAGTCAGTGGAAGTACCAGTGAACAAGGTAACGGATATGTTACGGGACCTACAGATACTTCTGAATTGGATAGCGGCCCCACCAAAGGCTCTGCCTCCTCCTCCTCGGGGTGGAGTGCTGCCTCACATGGGGGGGCCTTCCAGTCCAGTAGAAGGCCGTTGAGCAGGTTTTTGGTTCATTTTTGCACCTATTGCCGCAATAAAGGTCACTGGAAGTCTGTTTGCGCAGAACTGACCAAGGAAATGGACAAGGGGTTGGTCCACATGTCCAGGCGGACTTACATATTCCCAACGGGCAAGCTGGTGGATCTGGGGGCTGGTCAGCCACCTCCAGTGGAGAAGGTTAGGACAAGAGCCCGGCC
Source organism: Puccinia polysora (assembly GCA_025617555.3). Lineage (NCBI taxonomy): Eukaryota > Fungi > Basidiomycota > Pucciniomycetes > Pucciniales > Pucciniaceae > Puccinia > Puccinia polysora. The sequence continues at coordinate 44,917,278 of CM062613.1, forward strand.
CGCAGGGGCCGCTTGGGTGTCACTTGGGATTGTTACCGGGCCCAATACGTGGCAAGCTCCGCTTTTGGAGGCGGAGGTTAGGGCATTGGCATCAAACAAGAAGATTGTGTTGGAGAAGATTGATGTGGATGTCAGAGAGCGGCCGTTGACCCACACCCCAAAAACTGGAACGCAAGGGCCAGTAGGCCACGCGCCGTCAACCAGTTCTGGAGGAAGGAGAAAGGCCGCAGAAATCATGCAACGGGTGATGGGGAGCAAGGCACCAATACCCCTCATGCTGCAAGAGCTGGCCACAGTCTCCCTGGTGGTTGTCAAGGAAATGGTTCAGGTGCTGAGGGCGCACAGGGGCGGCAGGGTTCTGGCAATGGTGCAGCGCGTAAACATGGCGGGGGAGGAAGGGGAAAGCAAGTTTTGCCAATCCAAAGCCGTGTCAGTGCCGCTTGCCTATGTCCCAATGAAGATTGCGGGCAGGAAGGTGTGGGAAATGGTGGACAGCAGTTCAATGGTCAATCTGCTTCCGTCAAAATTGGTGGATGAGTTGGGGCTGGTTCAAAGGAAGTGCGCTATGGGACTACGGGCGCTCAACGGAGGGGAATGTTGGGTGGATGGGGTGGTGGAGGAAGAGGAGGTGGAGGTTGCAAAGGTCTGGAAGTTTCTGTTGTTTCTCTCTGTTGATTGCGGTGATGTAATTTTGGGTCAACCGTTTATGTTTGGGTTCCGGGCCCAAATGGTGTTTAACACGGAGGAATGGATGGAGGTTCTGACAGTGGAAGACGCGTCCAAGGCAAGGTTCAAAACAATGATCTGCAACTACGGGAAGGGGAAAGGGGTGCGGCCAGCGGCCGCTGGCAAGGAGGCAGGATCCAACAGGGGGAACAACCGTGAGGGTTGCCCTGTGGAGGATTTTGCCTAGTTGACTTCAGGTACTGCGCGGGACAGGCTCCGGTTTTGTGCAGGCGGTTGACTAGGAAAGAGCATGAGGGGGAAGGAAGCGCGCAGAGGGGGCGGGTGGCAGAAGTAAGTCCTCTTCCTCAGTATGCATCATTGGAAGGTACTGTGTTTCAAAAACCCTACCATAGTGCCACACTTGTGAGCAAAGGCAAGAGCCGCGGGTTGATTATTGCCAGGAATCACAAGGACAATGGTGGACGCGTGAGGATGGTCAGGTGCAACGCGGGGCAACACAAGCCCCTGGCACAAAATATTCCTCCCCAGAACAAGCCAATGCCGCAGGTACTGAATGGGCCTCTAAGGCCAATCTCCCGGTCTTGGGAATCCTGGGTAAGTCCGTCAAAAAAGTCCGGGTGGGTAACAAGGTTGGCGCTGATCACGGATGAGCGGATCAAGGCGCTTAATTTTGGACCGGCAGAGTGGTTGAGTGCGGAGGAGAAGGATTTGCTGGCATTGGTGTTGGTGCTCTGCAAAAAAAACCCTTGCCTTTGGGCCTGACAAGCGCGGATTGCTGAGGAACAAGGTTGGAAATCCCTATGTGATCCCCACGGTGCTGCACCAGCCCTGGAAGATCAAGCCAATCCCAATCCCTTGGACCATGCGGGAACCCTTCTTGGAACTGGTCCGGGAGCGCGTGAGGACGGGGCTGTACAAGCAGTCCACATTGAGCTACTCTAGCCCAATCTTCGCGGTTGTTAAGCAGGATGGAAAGTTGCTTAGAATTGTTCACAACCTGCAGCGGCTTAACTCATTCACCATCCGGGACGCAGGATTGCCGCCGTGTGTGGACAAGTTCCTGGAATCAATGGCAGGGTGCGCGTGTTACGGATTGGTTGATGTAATGGGGGGGTATGATCAGCGCAAGCTCCATCCCAACTTGCGGCTGTTGACAACGTTCAAGACAGGATTGGGGAGGATGCAGCCAATGCGGTTGCCGCAGGGTGCAACAAACTCGGTGGGGGTTTATCAGGCCCAGATGATGTGGATTCTGCGGGAAAAAATTCCGGACGGGGTTGTGATTTTCATTGATGAAGCGGGAATCAAGGGACCAAAGAGGGATTACAGGGGCGCGGTGTTAGAAGAAGCCCCAAAGATCCGCCGCTTCATCTGGGAGTACGCGCAGACGTTAGAGCGGGTCTTGTTCTGGATTGAGGAAGCAAGGCTTACAGTGTTGGGGAGCAAGTTGTCATTTTTTGTTCTGGCACTGGAAGTGCTAGGAAATGTGGTGGCTTTTGACGGCAGAAGAATTGCGGAGAAGAAACAGAACAAATTCCTTGAATGGCCAACCCCACGTATGCCTTTGCATATCCTCCAATTCCTGGGACTGTGCAGTTATGTTTGCATGTTCATTGAGCGGTTTGCAGAAGTCCCAAGTCCGCTGCAGTTGCTAACACAGAAGGGCGCGGCATGGGAATGGACAGCAAGGTGTGATTCTGCCTTTGCAAAGCTCAAAGAGACTGTGGGCCGCAACATTGTCCTCTGGGCCATTGACTATGACGCGGCAGGGATCCGCTTGGCTGTCAACTCAAGCAAGTTTGGTGCGGGAGGCTTCCTGATGCAGGAAGAGGATGGTAAGGATAGGCCGGTTCTCTATGAGTCCGTGACGTTTACTGCAACAGAGAGTTGTTATTTGCAGCCAAAACTGGAATTATGTGGGGTCACCAAAATTGTGCAGAGGCTTCAGCACCTGCTTTGGGGGGTACACTTTGAGCTGTTGGTCGATGCAGAGGCGCTGGTGCGGATGATCAATTCTCCGACGCTGCCAAACGCTCCTATGACTAGGTGGGTGGCGTTTCTTCAGCTCTTCACTTTTTGTGTGGTTCATGTTCCGGGGAAGGCGTTCACAATGCCCAACGCGCTGTTGTGGTATCCACGGGAAGACCCGTTTGAGGGGGCGGAACCCCTGGACGTGGAGTCTCCGGTTATTGGCGTAGGTATGGTGGAGGCGGAGGTCATTCTTCTGCTGCAGCAGTCTGGGCGTTACGCAACCTTGTGCTCCTTTTTGCAGGATCTTTGGTTTCCCAAGGGTACGTCAGGGGCTGTAATTCAATGGGTGAAGCGGCGGACAACCAACTTCTACTTGCAGGAAGGGCAGCTGTGGCGGCAGAGTACCCCAGTGCCTTTGGTGGTTGCAACATCAAGGAAGGACCAGGAAATGATCCTGAGGTGTCTTCACAACAACCTTAGCCACCGGGGCAAGATTTAAACGCGGAGGCGGGTGAAAGCAAGGTTCTGGTGGCCGGGTGTGGTGCGCGCTTTGCGTGAATGGTTGGAGTCTTGCAAAACATGTCAACAGAGGAGCTCTAGGCTTCCCAGGGAGGTGGGTCACCCTACGGGGGAGGACGCGCTGTTTGGGCGGGTCTCCCTCAACATGTTCCACATAAAGGTGGGAAAGTTTTCATACCTGCTGGTCGTGCTGGAAAATCTATTGGGTTGGGTTGAGGCTTGTCCTCTGGTGAAGTTGTTGGCGGAGAAGGTTGCTCAGTTTCTAGAGGAAGATTGGTTTGCACGTTACGGTTTGCTTTGCCTGGTCACTGTTGACGGAGGCGCATAGTTCTGGGGTCATTTGATGATGCTGGTCCAGAATTGTGGAGCTAAGTTTGGGCAGGTCACAGAGTACTATACGGAGGGCGCCGGGATGGTCAAATGCAGTCATCAGCCTATCAAGGACACCCTGGTAAAGATGTGCAGTGAGGAGGGCAAGCAGTGGCAGGAGGCCCTTTTGGTGGTCCTCTTTGCAGACAGGATCTCAGTCAAATGCTCAACGGGCTACTTTCCTTAAGAACTTCTCTATGGACAGCATCTGGTGCTTCCGGTGGACATTGAGTGACCTTCTTGGGCGTGGACTGGTGGAAGGTGAAGACCTCTGCAGAGCTCATGGAGGCGCAGGCCAAACAGCTTCTCCAATGGGACAAGACCCTGGCAAAGGCCGCGCAAAGGTTGCGGAAGACTAGGACAGCATTGGTCCGCTATTGGGACAAGCGTTGTTCCCATTGCCTCTGGGATCCTTTGCAGAAGGGGGGATTGGTCTTTCTGTAAAACCACAGTCTGGAGTCCCAGTGGGGTAAGCTTTTTGCCAACCAATGGAACAGCCCCTTCCGCGTGGCATCCAAGTTTGAGGGCAAGAATTATCAGCTTGAGGAATTGGATGGGGTGCCTCTCAAACGGAAGGCCGCGGCTTTGCATGTGAAGCGCTTCTTTGCACGCGGCTCCACCTCCTTCAACAAGACGGCCGGCAATGGCGCGGACGCATGGGATGGTGCTGGTGGTTCAGGATTGGTAGACAGATTGGGCTCTTTGGCTGAGGAGGAGCCCATGCGCAATGGGCCCCCTCAAAAGAGCAAGAGGCTACAAACCACTGGGGAAAGCCATCAAGCCGGGGGGGACCCAAGTAGGGTAAAAGGTTGATTTGGTGAGGTGGTGCTCTAGCCGGTTCACAGGCAGAATAACTAGACACCCCAGAATGTTTGTTTTCTTATTTCTTGAATACATTGCTTTGCCAGTTGGTACTGGTTTTGGTTATGATTGGTTGCAGGGATGCGGGCGCAGCGCAAGCTGGGGCTGTAAACGCGAGGACAAGCCCTGCGGTTGGTTAATGCGGGACAAGGAGCGGAGGCCAAGTTTTAGCAAAAAAAAAAAAAAAGAAAAAAAAACTTTTTCTTTTTGGGTTTTGTTCTTTTCTCTGTCTTCTCCTACAGCATAATGGGTGCGGAGTATGCGTGGAACACGTATGGGAAAGGTCTGATTTGGTGAGGGGGTGTCCTAGCCAGTTCACAGCTGGAACAGCTAGAAACCCCAGAGTGTCTGTTTCCTCAACTTCTTTTCCTTTCTTGGATGACTGTGTGCGCGCGCTGGTGGGGGGTGGTTGTGTTTGTTGCAGGTTGGGTACAGGGAACTGTGTGGAAGTTTGGCTGGGGAGGTCCAGGTACCTTCTGGGGAACTTCATTGGCTCAGGAAGTGGGCGAGGATCTCAATCTCACTCTCATTCTCACCAGGACGCGGGCGTGGATCTCAATCCCATTCTCATTCTCACCAGGACGCGGGCCCGGATCTCAATCTCACTCTCATTCTCACCAGGATGCGGGCGCCAATTTCAATCTCACTCTCAAACTCACTCGGGACGCGGGGATTGGTCCGCAGGACAACCTGCTGGGAAAGGAAGCGCGTGCAGAAGACGTGTATTTCTCTCAACAAGGGAAGCGCGGTACAAAGTGAAGGAAAACACGGAAAAAGGGAAGGGGGAGAGGGGGGGCAATGGGCCTAAGCCATTCTCATCATTTCCTCCATGTCCGCCCGCAACAATGCCAGTAAGGCCCAGAAAGACGCCAAGAGCTTGCGCCGGGATTCCAAGGATTGAGCGCTGGGGGTTGCTAGGAAGTTGCGGATCATTGCAGTTGATCTCTCAGTGAAGATTTTGAATCCAGCCGCCGGGAGTGCCAACACAACGGGGATTTCCAGGATCTTGGGTGGGCTGGGGGGAGGCAGGACTGGTGAGGAGGGGACCTTGGGAGGACCATCTGGGGGGCTTGGTCCAACAGGAGGCAACAATGGGACGACAATGGGTGATGCAGGGGGTGGAGGGGTGCCTTGCGGAGCCGGGGCAGTGACCAGAGGAAGAGCTGGGGCAGGGGCCGGAGTAGGAGCTGGGGCAGGGGCCGGAGTAGGAGCTTGAGGAGGAGCCGCGCAACATCAAAGGATTTCATAAATACACAGGTCCCTTGCTCCTTGCGTAACCCGGATGCGGTCCGCCCAGAATTGCATAGCCACTTGGTAAGCTGAAAATTTTGGGAAGTCCTCCTTCCGGGGAGGTCCCGCGCGGCGGAACGTCAAAGAGGAATCACGGATTGAGCTTGGGGCGGAACGGCAATGGGGTGATCCGGGCAGAGTCCACAAGTCCTCCAAGATGGTTTCATCATCCAATACCACAAACGGGTATGGATGGGCCCTCTTGCGCGGGCGGGAACGGGAGCCAGATTGAGGGGGAGGCTGGGGCATTCCCTCACTAAGCAAGCAGAAATGGTGGCCACGACGGCAAGCGCTGCAGGCGCGTTTACCAGGAGCAATCAAACATGCATTCCCGTTCCGGGTGCAGAAATTGCAGGGGATCATAGCGTTGTCAAAAGGTGTAAGGAGGGGCAGGGCTAGTAGCTGGGGTGGACTGGGAGGAGTAAGGGGGGTGGTCTGGTAGCCTGTTAGGTTTGAGGTAGTGATGGAAGGACCTCTGGGGACAGAACTCAACTTTGGGGGGGATGTGGTGTTGTATTTATAACCTTGGATCAGGAGCTGTGTTGCGGGCTGCGCGCTCAGCAGTTGGGTAGGTTGGGATCAGCATTTGGGGTGCACGCGTTCTCAGCAGTGCCTGCTTTGGGCTCAGCAGCAGTGGTTGAGGTCTCAGCAGCAGGGATTGCAGGGCTTGGCACCAGGTGCGGGTTGGGCCTACTCTGGGGGGGGTGCTGGGCTGCGACCCTCCCAGGGAACGCAGACCAAGTGATGGAGCTGGCCCAACCAAGCTTGCGGGTGGCTAGTATGGAATGCAAGGGCAGGGCAATCAGGGGTTATACGCGCCAGGGAGGTTTGCGCGGGCATAAGCAGGGGCTGACTCATTGATTGCGGGATCTGCGGACGGATAAACCCGGGGGGCTCTGAGTAGGGCACGGCGGAGGGCTGTGCCATGAGAAGGACAAACTGGACGTAAATGATATCAAAGGGGAGGGTTTTGGATGGGTTGGGTGGTATGGGGTAGGGTTAGGGTGGAGCTAGGGTTCTGTACTTGGGGTTATTTTTTCATCTATCTTGCTGCTTGTGGTTGTACCTAGGTTAGGGTTGAGAGGGGGGACTCAAAAATACCTCACTCTCAACTCCAGGTTGGGGGGGGAGGCTATTGGAGGCGGAGACATATCATATAGTTCATATCACCAGACCGCCAGGAAATGGTATAAGAAAGATTGGAGGGAAAGAATTTATCTTATCATCACTCTCTCTATTCTTAAACTCATTGCATCCAATCTCCTTACAGACGCTTGGACCAATAACTTCTGGAACCTGAGGACAACTTTGGAGGTATCACCTCTCTTTTTTCCACAACGTGTTGTCATGTATAGGGTTTACACCTAAAATTCACTCAGAATTGAGGTGTTGTGTATATTTTAGGAGTTACGCGCGGAAATGTGTTATGTCACAATTCCCGTGCGCAGCCCCGCATCATTACATACCCCTACATACTCATAGTAGCTGTTTCCCTCGCGCAGCCAATTCTTCCACGCACGCAGAAGATCCTACCCCACGCGCATCTGAACTGACTGATCCCCGCGTCTGGATCTGTCGTGACTAATCTGACAACCAGGTATCACTCAAAAAAGCTACAACCTAATTAGGGTTGCCTGGCATATATAACAAGTTGACATATGCATTAGTAATAATCTAAAAGGATCAAAACTTAATTAAAATCAATAAAAATTAAGTTTAGAACATTTTTTAACAATAAATTAAAGATCAAGGATTACCATGTAAATCATTGACTCTGATCTCTAAAGACCACAAAACACTACAAGGAGTGTTCATAAAAATTATTAAAGATTATCTACGTGATTAGCAGATGATGGAAAATTAGTAAACGTCCACATCTTTTCACTTTAAAGCAATACTAATAGTACAAATGCAGGATGAGTGCAGAATGATCAAATATACACCATAATAGATTAACAGATCCCGTGGCTAAAATAGTACAGAAATCTAGAAGATCTAAGGTCAGCTGATTAACAGCACCAATTGGACGTGCAAATCTTGCTCTTACTGGCTTTCCATCCTCAGCCCATGAGCAGAACCCTCTCTATGCGCCCTGAGAAGCTCAAAATCACCCCAAAAAAGGTATATATACAGACCTCTTTGGATCCATTATTCCATCATCAGTTTACCAGGAATTATTATTATCAATCAGACACCGTGTCATTGTTAGTGAAGTGCTTATGAATAATCTAAGCAAGTGATTTATGACCAAGTCTGTAGTATTATTATTTATTTCTTAAAACCAATCAACCCTTGAAGTTAGTCAGGCAATCCACCCCATCTGCTCTGAAAACCTTCCTATTATTGCAGGATTTTTGTAGTAAATTGCTCAGAGTGAGTGTTTTCCTTCCTGTCTAGGCCATTGTGCTGTTATGCCCGGCCATTAGTGGAATAAGCCCTTTCTAAGGCACCCATCTTCATTCCAAGGTTCTTAAACTGCCTAAGGAGGCCCCTTGAAGAGAGGTTGCTTTGTCTGTAAAGACCCCCAGTATTATAATACTGTAGCCCCTCTTTTATATACATATTGAAAACCTTTTATTACCAAACCAATTAAACCTTGCAACTGCTCTTATTACATTATTTATTTGAGCCTCTAAGCCTTTATTTTTGGAACAACTATTATTATTATTATTCCAGTATTTTTATCACTTTCTGTAGCTAAAGGACTGCAAGTTTCCTGGTATCAGAGAGCTGACAACCAGGGCCCTTGGGGTTGATGCCCCCAGGGCATTTCTATTGGAATATGGGCTGGGGGGGTGGTCAGATCCCCTCAGCCATGTTTCTCCTCCCCCATGGTAAAGGGGGGGGGAGAGCACCCCTTGATTTGCTCCTCCCCCTTGGTAAAGGGGGGGTAGAGTGCCCCTTGATGTTGGGGAGGTGATCAGGTTCCCCCCACCGCCATTCACCTTGCTGCAACCGGCCTAGTTGTTCATTCCTGTTGGGAGGGCAATCAAATCCCCCCACCGCTGGTTGCCTTGTTGCAAACGGCCCCCAGGGTTCAAAAGAGTTTTTTATGGGCTGTGTACGGCCCTACAAAACTCCCACACAACTGGGGGTCATGCAATTATCATCACCCTTTATGAAATATTTGAATTTAGGACAATTGATATAGTGGGATTCAAAAGTTGAGTTGGTTTTTTTGAGGTGTGGTGAGTGATGATAAGTGGTGGTGATTAGTTTTTGGTGTTGCTGAATGGTGTTGAGTGGTGGTGAATAATGTTTAGTGCTTTTGAGTGGTTTTAGGTGAGTTTGAATGAGTGGTGATGAGTGGGATTGAATGGGGTTGAATGGGTTGAAGAGGGTGATTTTATGGTTTATGAGACAATAAAAACACTCCCAGAATTGAGGAGGGAGCAGGAAATCATTCAGAATCATATTTCATATGATATTTTTCATGAAAAATAAGTCCAAAATGTGGATCAAACCCAAAAAGGAGTTGCATTGGTGAATTTGTGATTTGACATTTTATGGGGAAAAAATACTTCAAAAATTCATAATAAAATATTTTGGGGGTTTTTAACATCTTATGCTTCAACCAGCTTTGAAAAAATTTAAAAATGTTTGACAGCCCTCGACCTTTTTGGAAAAAATTTCAAGACTTCTTTTTGGCCAATCCTTCTCCCTCAACTCTCCTTTCTGGGTACTATTTTTGGTTCACTTCCCTACAGAATAACTAGCAATAATGACTCCTTGACATTTATGACCTTCCATCGTCACCAGTTCACCATTAACTAGAGCAGCAAGGGGACAAGGTTATGTTCTCAAAATTCCAGATTAGGATCAATCAACCCCCCAAGCTTTTGGATGTGGTATGACCTTTTCTAACCTTCCAATTCCAGCTTCATCCAATAACATGGACACTGGTATACTTCCTCCAACTCCTCCAAGAGCTTCTCTGTCCCCTGATCCTCTTGTTGTCAGACTTTTTTCTAATTTTTTGATTTTTCAATACCCTCAAGCAGGCTATGGATTAGATTCTCCATCATATTATCCCACAATGATTCCTATTCCTGAAATTGTGGAAAAGGACAAGAGAAAAGAGTTGATGTTTGATTCCAGGATCCCTGGTAACCTTAATTCATCTACTGTTGGACCACAGGAAGAAGCTCTGTAACCATCTGCTTCTACTGATATTCCTGGCCCTCCAATTCAACCTCCAACTTAAATTCCTGCTGTGGATCCTACACTCCTAGCCCTCATTCAAAATATGAATTCAGCTGTGGCAAAGATTTTCCACCCTCCAGCCACCATTATTTTCCACTCTGGAACCTCCAAATATCCATTGATGAACCTGACTGAAAAATTTGAGGGCAAAAACCCTACTAAGCTTAGGTGCTTTCTTCAATCTTTTGAACTCATCTTTGAAAGAAAATGAAGGAAACTTTAATTTGGATCAAAGGAAGGTGTTATTTGCAGTATCTTAATTATCTGGAAATGCAAGTTGTTGGATCCAACCCTAGCTGGCTCACCTTTCCAATCACAAGCCCTCTTTCTTACTCAAATCTATGTATCACTTGACAGAGCAAATTCATTCCCCCTTCAGGAAACAGAATTGAAGTTTTCAAAGATGAAAATTAAATTTAGAACTTGCAAATTAAGGAATCTGGATACACTTCAACCCACATCAAATTAATCTAATCCCTTATGGCAAAGGTCTCTTGATGGGGTGATACAGCCTTCTACTTTAATTTCCAAAAAAATCTCCCTTTCTAAAATCCTAAAACAACTAGTGGTTTATGATGGCTCTTTGGAACCTCTTCAAGAACTTATGGATATTGGTTTAGAATAAACCGCCTGGTACCACAAATGAGTCAAGGAGAAGTCTTCCCATTCAAACCACCCTAAAAAAGAAGGAAACTCTCAATCTCAAGCCAACTAAAATCAGTCTGAGAAGGGCAAAGGTGAGTCCAAGAAGCAGGAAAAATCTTCAAAGAAGCCAGCTTCCTCCACCAAACATACCTTGGACCTAGGTCCTGAGGGCAAGATCAAGATTTAAGAGAAGGAAATACAGGAGAAGGATGGGTTATGAATGTATTTTGGTTGGAAGCACAAGACAGAATACTGTAAGAAGAAGCCTGTTAACAATTTTACTTCTAAATCCAACTCTTTGAATGCTCCCTACAAGCCAAAAAAAACAATTAGGGTGTTTTTCTATTTTACTCCAGGATTATTACTCTATTGAATTTGGGGTAAAAAATATTCAAAAGTTTTACTCTGAACAACTCTATAAAGGCTTAAGTTTCATCCTTCTTCATCAGGTCTTGAGTTATAGTTTTTGGTTGAATTAGGTGCTACTCAATCCGTAATGGCTAATAATATGGTTCTAAATTTTTTATTTAAGCCTATTCTTTTGGGAAAACCTATTCCTCTCTCCAATTTCAGTCCTAATGAGTCACCCTCTCAACTAATTAACCACAAGGCAAACTTGGTTTTTTCACTTCCTTGTTTTCCTAGTTTTGAATGAGAATTCCTTATAGTCAATTCACAGCTCTCTGAAGACATCATTCTAAGAATGAAGTTTCTTCTTCACTGGAATCTGGAGGTGAACTGGAAGATGGGACTGGTAACTCCAAGAAGCCATCCAAACAATGAAATTTCATCCATTTATGTTTAACTGAACATGGAAAACCTACCTTCAACTATTCCTTTGGCGCTGCAGCCCAATTGATTCCTCCCTGCTTCAGGACCTTGGCAACAATCCAATACCCTTTGAGTTCAAAAATAGACCACCTTGCTTGGATATTCAATGATCCCCTGAATATTTCTTTGGAGCAAGGATCTAGGGATTCATCCTTTCATATCATGCAGTTGGTTACTTCTTCTAAAATTTCTGTTACTCCCCATAACGAGCTTTCAGCTGACTGGTAAAAGTTTTAAATTGAAAAAGACCCTGAAGAATTAGAAAACATGTTAAATAAATTTCCAGCTGATTACCATTCTTTCCTAGATTTTTTCTCTAAGATTAAAGAAGATTAGATTGCTCCTCACTGCACTTAAAATCACCACATCAAATTTGAAGGTTCATTTCCTCCAGTTTGGCCAATCTACTTGTTGTCTCCAATTGAAAAAACAACCCTACCAGCCTACATAGCAGAAAATGTAGAGAAATGTTTCATCTGATCCAGGACTTCAAGCACTGTTGCACCTGTTCTTTTTTTCAAAAGGAAGGATGGGATTTTTCCATCAAATTTTAATTATTGCAAGCCTAAAGTTGTCACTAGGGAGAACCACTATCACCTTCCTCCAACAATTTTCTGACTGACTGTCTTTTCAGTTTCTTCTATCTTCACCAGAATAAACCTTAGATGCACTTACAACCTTCTGTGAATCAAGGAGGGAAATTAACACCTTACAGAATTCAGGTCTCATCCTGGAAGTTACAAATACTTGCTAATAAATTTTGGCCTGACTAATTCTCCAGCTTCTTTTCAAAATATTATCAATGATATCCTTGCTCATCTCCTCAAAATTGATGTGGTGGTTTACCTTGAAAATATCTTTATTTCCACCAAGATCTTACAGGAAAATATCATTTTTCCTAAGTGCTAACCAGACTTGGGAAAAATAAAATCTATGCAAAGGTCTCCAAATGCAACTTACATGCACATTCTGTGGAGTAAGTTGGTTTTTTGATCTCAGGAGATGGTATCTTCATGGAAACTGAAAAAGTGAACACAAATATTTCTTGGCCTGCTCCTCAAAAAAGAGGAGCCCTGAAGTCTTTCCTTGATTTTTCTAAATTCTATTGCATTTTCATGAAGAAATACTCCAAAGATGTTTCCTATCTCACTTCTATTGCTAGAAATAGCTCTCCAATTTCCCTCACTTCTGAAAAGATTTGAAAAAACCAAGCAATCCTTCACTCAAAAAATCAAGCAATCCTTCACTCAACCTCCAGCCCTTTGCCATTTTGATCACCTCCTAAGAACATATGTTGAAACTGATGGAAGTTATTATTCCTTGTGTGCTTTCCTAAACCAGTCAACTCCTACTAAAACAAAGCACCCCATTTTCTTTGATGACACAAAAAAAACTGTTTCTGAAATCAACTATTTAATCCATGATAAAGAACTCCTTGCAATTTTATTTTATCTTCAGCAATTTCATGTTTAACTTTTATGCCTTAATGAAATCTTTGAAGTTCTAACTGAAAAAGATCCTCTGGAATAATTCATTTCTTTGAAGTTTCTCCCTAGAATACAAGCTCATTGGGCACAATTTCTCTCTGAATTTAATTATACACTCAATTACAGGTGTGAAAAAACTTCAAACATCCCAGATATCCTGTCATGTTGGAAAAACTTGTATCCAGAAGGGGGAACAACCTATTCTGAAAATAATTCTGGATATTTTCAAAAGCTCCTGAGAAAAAATGAAGTTGAAGCCTCTAAAATCTTTTTTATTTATGCTAACATTCTTGATTATCAACTGAGTGAAATGATTTCTAGTCAACAAGCTGAAAAGTTACTTCAATTTATAATAAGATTAATATGAATGAAGAAGTGACTGACTACTCCTCAGACCCCTTTAGTGGCTTGTTACTGTTTTGGGGAAAAGTGGTCATACCTTACCAAGCTAACCATTTCAAGTTGAATATCCTTCATCAACACCAAGAATCCCCTTCTACAGGTAATCCTGGTGAAGACTCTCAATCTTATCAAAAGAGCCTTTTTCTGGAAAGGAATTTCAACAGATGTGAAGAACTATGTTTTGACCTGCTACCTTTGCAAAAGGAACAAGACAAGGCATGACAAGAAACTCCTACTCAAACCTCCTCCAATTCCTGATGGCCCTGGAATTTAATCTCAATGGACTTCATCTCTTCACTTCCTCCTCTAATTGATTTTATTCTATCCTTGTTGTTGTTGACTGCTTCTCTAAAATGTCTTTATTCATAGAGACAAATGTTAAACTAACTGAAGTAGAGTTAGCTAACCTCTTTCTCAACCATGTCTTCTCCAAGCATGGTTTTTCTGCTGAAAATATAAGTAAAAAATGCCCCTTTTTCATCTCTTCTTTCTGGAAAGCACTGTGAAAATTTACATATCCAAAGGAATCTCTCCACAGCTTACCACCCAGAAACAGATTGTCAAACTGAAAGATTCAATCAATTACTGGAACAATGTCATTGAATTTGAATCAGTTATCACCAGGAAAAATGGGATACTTTGCTACCCTTTGCAGAGTTCTCCTAAAAAAAAAAGTGTTCACTCTTCCACTCACCAATCACCCTTCTTCACCCTCTATGGAAGGCACACCAGATTTTATTCTCAGAATATGTTAGAAATCCAACCATCCATTCATTACCTGTAACAGATTAAGAATAACAAGATTCAACTATGGAAAGAATTAAAATATTCTATTGATAACTAAAAGAAATTTGCTGACCTTAAAAGAAAAGAAATCCCAAAATTTATCAATCCCAGGAATAAAGCTTGATTATCTGCAAATAGTATCAATACTAAAAGACCATCCAAGAATCTCTCTGATCATTTTTTGGTTCCTTTTTTGATCATTGAAAAAACAGGATCTCATTTTTTCAAACACCAACTGCCTGATAAATGGTCCTCCATCCACCCATTCTTCCATTTTTCTCTTCTCAAACCTTACTCTGAAAACCCAAATTCTCCTAGCCACCAACCACCTCCAAAACCAGTGGAAATCAATGGCCAAGAAGAATTGGAAGGGTCTCAGATCCTGGATCCAAGGTTTATTGTGGCAAACTCCTCTACTTAGTCAAATGAAACATTTTCTTAGAAGAATCTTAAAGAACCTCATGGGAGTCAGTCCCCAATCTCACCATCCTTTTATCCCTTCTCCATGACTATCAATCATTCTATCCTTCCAAAACACAACCTACTCAACCTTCCAATCCATCCATCACTCTCAGTGCCTTCCTTCCATCTCTCCACTTTATTTAATTCATAAATTCAATCCAATCAATTCATTCCATTCTTATATCCCTATCTCCAATCAAAAATAAAGTAGAATAGAATAAAATGAAAGAAACTCTATTCACTTGTCTCTCTCAAAGTATTCCTGAGTTTTATTCAAAAGATTGGCAATTTTATTCACCCAAGCACTAGCTATCTTTATTTTCCTGTTCTCATACTCTTTTCTATCCTTACAAGAAGCACCCATTTCATATCTTAATCCAGAAAATGAAAGCAAAAACTGCAGCTCTGCTACCACTTACTTTTTTACATCCTCTATTCTCCCTTCTCCACTTCTTCAAAATTATTCAATCCCCACGAAAAAAAAATAATAATCCTGGAATATTCAGGAATCTTTACAAGATATTCTTCAATTGCCTTCAAGCCTTTGATTGTATCATCTTCAACAGAATCCACAGGAACAACTTCTTTTCCCTCTGATCAAGCAAAGAAACCACTGTACTTCTTTTTTCTTCTCATGCTTCTATAATAACCCCCTACTCCATCTTTGGTCAACATTCTTCCAATCAAAACTCCAACAGAATTTGGCGCTGGATCTTCTTCTTCCATTGGCCTCTCTATTTCTTCTCCTGTATCCACAAATTCTTCTTCTTCTTCTTCTTCTTCTTCTTCTTCTTCTTCTTCTTCTTCTTCTTCTTCTTCTTCTTCTTCTTCTTCTTCTTCTTCTTCTTCTTCTTCTTCTTCTTCTTCTTCTTCTTCTTCTTCTTCTTCTTCTTCTTCTTCTTCTTCTTCTTCTTCTTCTTCTTCTTCTTCTTCTTCTTCTTCTTCTCTCTTCTTCTTCTTCTTCTTCTTCTTCTTCTTCTTCTTCTTCTTCTTCTTATTTGTCTTCCTCTTCCTCTTCTCCCTCCTCTTCATTTCCTCTTTCCTCCATAACATTTTCTTCTTCACCCTCATCTGGCTCACCAGGAGCATCCTGATTGTTTTATTCAAAATTGAATTGGATGGGATTGCACCCAATTTGAAAACCACAGGAGCTTCAATTTGTGGCCTTTTGACAGTTTTAATGTCTTTAAAAATTTGAGCTTTGGAGTACTTTCAAAGCTTTGACACCTCTCTGACCCTCTCTCTGCTTCTTTGACCATGCTTCAATCAAACTAAAAGTGGTTTGACATTTATTAACAAGGTTTGACTGGTTTGACTTTGTGTTACAAAACTTCAATTGGTTTGGCTTTTCCTCTTAGAAATTTAATCTCTTCAAACTTAAAAAGTTTTGACCATGCTTTGAATGAATTTGAATGGTTTGCCAGTGGTTCAAAAAAGTTTCAACAATGCTGCTACAAGCTTGGATTCCCCTATCAAACTTCTCAAAGACAAATATGGTGTCCCCCATTGTACATCCAACTCCTTCAAATTTGATGGATCCCTTCTTGATTTTTGGTCCAACGCTAACTGGCTCAACTTCCTCTATTCTCTTTTAAAATTCTACATCCTTTTCATTTTCTCTTGCAAAGCCTCTACTAGTAAAAGATCAAATAAAGTTCTGTGAGAAGAAATCATTCCAACAATCAGAAGACAAGGAACCAATCATCCTCCAATGGAACTGCCCTACTAGACACCCCCAAGTAAAAACTGGTGTCTTCTGGGGCTTCTTTGACTTCAAACCTTGTTCCAATATTGTCCTTCACCAATACAAAAGTTCCAAGCACCTCCCTTCCAGGTTCAGAAGCTCCAGATAAATTCCTCTTTTTTCTTTTTAAGTATTCACACTTTCCATACTTGGGGGTGCTGCTGGTTTTAGAGATTGTTTCAGTATCTAGGCACCTGCAGTAGGGAGGAATTTATTAGTTTAAAGGATGGTAGTCATTGGTCTTATCCATGGTGAAGAATTCAGTGGGGGATCTGTTTTAAGATGAAATCAATGGGAAGTTGACAGTTGATAATGGTTCTGGATAAGGTGAAGTGAAGGGAAAATCAGACATGGTGAAAAACTCAACTTAATTCTTGCCTCCTTCTATGGGTATAAGGAGCTACCCCTTCCTCTTCTGGGGAGGGGGGGGGGGTTACTGTCTGTGAAATTTAAAGAGAATCCTGAAGCCTGGACCAGGATATCAATTGCATGAAAAAGGAAAATTTTTAGGCAACAAATTCAGACTGAAGAGAATTGAGAACAATTCAATGAAAAATGAAAACAGCACAAACAGCGCTGCAAGATTATACTGTTTTGATAATGGCCTAAATGTAGACTTTTGTAGAATTGTGGCAGTTCCAACTTTTTCAAATGATTGGCCTTGAGTGCAAGTTGGAATTTGGGATTTGATTCAATCCTGATGGTGAGTTAAAGATATATAGTGACTGGAGCACTTCAATGGAGGTAGCCCTTGCATTGGGATTTTTGGTTTTGGAGAAGAAGCTTAGAGTTTATAGTTTGATGGTTTTCTTTTCATTTTTGTGCATGGGAGTAGGTGACAGTTTATTTGGATGGAGATTTGATTTTCAGACGTGCATTTGTGACAGGCAGTGAGTTTTCTTGAGCTGAGAACTGGTGAAATTTTATGAGGGAAAGAGGAAGGAGCAGAGATGAAAACAGAAGACATGAGACAAAAAATGGGGGAAAGTATGACATGTTGTGGTGTCATTATATAGCCTTGGATTGGGAACTGTGTTGCGGCCTGCGCCCTCATCATTAGGTAGGCCAGGCTCAGCAGTTGGGGTGCGCAAAGTCTCATCAGTGGCCACTGAAGGCCCAGAATCAGCTGCTGCAGGCTCAGCAGTAGGCGCTGCAGGACTCAGCACACCAGGTATGGTTTGGGTTTTACCAAGATATGGTGGGCTGCAACCCACTTTGATGTTAAGGACCTAGGAATGGAGCCGGCCCAACCAAGTTTGGGGAACGTTTAGTTTGGGGAGGTAAGGGCAGGGCAATTGGGGAGGCTATGTGAGCAGGGGGACGCGCACAAGCGCAGGCCAACCCGCAGGGACAGGGAAATCACAATTGCGCTTGGGTGGATACGGTCAAGTTTGGGGGGCTCTGACTAGGGCACAGAGGAGGGCTGTGTCATGAGAAGGACGGACCGGATGTGCATAATGGCAGGTGGGCTTGAGGGATTGGGGTGGTACAGGTATGGGTTAGGGTTAGGCTAGGATTCTGTTTCTAGGGTTTTCTTCTCATTTGTTGTTGGGCTGTAATTGAGCTTGTACCTAGGTTATGGTTGAGAGGGAGGATATAAAGTCTGCTACTCTCAGTGCCAGTTTGAGGGGGGCATCATACAATTATACCATGGATTACACTTTTGGAGGAAGGAATTCATATCTCTATCTCTCAACTTAAGGGCATATCCCACACCTTACAGACGCTAGGACCATTAACTTCCAAACTTGAGGATAATTTGGGGAGTACCTCTTCCTTGTTTCCACAAAGTAGAAGAGATTTATTCTCAACACTTTCATAAACACAAATTGACTCTCCATACTCATTTCCCTCAGCCATCCTCAAGCCTCATTAAAATCAACCTCTACCTCTGTGTCTACTAGATCCACCTCCTGAAGTATCTACCTGCATCTCCTGCAGGTCCTAGGCCATCTCCCAGGCTCTCCCTCTCTCTCTATTGCTTGGTGCATCCTCCATCTCTCCTTCAATCTAATTTGTATGAGAATTACATACATACCACATACTTTATACCCATATTGCATACTGCTGGCTGTTCAATGCATACTTCCAGTTCAGTACATGCCACACCTTCCTGGACAGGCCCATCACCCAATCTCTCAAGCAACTGCCTCCATCCCAATAGTTCAACATGTAATTCCATAGGTAATCTCAGCCCCGGAATCATTCAATCCCTCCTCAGGGCCTCCTTTCAGCTCTTACATGTACTAGCCTCTCTTTCCCTCTTGGACTAATTCCCCCCAAGTAATTAGTATACTACTTCTTATTGGCTTTCAATAGGTGTAATCTCAGCACAAGAAAGCCAACATTCCTGCCTTAATCATCTCACCTTCCCCTCTTGTGTTACTCTTATAAGATTCATTCAATGAGTCTCCTTCAGAGCCTTACTCTTGGATTTATCTCATCCCTTACTTCATAAACCCTTTTCCTTATTCAATCCCTCACCCTTGAAATACAATCTCCTCAATCCTGGTTTCTTTGAGAATTAGTTCCTATGCCATCCATCCCTTGGGTGTGTGGGGCTGTTGTGACATTCGTCAAGCATCAAAACAATTTGAAACATTACTTGAGACAACTTAGCCACTTTAAAGATGATCAAAGGCCCACTATATTTGTAACTAATCAGTACAGAATAAAGAGACCACAAGACTAATGCACAAATGAGCAAGGAAAAAATAATGAAAATCCACTTTAATTAATGATTGAGTATGCAATAGGACTAGAAATTATTTTATAGCATAAAGAAAATACTGAAACTAAACACTTTTGCAAAAAAAATTAACATGAAAATACTCAGCTGAAAACTAGAAGATTAAACCTACACATTGGGAAACACTGATTTTAAGACTAGAATTCCAAAAAAAAAAAAAATTCTAAAAATGCTAGATATACCTGCCTTATGAGGTAAATTCAGATATTTTCACATATTGAAACAAAAAATCCATGCATTTAAAAAAAAGAAAATGATAAGAATATTGAAAATGGATTTTTATGAAAAAATTTCACTATCTGATCTGATGGAATGCAAATAACTTTTTTCCAAAATAAAAGAACATAAAAAATGCTACATATACCCATAAGATGTAGGTAAATGAAAAATTTTGAAATATTTCAACAAACCATTCATGAATCAAAAAAATAATAATAATAAAATAAACAATCAATTTCTTTGAATAAAAATTAGTATTTTTGATAAATTATAAATACATTTTTAACCACAATAGAAAGACATTGAAAAATTCAGAATATGACTAGTTTATGAGAGGAGTCCAGATATTTTCAAATAGTTCAACAAGACCATGTGGTTCAAGAAAAAAAATAAATTGATAAATGATTTATTTCTTTGCATAAAACAAATGTATGTTTATTTTTTTTTCATATCATTCTCAAAATTGATGAATGTTTTGTGAGTATTTTTTAAAATTCTTGAATTCCTCCCTGAATCAGAAAATTTGGATCTTCCACAAAAAAATTTTTTTTACATCTGCTTTATTATTCTTGTACTGGAAAAATTTCTTGTCAAAAATTTACAGTTATCTTAATTCTCCTCATCCAATTTGTAGATGAAAAATCTTGATTTTTTTTATGTTTTTCAAAAATTTATTTACATTCCCATCATAAAAAAGCATTTTTGTTCATGTAAGCAAATTTTTAATATTTTCCTTGATCTTCTTGCTCTTGGTAGAGTTTGTTTTTTATTTGAAGTTTTTCAAGATATTTCAAATTTCCCTCATAAAACAGATATTTCTAGCATTTTGGTATTTTTTTCATGTTTGTTGAAAAAAAAATATGTTCCTTCAGAAATCTTTAATTTTCTTCAAATAAATCTCTTTTTTTGTGTTTTTTGTAATTATTTTTGTACTTGATGATATTTTTGGTGAGATTTTTCAAAAATGCATTGATTCCCCTCATCAAATAGGTATCTTTTCCATTGATCATGTTTTTTACAAATTTATTGATATCCTACTGGGAATATTCCACTCTATGAAATAAAATCAACTTTTTATCAATTTTCTTATTTTTCCTTAAATTGAATGGATTCTTTTTCAAATCTGAGAACAAAGTTGAATTGCTTGAAAAAATCTGGAATCTAATGTATTTTTACACACAAAATGACCTCAAGTAATGTCCATAATTGGATTCTTCAAAGGATTTTACCCCAGGAAGATCCCCACAGCAAGTCTTGGAGCATCATCCTAACCCCTCAAAGGCCTCAATTCATGTGCAAAGGCCTCCATAGGCTCCAAGTTACTTCAAAAGGCATGTTTCACCATTCCAAGTTTATTTTGCAACCTATAATGGCATCTTTCCACACCCCTGGAAGTTGCATGAACCTCTGAAGGCTTGAACAGGCCCTCATTTGGTGTGTTTTCCCACCCCAGGCAGCTCCTCAAATCTTGAAAATGTGTCCTAAACCTTAAATTTGAATATTCACTCATTTTTTCTTCATATTGGCACAACTTTTTAATTTCTAAATACCTTCCTTGGGTGTGAAAATATTCCAAAGAGCATTATTTTAAGAGTTCTTTGCAATATTCTCACCTTCTGTCAAAGAAGGCTTGAATTTAGAAAAAGGAAAATTGCTAAAATCACACCTATTTTTTTTATTTTTTTGAAGAAAGGTGTCAATTTATTGATTTTCAAGGCATGAATATATCCTTTGCCAATCAATATTCTAGATATATAAAAATATCCCTGTTGAAAATCAAAGATAGAGCCGCCCAATCCTTTGTCCAGTTCAAAAACTTCCTCAGAAAACAAAACTGGATACTTGATCAAAAAGCTAGTCACAGATGAAGGAGGTGACTTGTGTGACATAATCCTATCCATTTTACTTTGAAATAGAGGAATTTTCAATAATTATACCTTCTTGGAAAACTGAAAAGTCATGGATTTGCAAAAAAGCAAACAGAAAAGTCATACAAATGAGGTGCTACATGCTCATCCAGCACATTTCAGGCCAGAGTTGTGGGAAGAATCATTTTTTAAAGTTGCCACCATGAAAAACAGCCCTATTTCCCAATCCAAGAGCACTTAATAACTATTTAGAATCATTTTCAAGAAATTTCATAACATAGAGATATTTTAGGCCTTTGGATGCATGGATTGGGCCCAGAAGCCTAACCAGAACCAGGGACTAGAATTTGATGAAATATATTGGAAGGGAACATTCCTAGCTGGCTACTTATAAATTCCAAATCACTATGGAATCTTCAAATAGGAAGAACTGAAGGTGGTGATCACCAAGCATGCAACTTTAATCAAGAAATTATTTCCACACCTTCAGATCCTCAAATGGAAATTTTGACTTCCTTCTAATTTACAACTATCCCATCTTTGTGAAATACTACCATCTTCCCTTTCACTAAAAATAAATATTTTAAAAATAAACACACAACCTTCATGGCTTAAAAGTATGATTCAAAATAAAAAAAAACCCTCAGATTCAAAGAGGAGGAGCAATGAATGTTTCAAACAAAAGCATCAACTGAGATCACAAAATTATTTTTGTAACCACTTATCTTGGATGTAAGATGGGCAGTGCTAAAAGGCCCTTAAAATCCTTCCCTTATTGATTGTTTCACAAGGGCTGCTGGCGTGCAAGCAGGGCTTGGCACAAGGTTTCTCTACTCACGGTAGGCTTTAGGGGCAAGGTTACTGAAGGATGCTACAGGGAGAAGATCAATTGATAGAGTTAGAATAGAGTGCATAATTGAGAATTTCTTGAGTTTGAAGTAGTCCTTGCTATCTATGGTGACTTGTATAGCTGACTACAAACATTTAAAAGAAGCTATGGAAACAGATGAGGCACAATGAGCTGGATGGAAGCTGAAAGTAAGAGAATACTCAATGTGAAACAACACTCCTCCTGGATCAAGAGGGAGAGGAGAGGCAATGACCATCTGATCTCAAATACCTGGGCCTACAGAAAAAAAAAACAAAAATGGGTGCCAATGATGAAATTATTTGAATACAAAGCCAGAACCTGTGTGAGAGTAATCCAATAAACCTATGGAATGAACTTCCAAGGAAGATAAACACCCCAAAAATTGGTCACCATCATCCTTGAGATCCCCCTTTTTTTCCCATGCAAATGACCCACAAGCTAAGAATCCACCCAATGGATGGGTGTAGCCATTTCCTAAGACGTGACTCAGTTTAGGATGTCACTCTACTTACCCCACAAGGAAACCCATCCAAAGCTGGTCACTGTCTTTGAGCGGAAGAAAGCCATCTATGGGCTCCAAAAAAGCCATCAAAGGTGTTGTGGGATTCTATTCCCAAACACCTTCTCAAACTCTTGGATTCCTGTTCATTTTGAAAAAAAACTTTCCATCTTCATCAAACAACCACAGATTTTTTTTTTTTTTTTTTTTAAAAAAAAAATGTAAGTATGTATGTATGTATGGAGGAATTTGACATCAAATACTTAGCTTCTTCTCAATCACTCTGAAGGGTGTCCAAAAAAAAAAAAAAAAAAAAAAAAAAAAAAAAAAAAAAAAAAAAAAAAAAAAGAAGAAATCAGAGAGCCACCTTGGGATTTCGGATCGGGAGTGAACCAAAAGGGATCTTGAGAATAGTTTGGAATCCTCACTCTGGGCCTGGTTACCACCCAGATGCCTTCAAGACGTCAGACTTGATTTGGAAAGTGATCAAGATGATGGGTGGGATGGAGTAAACTATTATGTGATGTACATACGAGGGACCTGGTGGGATCACTCAACAAACTTTGATTGACATATCATCCGTACATCCAGTCAATCAGTCACCTTTTGCAACTCCTGGAGAGACCAGCGCCAAGAATTCCAGGTGCGAACAGGAAGAGGATTCAAATACTTATGAGGGGAAAAAAATAATAAAAAAATAAAAAATAAAAAATCGTATGACTCAATCGATCGATTGGCTGGAGGTTATGGCCTCGATTTCTATGCTGTTGTATGTACTGTATGTACATACAGTACAATCTCAATCAACACCCCCTTCAATCCCATCAACTACACTACTCGACCCCTCTGACCCTTGAGTCCCTTCTATGTGCTTCTCCTTCACCATCTTTACCAGAAACTTCCATCCTTCGATTCCCCTTACTGACCACTAGTACATCAGCCTAAACCATGGCCTCACTGATCACGCTCATCCTCTCGACCTTAGCTCCTACTGGTTATACGTACGTTTATCTTTACACGTACTCTCACTGCTTGGTCGTTGTGCCCGCTCAGGTGAGACCCGTTGATTGTATTCATGACGATCTATGGATAGCCCAAGATCTTTCATTCACATCACACTCACTCACACAAGCTCAAACTAAATCACTTCTACTTTTTTTTCTAGAAAAAAAAAAAAAAAAAAAATTATAAAAAAAAATTATATAAAAAAAAAATTATATAAAAAAAAAAATTATGATCGAGTAAGAATTAGAGTCAACCATTGGCCAGTGTAATCACCTTTGTTAGAATTGAAGCAGTTCTCTAGCTCGCAAGAGGAGGACGGGATGCAGATTGAGTAGCCCGGTGAAGTGGGCTTTTGTCTTATGAAACTCTCAGTAGAGAAGACAAATGGCTCGGGACACGGGTGTGCTATGGTCTTGTTAATCAGCCTAAGGTTTTATTGCTCTCATTCATGACTATAAAGCGGAAGGTGAGACAATGAGCCTAGTGCGGGTGAATCATCTCGATAAGAGTTGTGGAAGAAGCCATCCCCAATGGTTATCCTCCCTTATACTGCTCCCTCGGCGACCCTGTCCTCTCCTCTGTCCTTTGGTCATGGATAGGCATAGGGTCGCTGGTTGTGCACCGTTACAAATCGGGTCGCGTACCACACCGTGTCTTCCCTTCCCAATTGGGGCTAGCTCCCGTCCTGGATGGGTTCATTTAGACACCAGCCTGGGTTAGACTATCATCACAGGGTAAGGTATTAGACTTGTCATCCTGTTGGGGCTTCTCATGGCGTGCTTACTCTTGCTCTTTTTGTCCTAGGCTTTCGCTAGTGTTGCCTGTCCGCCGGTCGGCTGGATTCTCCTGGTCTGTATGTCAGGACCCGGGTATGGCGTTGGTTAGTTGCATCCTTAGGCCTTAATGGGCTCTTATCTTTGGCTGGCTTACCGTTGTATCCCACCCAGTGGTATTGGTCCTTCACTGCGGTGGCGGCGGCCAAATTACTCTGGGGGCTATCCTTACATCGGCGGTCCGTGGCACTGCTGTTCTGACAACCTTCATCACAGGCCTGCTTGACGAACTAGCCAAAATCGGCCACACCGATCTTCGAAAGAAGAAGAGAAAAAAAAAGAAGAGAAGAGGAAGGCTGACAAGCAGCCGGACCCTATCCATGCGAGATTTGATCGACTTGGGCCGCATCACATCACATCCGTACCAAAGACCAATAAACCAAGAGTCAAACGAACAGGCCCACTGGGGTTCGATGTGGACCCAAGAGCCTGGAGACGTGAGCGAGTGTGGACGGACGGAAACCCTATTGATGCCTTTCCTCCAAGTTTTTTTTTTTTTTCTTGTTTCGGTCTTGACGTTCGATCCAAAAAAAAAAAAAAAAAAAAAAAAAAAAAAGGAGTAGAGGATCGACAAGACAAAATCCAAACCGAGTCACCCATGATGAGCAGAGAAACAAAAGAAAAAGAACGATGATGATGTCATGGGGAAGAAGTGGAGGCCGAGGCGGAGATCAACATCTTTACACCAATCGAGTCGTTCGACTAATCTGATCATAACAAGTTACAACTAAGTTTAGAATCCATCACGTTTCTTTGGTCTTGTTCTCATCGAATAAAACCTCTCATTTTTGGAAATCAGAATAAAACACTGAATGAATTTGCATGAACAACAATGTAGCATTTGATCCTGATGGTGTGTTCTCAACCGGTATGCAATTAGAGCTCATACGCAAATGATATGTACAAAGACCAATCACAAGCTTCAGTGGATCTTCAGGGGTTTCCCGATCGACGCTTTCGTATAGCTTCTCTGACCAAGGCAACTCTAGATTGATAACTAGGTAACGCATTGATTCGACGGGATTGACTCTGTCGGATTTCGTCGTTTGCAAACCCAGGAATTCTGATGTTCCATGATCGCTCTGATTTGTAAAAAAAATAGCAGCAATAAGAAACAGTGAGAATTAGGCATGCGCCATGGAACAAGCAACCTACGACTCCGCGCCAAAAAATTCAAAATGTAGTCGATCATCAACTTACCCAAATGTAATTGAATATCCTTCGTTTCCAGTCTATCCGATTTTCTGTGTTTGGCTAATTGACAGGAAAACCTAGTAACCGAGTCGATAAACTCATCCGCTAATTCCAACAGCAACTAAGGAGCAAAACGGAATGAATGAAAGCGTGAACGAATGTTAGTTTGTGGCCATCCAACACAAAAGGCAGAATTCGTTACCAGGAACTTACATCCTCAACCTCTGATTCCAATCTTTCAGAGGGATCAATGCTTTCCACCAATTCCTGAATCTTTCGTTTCGAAATTATTCTATTTGCACTGGTAGCCTCTTGCCCTCTTGTCGATTCATGAGTGCCACTGGGTTGGCCCAGCGCTTCACTAATCCCGTTGGTTGGGGGACGGTGCACTACCGATCCAGCTAGGGTTGAGGAGGTCGCATGCCCACCATTGATCGTGGGCCTCGAAGGGGGGAAGGGAGTAGGGGCAGGTGTTGCCGGCTGAGGGTTACTTGATTCCCGAGGAGGATGGGACGCCGCGTTGGTAGTCGAGCTGGGACCAGCAGTAGATGAGACGGGAGCCTGAGCAGCGGTCGGCTGCTGCTGCGGCTGTTGTTGTTGTTGCTGCTGCTGCTGCTGAGCCTCTTGCTGCTGTTGTGATGATGGCGGCTGCTGTGGTGGCTGTTGTTGTGGCTGCTGCTGCTGCTGCTGTTGAGCAGCTATGGCCGAGTGTTGCTGGGATGCAAGGCTTGGGGCGGGGGCAGGGGGAGCAGGCTGAGAAGTCCCAAGAGCTTGATTTGACTGAGCGGGCGTAGAAGCCTTGGTAATGGGTGTGGGAGCAGCAGCAACAGCAGCAGTTGGTGGAGCAGGTGATAGCGAGGGTTCATGCGCAGGGGCGGGAGAATGTGCGGGTTGCAAAGTTGGAGGCGAACCTTGAGAAGGGATATTTGGATTTAAGGATTGATTGCTGGCTTGTGTTGTCGGATGTGAGCTACCTAACGAAGTTGGAGTGATATGCGGAGATGTGGCTAGATTCAACGATTGGCTCATGGGTGAGCCATGATTGGAAGTTGGGGTCCCAATAGATTGGGCAGTTTTCTTGGCTGTTGGCCTCGCAGGCACCCTCCGTTTGGCGAGATCGACGGCGGAGCTATTGGGTGGGCTGGCAGCGTTCGGAATAGGAGGCGGAGAAGATGCGGGACCAACCATTGATTGATGGGAGGACCCGGGTCGCGAAATGGGATGGACCAGTGCAGAATTGTTAAGGTTGGGAGCAGGGCTATTGCTAGCGGATAGATTCAAATTTTGACGAGGACTAGAAGTGGCAGCCGATAGATTGCCTGGGAGTGGTCGGACGATTCCTCCGTTGGCCTGCCCGACGAACGGCATGCCAGACATCATCTGCTGTTGTCTTTGGTAAACTGCTGATAGTTGTGCCCTTTGGATTTCGTTAGGATGTTGCGGGTGGCCAGATTGACCGGCAGGTGGAGAGTTCTGGGTGCTGGGACCGGGAGTGGATGCAGTGTTTGAGTTGTTGATCGCATGCTCACGGCGTATTCCCAGTTGAGACATTCGAGCAGCTAAGGCGTCACGAAGTTCTCTTGCGCGTTGACTAGCAGCCTCACGTTCGGCAGCGCTTAGGTTTGGGTTCTTCCAGCTATCTTGGGCTTGTTTGAATTGGGCAAGGGCTTGCGTAAGCTGAGGGTCATTAGACATCAAACTGATAGGATCGGTAGGGGCCCTTTGATGCATGGGTGGTTGTTGAGATGAGGCTAGAGATTGCTGATAATGATTGACCGATTGAGGCATTGGAAGCGCTGGCTGTGATGAAGGGAGCGGATTTGAAATGTAGCCGTTGGTGCCGGGGGCTAGAAGTCACGCGCCCAAATCCCGGGTGAGTGAGTGCTAGGATGGTTCAGGCCACCAAAGAAAATGGGATGGACATAGATAGCTTACCGATTTGATGAGCAGGTTGAAAGATTTTATCCTGTTCGGGGTTCTGGGGGGGAGGTGATGAGTGTTGCTGCTGCTGACGTTTCTGCTGAAGTTGGAGCTGTTGGAGTTGTTGCTGTTGCTGTTGCTGTTGTTGTTGTTGACGTTGCTGTTGAGCGATTTGCTGTTGCTGATAAGCTTGCAGTTCGATTTGAAACATCTTGTAGGCACTAGCATGTTCTTTCATATAAGCTCCGAAGGACATCATTTGCTCTTGGTTGAGTTGACCGGAGGCGGCCGCCTTACAAAGAGTGCGTTGGAGTTCGGGGTTGGTATTGAGGGCGGCCCATTGGTTCGAAAGGGGTTGGGAAGGGTTTGAGAGATGGGGATCGGTGATCAGTGGGGTTGAGGGACTATTGACGGTACCGGGTCGTTGGATTGGGAATGAGGGGTTCATGATGAGTGTGGCGAGAGTAGACGAGTCAGAAGATCAGACGCTGGCGGAAGGAGAGTTTGGGGTCGCTTGAAGCCGAGGTTGATGAGAGCGTGCTAAGCGGGCTACGACCGAGCCGAGCGAGCTGACGATAGATTGTAGATTGGGGAAGGAACGGTAGCCTTTGCGAGTTCGGACTAAGCGAAGGCGAAGGATCTCTAGAGAGCGAAAGATAACGACAGTCAGCAGAGGAGAAAATAGCCGAGATGAGATATTGAAACGAGATCGGAGGATGGATGGACGATCTTGAGGGGTTGATCGATGGTATGGATCATCAAGCGAATCTTCGGATCGATCGCGACTCACTCGATCGTCGATAGTCGCGATAGGCCCTGTAGGATATAGCTTGGTGGGAGGAGCGAGATGGATGACGAGGAGGGGCTGAAAGCGGAGCGGGCAGAACCGAGTCGGGGAAGCTTGCCGGGCGTGGTGTCGAGGAGGGTTGTGGGAGGCCGAAGTGGTGAGCAGGATGGGGATGATGAAGAAGGGTGGGAGGTGGAAGGTAAGAAGGGGAGGAAGGAGGAGGAGGGCGAGAGTGGGGCGGAGGAGGAGAGGGAGAGTGGGATGGCGAGTGGCAGGAGGTCTTGACCATCCGGGGCAGTCGGATTCGGGGAGGACGGGGACGGGGACGGGAACGGGGACCGGCAAAGGGAGAGGGCGTGGGAATCGAGGGGGAGGGGTCGGGTCGGGTCGGGTCGGATCGGATCAGATCAGATCAGATCGAGGAGGGGGGCGATGGAGAAGAATGACAAGCAGCAGCAGCAGCAACAGCAGAAGGAGAAGAAGAAGGACTGAGAATCGAAACACGGAGAAGGACTCAAATCAGGTCAAAAGACTCATAGGAAAGTCATTCAAACTAAATTTCTAAGTGTATAAATAATATCTCAGTCCCAAAAGCAACTGATCCACGGTGAAATGAATAAGAAAAATTTCTGAGATGTCTCAAATGGCTACTTGGGTTTGATGATATGATGATGGCCTTTATCAGACTGAGTAAAATATGAAGTAGATTTTGAAGCATTAGCAGCTTCAGATCAAAGTTAGGAATGAAACCAGTGTTGTGATTCTTTTTGAGATGAAAAAATCCCAAAAATACCTACTGGCTATTTTGAGATCATGATATTTATTTGTTGATTTTTCAACATCAGAGGTTGGGGAGGTGAGGAATGATTTGATGATTTTTTTGTGTTGTCTACTTGAGGAGGAAGGCAGAATTTATTATAAATAAATTTAAAATAGGACTTATTTGGAGGCCATACAGACTGAAATGACTGGATTGGTGTAGTTCTCAGGAAATCAGTACAAATATTTTCACAACTTGAAATCAATTGTATTTCTTTGAGGAAAATTTTTCATACCTTCCTCTTGGTGAGTATCTACTTTTGAAAAAAAGTTGTGACACTCAAAATTACTCTAAAAAACTGGTGCATTCAAATTACAGATTTCTTTTTTTTAAGCAAGGTAATTTCAATTCTTGGCAAATAGTTCATTACTATGATTCAATTCTTTAATCTTTATTTTAAACTTTGACAAGTTTCATGAACATCCCACTTGAACTTCATATATCTTGCAACTTCAACCATCAAAATACATGGACTTTGAAACTGTTTTTCATGATATTTTCACATTTCATCCAGTAAACTTCAAATAATCAGTTTTTTTTTGGAATTCTGTTGTTTTCTTCTCTCACTTAAGTCCTTCACTTTATAAACAACTACTCTATTCATATTTTTAATGATTCAATCAATTTTATAACTTCATAAAAGTAATAGTATTATGGTCTATATCTCCTCTTGCTGCTCTAATCAGTTGTTATCCTTGGTTGTCAATTTCAAGGCTAAGTTATGAAGGTGTCTGAAAGAATTCTAGTCTGAGTAGTATGATTTTCCTTCTATCATCAAGTCTTGTAGCCATGAGCCCTGATCACTGTTTGTGTATAGGTCTTCTTATCTCTAATGACCTCCTTTCAATAAATAGTTATTCTTAACTGTGATGTCTGCTTAATATGTCAGATCAGCTTGAATTACCGCCTAAGCTTTCTGTGATATCCACTCTTCTTCTGTCACTCACATGTCCTGTCTTATATCCTTGCAAGTGTCTCTGACCTGTGCTTTGTGTGTCACTGATTATGTAGTATCTCTCTGATGATTATTTAATTCATTATTCATAATATTTCTCATTGCCTATACCACAAATTGGTCTGTGCTATTTTGGCTTGTATCTAGTCTATTTAAACTGAGTACTAGTCCAGCCAATTAATCTGCATCAGTTCTTGCTAACTTAAACCCAGATTTTCGCCTGATTTGATTCATCTGATCTGCTCCTCTTAGCTTTATAAGATCAAATTCATCTCCAACCCTTTGATCTTGCCCTTGAGGCCAATTATCTGAAAAGTTTTCAACTTTCTTATTCTTTTTAATTACACATTAATTATATGGATTAACCAACAATTGCTAGGATTAAATCCTTTGAATTGTATCAAAAACCAAGACTCACTCTTGTTGTATCATTTTCATTACTTTCAATCCATTCCATTTTTATTACCTGTTATTCTCTTGCATGTGTCTCTTTTTCCTCTTGCTCAGAATTGCATTTGAGCTTGTTAATCAATGAAAGAATCCCATTTTACATCCAAAATTTCTTCAAAGCCCTTATACTCTCTATTAATTCAAAATAGAGAAGGAATTCCTTAGTTTGTATCTCATCCACTCAATAGGACATATCAGAGTTAGAAAATCTTCTATTAGAGACCTGCAATTTTTTGTTTTAAAAAACCATCCATTTTTAATAACAGGTTTCTGAAATAAACATACCCCTCAACTGGTGTATTTCAAAATTTCATGCTTCATTTAGATGCTGGATTTCAACCATCAAATCTTCCAGGGATTAATACTTATCCAGCAACATGTAAAAAACCCATCCACCCCTTCACATCATGACATCAAAACCATCACCCTTTCACCATAACACCATAAACCTCATCACTTCAGCAGAAATCACCAGAAATCACACCTCATAACTTCAAATCAAACACAGTACAACTACTAATCAAATATTCACCCTCAGCATTCCTAAAGTTACCTCCAGAAAGCCAGTGTAACATGGAATCAAGCTGAATAAAATTTTGTTAAAATTTGATTCTGATTTGAAGTGTTATTTTTAATCAAACCGGTTTCAATTTTCTGTTGGGAAGTTTCTAATTAGTTGCAAAAATACAGAAATTAAACCATTGCATGTATGAACCCAAAAATATCCACCTCCTTCCGGACTTAAGCTTCCACCAACTGTTTCACAATTCTTTGGTATCATTCATGAAAACTTTAGAGATGATGAAAAACCATCACACCTTCCAGGATGAATATCAGAATCCTAAAAAAACTCTTGCTATCCAAATTTTTGCTTCCCTTTTTTGATTTGGCTCATATGGGAATGGAGCAGCTATTCATTTTTTTGCAAATCTTTCCTCATTTGGTTACGTAAAAGTCCACTCAGGTAACTAACTAGCCATCACTGATCATGTAGGCATTTTACAATTGGTCCTTTTCTTGCAAAAAAAAGGGATATCACATGGGCATGTCACAGGTGATTGGGAATAAAAGGTTTTCAGGTTTTATTGGCTTGGTTTATTGAGATATCATTCCCTTGATTCAAAAGCCCAAACTTGGTTGCAACTGCTATTTTCATTTTGATAAGGCAATCCATTCTATTATTCTCAAATTTTTTCATAAGAAACACCACAGAAATCTGCATTTCACTTTCTAGCAAATTCCATCAAGGAGCTCATGCCCAATGTATGACCAAGCTCAATCAAAGCTCCAGCCAAGCTGAAGTCAAGATTTATCCAAGCTCCAATGCACAGTCACTGTGCACCAAAAACTTTTTAAAGCATGAACATACCTTCAACTAGGGATTGGAGGGAGCTTCAACCAGAGCTTCCTGGATGGCACTTGCTAGCAAGTGCCATCACTTTTTTTGTGTTGAAACTGACTAAAATTACTTGATTTAAAAAATTAAATAATCTTTTTAAATTTGGATTGTTTTAATAATCTTTTGAAATCCAAATTACTTTTGATAAAAACAAGAATTCAATTCCCCTTGATACTGGCCTGAAAGGCTCTCCTTTCATGGCTAATATGTCCCAAATCAATTTCAAATTGCCCAAAATCCTCAGAGATACTTTGATCAAGTTGAAGACATCCTGGAAAAAATTCTTACTCCAGTTTGAGTATGTGTTTCACGCATACCAGAGTTTATTTACTGGTGATCAACATAAAACCAATCTAAACTATCATCTAGCCCAATCAAGAGTGCAAATAAAACATGCTAAAGGATTCCTGAAAGGTATAGTTCCAAGATTTAGAGAAATTCAGAATAAGCTCTAAATTTCAAAAAGTATTAACATAAATATTGAATGGGTTTTCTGCTGTGTTATTCTCCATAAATTCTTGGCCAAGATAAAAGATATAAAATATAAATTGGATGAAATCTTGGATGCTGATACCCCCAATACTTTTCACATGCCCACCCCACATACTGAAGGGGCAAGAATTAGGTGAAGCAGCACAAATGAGAATGGCCAATGATACAAGAAATATCAAATTTAGTAAGGATATCCTTTGAATCTACAAATTTATGTTCAAATTCAAGTGAAAGGTGCAAGGGAAAGGGTTTCAATAAGGAAACTGAGGCAAATCTTGGTGTAAAGACTTAGTCTCAGCAAGAATTCAAGAAATTATTAATTTGACTAAATGAGGAAACAATCTGCTTATGGAGGTTTCTGAATTTTAATTTAATCTAAATTTTGATGGGGATAAGTAGATACTTAAAAGCTAACAGAGGTCCTCTCTAGCTAGGACTAGCAAGGCTACAATTAATTTACAGAAATTTCAGACTAAATGCAATGATTTCATTGAAGTACAAGCAGAAAAGAAAGCAATGACAAGATGAAAATTCAAGGAGACCATGAAATTAGGATTTGGAAGAGCAATGAATTCAGTGTAAGTGAATATGAAAAATTTGGACTGAGTTCTGGGAATAATGAGGCTTAGCCAAGTTAGGCAAGTGATTAAGATGATTGGCTGTAAAAATTGCAAACTGATTGTTTGATGGTGACCAGAATTAAATTTTAGTGGTAACTAGGTTTAAAGTAACTAGCTTAACGTAAAGAGAAGTACAAGGTTGCAAGCAAAATCTCAGAGTTAATCATTACTAGTCATAGATGATACTGCAAAGTGAAAGTGAAATTAAAAGTGATGACTGAGTTACCAGAGATAGAATTTCCCTTTTTTTCAAATACCAAAATTAGCAGGCACACTGTATTTTATTGTTGGAATGATTTTTTGTAGACTGTATTTTATTGTTGGTATGTTTTTTTTGCAGACTTTATTTAATTGTTTGTGTGATTTTTTTCACACTATTAGACTGAGGTAAATGATACTGAGGAGAGGGGATATTTCAAATTGATGGTAAACAATAAAACTTAAGTTTGAAGCGTGTAAGCTTCCCAGTTATAAAAATTGTAAGCTTCTGCAAGCCTCTGGTAAGATTTTCTCATTGCTCAAGTTTCTTCAATTTCTACTATTATTACTGACTGATACCTATAGATAAACTTTAATGAAATATACTGATAATCTAATAATTATGTCTATTCCTATGCATTTTTGTGATAATTGTGGCAAGAGGGATGATTTCTGTGTTGCAATTACTGTGTCCATGGCAACTGATTGAATTGCAAACAGTTTTGAAATTTCAAGGTGGCTTGTGCCTTTAAACTATCAGAGCCAATGGGAAGAGAGTCTGAAGTGCTTGTGGCTTCAACCAGGGGTACTCAAAGTTTTGTGAACATTCCTAGAATTAACTAAAAACCACCCCCTTACCCAAATTTGAATTCACTGGAGAGAATAACACTAATAAGTGACTATATAATTAGATAAAAAAGGAAAAGAAATGGAACTAATGTAAAGGTATTCTAGTGGTGCCAATTTTTCAATTGAATTCAACAGCTACTCCACCACCACCACCACCACCACCATACAGGGGTCAACAAAGCAAGCCAATGATTAATAATATTGAGCAGGAGGTGAAAAAAATGGTTTCTGAAAATACAAGAGTGGAGCCAAGTTAGGAATCTGAGGCCAAAAAATGATTGAGGAATGAAAAGAGAAGGAAAGAGAAGAGAATGAAATGGAGGTAGTGCAGACAGAAGTACCAGGACAGAAGATGGGAGAAGGATTTGGGGTGATGAACATTTATTCAAAGGCCAAGTAGAAGATAGCCAAGCAAATAAAGAGTTTTTTCACTAAGAAAAACTTATGCAAGGATGTTGACTTGAGATTTTGGCAAAGGATCTTTGGAGCAAGTTTGAAGAAATCATCAGTATGAGGTGGAGGTGGAAAGAGGTGTATGAGAAGTGAAATTGAAGCAAGCTTGAACTGCAAACTGCAAGGCTATCTTTGAAGCTGATTGTATGAAATAATGAAAACTAATGTGAAAGGTGTCTAAGCTAATTAATGAAGAAGACATTTAGAGATTATGAAAGATGATAAATTGAATTGAAGTTGAAAAAGATTCAGCAAAAAATAAAAGAAATATAAAAAATAGAAATAACAGTTATTCTCTTCTAAAGAAGTTTTTTTTATTATGAATTGATTTTAAAATAGGGATAGAAAAATTGAAAATAGGAAACAAAAGGCTACAATGAAAAAATGGTGTGAGAAATATGAAATGGAAATGGGAGATGGGATTGTGTGGGATCTTCTTGGGATCAAGATTGAAAAGTTTTGTAAGGGTATTTTTAATTTAAATCTAAAACCAAGTTGGAAGAGTGTTGAATATGGTGGAATGGTTCCCAAGAGGTAAAATCCTCATTGAACTGGTAGCCAGTCAATTTTACAATTTACTGTGAATTTCCTTTGAAAATTTCTGAATCAAGGAAATAGATCAATTCAAACTTTAAGTTATCTTGAATATTTATGGTTTCTGGAAGGGGATGATTCTTTCCCAGGTATAGGACCCAAGCTGGCTCTAGTAGAGAAACATGAAATACCAGATAGATAGCTTTCCATTTCAAGGGTAATGAGAGTTTAAAATCATTATTAGGAATGAAAAATTCAATTTTGAATTGACCAAGCTTGTTTTGGGTGAGTTTTAAAGTAGGCCAAGTGGTGCAAATTTTACAAGTGTTGAGACATGCTAATTTCCTACTGAAAACTTTGGTTCCAAAGTTATTTTTTTTTGGCTTTTTCCTGAGGGCGTTGGGTTTTTCACACCCCCAAATCTGGAAATCACACAGTTTTGATGTTGCCACAAAGTACCCCCAATTCAATTAAAATTTTTCCAGAATTTGAGTACTTCATTTTCCCACCAGAAAATAGGATTTAAATAAAAAATGAGACATAATTTTTAATTCTTTTTTTTATTTATTTTTCCATGAGATTTTCCAAATTTTCAGTTTGAATTATTTTAGTGAGAATTTCAAAGGGCCCAAAAAAATTATCCAGGGATTTTTTGTAGCATATTTTTTCCCCAAAGAATTCATAATTGAAAACACAAAAGTTGGTTTTTTTGCTCTAAATCAATGAGTAAAAAACAAATTATGAAAAATTGAGAAAAAAATGAGACATATGATTCAATCAAGATGAATTTGCACTACTTTATTATTTTTACTACCAGGAAACTAAATCTTTAAACCAAGTTCCAAGTTATTATGAATAAAATGTTTCCATTTTTGTGATTGCTTGCTAGCAAAAGCCTTCCAAAGGGGATCTAATTGTGTATCTGGCCGGAGTTCAAAATTATAGTGGGAAGAAACTATGAGCTAAAAATCTTCCAAAATCATTAAATATATGGGAGATGTTTGAGAATTGGCAGTTGGAGGTGAATTGAGGGGTAAATGAGTTGATGGAATCAACTTAGATAAAAGTACCACTGGCCTTTTGTATGTAGCTGCAAGCAGGAAACCATGGCAAGTGAATTTCATCCCGGAACTTTGAGGGGCAAGTCCAGAGGTGTGGTTGAGATGTTTTCTTGCTTCATCAAAATTTTCATCCCAGACTTGATCCATGAATTTTTAATCCTTGAAGATAGAGTTTGATCCAATTTCCTTGATCATTTACTGATGTATTGAGCTCCAATCTTCAGATTTATGGCCCAAATGAACTGCTACTGATCTAAACCCACAGTTCCCATCACCCATCACATCTTAAACATTTGAAATTCATGGTATGGCTATCTTTTTTAAAATGAAATTTTTTTATTGATACTTAGGAAAAAAAGATGATTATTATTTAAGATGAAATGAAAAAAAAAAAACAATTCATACTGACTTTATCAATAGCCACCACTTCAAAATTATCAGAAGATGAAAAAGACAATGTTGTGACCTTCATCCCAAAAAAAAATGGGTTAATAAGTGAACCATAAAGCAAGATTAATTCATAAATTTATTCACCTTTTCTATTTCAGAGGCTGTGGCTGTGGGAGCAAAGATTGGATTCCCTGGAGGCCTATAAGCATCTTCATATTCATCATGTTTTTTTCTTGTCTTGATCCTTTTCAAAGACCCACAACTCAAATTCTGTGAAACAAACCTCTTATTGATGATGGTTCCTGACCCCCAAGTGACAAATGAAAATGGAAAAATCAATGTAAACTAGAAAAACAATCCTGATCCCCCCAACCAAAAATAAAATTAGTAAATGTCTTTATTATATCCAATTCTTCAAGATCTTTGAGTTCTTCTCCACTCAATTCCACTTCTGTTATAAACTCATCCTGTTCACAATGCAATGTTAGCCTAATTACAAAAAAAAAACACCTCTTCCTTTGATTCCTGTTTTATTTCCCCTTTGCCTTTTCATGGTTTTCCTTTCCTTTCCTTTTCCTCAGAGTCTGAAACTAGAGAAAACCAATTTCCAACCATATGCTGTTCAAATCAATTTGACATAAAGAGATAAAAAAACCACAAAAAGAAAAAAATAACCATTGAATTAACCACTTGGTGCTTCCTTGGTCTTCCTCTTCTCTTAGGTACTTCAACATATTCAAACCCAGATGGATCCCTCTTAGATGAATTCTGAGAAATCTTTTGCTTTTATTGGGGGCTCCTGTGGGTCTTCCATGAATTTTTATTTCTTCCTTTGATAGGAGTTCTTGAATGGGAGTCAGTTGATAATTCCCTTTTAACAGTTTCATCATTTCTCCAACGTAAAAATGTTGTTCTCCTGGGCGCAATTTAAGGAATTCTTCAAAGAGTTCCTTCTGAAACCAGTGTATTTTGGTTTATTGGGAAGGTTATTCATGAGATGATTGAGAAGGTTGGGATGAACCCTTCTCAGCAAGCTATGAATAATTCCAAAATAAAAGAAAAAACTTCAGAAATCAATGTTAGAATTTTTTTTTCCTCCAAGAAAAGAAAACATACTGCAATAAGAGGTTTGACATGCCACTGGAGATGAAAATCATCAATCAAAGATTGTTGCTTTTTGAGATTGGTCTTCTTCACTTGGTGTGGTGCACACAAGGAATTCCCATGAAAGAAGAATAATCACAATCAGAACAGGTGGTTGATTTTTCTACTGAAATTTAAAAGGAATGCACAATCTTGAGAGCATAGTGGATTATTTTTCCTGAGAGGTGTTCAACAAAATATGGGAGACCAATCAAGTTCTTGAAGTCTTGCTGAGAAGTTTCAATAGCAGTTTAATGGAGTTGAATGGAAACTGAATGATATATTTGGTGAAATAAATCAGAACAGGAACCAGAAGAAGTTGTGATAAATTGTTTGAAATGAGATTGAAGCCCTTCTATCCTAGATTTTTTTTATTTCCAAAATGCAGGCGCTTCTTTGCAGCATATGAAACAAATTTTCTTTTTAGAGGAAGCCAGTTGTCAAGAAGGTAGTCAGAAGTAGGGGGATTCAAGACTACAGTCAGTTTGGTAAAATTATCTTTATAATAATTTTCAGATTTGGATTTCACCAGCATATTCCAGTTTTTTCTGAATATCATCCATTCTTCTTCATATTTAAAGTGGTTTCTACCATGTGTTTGAATGTTTTTGAAGATATGCCAGACACAGAGTATATGATGAGAGTTGGGAAATACAGTTTCAATTGAATGAATCAGGGCTTGCTCTTTGTCAGTCCCAATGACTTTGGTTTCTTCACATTCTAGTAATTTATGAAGTTGATGGAGAGCCCATTTATAGTCTTACTTTCTTTCTTGGGAGAGGAAACAGAAACAAACAGAGAATTTTCTAGCACAATTTTTGACCCCAACAATTTGAAGAAGAGGCATGGAAAATTTGTTGGTTTTATAGGTAAAGTCCATCATAAATACTCATGGAAAGAGTTTGATTGATTTGATGGAATCTGGGTGAGAAATGAATAAAGAACTAATATGACCATTTTGATTATTGATTTCATATGTAAAAGAAGAGTTTTTTAATTCCATTTTCAAAGATTCTACGGGTGATTTTCCTTCCACTTTTTCATTTTTAATTTTTGATTTTTTGTCATAGATTGTACTAAGGGTTGTGTGAACAGGAGAATTGGAGGACTGCATTAAGGAATTAAGAATTTTCAGGGGAGGAACCCCAGCTTTGGTTAAAGAATTTACCATATCCTCTTGATCAACCTGAATCCTTCTATGAACTGGATGGGTGGATGGATCAGTTGATGGTGGATGATTGTGATGAGGGCATTTGATTTTTATTTCCCAAAGACCAGACCTCTTGTAAAAGCTTCCAGATAATTTGAAGGGAAATTTTGTTTTTCTAGTTAATGAAAGTATTTTTATATCCAAATTGAGTTTATATTCCGCAATTTGTCACATTGGTAAGAACATCTTTCCTCCTTAGTATTAGAGACTTTGGTGGAAATGGCATATCCATGAAATTTAGCCCGCTCTTTAACAGCATCCACAAGTTCCCCCTTTGAATGATATGATAATTAATGTGGAGGAGCCAAAGGGGTGGAATCATGGGGGTGATATAAATCATTTGAAGCAGTAAAAGGAGAAGCAGCAGAGGCAGATAGTAAAAGTGGATTGATGTGTTGTTCAGACATTTTTTGTTTGGTATTTTGATTTTGAGATGGGTTTTTTTATGAGGAATTGATTTTTTTTGATTTTTGATTGGTTTTTTGGATTAAGGGGGGTTGATCTAGTGGGGATGGAGTGTTGAATTTGATTTGTTGAGTTGTGTTGAGTAGTGATGTGTTGGTTGATTGGTGTTTAGTTGTGATGATTGGTGATGGTGGTGATTATTGGTGTGGTGTGGAGTGGATTCTGGATTTTGACAGGTGATTTTGTGGTTGAGGAGAGGATTGGACCGCCCCAAGAGGTGAGGAGGAGGCAGGAAATCATTAAAAATCATCTTGAATATCATATTATTCATATAGAAGAGCCCAAAAATGTGGACCTACCCCAAAAAGGGGTTTAAACATAGTATTTTGAGGTTAGACATTTGAGGGCCAAAGCAAGGTCCAAAAAATATGAAAAAAATACATTTATGTTTCATTTTAGGTGCACTTCAAGACTGTAAACTCAGTTTTCCCATAAAAAGAATCAAAATAGTATCAGAAATTGCTTCAAAACACACCCCAAAACAGACACTTCCCATTGTTGTTGTAGATGAATCAATTTTTTTTGGGGTGGATAATTGATCCTAAAGATCCCCAAACTTTTTTTTTGGGCCCTTCAAAATTCCCACTAAAATACTGCAAACTGAAAATTTGGAAAATCTCATGGAAAAATCACAAAAAAATAATTGAAAATAATGTCTCATTTTTTATGTAAATCCCATTTTCTGGCGGGAAAGTGAAAAACTAAAATTCTGGAAAAATTATAATTGAATGGCCTGCCATATTTGTAAGTCCTTGGTCTCTTCAGATTTCTCAAAATAATAAAATAAAAAAAAATAAAAATGTGAAATAATTTGAGACTTGGAGTGTTTTTCTTTCCAGTTTTTTGAGGGCAATTTCAAAGGCCTTAAAAATGGCCAAAATTTGTCAGATTTATTCTACAGGGGTTTGAGATGCCCTTCTATCCCCTAGTATTTTTTTTGAAGACCCCCAAAAACCTTCTTTTTTCCAGGTTTACCATGTGCATTGGGGATGTTGGGGGATGTTGTGGCAACATCAAACCATTGTAATTTCCACGTTTGGGGGCGTGAAAAACCCAACACCCTAAAAATAAAAATAAAAATGAGCCATGAAAAAAAAATTGGACACAGGTAAATTAAACCTTCTTCTAAACTGGGGCCTCTTCTATGCCCATAGAAAGAGTACAATTGTGACCTGTCCCAGGAGAAAAGCATTAGGACATATCAGAGTTAACCAAACCTTCCATTAGGAGATGGGGGGTTTCAACCCAAATTCACCATTTCAAACCTGCCATTAAAAATCAAAACAAACCGCTTATTTCACATCAGATATGTCAGAGTTACAAGCAAATAAATGGGTTTTTTCATATAAATTATTTAAAGGATTTCACTGGCTCAAACACACATCTGTCCACCTAATACACCCATGGTTTGAACCTCACCCCTGCCTACCTCTGACCTCATAGGAAAAATTTGATTCATTGCTATCCTCATCACTTCATCTCTCATCCCCTCATCATTTCATAACTCTCATCACTTCCTAACTCTCTTTGCTTTATCAATCTCATCACTTCATCACTTCATCCCTCTTACTCTTTTCAAATTTCCCCTCAGCGAACTTCCCCTTGCAAGTCCACACAACATTTCAATGCCCCAAAGAAAACATCCCCAAGGAACTGTAAATCAAAAAATCCTCTCCAATAATATTCCAAAGGCTCAATTCAGCTCAAGAGAGCTGATCAAATTATCCTGGTAAACTGGCTCAAAATACCCTCCAACTATGACGCTTGCTTTGGATCCAACAATGAAAAAAGATGTTGCAGATCTCCATCCTCTCAGGTTAATTCTTATCTCCTGATGGCCAATGAACTCAAGAATAAAGCGGATTTAGGCTTGATCTTTCATCCAAAAAGATGAGGGAGCTATTCAAGAACTATTGAGCCAAGTACAAAAATGCCCACTTGATGTCAATCTCCACTGGATTTGGTATCACAAAATCTGATAAAGCAAAGGGAATCAACTTGGTGGTTGATAGGTTGGACTCCATTTGTCCTTTTTATATTCCAATTGATGAAATCTTTGGAAAGAAGGCCAAAATCACCCCCTTAGCTGATTTTGATGCCCAACAATCAGATTGCATTGATTCTGAGGACTTGGCTGTAGATGCTCAGCCAAGCAAATATGACCCCAATGAAGCCTTGTGGTGGCCCCAATCTGATGTGGAGGAGAATATTCCAGTTCAATAACCTCCAATCAGGTCCACATTGGCATTGATGAACCCTAAAAACCCTTCCTTGGACCTTTGACTAACTTCTTTGGATCACTCTCTTCCTGGGGTGGAAGAACTTAACAACTTTGCCAATTAGGAGCAAGTTATTCCACTATCTCCATTACAATCAACATCTGTTAAATTAAGGAAGAAATGACTTTTCTTTTCTATCTGTTTAATCCTGACTGATTTAGATTGTAAAAAATAGGCTCATCCTTTTCTTAATGGCCAAACACTTAAGCCGATTGGGCCTCCCACATCACCTTCAAAGAAGAGTGACAATGTTCATACACAAACCTCCTCTGCAAAGCGAAAGCAAAAGGCCTCCAATTCTATCAACATCAACCCCAATAGCCATCAAAAGAGGAGAAAAACTTAAAATTTTTCTGGCTTTGAAGAGATTTTGGAGAAGCAAGATTCAATTAAGTGTTTTGATGGAATCTCCTTGCTTTTGAAATCAAGCTCACTGATATTCCCCTACAAAAAACAGTAAAATTAAAAATTTAATTGGAAAAACTTGGATTTTAAAAGCAAAGGTGGGATTTTAAACTGGCTATTTATTTTCAAGAGAAGAAAGCCAAGAGTTTGGCTCATCAACAAAATTTGGATGCCAAGTGGAAATTTAAACAGGCTGAGTGGGAGTTTCAAAAAGAAGAAAAGGAGAAGGATCTACAGGAAGAGTGACTGGAAAAGGAGAGGTAACAACTAAAAATGGAAAAAAAAGATAGTTAATGATTATCCATGGCATGTATTGGTAGCAGTGGATCAGTGGAAGAAATATAGAAAATTACTCAATTTCTTGGCTTGTAATTATATTCACATTGATAAAAGTTTGAAAAATAAAAAAAAAAATTATTTTCAAATATAACAATGTTTGAGACCATTTTTAACCCCACCAATAAAAAAATATTTTTTTATTTTTATTTAATTTTTTTTCTAGAGTATATTTTTCCACTGTTCAAGTCCCTGCAAGTGTTCTGAGAAGTTTTGTTGATTTGCATAGACATGGACATTCTTGTATGAGTGGCAGTCTCCACAGCAGGAAAAGCGCAGTGCTTGTAATTATTTGCTACACAAAAAATTTTGACAATACCTTTTTTTTTGAAATAAATCCCAAAACCAAGTCAGGAAAAATAAATCAGTCATTAAATACTTGATTTCTCATTGTCAATAATTTTTCCATTTGATTTTTTGGTTGGAACCACCATTTCATGCTCCAAGTTTAAGGGTCATTTTCTTCACCATTTTTACATATCCTTT
The DNA here is from genome assembly GCA_025617555.3 of Puccinia polysora. Lineage (NCBI taxonomy): Eukaryota > Fungi > Basidiomycota > Pucciniomycetes > Pucciniales > Pucciniaceae > Puccinia > Puccinia polysora. The sequence goes on from CM062613.1 coordinate 44,959,806, forward strand.
TCCTCAGTACCATCCACCTCAGTCCATAAGCATGAAAAAAATCAAGCACAACATCAATGGTGCCTTCTGCTTACTACCTCTGGTATATTAATGAACTTTTAATCTTGGAAACTCAATGCATACTTGCAAATCTTTGCAGTAAACTCTAATCCGGTCAAACATCCATTTGAGATTTGCACTTCTACCCTGGGTATCATCAACCCTTGGACTTCCATTCTTGGTCATGCAATCACACTAGTTGGCACCCATTCCTAGATAGCCACATCAACTGTATAAGTTTGCAAATGGACTAGCTCCTCTTCCTGCATAAGCCATATCTGCACATTTGCATTGTCCTTGCATTGCATTCCTTCTCTGTCTCATCTATTGCATCTCTGTACGCTTATTTTCTATTGTCTTGCACCTACACTACAACCTTGGAAACAACTGTAATGTTATTTCATTTTTTCCCCATTCTGTTTCTGTCATTCATTGCATCATTGCTTCCTAGCTGTAGTTAGCCATCCATCAGGTTGTATCTAGTTACCATCAGATTACCTTATAAAGGAAACCTTTCCTGCCTAAATATTGTCTCCTCAGTCAGTTAATTTCTTATTTTCTTGCATTTTGCTAAATCCAGTCATCACATTGGGATTGGCTTTTGTCAGCTTGCTACTATTGCAGAGCAAGCTGCAAAAGTAACAAAAATAACATAAAAATAATAATAATACAATTAACCTAAGAAGGAGTAGGAAAACCATAAATATTATTACAGAAATGGGTTTTCCATCCAAAATTAGGTAGGGTCACTCACTGACCCCACCCTTGAAATCCAACTCCTTATATTTTTAAATAATTAAGGAAAGAAAACCAAAAGACCACGGCTCCATTATTGAGCTTTTTGGCCAATTAAATATTTCACACACATTGTCACGTAGAGGTTTCACACCTAAAATTCATTCAGAATTGAGGTGTTGTGTATATTTTAGGAGTTACGGGCAGAAATGTGTTTTGTCACAATTCCCGCACGCAGCCGCGGCAGCCAATGCACCCGCGCGCGGCTGAGATACAGCCCTGTCACTCCGTCAAGGTGGTTTACGCAGCCCCAGGCCTCTGACAAGTACGCAGCCGTGGGACTACGGGTTGACAGAGTGACAGGCGGCCTGAGCAGCTTAGGTACCGCGTAAACATGCTACAACCCACACGGGAACATTCTAAATATGTAATAAATGTTCCTGTGGATAGTAGATAGTCTAAAAGTACGTAATATTATATAAAAATACTTAAATAACCCTCATACGTATTTTTTATTAAATATAATTCAAAGTATCAAGAATGTCGAAAATAAGACAATGACAACTTCCAAAATATATTAAAATAATTTGATATACTTTTATGAGAACTTCTAGACATAAATATCTTTGTGACATACTAAGAAAACTAATGATGTAACAATATTACATGAATTCCCATGAATTATATTTTTAAGTAATTATTTTTAGTAAATCAACTGGAACTTGAAAATAAGGAGTAAAATCAATATCATGACTTTACTCCAGTTATTTAATACATAATGAGAGCTCACCTGACATCAGGATGTCCGTAGAAGTGTCTATTTAAATAATTATTAACTTACTGGGAACATTTACTAAGGATAATTAATTAAATAATACATAAATAGGACAAATTAGTGTTATTCACATGTCCTAATATCTATTATAAAGTAGAATAAGTCCCATACCCTGAGGGATTAGATGCTACACGTGCTATAGCACCAAGAACACGTGACAGGCTACCACTGGTTACCCTGCTAGCCTTATTGTCAGTCCCTTTGAGCCCCTGTACCCCTCAGAAGGATAGTATTGGGACTCCAAAAGCTATAAATAAAGAGCTCTTTTGAGGATATTGATGGGCAGAGACCCAGTTATATTTATATCCAGACACCGTGCCAAGTTAATCAAGTACTTATAATAGATAAGTAAGTGATTTATGGCTAAGTCTGATCAATCATATCTGTCCTCAACCTCTTTTTTATCAATTAAAACTGCTGAACAACCTTATAACCCCAGTATACAGGTTTAAACCATCAGTACACGTCCCAAACAGATACCCAAAGGATTTAATAATATACCAGTGAGTTTTATTATCCTTTCTCTGTCGTGGCAGCTTGGTTACAAGGCCCTGCCACTCCACCGTGTATTTTATATACATATTATCTTTGTGTAAAATATCCTTTAAACTAAAGAGCCCAAAGTAACCAGGACTACGTGTTTTCATACTGAAATCCATGAAGAGAGGTGTCAAAGATCCCCAATATAATTGTGGCCCCTCTATAAAAATATTTAATCATCAATTTATTCATATTGATTTATAACAATAAACCATAACCAAACCAATTAACCTTGCAATAAGCTCAATCCAAATATTTTACGGATTTTTGCTGCATTTATTAAATAATATATTTATTATTTATTCTATCACCTCTGGTAGCTAAAGGATAGCAAGGGTCTTGGCATCCAGGAGGCTGACAGCTTTAGTTCCCTTCCATTGGAACAATTCATCCATCTCACTGTTTTCTGAGCTCCCAAACCACAGTTCCTACTTTTCAGTTAGCCTTGCTATCTTGCACTTATTTCTTGCACTCAGTTCCTCATTTGCGCTCACAATCATCTAAGATTTCCCTATAGTATGTGAGTTGGGTGTGTGACACGCCAGAAAAAGGAATAGGAAGAGATGTTTCCTTTGTCAGTATGGGGATAATTGTAGAAGTAATTTGAAGTGAAGGTGATGTGGGGGGAACAGTCAAAAGGAGTGAGGCAGGATCCAAATTCCAATGAAAAGAAAGAGGGGATATTGCTGTCCAGCATTGTTTTATGGTTGGAAAAATTTGTTAGTCTGGCTAATTTTTTGAAAATTTGGCCTAAAATTAGAGATAATTTCTCTGACTTAAGGTTGAGGAGAGTGTACTCTTGAGGGGAAGATTGAATATCCGCTTTCTTCAAATATTTTCCAAATATTTCAGAAGGGTGCATCAATTTTTGCCATCCAACTGCCCACATTTTTCCACCCCAAGATCTTGAGGGACAAATGGTATCTGTAGAATATTGGTAGTCACATTTGATAGAGATTGACTGCAGATGCCCCCGCAGCTAGATATCTAATATACAACTGTCACAGTTTGTGTGAAATAATATGTGAAATATTGTGTATGTATATATATAGAGATTAGTATGTATATATGTATAGTATGTATCTATGTACAGTATGTATATATGAGAGGCTATGTTTGTGTGATATAAAACATAACAACACCCCCCCCCACAAACTTAGCTTTGTATGATTGGTAGGAATGTGTTGCAGAATTTTGATTTTTTTTTTTTGGTCTGAGTCGCTTTGTAAGGATTTTGGCTAGTTGGTTGTCAGTAGCTATCCAAGTGAGGTGGATTTGTAAGCTATGTATAAGGTTTTTTATGAAGAAGAAATTTTGCAAAATATGTTTCATATGCAAATGGGAGCCTTTTTTGGTGGCTACAAGTACAGCCGTGCGGTTATCACAAAAAACATGAGATGAGAGGGAAGAATCAAAATCAAGACACATAGTACGTAAAGAGACAAAAATTTCCATAGCTTCCCCCATTGCTACAAATTCCGCATTGCACATAGAGGTTGCAACCGTCTTTTGTAGTTTGGAACCCCACAATATTGGGCAGTTATTGAGTAGGACAAGGAAACCAGATGTAGATCAATGAAATTTGCCGCCCCAGTCTGCATCAACCCATAGGCGTAGGCCGTTGGCATGTGGATGGAATACAAGTTGTCAACGTAGTTATGTATGGGTTTATTGAATGAGGTGGTGTAGCACAACCCAGTGTTTGTTTGATGGGCATTTGCTGTATCAGGAGAGGTATTTCACGGCAAAGGATATGTTGGGGCGTGTTCCTAGCGCCAGGTAGTTTAGTGAGCCAATGAACAATTGGAATAGTTCTTTTTCAATCAGATCCTGGGTGGGGAGTTGCTGGCAAGATGGTGATGGAAGTCAGGAGTGGGGATTTGTTGTGGAGAACCCATTTTTGAGGTGATTTGTTCAATGAGCAGGCATTGGTCAAGGGTAAGGGTGCCTCCCTCCCTGCAGATGTTGATGCCAACAATACGGTCGCAGGAATCTTTCCATTTGAGTTTGACTGGGTGATCAAGGAAATCACATAGCGCTCTAAGTTTGTCCAAGCTGTTCCCAAAAACCAAAAAGTTTTTGACATGCAACCAGATTGCTATTGTTGCAGCTCCCTTCTGTTAGATATAGATGGTCTGTTCTATTGAGTTTCCAGCAAATCCTAAGCTTTCTAAGACCTCCTTGAAAAATAACCACCAACAATGTGCTTCCTTCCAAGTACTGTAGAGCGAATTTAGTAGCTTCATTGCCTTACCCTTCAGTTTGGAAGGAATATGTGGTGGCAATTCAACGTAGACGGTTTTTCTGATTGGGGAGTGAAGGTAGGCGGCGGAAATGTTAAAACTGTGGATGTGCCACTAATTGGAGGTTGCCATGGCAAGGATGAGGCAGAGTGAGGAGAGGGATGCGGTAGGTGCAAATGTTTCATAACAGTCAAGGCCAAGTTTCTGCCGGAGACCTTTAGCTACATAGCAAGCTTTTGGGAAATCAACCAACCCATCAGGATGCCGCTTGATTTCAAATACATACTTAGCGCCGATCACTTTCATTCCTGGCATGCGGTCAACTGGTTCCCACATGCCCATATCAAACAGCTGATCTATTTCCTTACACAGAGGGGTTTCCCAGATTGGTTGCATCACATTGCTCAGCGCATATGGGATGGATTTGGGTAAGTTGAGGTCTTCCAACGCAGGGATTGTATCAATATGCAAGTCTTGTGCGGCGCAGATGTTGTCCAATGGGAAATTGCCAAGGCGGTAGGTGATGGATTGTAAATTCAGATTGACATTGGTGTGTTGTGTGGGGGTGGGGATGAATGTTTTTGGGTTGGTGTTGGGGAAGTCAGCAACATTTGTGTGGAACAGTGCATGGTTTTTTCCGTTCCAGAATACATAACCCCTGGAATCATCTTGGTATCCAAGGAATTTCATTGGCTCCGCCCAATCGTTGAGTTTCTTTTGTTGTTCTTTTGGGATGTGTGCAAAGGCGATGGAACCAAACGGGTGGAGGGGTACTGGTTTGTAATGTTGGCTGTACAGGAGTTTGATAGGGGGTTTGTGGCCAGTGCAGGTGTTGGGGAAGCTGTTTTGCAGAAAACATGCGTGACGGTAGGCAAGAGACCAGAAGTCTTGGGGAAGCCATTCCTAGGTGAGCATGGTACAGGCCATTTCTCCTAGCATCCGGTTGACTCATTTGGCCTTGCCGTTCTGCTCAGGGGTGTATGGGGAAGTGAAAATGATTGATGTAATGAATTTGTCAAGCTTTTTGAGAGTATCTGGGAATAGTATTCTTTGGATTTATTGCATTTTATGTGGAGTGGAGCTTGGTGGAGGTGGTTTTGAGGTATGCAACAGTCTGGATTACAAATTTTTGCACTTTGGATTGGTTCTTCAAAGCATATACAAAGATGAAGGTGGAATGGTGATTGCAGATGGTAATTAGATATTTGTTCCCGGACATGTCTGAGACTAAGAGATCAAGGGGTTTTTGTTTGGGGATGGAATTGGGGAGGGAGTTGCGTTGTTGGGTGGATTTGGATGTCTTGCACGGTTTTCAGATGAATGGTGTCCATGCCTTCAAGTCAAACAATGGAACATTTGCCTTGAGGTAGGATTTGACAAAATTGTTGGAGACGTGCCCCAGGGTGCAATGGTCGACGTATGATGGAGAAACAAACGGGAGGGGCAGGAGAGGAAGGGAATGGTAACGGCCTGATGTTGAAGCAATGGGTGGGGGAGGTGGGTTGGGGAGAGAATGGGAAACAGTCCAAGTACAACAATTTTAGGAAATAAATAAGCAGAAAGAGGAGGAAAGCAGTACTATTTTGTGATCATGGAAATGCGGTTTGTAACCCAAGTGAATGAGGTGACCTAGGGACACAAAGGTGCCGCGCATCGCTGGGAATTAGAGGACATCATTCAGAACTGGAGCCCCAGGGGACCCAGAGCTGTTTGTTGTTAGGGGAATTTTTCCTCTGCCAACGGCGTGCATAAAGGAATTAGGATTGGCTAAGCTAAGGGGAACAGGGGAAGGGAATGTGGAATAGGAAATGAAGGAAGCCAGATCACCGCTTGCCAAGGAGGTTGCCCCTGAGTCAATTACTACGGAGCCAGAGCGGTCAACAGATTGCACAGTATTATTCTTGGGGCGCCCCGGGGTGTTGGTGTTGGGTTGAGGGGGGTTGATTGCATGGATACAGTTTGGCTTCTGGGCGTATTGTGGGGATGGTTGGCTGGGTGCGTGGCGGTGGGGGTGGGTTTTTTGCGCGGTGCTGCACCTGGAGGGGGGGGGCTTTCATCCGTCTGTAGGACTGGGAACCACCCACGCCAGTGGTTGGGTGAGTTGCAATAGCTGAAGCTGCCGCCATGTTGCAACCAGATGTTGTTGGGCAGTGGTACATTTCTGGCATTGATGTTGGTTTTGGCTGCGTGGATGTCAGAGCGGGTGGGGCAACACCGGGCTTGGGTATTTGCATTAGGCCTATCCCGGTTGCCCGCCTGTCTGTTTTGACTGGGCCAGGTCCACGGGTTGACAGATCCAACGGTGAATGGGTTGTTGGACAAGCTGCCCCTGGTGCACTTGCTGTAGTAGGACGTAATGATGGATTGTGTTTTGGAGGCTGTGGGGTTCTCAATGCGGTCCAGTTGAGGGCCAATTGTTTGGGGCATTTGGGATCTAGTTGTTCCCGGCGGTGGGGGGTTTAACGCTTGCATGAGGGTGGAGACCAGGTCCCCGGGAATGCTTTGGCCAAGTCTTCCTAGCTCAGCACATATGTTGGTGATTTGAGTGAGGTGGGTCAAGATTGAGCCATCCATATTTGTCAGCTCATAGAGGATTTTGTCACATAGTTCCACTTTTCTTTTACAAGTTGACAGTTGGAAGTTCTTTTGGATAGTTTTGAATGCTTTTTCCGCGTTTGGGCGTTTTTAAATGAGTGGTTGGAGCTCTTGGTCAAGTGTTAACGTGAAGAATACCTTCAATGCAATGCTTTTGTATTGCTATAGGTTTTGTAGGTTGTTGAGTTTGGCCATGAATTTGGTGATTGCAAACACTAGGAGTCCAATGGTTTCAATGCTGTCAATCCACTCTTCAATGTTGCTACCATTGGGGTGTAGTGGTTCAACTGATTTGATATATTTTCCAGGGTTTGGTATGAATCTTGATTGGGCACTACTTTCTGATTCATTGGACGGCAGGTGGGTAGGGGTTTTGCTTTCCATTGTAGTTGGCTTCTTGCTCTTGGTTGCGGTTGGTTTGTTTGGTGGTTTGTTGGTTGTGTGCAGTGTAATGGGTTGTCCTGGGCGGTTAGGTCCCCTTTGTGGTAGCATGCCCCAGTTGGTGTAAAGCTGGCTTTTAACCTGTAGAATATTGGTAGTCACATTCAATAGAGATTGATTGCAGATGCCTGCGGGGCTAGATATCTAATATACAACTATCACGGTTTTTGTGAAATAATATGTGAAATACTGTGTATGTATATATATAGAGAGTAGTATGTGAATATGTATAGTATGTATATATGAGAGGCTATGTTTGTGTGATATAACAACATAAAAAAAGTATTGACAATTCTTTTGGATTGGTGAAGGAAAGTGGTAACCAAGTTGATTTCCTTCTTCTCTTGCTCAGAGAGTTTATTCAAAGGGAAAAATTCAATTATTGCAACCACAGAATCATGATTAGATTGTTCATGAACAAATAATTCTCCAGAGGAGAAGAAATGGAACTGTTTGATCTTCTGTTTGGCCTGTTCAAACTCTTCAGTGGAGTGTTTTTGACTGTTCTTTGTTTGTGGAAATGATGGTAGCATACAGATCTAAAGTTTGTAGTTTTTTCTCAGACCAAACAACCTTTTCATAAATACCCCGCTCTTCCACTTCCAAAGAGATTTTGGAATATCTTATTTGAGCCCTCTTTTGCTGACATGCCCTATTCTTGCCACCTCTCTGTATGATTATCAAATCATTTCCTCCCATCCAGTTCACTCCCATTAGAAAACTTCAATTGGGGTTAGGATCAAGAAAGAATTCAACTCATTTTTTAATATTATGAGTTTAGTGGGAGAAGAATCAAAATTCAAGAAAAATGGCGGTTGTAGAAGGATCAAGGGGTGGATCAATGTGTTGCATTCCATGGAATCAAAAAAAAAACCCAAAAAACCAAAAAACCAAAAAAAAACCAAAAAACCAAAAAAAACCAAAAAAACCAAAAAAACCAAAAAAAACATTCATGAGTCAGTTATAATCCAGGCAGATGATCAACAAAAATAGAAAAAAAATTAAAAATACCAATCAATCTTCACCCCCCCCCCTAAAAAAAAAGGTCAGCCCAATATTTTAATTATCCGGGAGGAGGCAGAGAAGGAGGAGGAGGGGGGGCTGAACTGGGGTGTAGCTGAGCAGGATTGGTTGATTGATCAATTGATTGACCATTAGATTGATGGGGGGGGGAAATTCAATTGATGGGGGCAGATATAATTTGCTAGATTGATTTTGGGTGCCTAACAAACAGATTGATTGATTAGTTCAATTGATCAAACAGGAGGAGGAGGAGGATCAATGTCCAATCAATCAATCAATTGATTGATTAGAAAATCAACCAATAGATTTATTTTCTATTGGTCAATTGATTTATTCTCCATTGACCAATTGATCAATAGAGATTGATCAATTCTCTATTGATAAATTTATAAATTCTCTATTTATCAATTGATCCATTCTCTAGTGATTGATTGATCAATTAGCCAATCAATCAATCAATTTTTCAATATCCAATTTATTGATTTATTTATTTATTGGAGGAGGAGGGGAGAAGGGGGGATCCTAAAACATTAGCTTGATTGGTTAAAAATTGACCAATTGATATGGAGGAGGAGGGGGGGAATACCTTTTTGATGTTGCTTGGTTGAAAGGGTGGTGGTGTACCTGGGAGAATGATTGATTGATCAGTCAATTGATTGATAAAAGGAGGAGGAGGGGTGGGGGACTTCTGTTGATTTATTGATTGGGAGAAGAAGCAGGAGGAGGAGGACCAGGTGGGAAGGTGGATGGTGAGGAGGACAAAGGAGTGGACCAGTGGTTTGGTGAGGAGGGGGAAGGTGGACCAGTGAGTGAGTGGGATGAGGTGGGTGGTTTTCTGTGTGGTGAGGTATGAGGGGGAGTTTTTGTTGTTTTTTTTTCTAATTCCACCAAAAAAAAACCAATTCAGCCTATTATTCTTGGTTGAACAACAAAAAAAAGAAAATTACTGTGATGTGATTTTTGACCTATTTCAAAACTTAATTTTACTCCCCAAAGTGAGCAAGTGTTAGGGGTAGAATCTGCTCTCTCATGGCAGAATATGAGGGAAAAGATGAGACAGCTTGAGGAGGATTGGGAATATCTTCTCCAAATATTTTGTCCCATTCATATTTGATGTCAGCCAGAAGGTTGTGAAGGATTAAACAACTGATAATCCATTTGATGCAGATCTTCACCTCTTTGGAATTTTGAAGCTGGTTTTGCATTTACCTTGAGCTGGCCCATCTTCCTTTCAGGACTCCTATGGCATTCTCAATCCAAACTTGTGATTGGGCAAGATGATAGTTGAAATCAGTTTTGGCTTGATCATTGGATTAAACATTGCAGTATGCTGGAACCACATATTTCCTGCTAGCATAGACTGAATTGGCCAGAAGGTATTGATCTTGCTCAAAACTGTTCTCTGGTTGTTGGGAAATCTTCATCCAATTGAAAAAATATGAATCATGACAAGAACCTGGAAGGCCAGCATTGAGGGATATGAACTTCTTGTTTTTATCAAAAACAAGTTTTAGTTCCACAGAGTATCTATAAAAACAGATAAAACATATTTGATCAATGATTTATCAAAGGATTTGGAAATCAAATGAATTGATTTCATTTTTTTTCCAATCAAGATAGTGTTTGCCATCAACTTGGGTTTTTGACTCAAGGGGATAGTGGTTCCATCAACAAAAACAATGCAACCAGGAAAGCCTTTTGTCTCCATTACTTGAGATATCTCCTTGCTTTTTTCTTTGGTGGGCCAAAAAAGGACTGAGAGATGGAAAGATAGGATAGCACTCATGAATCTTTTGGTGTATAAGTCAATGGTTCCATAACCAAATGAGAATAGATTTTCCAATCAATAAATTTCTGCTCCATTTCCATTTTATCCCAATCTACAAAGATCAAAGGCCAGTTGGATAGCTGGATTGAATTGAGGATTCCAACAATTTTTCTGGAAGATGTGGTGTTCTTCAATCATCTCCAAAATTTTTATGAATAAAGGCAATAAAGCTTGGGAAAGTTTCTGGAGGCTTAATTCAGGGAGGAGATGAATTTTTTGACTTTCATACATAGGGTTGTGGAGAGTCTGTCTTCTTGGAACCATGTATTGCTTTTCCAATAGAGAATTCAAAGCTAACCAAGTTGATTCCAAATTGGATTCTGAATCAGAGTCAAATAATAAAAAAAGTTCAGTCAGCTTTTTTGCATTTTCAAATTGCTGCCAGGAAGTTTGATTGGACATGTTGAGAAAGATGGTTATGTGATGTGGGTTGATGAGATGATGATGGGATGTGTGTGAATCCATGGAGATGTGATGTGTGTGATTCAATAGAGATGGGGTTGGTATGGCTTTCCTGATGTGGAGGTGTGGATGAGCATTTTGCATGCCATGGATGGTGGATGGATGATGATTCATAAATGGAAGGTTTGATGTTTGAAATCTGCCATACCCATGAAAAACGCCATTTTGAAATACACTAGTTAGGGGGTGTGTCTATTTCAGAAACCTGACATTAAAAATGGCAGGTTTCTAATGGCAGGTTTGATAACTCCAATACGCCTTGAAAAAGTTAAAAAGATCAAAAAAGATCAAAGTCCCAGGTCATAATCACACCCTCCAAGGGAATGAAATCATGCCTTTCAATGAAATTTTACACATAACAAGATTATGTATACATATGCCCCAAGGAATCTCAAAGGGATGATATGCCTTGTTAGAATCTACACCAGTAAATCAGTAATTTGAATGATTAAACAGATTCTTCAAGAATTCTACTGAGATATTTGACATATCTAAGATTAACTTGACTTCAAGATTGAATGGTAAAAAAAACTTCCAGCATAAGTTTTGAAGCATCTCTTCAATCATTCAAAGTACCAATTTCTCTATGTAAATTTTGCCAAGGCATACCACCCCTTTGAGATCAATCATCAAAAAACAAAGTATGCATTAGAATTCTTCTATAAATAACTACTAAATACTTTTTCCTATCTCTTCTTTGATTTTCAAATCTTAATTACCTCAAATCTTTCAATTCATTCAACAGGATAACTTGGATCTACCCTTGATTATATTTTCTACTTCCTTTCCAATTTTGGATGAAAGTTACTTTTTTTGTGAAGCTTTCTTCAATATCAACACTCCTTCCTTCTGACTATTTTTCTCACTTTTCTTAATGCCTCTCCCCTTTCAAAATTTAAATATCAGCCTTGCTTCTGAGTTCAGATCTGAAATTTTCAAAGAGATTCAAATCCAAAGCTTTTAGTATGAAATTTTAAACATCCAGAACTTGAATTTAAGTTTTCATTTGGCTGCCAGGTGTAGCTGTTACTGTAACTCCCCCCAGACCCCAAAATCAATTTAAAGGGATTTACAGGGGGGGTTTAAATTTACAATTCAAAATTTTGATTGTTTTAAAACACCTTTCAATCCCTTATAATGCCATAGAGTGTGAATTTTACAAATTGCACTAAGCAAATTTCTCAGAAATTTCACTAGCTTTTTATATTGTAACTTTCTGTAAATTACACTTTTTTGAGAAAAAATTTGGCTAAGTTCAAAATTTGGACTATCCATAAACCCATATCACAATCATCTCTATATCCTTCACCACCATCACCCATCACCCCATCCCTCTCATCATCCCCCTTCACCATCACTTCTTCAATTCCCCTAAACTGCATTTGCCACCATCCCCTTCCATCTCTGCTTCCAGAATTCCTTCTGTACCCCTCCCCCCCATCTGAAATTTCTGCCCCCCCATCCTATGCAAAAAAAAATACATTCAAACAGAAAAGGGAAATTTGACCATGTGTGAATAAATGGGGGAGTAAAAATCAATTCAGCCACTGGATCTCCTATAAATATCAAATTTGGCTATGTTCCAAAAATTATAGGTAAAACTTTCAGTCAATTTAAAATATATTCTTAAACTCTATTTCTGAAATCATAAAAACTCTTTTTCAACTTGGAGAATAATTTTTGAGTGGTTAAAAATAAACACAGGCTCTTTGAGGGTTGAGTTCCGATCATTTTTTTCCAAAAGTAGAAAATTTTTTAAAGCTACAAAACACAGCCAGAAATGAGCTTGTTCTTTGTAAAAATCCACCAAAATATTATTTTTCAGATGAGGTGGTTTTAATCAGCTTGGTTGAAATATTTGATGTGGATTATATTTTTTTTCTCTTCAGTTTATTTCAAGTTTTAATTCACTTAATAAATTTTCCTTTTCCTATGCCTCATCATATTCACATATTCAGACAGCATTTGTTAGGAAATTTCATCCCTGATTTGAGAAGCTCTTGAGGATTCTTATGAAGTAATTCCCTTGGAATGGAATGAGGATTAATTTGATGCAGATAGGTCATTTTCTTCTGAAGTTACTCTTTCTTGAAAATCCAGGTTATTGGATTCCTCCTTCCTGATTGATTTGTGGATGAGGGCCATGACAACCACAACCCTGACCAGGATGTTGATTGGAAACATAAATCCTCTGAAAAAGAAATTAAACCATTTGTGACTTCCAAAAATTCTCTCCAGAATATTCCTGGCACTTGAATTTCTGAGTTTGAAAAATTATTTGTAGGGTGAAAATAAATTCATGACTCATTTGAGTCATGTACACAACTAAAATGAGCTGTGTGGCATGCTACACAAATATAATTGAGTTGTGTAGCCTCCACACGACTTGACTGAAGTTTTGTAGCCCCAAAACTACTGTTTGGTGTTGTGTGGCACCACACATGACTACATTTGAGTTGTGTGGGGTTGTACACAACTTGAATTTAGTTTTGTTCTGTGTCACACAACTACAAGTTTTGTGGGCCAAAAATAATAATAATAATAAAATAAAAAAACTACAATAAATTGAATAAAAATTCAAAAAAAACATAAACCAACCAAAAAATCAAAAAATGTTGATTTTTTGGTCAAAAAAAAAATAAAAATAAAATAAAAATAAAAATAAAAATAAGTATAAATAAATAAATAAAAAACTGAAGACAACCAAAACACCAAAAATTAAATAAACAATGAAAGAGTCTATGGAGCAGCCCAGAAGTATAAGTGCCAAAAAATACAAGTTCAACTTGACTAGCCCTAAAGTAAAAGTACCAAAAAATACAAGTTCAACTTGACTAGCCCTAAAGTAAAAACACCAAAAAAAATTCAACTTGTGTTGAGCTGATCCCATCACAAGAAGTAACAATAATCCTTGTGATGGGATCAACACAACACAAATTAAACTCACTTACCAGGAAAATCCAATTCAAAACACTCAACATAATGATGTTCAAAATTTGAGGACCCTTTATATTAATAGAGTTACAAGATCAGCATGTTAGACCAAGCCCAAATGATGAAATTAATATATATGATGCCCATAACTTAGAATACAACTCAAGTTGGTATTTGAGGTGATCAACCCAATCAAGGGCTTTTTTAGAAATTATGGAATGTGTTTTGGAAAATATGGGCGGGATTGAAATCACATCTCTCTTAAGTGCAAGCTGGACCCAATGGTTATTATTAAAAAATGAAATTAATATTGGGTCTGATGCTTCTTTTACACCCATTTTCATAGAAGTATAAGTACAACATGAATCCAATTAAATGAAAAATATTGCTCTTCCATAATTCTCAGCTATTATTTGACACATCTCAAGCTTTGAAAGCCATATTGAAGAGGGAATATTTTCATTGATGTCATTAACATCAAGTCTTTGTTCTATCTTTTCAAAATCTTTAATGCCATCAAGGATGTTAGAATAGGATTTCTTATTTCTCCTGAATTTTTAAATCATTTCTTTTTGTACTTTAAAACATCCACGCTCATAATAACCAAGTTATTTAGCAATGACTTTAAATCCACAATTTCCATCACCAACTGGATCCCAAAACTCCCCCAAGAAATTATGTAAGTTTTCAGGTATTTGATTGAGGTAATTCACTTTTTGTTTCTACAATCAAAAATTAATTATCCAAAATTCTAATCTCATTAAATAAATTTATACTCACCAAAGATGAGCTTATGGTTGACCCTTCCTGCATGTCTTCTTCCTCTGAAGAATATTCCAAGTCCAAATGAAGTGAAGCAAATTCACTTTAAGTCTCTTCCTCTGAACTATGAAATTCCAATTCTGACCCTGCAGACTTTGACTAACAATTATCATCATATCATCATCAGTTCATTAAACCCAAAACATGAACATTTCACAAAAGAAAAGACTTAAAATATTTTTTCTTTTCTTATTTGGTGCCTGTCTAATTCCTTTTTGCAACTCAATTTCCTTTTGAAAGTGTAAAAATCAAGAAGGATCTCTGCGGGTATCTGTCAATTTTGGCCAAACTCTACTTTATTGCAAGGCTTTTGGTTCAAGTCTTGCCTTTGATTGATAATTCTTGGTCTTCTGAATCAGGTCCTTCAACAGCTTACAATGATCTTTTTCAGGATCTCCCAAGATCATTGCACTGAGCTTCTCATGTAACTGAGAATTTTCAAGCATTTCATCAACATTTACCTTCCAAAATTCAAAAGTATAAAACATGAGTAAAGTAGGAATCATCCATCAAAAAGCTTTAATAAAAAAGCATTAATCCCATTAAACCAACTTACAGAACTATAACTGCAAGGGTCATAATCCAACCTCCACTGAGGATGAACATCCTCAGGCACAACAGGTTTTCTGAATGCTAGTCAGTCACCTGTCTTGTGGGAACAGGGCAAACCAATAGTCTTGGAGTATGACTTGGTGCACACTTCCCCATCATGGTTCTGCTTTAATTTCTTGCATTGTTTCACAACAAGTTTAATTGCCTCTAAAGACAACTTGTATCCCAATGGTAAAAGTTCAGTGGGAAGAACTATTCCTAAATTTATTTGATAGTTTTAAAGCAACGCCTGAACCAATTTGATTTGATTTGAAACTGTTCCATATAGGTTTTTCTAAAAATCAAAAATGTTTCCCAAAGAATTTGCAAGGAATTTTTTGAGAGTAGCATGGGCCCCTTTCACCCAAGACATGGTTTTATTTCCAAATTCAGGTTATTTGCAATTTCAAGCTGTTAAAAATTTCTCTTTGAAACAGGAGATGTTATTTTCCATATACTTGAGCACATCCTCATGGTTTTGCAAGAAACACTTTACACAAGTCATAAGGTAAGCACCCAAAACTAGGAAGATTAAAAGTAGAGCCAGTGATTTGGCACTTAATCTGAGCTCTGCATAATTTACCTCTGCCTCCTCCTTGGTTTTAGAGGCCCCATTCTTTCCCCACAGAGACATAAATCTTTGCCACCATTCAAAGTCATTATTAAATCAAACTTTACAGTTTTCTTGTATGTTTTTATACAAGTGCCACAAACAACACTGTCTTGTTGACTCAGGGAAACTATGTTCAATAGCACAAATCAGAGCTTTTTCATGGTCTGTCACAAAGACTTTGGGAAGTCTCTCACAATCATAAGCCAGCTCCTTTAGTGCTTTTACAGACCAACTGTAGAAATCAAAAGTTTCTCTTGTTATAAAAAAAAGCTTTTGTGAATGTTTTTTGGTTGTCTGTAATTCCCAAGAAATGCAATAGGGGGATTTTGTGCTTATTTGTTTTATAAGTACAATCTAACATAGAAATATGATGGAATTTTTTCCAAAGCTTTAATTAATCAGGGTGCGCCAAGGATAGGGCCTCCAAGTGTCCCTCTCCACTGAATTTTGCTTGACAAAACCAACCTGAATCACCAAGTTGTTCAAAGAGGATCTCCATAACACTTTTCCACTTGAGTTCTGCATGTGTTAACTTTTCCTTTTTTTTATAGATTTTTCAGTCATTGACATACTCCCTGCCATCACTCTTGCTCAATTTTCTTTTGAGTTGAAATGTATTGAGCCCATCATTCATGCCTTCCCTTAAATTTTCTAAGGCCACCCTAGAGATTGTCCTGAGTTGAGGATTCACTGAGGGGTGTGGAGATGGTTGATGGTTATGTTGATCATTTCTGTAGGAGATTTGCCACAAGGGGTCTGCCTTTGTGTGACTTGCATGGATTAAAAAATTGCACCCAACCTTTTTTGTGTGATTTTTCCTTGACCATTTGGTGAGAAAGGGCCCAGATTATGAACCATTTCTATCACAAGCTAAATCCACATATTTATAAAGCTTGGATTTGAAAAATGTCAAAGCCTAACCATGCTTCATTGCCCATGTTTGAAAATATTTTTGTGCCTCTTCCCTAGTGGGAAAGGCTCTCACAGGGGGTGTTTCAAGTGGATCTGGCACCAATTAAATGGTTATATAATAGTTACATAGTTAAATTATCAGTTTCCATTAAATCAAATCTGGCAAAGGCTAGAGTAACATAAAAATTTACTCACCACCAGAGGTCATGTCCATTTGTAAAAAATTTTGTTCCTCAATGGTAACCCTAGGTGAGGATGCAATTGGGGGTTCCAATGCTTCGTAACCCAAATCCTTTTTTTCCACAGCTTTTTTAATGGCACTATCAATGTAGTCCTTCAACACAGCCATTTCAAAAACAGGAGGGCTTGCCACTGTTCCCATAATGCAAAAAAATGCAATGTTACTTCAGTATTCAATCCAATTTTCAATTGAAAAAATACAAATTTTGCTCACTTTGGAGTTGAGAAAGATCAAGTTAACCAATGGGCAGTAAAAATTTACTTTTCCATTGTCTGACAGGCAAGTTGAGAGTGTACTTTGTGGGAAAGGGAAAATTTCACAAATTTTTTTTGCCAAAGGCAATGATTTTTTTTGCAGTTTCACTTTAGGGTTCACTTTGTGGGACTATTGGACCACACCTAGCAATCATAAATTTAACCCTAAAGTGAAACTGCAAACAAAATCATTGCCTTTGGCAAAAAAAATTTGTGAAATTTTCCCTGTCCCACAAGTTACACTCTCAACTTGCCTGTAAGACTATGGAAAAGTAAATTTTTACTGCCCATTGGTTAACTTGATCTTTCTCAACTCCAAATTGAGCAAAATTTTTATTTTTTCAATTGAAAATTGGATTGAATACTGAAGTAACATTGCATTTTTTTGCATTATGGGAACAGTGGCAAGCCCTCCTGTTTATGAAATGGCTGTGTTGAAGGACTACATTGATAGTGTCATTAACAAAGCTGTGGAAAAGAACATATTTTTACAACTACACTTGACCCCCCGGGGGTCACAGCGGAATTTTTGGGACCCCCTGGACTACATTTGGGTTCCGTCAACCCAAATTTGGGATCAACACATACTTTGTGGGACTATTGGACCACACCTAGCAATTGTAAAGTATGTGGTGATCCCAGATTTGGGTTGATGGAACCCAAATGTAGTCCAGGGGGTCCCAAAAATTCCGCTGTGACCCCCAGGGGGTCAAGTGTAGTTGTAAAAATATGTTGGAGTCATTTCCAGAGGTTTCAGGTGTTTGGAGCAACCCATTCAACGCATGTATGGGCCCCCACGCATTGAATGGGCCATGTAAGGCTCTACACAACTCCCACACAACTGGGGGTTTTGAATTTATCATCACCCTTATTTTTAATATTTTGGCCCAGAAACAAGAATAATAGGATTGAATCAGTTTAACAAATCCATTCATTATTCTTTTGTGATTCAATTAAAATAACTTTCATCAGAATTTTTGGCCCAATCCTTCATGTGATATCTTTTATTTCTATATGGCACAAGGCATGAATCATTTAAAGAAAAACCAGAATCCCCTGGCAAGAAATTTTCCTGTGGAACCCTCAGAAACTTGTGTCTAGCTTAATCCCATAGTCTTTCATCAGAAAAAAATCCTTCCCAACCAGGAATATTAAAAGAAAAAATTTCAATTTGTATCAAATATTGCCAATAAATTCTGATATTTATACCCTTTCTTATTTATTTAATTTTGTTTATCATTTTGTTTTACATACAAATTCAAGTGTTTCCCATCTACAGCACCAATGCAGTCTCCAAAATATGGATAAAACTATAGATTAGAAGATATCTCTGGAGGTATAGGTGAACTACTGCAGGAAAATTGAATGAATTTGTTCATTATGTTCTTGTTTGAGGAAATTTTTTTGACTAAGTCTTTGATGACCCTCTTAAACAAAAAATGCTCCAGAATAAAAAGAATAATAAACATTTGAATTAAAAATCCTCAATGATACCAATTGAACTTGATGACCAACTTACATTGACAAATTGTTGGTTGATCTTTGGAAACTTTCTTTAAGGATCCTATTGGAGCTACCAGTGACCAAGAAGCATAGAAGAATCCCCATTTTTCAATTACATCTGATCCATCTACAAGGATTCAGAAATCCATGAGATTCCAGTTATTTCTTTAGCTTTGTGAATGTGGACACATTCATCCCCATATTTTCTTGGAAAGGCCTGGTTTTCTAGTTCCCAATAGGTTCATCCATCCACATTTCCCCTGAAAATATTGAAGTGTGCCTGGGATTTGGTGGACTTCTGTTTTGAATGTAGAATTATTCATAGGCATTATTTACTTTCTGAAAGCCTTTAATGACCATTGAATTCCACCTGGATCTATTTAAATCTTGAAATTAATTTTTGGAAATTCAAAGGGAGTCTTATGCATCACTAACTTCAGTGTTGTATGAGGCAGGTGAATTTTTTGGGTTGCTTTATTGGTGGTTAGAAATTATTTGAAGAAAATTTTAAAAGGAATTTCTTAATTAAAAATGAAGAAAAGAATTTCAAATTGATCTTTCATCAGAAAAATTTGTTTTCAATGCATTATTGATCAATTTTTGATGTATATTTAATGTTTTACAAAAATTGTAATTTATTTTTTATCAGATAAATTGAAATTTGAGATTGATCAATGATTGATGCAGATTGAAATTTTCTTCAAAAATTATGAATGTTTCAATGGAATTAATTTTCTCATAGGTGCAATCCTTTATTTCATGAAACATTACATCTACCACTGTTGCATGCCCCTGCTGCTACACCACCAAATACTTTATTTCTGGGGCATTTCAAGAATTCATTTTTTTTTAATTCTTAAGCTGCAGTCCCATAGCTGGGTTTGGAAAACCCCGCAAACAAAATATGTGGTAATTATGGAGGCATTAGAACCCCTCAAAAATGGAATCAAAAAATCAAACAACTCCACAAAAACCAATTTTTCCATGGGTTTTAGGATCCTTATTTTGGCTATTTGAATTATGATTTTTTTGGTTAACTCAGCTTTCAGAGAGCTCAATCAAAATTTGATAAGCTTTACAATGTTTTTTGTATAATTTTTAGACATATCCCTTTACCTTCAAAAATTCCTTGAAAAATCAAAAAAAATCAAATTTCTCATTGGAAATTTGCATCCTTTTATTTTCCTTTTGATTTCATTTTTTTGGTGATTCAAGCTACAAAAAATTCATAAAGACATGCAAATATAATTCCTATATTCCTTTTAGATTTATTGGATATATTATTTTACCTTAACAAATTCCTTCAAAAAACCAAAAAATTCAAAAAATTCAATTTTCTCACTACAATTTTGGATCCTTTTGTTTGCCTTTTTGATTTTTCTTTGGTGATTAAAGTATTTATAAATTCAGAAAAACTATCAAAGAGCTTTGTAATTTTATTTCCAGAATTTTTGGATGTTATTTTTACCTTAAAAAATTCCTTCAAAAACCAAAAAAATCAAAAAATCAAATTTTCTGATTGGTGTTTTGGTTCCTTTTGTTTGCCTTTTAAGGTAATTCTTTGGGGGGGGATTCAAGCTTTCAGAAATCGAGAAACCTTTGACCATCTTTGATGGATACTTTTTGTCTCTTTATTATTTTCCCATGATTTTATTCAGGAGAAGCAACCCACTTATTTACAATGGTTCCATACCTCTGATAAAGGTTTGAATGAAAAAATTAATGAAAAAGAATATCTGTTGAAGTGTCACCCAGCTCTCTTGTTGCTCCCAACCTTCAGATTACGTAATCCACGGCACCCCAGAGAGAACCGCGCTCACCTGAGGACCTCATGTCCTGGAACTCAAAACTCAGGGGGAATTTGGACCTCTTACTTCCTTTTTCATTATTGATATCAATAATTCCTCCATCACTTCTGTTTCATCTTTCTCTTCTGTTTCTTGTTTCCTAGTTTCTCTTCTTCCTATTTTCCCTATCTGCCTCAAGCTTCTCAGACCTCTCAACTTTGATCTCCATCAACTTCATGCTCCTCAGACCACAACCGCTGACTGCTCAACTTCAATCAACTCAATCATTTGACTCCTCAATCTCAACTTGTGACTGGTGAGAGTTGCTCCTCCATTGTCATTGCTACCTCTTTCTGACTCCTCTTTCAGCTTCTTGATCTCAATACTCTCAGCCTCTCCATGATCACCCTGCCAAGTGAACCAATGTCTGCCAACTCTCAAAGCGCCTCTGCCAGTCCCATTGGTCATCTTTCATCTCTTTCAATTCTATTGTCCTCTCTTCTTTCTTTTGTGTTTTCCTTTTCTCAAACGTGTGTCTGATTCAATTGCCTCAGTCTGTTGGTTGTAATTCATCTCAAATCTCCCAAAAGCTATACGGTTAAAAGCCAAAAGGCTCACCACAACAGCCAACAGAGGCACACACAATGGCAGAATCCTCCATCAACTTCTCCGGAGATGGATTACGACAGGCAATGCTCAAAACTGCTCTGGAAACCATCCCCCTACTCTCAGAGGATAACTACTGCATCTGGTGTTACAAGATTAATGGACTTCTCAGACTCAGAGGAGTACTGGAAACCCTCAAATCTAGCTCCAATCAACTTTCCTCACTGGATAATGACAAAATCCAACTCCTCCTCATCTCTAAGGTCGACTCAGTGACACACAACAACATCATCACTGCCACCAGCATCAACTCGGCTAAAGCCATTTGGCAGGCAATCAAGGAACAGTACTCCTCATCTGAAGCCTCCAATCAAGCCCGGATCTTCAACAACTTTCTCCACATCTCCTTCAAAGAGGAAGACATCACCCACTTTGTCACAAAGATCAAAACCTCAATTAAGAAAATGAACAATATTGGCATCAATCTTCCTCAAGACATCCTGGCTTACCTCATCCTCTTCAAATTTCCCGTCACACTTCATGACCTCAAGCGCCAACTGATGCATTCCAACAAGACCATAGGAGTCAAATTTGTATGCAATCATCTCATTCAATACAACAATGAAGTAAAGGCAGAGTCCTCTGACAAAACCATCTCTTTACCCAAGACCGCTCTTGTGTCAAGCAAGAATAAATTCAAATCCCAATCAAGCAACTGGTGCATAGAAGGCTACCACAACCTTAGACAAGACAAGAATCACCAGGAAAGCAAATTTTTCCATCTTCACCCGGAGAAGGCCCCAGAATGGTGGAGGGAAAACCAAGCCAAATGGAGAGAGAAGCAAAAAGCAAAATCCGAGTCAGCCCACTACCACGCCTTTGTCACTAAGTGGATCAAATCAAGAGCAGCGTCAATCCAGAACATACTGATGGATAGTGGCGCGTCAGCGCATCTCTTCAATGACAAGATATTCTTCTCCAAGTTGATCAAATCCAACAATGGGGAACACATCTCAACCGGGAAAGACGGTGCTAACCTTCCTATCAAAGGCACAGGGACAGTCAAACTAGTCCGGAAGCATCAAACCATTGTTTTCAGCAACTGTCTCTTTGTTCCCAACATAGTGGTTAATTTGATAAGCCCTGGCAATCTGATTTCCAAGGGCTGCTCCCTGAAATCCTCCAAAGGATAGTTCCAACTCATTGGCAAAAATCACTGCCTCATGGAAGGCAGAATTCTCAAGAATCTGTTTGTATTCAACAATCCCAAGAGCATTGGATAGAACAACTTCTATCTGTCCACCCCTAAAAACCTCACCAGATCCACTTGCAACCTTCACCTTGCCCTTGGCCATGCTTCCATCAGCAGACTTAAAGAGATACCAGACCTCAAGCTCAACAATGACAATTTCTTTTGCAAGGACTGCGCACTCTGCAAAATCACCAAGTCTCCGTTCAAGACACAGGCCACTATTGCCACAAAGCCCTTTGAAAAAATACACCTTGACCTTGTTGGAACAATCAAACCCAAGTCACACCAACTCAAGAAGTACATCCTAACTATTGTGGAAAACTTTTTGGGCTACTTAAGTGGGATTCCCCTCTTCAGCAAAGAAGACACCCCAAATACCCTCATAGAGATTATCAAATGACAGAAATACAAACTGGGATACTACCCCTGCAAAGTCTGCTCTGACGGAGGATCCGAGTTCATTAACAACAGACTTTCCACCTTTCTCAAGGATATTTCATGCAAACAGCTCATCTCCAAACCCTATCATCCCAAGCACAATGGTAGGGCTGAAAGAGCCAATAGGACAATTTCCAAAAGTGCACGTACATCCCTCAGCTCCTCAAACCTACCCAAGAGGTACTGGTCAGAGATACTCAAAGCATGTTGTCTTGCTCTGAATCAGATTCCCCCCAAGGGCTTCCACCAATTGCCTTGGGAAATCATGCATGGTAGTTCTCTTCCACTCTCTTACTTCAAACCTCTGGGAACCTCAGTCATCTACCTCAACCATCTCAGAACCAGGGGAAAGAAGTTTCATCCAAAGGGTCTAGAGGGAAGGCTAATTGGATACAACCCAGAATTCTGCTCCTACAGAATTCTCTGTCCCAATGGATCCATCATCTCAATCAAACACGTCCAATTTTACAAATCTTCAACAAATTGTGGGGAGTTGAGTCCAGATCTAGACTTCTCAATTGATGGACTTGAAATTAGCAACAATCCAGATGTCCTGAACGGCTGCCCATCAGTAGCAGAAGAAGAATCCTCCGCCTTGGCGCCTCCTCTTGACAGGAACTTCACCCAGTACAGAGAGACGCTGGAAACCCAATTGGACTCATCCGACTCAAACTCCCCAGAAAATAGCCACTCAGAGGTCTCAAATCATCCATCCCTGGAAAATCACTCCCCACAGCCTTGTCTTGTCCCAGAACCTCCAACTCAACCTGCTCCTCCTCAACTCCTGCAAAATTGCGCAAATCTCAAACCTCCACAATGCTACCAGTTTCACCACTATTTTGAACCCAAAACATATCTCAAAGCAATCACCTGTGAAGAGGCAGAAAGATGGAAACAGGCAATAAGAAAAGAAATGGATCAATGCAAGGGTCTGGAGTTGTGGGAAGAGTACAATGGGCCTGAACCAATTAATCCGCTCAAGACCACTTGGGTCTTCAAAATCAAAGACAACTGACATGATGAAGCTCTCATTTTCAAGGCAAGAGTGTGCGTGAAGGGCTACAATCAAATCCATGGGCTTGACTTTGAAGAAACCTTTGCCCCCACGGGAAAAATCTCATCTCTCAAAGCCATCCTTTAACTCGCCCTAAGGGACAATCTTGAAATCAAAAAATTTGATTTCAAGGCTGCCTTCCTCCATTCTCCCATCAACGAGGAAGTGATCATCAAAACACCCAACGGTTCTGGTCAACAGTGCAAATACCTGAGACTCAAGAAGATTCTCTATGGACTGAAACAAGCCCCAAAGAACTGGTACCACACTCTCACCAGCTGGATCAAGTCGACGGGCTTTGTGGAATCCAACAGCGACCCCTGTCTCTACAAATCAACAGACAGAAATTCCTTCATATTCTTCCACGTTGATGATCTCATCCTTGTAGGCAATGGCTTTGATTTTGAAGGTAAATTCAATCACAAATTCAAAGACTCACAGTGCCACGCCCCTGACACCATCTTGGGAATGAAGTTTGATTGGACCAGAGACTCCATCCTGCTTATCCAACCAAAGCACATAGCTCATGGTTTGGAAGAACTTGGACTGACAGATGCAAAGGGAGTTCAAACTCCTCTAACTCCTCATCTTCAACTCACAGAAGCATTGGACAAGGATTTCAAATATTTCAAACGCCTCAATATCAACTACCGCTCAGGGGTGGGTCTCCTGAATTACATTGCATCTTGGACCCGCCCGGACCTCAGCTTTTTGGTCTCAAGCCTTGCCAGGTTTCAGAACAAACCCGGCCTGACTCACTGGAAAGAACTCAAGATAACCTTGCAATACCTGAAGGCCACCAAGGATGTAAAACTCACCCTGATATACAATGGCTCTGCCAAACCTCTGATTTTCTACAGCGACTCATCCTGGGGTGAGGCTCCGACATCAAGGAAATCCCAATCTGGTTACCTGGGATTCTCATTTGGCTCAATCATCTCTTGGGAGAGTTTCAAACAACGCAACATCACCTACTCCTTGACAGAAGCCAAACTCAACCCCCTCCTGGAATCCTTCCTGGAGGGAAGATGGCTCAAAAACCTCCTGGGCGAGGTGTTCAACATCTCCATCCCCCTCACAACTCACCTCATTGACAATAAGGGCCTTGAGGACAAGCTCAAGAGATTTGGTTCCAATGCTAAAACTAGACACATGGACCTCAAGACCACAGGCTTGCAGGAAGAACTTGCACTGGGAAACGTGAAGGTCAAACTCATAACCACTGACTGCATGTTGGCTGATCCACTGACCAAAGCGGTAGCCAAACCGGCCATCCAGGCCTTCTTGCGGATCCTTGACCCTGAGTTCAAAATCAACAAATCACCCTAATCAAACTCTCTCCAGTCATGGGGAGTGTTGAAGTGTCACCCAGCTCTCTCATCGCTCCCAACCTCCAGATTATGTAATCTGCGGCACCCCAGAGAGAACCGCGCTCACCTGAGGACCTCATGTCCTGGAACTCGAAACTCAGGGGGAATTTGGACCTCTTACTTACTTTTTCATTATTGATATCAATAATTCCTCCATCACTTCTGTTTCATCTTTCTCTTCTTTTTATTGTTTCCTAGTTTCTCTTCTTCCTATTGTCCCTATCCGCCTCAAGCTTCTCAGACCTCTCAACTTTGATCTCCATCAACTTCACGCTCCTCAGACCACAACCGCTGACTGCTCAACTTCAATCAACTCAATCATTTGACTCCTCAATCTCAACTTGTGACTGGTGAGAGTTGCTCCTCCATTGTCATTTCAACCTCTGTCTGACTCCTCTTTCAGCTTCTCGATCTTGATACTCTCAGCCTCTCCATGATCACCCTGCCAAGTGAACCAACGTCTGCCAACTCTCAAAGCGCCTCTTCCAGTCCCATTGTTCATCTTTCATCTCTTTCAATTCTATTGTCCTCTCTTCTTTCTGTTGTGTTTTCCTTTTCTCAAACATGTGTCTGATTCAATTGCCTCAGTCTGTTGGTCGTAATTCATCTCAAATCTCCCAAAAGTTATAATATCCCAAAAAACAACAAACAATAGAAGAGAATAAAAGCTAACCATCTTAATAAAATCCAAATCTGGAAGCTCTTCATCTGCTGAATCTTCCTCTTCATCCCAATCTGGCACCTCTTCATCTTCTGAATATTCCTCTTCAGTCAGAAATTCACTCTATGTTAAAAAAATGACAAGGAATCATTAAAAAAACAATCCATTTCAGAAGAAATAAGTATAGATATAAAATTACCTCTTCCTCTTATTAATCCTTCTTTTTTCCCTCCCCCTTCCCCTTGATGGCCTTCAAACTTCTTGAAACCTGAAAATATAGGGAAAAAATATGAATTATGAAAGATGTTTTTTTTCCAAGAAATGGTGACTGACCTTTGAATTATCTATTCATTTCTTGTTTGGCCTTCCTCTCCTCTTTGTTTCTTCTGAATATTCAAAAAAAGATGGATCTCTTTTGATTTATGACTTAAAGATATCCTTGAACATATTGGCTGCTCCTTTGGGTCTTCCTATTACTTTGGATCTTTGAGTGGAATTGGTCTCTTGAATCAGAGTAAGTTGATATCTTCCGCTGTGCAGCTTCTTGCTTTCACCCAGATAATATAGCTGTTCTCCAGGTGGCAAATTGCTGAAGGGTAATTTTAATTTCACGGCTCCAACCATGTGGTAGTCATTTAGGGCCCTACACGGCCCATTTAAGCCATGGGGGCCCATAGACAACTACAAAGGGCCGTTCCAAACATGCGCAACCCCTGGAGGGTTGTATAGGAGCATTTTACCCCCTTTAAATGGCAATTTTGAGCTGTTTTGTTGGTAGAAGTCAGCAGGATCAGAATCTGAATTTCATCATTCAGAGGAAGAGACTGAAAGTGAATTGGGATCACTTAATTTGGCATCAGAATGCTCTTCAGAGGAAGACAATGTGCAGCAAAGCTCAGCCAGAAGATAATCTTTGGTGATTATTCATTTCATTGATCTGATTAAAGGAATGAATACTAATTTAGTTTTCATGATAGGAAAAAAACATGAAATACACAAGAAATTCCATAAGCTCTTGGGTGAGGTTTGGGATCCAATTGGGGATGGGAATTGCGGATTTAGATTCATTGCTAAATCTCTTGGTTATGATGAACATGGATGGTTTAAAGTGAGAAAGGAAATGATTGGAAAATTAGAGAAACATAAAGCATGCTACATTAAGATGCTTGGAGGTGCACAAGAGGTAGAAAAGATTAAACAAAGTCTTGATGTTGAAGATATCAATCAAAAGATTCCCTCTTCAAAATGGTTGGCTCAACTAGATATGGGACAAATATTAGCAGAAACATACACCAGACCTATATGTTTCATTTCATTTGAGTCATTTTGTTTGTATACTCCAATGAAAAATGGTGTTAAAGATCAATCAGACCCTATTTATATTTCCTTTGTAAACAATAACCACTTGTTTCTATTGGTACTTGAGGGAGAAATGATTCCAATCCTGCCCATTGTAGCAAGAACATGTTCCTTGATTTCTAAAAAAGCCTCTGTTTGGTTTGATCATCTCAAAGATCAACTTCAAATGTATTCTAGATTATAGATATTATATAATTTGACTTCATTTAATCATTGGGTTTCATATAAATTTTAATTCTAATGCAGCTAACAAGTTCTATTAATATAAAGGTTTATCACATTTTTAACATCATTATGTTGAGTGTTTTGAGTTAACATCATTATATTGAGTGTTTTGAATGAGATTTTGATGGTAAGTCAGTTCAACTTGTTTTGGGCTGATTCCATCATAAGGAGTATTTTACTCCTTATTATGGGATCAGCTTAACACAAGTTGAACTGGTTTTTTTGGTGTTTTTACTTTAGGGCGTGTCAAGTTAATTGTCTTTTTTTGGTGTTTTTACTTTAGGGCTTGTAAAGTTACTTGTCTTTTTGTTGGTGTTTTTACTTTAGGTCTTGTCAAGTTACTTGTCTTTTTTTTAGTGTTTTTTGTTTAGGGCTAGTCCGGTTACTTGTGTTTTTTTACGTCTTTTCACTTTAGGGCTAGTTCATTGAATAGTACCAGTTTTTTTTGTTTTTTATTTATTTATTTTTATATTTATTTTTGTGTTTTTTAACCAAAAAGTGAACATTTTTGGTTTTTTGGTTGATTTCTGTTTTTTTGGAAGGTTTATTTAGTTTATGGGTTATGTTAGTACCCTTTCATTCCTTTTGTTTTTTGGCTCACCACGGTCCTGTGGGGTTTGGGATTCCACACAAATACATTCAAGCCGTGTGGAGTTCTACACAGCTGGAATGTAGTTGTGGGGAATCCCACACAAGCCTGGACCATGGTGTGTGGGCCGCGTGGTTATTTGGGCCGTGTGGCACACAGCACGGCTTGAATGTTGTCGTTTGGCGTGCCACACGGCTTGAATGTTGTTGTGTGGTGTGCCACACGGCTCATTTGAGTTGTGTCCACGGCTCAATCATCTATGAATTTAACATTACCCCTTGCAGAATTCTTCAAAATTTTCATTTAAATATAGGTTTTCATTACTTCCATTGGTTTTAAATTCAATTTTTGCTGATTTTCCAGTTACATCAGGCTCCAGATTTAAATGGAGAAAGAAAAATCAACATAAATCAGGAAACTATTAATTTGAGGTTGAATCAAAATTCTTTTGAATTATGTTCATTGTCATTTATAATCTTAGGTTTAAAAAATGTGACAAGCAGTCAGAAGAATTTTTTATTGGTTCTTGGGATTCAATTCTTAAGTTATTTCCAAAAACATCTGCAGAAATTTTGAGGCCAGATGTAAAAATAAAAGCATTGCAATAGACGTGTTAATTTGAAGTGTTTTTACATTGGATTCAATTTTTTGAGGTCCAGGATACATCCAAAACTTTCAAAAAAAATGGAAAAACTCTTCAATAGTTTTTTCAATTTTTTAAATGCCTTAATCACCAAAACAAAATAATCAAACAGGAAAACAAAAGGATCCAAAATGGCGGTGAGAAAAAGGAATTTTTTAATGTAAAATAATACATCCAAAAAATCTGGAAAAAATATTGGAATTCTCTTTTCTTGAATACCACTTTGGTGAGAGTGTAGCTAGGTGAGGTGTGTTCAAAATTGGGTGAGGTGTGTTCAAAATTGGGTGAGGTGTGTTCAAAATTGGGTGAGGTGTGTTCAAAATTGGGTGAGGTGTGTTCAAAATTGGGTGAGGTGTGTTCAAAATTGGGTGAGGTGTGTTCAAAATTGGGTGAGGTGTGTTCGAAATTGGGTGAGGTGTGTTCAAAATTGGGTGAGGTGTGTTGAAAAGTGGTGAGGAGATCACAACTTCTAAAAATATATTAAAATACTTTAATATACTATTATGAGAATTCCATTCCCCAGGAATACATCCAGATCTATATCTAATAAGTGAATCTACTGACTTAACCCCCCCCCCACAGGTTTTAAATAATCTACCAAAAAGGGAATCAGTCATATCCTTCTTGAAAGGACTCCTTGAAAGTCCCACAGGCACCAAAATTACTCCTATATTGTCCAAAACAGACATGTATATTATTTTAATATTTTTAGAAGTAGTAATTATCTTATTTTCAAAATTTTTGGTACTTTGATTTTTTTTTTTTTTTTTTTTTTTTTTTTGAATTTGTGATAGCTTGAATCACCAAAAAAAATTAAATCAAAAGGAAAATAAAAGGATGCAAGTTTCCAATGAGAAACTTGATTTTTTTGATTTCTTTGGTTTTTTGAAGGAATTTTTTAAGGTAAAAGGATTCAACCAAAAAATCTACAAGAAATATTAAAAAACTCTTGGAATGTTGGTT
Organism: Puccinia polysora; assembly: GCA_025617555.3. Taxonomy (NCBI): domain Eukaryota; kingdom Fungi; phylum Basidiomycota; class Pucciniomycetes; order Pucciniales; family Pucciniaceae; genus Puccinia; species Puccinia polysora. Next base: position 44,989,364 of record CM062613.1, read on the forward strand.
GAGAGCTTTGATAGCCAAAATAACCAAAAAAAATAGTTAAAATGGCCAAAATAAGGATCCTAAAACCCATGGAAAAATTGGTTTTTGCAAAATGTTTTGATTTTTTGACTCCATTTTTGAAGGGGTTCTAATGCCTCCAAATTGTCAAAGATTTTTTCTGGGGGGTTTTCAAACCCCAGCTATGGGACTGCTGCCTCAGAATTCAAAAAATATGAATTCTTGAAATTCCTGTGAAATAAAGTATTTGTCTGTGTAGCAGCAGGGGTGCACAATGGCAGGTAGATGTAATTTTCTGTGGAATAAAGGATTTTGCCCGCAACAAAATTAATTCCCTTTTTTTGATTATTGTAAAAATTGATTTTTAACTTAATATTTCTCAATTTTTGATATGATTTAATTTAGTTATGAAAATGATGAAAATTATTTTTTTCATAAAAATGATGTAAATTAAATTTGGTTATAAAGGTTATGGGGGATTAATTTTCTTAAAAACCCCAATCTTCAAGTCATGAATTATGTATGGCTGTGCGCTGTTGGCCCCACACTGAAAAATCATTGATTACATGGATGTTTCAAGAATCTAATTTTATGAAAATTTGAGGACTCAGCCCTTTAATATGAATGTATCAAACCCCTGAAATTAATCATTTGTGATTCTGGAAGCATTATAACACCTGCAAAAAATAAACCAGGAATCAATAAAATAAAAAAATTCTCATTGCCATTTTGGTTCCTTTTCTTTTCCTTTTTACCTAATTGTTTTGGATGATTTGAACACTTAGAAATTTAAAAGATACATCAAACAGTCCCAAAATATTAATTTTTGGATTTTTTGGATGTATTACTGGCGTCCAAAAATTGAATCCAATTTAAAACAACTTCAAAATAACACATCCTTTTCCATGTTTTTTTTTGTTTTTAAATCAGGATCAAATTTTCTCTCAAATGTTTTTTACAGAACTTAAGAAAAAAATTTGAATATTAAAATCAAAATTATTCAGACTGTTTATTCCATGTTTTAACCCAAAAAATATTTATCACAATTAAAATAATTCAAAAAAAAAGGGGTGGTCTGTCTTTATATATCCTTTTGTTTTCCTGAAAAAATGAATTATTATTAGAAATATTTGAAGCTTTAGATTTCAATGAAGCCTTAAAAGGTTTCAAAATTTTATTTTATGGTAATTCTTGAGTCATTATTTTTTTCTGAAAAACTGAACCAAAAAAGGAGCACAATAAACCCCTTTTGGGTAGTGGTCTGCTTTTTTGATATGGGACACATTAATTTAAAATGACTTCGAATTTTTTCCAGGTTCCTCCTTCATCTTTGAGTGCTCCAATCGTCTTATAAACCATCACCTTCACCTCTTCTAACCACCCATCACCACATCACACCAACCCTACCACACCAAACAACACCACCCCTACCACACCACACCACACCACACCACCCCTACCACCCCTACCACGCCACACCAAAACACACCAAACCACACCACACAAAACCACACCACAGAAAACCACACCACAGAAAACCACACCACACCAAACCACACACACCACACCAAACCACACCAAAACACTCCTGACCACTTCACTCCACTCCAATCCACTCCACTCCAATCCAATCCACTCCACTTCAATCCACTGCACTCATCACCACACCACACAACACTCACCATCCATCACCACACCTCAATAAAAACAACTCTAAACTCCAAACCTACTAAATAAATCCTCTTGAATTCAAATCTTCCATCAAAAATTAAAATATTTATCTCCCCAAAAATTTTTTTGGAGCATTCTGAACTTTTCACCTCAAATCTTCAACTAATCAATACACCTCAATAAATCCTTCTAAAAAACTCTTTTTCTTATATCAAGTCACTGAATATTTTTTTTCACTCAACTTCTTTCTGAATTATGAAATCTTATCTTCACTTCATTTTTTAAAAATGAAATCTCTTCTCCTAATGGCTCAAGAAAACCTCTTCCCAATCTTGAGAAATTTTTCACCAGGACCATCCTTCATTACCTCATCTAATTAAAATTTTGATTCAAATCCTCTTGCACCTTCCACATCTACTAAAACTCCTGGTTCCATACCCTGGACCCTCCTCCTGAACTATCAGTTAATCAAGAGGAGCAACTTGATGCAATTCAATAATTGGCAAATTCCCATGGATATGCCATATCTACCAGAGTATCCAATTGCAAGAAAAACACCTAAAAATATCAATGTGATAAATCTGGGGAATATAAACCCAGAAGAGATACCAAGGATTTGGAAAAATCAAGAAAGACCAATTTTAATTTCAGATTATCTGGGAATCTTTTCAAAAGATGGGGTCTCTTGCAGGCTAAACCTATATTTATAGACCAAAAGCATCCACCTTCAAATGATCCTTGAAATCATTGAATTCACAGAATAATTCAAAGGAAGCAACAGGAGACTGTAGAAAATTTAACCAAAGGTGGTGTTCCCCCCTTAAAAATTTTGAATTCTCCTATTCAATCCTCCTCATCTCCTGTTCATACCAACCTCAGCATTATTTAAATTAAAAGACCACAAAGTCAAATAAACTTATCTTGATGTAAAATCTTGCATTGAAGCCCTTATACTCAAAATCTGCAATTATTAATTTTTCTTAAAAATTCAAAATTTGGATGGACACATCAATTATTTTTTCATTTCACCCCCTCATTCTATCAAACTTCTCACAATTCTCCCTACTATTCTCATGATGGACTGCACATATAAACAAACAAAATTCACCCTCCTCATATTTTTGGGATAAACAATTGTTTGAAAACCTTCTCAGTTGGTTCCTGGTTTTTATCTCAAGAGAAAAGAGATAAATATGGATGGGCCTTCAATCAAGTTCAGGAAACCTTAGAGCATCAAGAACCCATTTTTATTTTCAGGGACAAATAAAACGCCCTAATTAGTTCCATTTAAAACATTTTCCCATCCTTTCATCATCTTCTCTGTCTCTGGAACATTTTAAAAAATCTCCAATCCCATTGCAGGAAGAACCTCAAATCTGAAGATGAATAGAAGCTTTTCCAGAAAAAATTACATAATTTGGTCCATTCAAAATCTGGATCAATTTATCATGAAAACTTCTCCAAACTTTGTATTTTCTGGAATCCCCCTACATCAGAATATCTTGTTGTGAACTTTCTCCCACCAAAAAAAAATCTCTTATTTGGCCAACAAACACTTTCACTTTGACAATACAACTACCTCAAGAATAGAAAGAATACACTCTTACATTAAACCTTTTTTCAATTCATCTATTGGATCTTTCTATAATGTAGTTCAGAAAATTTAAAACTAAATCACCATCCAAATCCATGAGAGAGCTATTGAAGCCTCTAGAAAGAATTCAAGCATAAAAATTTTTTACCTCACTATGTGGACCATCTCTCTGGAAAGATCATCCACTTTTCCCCGAAAATCATTCATTAATTTCATCAAGCTCCTGATTCTTCCACCACTTGCACTAACTGTGATCATTTTTCTTACATGGGTATACCATGTATTCACAGATTTAAATTAGCTATCAGAAAAGTTAACCTCTTCCAAATTGAATATTTTCATCCTCAGTGGAATTTTCAAAGCCCCCTTCTTATTAATTTTTTTTTTCATTTTTATACCATCCTAAATGAATATTGTTCTAATTGATTTATGTTTCAATTGGGCTATGTTGAATTCATGGCTCATTGAGCCGTGAACACGGTTTAAAAGGGGCTGTGTGGCACGCCACATGGTCCAATTTGGGCCATGTACAACCACCCACGGCTCTTGGAGTCATGCGGCCCACCCAGCCCGGTCCGCCGCCGTGTGGACTTCCACCCGACTACATTCAATCCGTGTGGAGTTGTACACGGCTCAAGTGCAGTTGTGTGGCATCCCATACAGCACTGGACCGCGGTGAGCAAAAAAAAAAATAAAAATAAAAAGGAAAAGGAAAAGTAAAAGGAAAAGGAATGAAAGGGTACTAACACAACCCTTAAACTAAATAAACCTTCCAAAAAAATGGAAATCAACAAAAAAATCAAAGAATGTTCATTTTTTGGTTAAAATAAATAAATAAATAAATCAAAATCAAAAAAAACTGGTACTATCCAATGGACTATCCCTAAAGTAAAAAGACCCAAAAAAAATGCAAGTAACTGGACTAGCCCTAAAGTAAAAACACCAAAAAAAAGACAGGTAACTTAACAAGCCCTAAAGTAAAAACACAAAAAAAATACAACTAAATTGACAAGCCCAAAGTAATTTCAACTTGACTAGCCCTAAAGTAAAAGGGCCCAAAAATTAAAGAAGTCTTTTTACAAGCCCTAAAGTAAAATTGCCCAAGAAAATACAAGTATTTTGATCAGCCCTAAAGTAAAAGTGCCCCAAAAAATACAAGTCTTTGTATTCTGTGGTGCGTGCCGGTTTAGCGTGTGCTGTTATCTGGTGGGCCAGGAATTACAATTTTACACTCAGGCTTCAAGGGGCCAGTGTAGAGAAAAAAAGAATGGGGAACAGAAAGGATAAGAGCATGAAGTAATAAAAGAGGAAAAAAGCCAATATCTCAACATGAGACATCTGTGTAATAGAGAATTTTCCCACATGGGGCTGAGAGCATGCAAATGTACAACATCTGTGAGCTAAATTATAGGGCCCATGAGAAAATTGATGCCCAAATTATAAAATTTTTTCCTATCAGTAAAAGTGAATTTTTGGGTAATATGGATCAATCATTGATGTAAATTAACTTTATGATAAAATTGATGTGAATTGAATTTTTTTTATGACAATTACAAATTTTTCTTCTATCCAAACAAGTGGTTTCTCAGTTCTAATGATCAATTTCTTTTTTAGAATTATTTTTTTTATCAAAAAAATTGGTATGCAATTATTAAAGGATAGATTTATGATTGGGTGATGATAAATTCACGGCCCAAACGTAGTTTTTTAGCCGCCATAAAACTTGAGTGTAGTTGCGCAGCCCCTGCATGATGGCCCAGGTTGTGTGGCGCAATACCCAACCACATTTGAGCCATGTGGGTGTGTACATGGCTTGAATGTAGTTGTGTTCTGTGCCACAAAATTTCAAGTGTTGTGGGCCAAAAAATAAAAAATAAAATACAAAAAAAACTAAAAAAACTAAAAAAAAATACAAAAAAAAAAGCCAGAAATCAATCAAAAGATCAAAAAATTTTGATTTGTTGGTTCAAAAGAGCAAAAAGGTAAAAAATAAAATATAAATAAATAAATAAAATTAAAAAATTAAAAAACCAAAAAAACTGAAGACAACCAAAACACCACAAATTAAATAAAAAATGAAAGAGTCTATGGAGCAGCCCTAAAGTATAAGTGCCAAAAAATGCAAGTTCAACTTGACTAGCCCTAAAGTAAAAACACCAAAAAAAAGGCAAGTAACTTGAAAATCCCTAAATTAAAAACACCAAAAATAAAATTCAACTTTTGTTAACCTGATCTCATCACAAGAATTAAAAATACTCATTATGATGGGATCAGCCCAACACAAGTTGAACTGAATTACCAATAAAATCTCATTCAAAACACTCAACATAATGATGTTAACTCAAAACACTCAACACAATGATTTTCAAAATTTGATAACCCTTTATATTAATAGAATTACGGGTTAGCTGCATCAGAATTAAAATTCATATGGAAACCCAATGATGAAATGATTTCTATAATTGAACTCTATAATCTAGAATACACATGCAGTTGATCTTTGATATGATCAACCCAACAAGAAGCTTTCTTTGAAATGAAAGCAGAGTTTTTTGCTACAATTGGCAGGATTTGAATGATTTCTCCCTCAAGTACTAATACAACCCAGCGGTTATTGTTGAGAAAGGAAATATAAATAGGCTCTGATTTATCTGTAACACCTTTTCCCCCCAAAAGTTTGGAACAACCCCCGGGGGGCTGTGTACCCCCATACACACCTCAAAACCACTGTGTATGGGGGTACACAACTCAAAAATGCCATGTATGGGGGGGTATACAACCCCCCCCCGGGTTGCGCGTGTTGGAATCAAACCTGTTAACGCATGTAGACGCGTGTTTTGGCCCTCACACGTGCTTTGGATGCGTGTATGGGCCCCCATGCATCCATTGGGTTGTGTAGGGCCCCACACAATTCCCACATGACTGGGAGTCATGAATTTATCATCACCCTTTATGATTTTATTTTTTTTATAAAAATGGTTTTGTATGTAGTTGTATCCTGGGGAGGGGTGGCAGAGCGGCAATCTTGGAGGATCATTCCACCCCATTTTTCCCAGAGTTCCCCCATTCATCTGAGATCTGGTGGATGGGAGTTGCCACCTCCTGGCCACAGTGGTGGCCAAGCACTGCCATTTTGTAACCTCAATCTAAAGTTTACCTGGCAAGGGTATTTGCCAAGCAGCACAATGTTAACTGAAATGTTGAGGGTAAGATTTTCACCTTTATTTTGAGGTTAACAGGTTTAGTTTAAAGCCCTTGGAAAGAGCCATTGCCAAAAATGGCCTTTGATTGTAACCTCAACTTTGAGGTTACAGTTAAAAATCCAAAGAATTTTTGGCTGCAAGGCCTCAAACTGTAACTACAAGTTACAGTTACAGTTACGCATGGAACCTAAAAGGACCTTAATATTTTAATTTATTTAACTTATCTCCACTCAAAAAAATAAATGAATAATAATCAGAGTTTAAGCTGGTTTAAGAATGGATTTATTTTCAAATTAGATGATCAGGATTTTGCAACTAGAGAATAGTAAAATAATCAAACACAGGGATTGTTTGTTTTTTTATTTTTTCTCTCTTTTGATGAGTTGGTAAATAAAGACTTATGATTGATCAAGTATCTTTGCGGGACTCCGTGATTGTAACTTGATCAAGGTATCTTGTAAGCCTTTGTTTTTCAATAACTCATCATACATTTCAAGCTCCAGCCCAATCAGAGTATAGAAGGAAGAAAACAAATGGTGTGAAGTTGGATGGGATAGAATATTGGGGGATGATTTGATCTGTTTGGCCAAGGTTCAAACTTTTCCCCTCAACCTACCTGGATACTACTTCTGTAGGCTGAAGAATGAGTGGGAGGCTAGATTAAAAACCCAGAATTACCAACAAAAAAAAAATAAAAAAAATTGGCATAATGGGATTTAACTTTTTCATAAGATAAAAAAAAAACTTGAATAAAATTGTTGTGGTGGCAGCAACCTAGCAATCCACTATAAATATCTCAAAGATCTACCACATATGTATGTATGATCTCATGTGAGACTTTTATACATATAGGATTATATTTGGGACCATGCCCAGGAGAGAGAGTATAGTTGACTTTCATATAGGCTCTACCCTGAATTTTGTTTTACCTACAGAGATTTTGAATAGGTTGTTGTCACAAAGCTTAGAGTAGGATAACAAAAGGAGGGATGTATATATGTATCTTGTTTGATGCAATTGAACTGGAAACAATCACATTCCCCCCATCACAAGGATATCACCCATCATCTTGTTCAAGTGATAGGGGGGCATGGTGGGGGTAGGAGGGAACAAACAGAGAGCCGGAGGATGTAAAGAAAGATGAGGAGCATGATCAAGAGATACTGCTCTTTCCATTAAACAAGTTTTCAAAAAAATTGGATCAAGTCCCAAGGACTTGTTTACTGGTTGTTGTGGCCTTGTTCTCTGGATGACAGGCCTTGTTCTGTTGAAAGATAGAATCTTGATTTCAAGCAAATCATGCCTGTTGACCAGGGTTAAAAGGCCAGTGGTCAAAAGGATCAGTCATGAGGTCAGCCACCATCTCAATCTTCAATCTACCACACAATATCTTCCCAAGAAATTTTCATTTTTTTTTTTTTTTTTTTTTTTTTTTTTTTGATTGAAATCAATAAAAGTTTATTTACCCTAATACAAACAGCTACACCCATCAAGAGTTTTATTTTTATTTTTTGTGGGTCAAAAACCACGTTGGCTGCTTGACTTGTCCTGTGGGCTTCCTAGCCTTGTTGAGTGGACTTGAGCAATTGTCAAGGGGCCTTTGACCCCTTGTTGAAGGGCCTTATCCTGTTGAAGACTGCCCTTGCTTAACTGGACTTGATTACTGGGAAAAGTAGTATGTATGTAATTATCATTTCCTGACTGTTATGTCACACTGATTATGAAGTGATCTCACTGGTTGGGTCTCAGATTTACCCCGAGATCGTGGTGCAGGTTACTTGAAAAGGTGTAACCAGATCTGAAGCTGATGAAGATGCTAGGTAAGTATGATACAGTATGTATGTAGATGGAACGATGACCCAGACTCTGAGAAGCTCCTGATCAAATCAACCGATCGATAAAAATTGGAAGATCACGATCAGTGCGATTGTCATGATCCCACTTGACACCGTCGCAAGTCGTCGTACTTGTAGGTTAATGGAGCTCCTCATAACAAAAACACGAAAAAAAAAAAAAAAAAAAAAAAAAAAGGAGAGAGAGAAGAGTCAAAAAGATTTGTCTGATTCCCATCATGATCAGGAGCCGGGGGATTGGATCTCCAGAGACACCTAGGTATCAGAGCAGGATCGGAGGGAGACTGGATATGATGGACGATGGGAATATAACCATCGAGCGCTACGCTAGGCTGGATCGTATGTATGCACATTTCACTCGGATCATATAGATTTACTTCTCCTCCCACTTTGGTGTCGTGCAGTACCGCGCAGTCCGTCGTCAAGCGAGATGACGACCGGTCGAGGAGACACACTCTGACTCGAGCAAAAGAATCTTAATACCATCTCTTACTGATCTTGATCAAGGTAGGAGGAGGGTTATAAGTATTCTTGACCATCAGGATCTCACGACCATGTATATATACTAGTTGTTGATGATCAGCACGAGATCAAGTCACGTCGGTACCTATCGAGCTCCTAGTAAGTCATCCTCATAGACGATCGATCGTCAGTTAAGAGAAATCATCAACCCAACCTGAGCTCTCTTCTTGATCTCAATCGGGTCTTGGTGATTTTTTTTTTTTATGTAACTCTCCTCATAAGCTTCATCCCCTCTCTTGTGATCCACGACTCTCATGATCATGATGATCCGAAATGACTCCCGGTCGGATCTACACTATGAGAGAGAGAGAGGGGGGGGGGGGGGGGGGGATTGGAACCCAGTCACTGGAAGTACTCCTCCTCCTCCTATTATAGGTGCCTTGTCTAAGAGGTGATCTCTGGTCTGATTGGCTGATCATCTGATCCAGTCCAATACTCAAGATGACATTCACTTTATTTTTTTTTTCTTAAAAAGAAGGGCTAATCTAACTAGTAGGGCTGGCTGGCTGGCTGGTTGGAAGGTGATGGATCTCGATCATCCCTAGCATCTCATGATCTCTCTCTTTCTCTCTCTCGATGTATCACCAAAGTCGAACCAGGCTGTTCTTCTCTATACACTCCTCCTGTACGTACGTATGTACTGTACCCATGTATGATGATGATCATCGTCATCAAGGGGCGTCCCAGACCGCGGAAATCCTGATCGTGGGTATTGAGTCGAGTGAGAGTGATCAAGAGCCGTCATGAGCTGGTCGAATCGGATCGAGAAGGAGCCAGTCCCCTCGTGGGCCCAATCCCAAAAATCCATCAGGTCTCTGGTCGACCAGTTGTTTCATTGAGTAAGGTACATAAACGTAGTGACGATAAGTTTACACATGATGATGACGATCAATCCTTGCCTGGGTGAGTCTAATTCATTGGTCTTGGGTATTCATGATGATAAGTATATAGTAAGATAGACTATTTGTTCATACGTATCTACACATTCATGACGATGTGATCAATGAAACCGATCGTTGATGACGAGGAGATTCTTGTCGAAAGGAAGGGGGTCCATTAGACTCGGTCGAGGTTAGACTGGACGGGAGATGGTCCTCTAGGGTGATTAACATGTATCATCACCTACCATCATGATCTTGGTGTGAGGGATCCAATACACTCACACGTTCTGGACCCCTTTCGAGATCCCCAGATCCCCTGAGGCAGGCGCAGGGACACTGGGGTGGGGGGGGGGGTCCCAGATGAACCTTGACATGGGCTTGACGACACTGGTAGCGATGAGCAAAGAGCCGATAATTGGCTAAAAAGGTTAGCTTGCATGTAAATATGAGGTAAATTCATACACACAGACGGATGAATGGATTTTTTTTTATTTTTTTTTATTTTTTTTAATGGGCATTGGATGGATGGATGGATGGACATCAATATTCATGAAATCAGTCGACGACTTACTCGCGCGTGTCGAGCGTGCTCTCCCCTGATCACCTGGTAGCTAGCAGCTAGTGGATGGCCGTCGGTAGTTAGGTAGTCGTCGTCGTCGTCGACGTAAGTCTGCAGTAGTGTTAGAGGTTGAATAAGACATCATGACTAGTGACTCGAGTTAACCATCCAATCCGACAGCATATTTTTAGTAATACTGATCAGGATTGATTGAAGTAACGTGTAGCCATGAGTCTCGTGAACTTTTGGGGTTCGTTTGGTTGACCGTTGGACCTATGACACGAAGCGTCCATGAAACCGTGATGAAGGATTTGAATCGTCGTGAAAAGTTTGAACCGTGATGGAAAAAGTTTCACGACGGTTATGTGACGCTCGTTCAGCTCCAAATGTGTAACAAATCTGAGCGCGCATTAAGAGTTGAAATAGCCCAGTTCGGAACAACCTCTTGGGAAACCAGAAGTTTAATCATCAAAGCGTTTTCATTAATCAATCTCTCTTCGCTAAATCATTCCCTAAACGTCTTTTATCAATCCTTACCGCAAATATCCTCTCAAAAGAATTCGTCGTTCAAACTATTGTACAAAGTATAGATAGCGCGGAATAATTAATCACCGCAAGGAGTCTCTTTTCCACATGGTGAAATCTTTGTTACTTAGTACTATTTTCCATCATCAATCAACCAGTAATCCATTCTATTGCGATACGCATCCTATCTTGAAAGTTTCAGTACGCTAACTGGTTTGTCCCGAATTCTAGATACTGAACCTGAAGAATATACGGTCCCCTTTAAGTTTGAAATACTCAAAATCTTCACAATTATTTCACCATCATCTTAGCTTTGCACAATGTGGACCCATCCTCCTTAGGAGGTCCAAACCATCTAGCCCATCTCAAAGTAATCCAACATTGGAGACTAAAGTTTTGGAATTATCTGGCCATCTTTTTTTTTGTTGAACTTAGGTCCTGCCAGTCAGGGAGATTTAAACAACATTAACTCAGAAGTACAAAAGGTGAAGGGCCAGGTTAAAGGATTAGCTGAAGATTTTAGAGATTTATCTGGTTTAGGAAACATCTGACAAAATAAGATAGACCTTTGACTCAAGTCAGCTCTGTAGAATGGTAGACCAATTATATTCAGCTAATCAAAAATTATCATCTCAGCTGTTGGAGATAACTGAGAATGGTCACCACTCTTATCAAGATATAGCAAATTTACCCAGGTTTGCCTTTACAGGAAATACCTGCCTAACCAAATGGTTTTTGTATGTCATGGGAGAAAAGCTTCATGAACATGGACACACATTTTATTCTGAGAAATCCAAAATCAACTAGTTTGTCTAACATTTCCAATCCCCAAATGGCAACTTAGGAGATGGTGTCCCTTCTCACAACTGTTGGATGGTGCTACTCCACAAAAACACTAGAATACAAGAAATCAACCCAGATTTAGTATCTGTTGAAGATCCATACAATTTGGGACTGTTGATGTTGGTTAAAGAATTCTTAATCTGTTTAGAGGAGGTACTTAGTAACAAACATGAGAATGAAGAAGCAAAGAAGGCTTTGTTTTCATGCAACAAAAGGCTCAAGGAGTATTGAAGAGTTTAATGCCTTGTTTAACTCCTTGGCAATTGTGGTGGATTTATCTGAAGATTCCAGGTGTGAAATTTAACAGAATGCTCTAAAACCTGAATTCTTGTGAATTGAAATTTTTTTGGGACCTTGGGTTGATATGGTTGGCCTTAAAGAGTGCCAATGTTTAGATGCTTTGGTGGCTAAGGCCCAGGAAAAGCTATCCCTTATACAAGGACTTAACCATCCCCAAATCTCTCCAGACCACCTATCCATACCCCCCTCCCCCTCTGGTCAAGCTTTGAGAGGAAGTGGCTTCCATGGATCTGGATAGGGTTTATACCACCTCTAATTTCCACTTTCAAACCTAAAAATCTAAGTTTAAGGAGAAAAAGATCTGTCATTTTTTCAGCCATTGTTTTGATAAGAACCATATAGCCCATGCTAGTTTCCCTCTTCCATGGGATCAGAAGTCAGGTCTGAACAGGAAAATCAGTCTATTCACCACCTTTTCCAAGGCTCAAATCAATCTTGTCTCCATACTGGAGCCTTCTCCTATCCCAACTTCCCCACCCCAGGACAGGGCTTCTTCCTTAGCTGAACATTTCCTTCCTTCATCAGGTGCTTATGGAAGAAGATGTGGTGCTGGAACCCCAGTGTGTGTCCCATAGAACAATACCGTTCCCAAATTCCTTTCCTGTTCTTTGAGGGAGTTTATTATGCTCCTCTCATTTTTGCTTTCCCATCTCAATTTGATTCAACTTGGGAACTTCTCCTTGATTCATTGATGCAGATTTGGTCTCAAATATGGTCCTTTAGTTAACTCTGGTTGAACTTTCCATTACTTGTCAAGGATTTGATGGTTCCCTGTTGGCTTTTGGAAACATTACTTCCCAAGTGTCAGGGTCTGTTTCTTTTTTGTGTCAAGGGAATCCAGAAATGTTTCCTGTTTCCTTGTATGAAGTGGAATTGTCTTCCGCTTCTATTATCTGGGGTATGCCCTGGATGCAACAACATAATGTTTATGTGGGAGGAGACTCCAACTCCCTACTCTTACCACAGGTGATAAATTGCAACAATGTTGAATTTGATCTTCTTCCAATGGAGCTTTGCAATTTCAAAGATGTATTTATTCAGAAACGTCTTACCACCTTATCCCCTCATTGCCAAGGTTACAACTTCTCCATTAAATTGAAGGAAGGGGCTTTCATCCATTTCTTAAACAGATATCAGGTAAGTGAAAAGGAAAACCTTCAGCTTGAAGCATATGTTGAAGAATATCTTTTCCCAGATTTCATCTGGCAGTCCATTTCCTCCACAGGAGCTCCAATTTACTTTGTGAAATCTGATGGAAACACTGATCTGCTGTGTGTATATTATCCAAAGCTGAAAAGTATTACCCTTGGAAATTCCTATCCCATACCAGTTATGAATCATCTTTTGAATAATTTTTTGGGTTGTAAATTTCTGTCTAATGTGGATTTAAAGTCTGCATTTAATCAATTAATAATTGCACCTGGTGACAAGTGGAAGATGGCTTTCTGGACTACTTGGGGACTTGGATAATATAATGTTATTCTGTTTGGATTAGCTGATTCCCCCTCTATTTTTCAACACTTCATCCAGCACATTTTACACAAATTTTTGGATATTTGTTGTTTTGTGAATGTACATTGACAAAATACTCATCTATTCCAGAACTAAGGAACAACATGTGGCTGACCTTTGGAAAGTACTAGAAAGTTTGAGGCTACATTGCTTGATTGTGTCCTTGGATAAATGCACCTTCTTTCAATCTAGTAAAAATTTCTTAGTTTTTGTGATCTCTGAAGAAGGTCTCTCTATGGACCCCTAAAAGCTAAATACCATCACCAATTGGTGGTTTCCCCAAACCATGTGGTAACTCTGTGGCTTCCTGGGCTTTGGGAACTTTTAATGCTGTTTTATTTTTAATAAATCATCAATTTCCAAGCCATTAATCCATTTGACCTGTAAAGAATCCTTTTCATGACAATTGATTTCTTTGAGTCCAGCATTAAATTCTGTCCAAAAGCTTAAATCAAGTTTTGTGTTGTCATTTTGATTTTAAACTTCCCAAATTTCTGCAAGTGGATAGTATGAGGTTTTCCATTGTGGTAATCTTAACTCAATTGGACAAGCAAGGAAAGCTTCACCTGGATTGTTATCATTCCCAGAACTTGTTGGATAGGGAGCGGGTTTGGCCAATTGATAAACTGGAACCCTTGGTCATATTTTCTACTTTTGAGGAATGGAGGGCCTTGTTAATGGGCTTCCACTCTCCTATTACAGTCTATTTGGCCCAAGCAGGGTTGGTGGGCTTCCTTCTTGGATGGTGATGGTTTGTGCTTGACATCTGGACACCCATCAACACATACTCAAATGACACTTGTTGATGCTTGTGAAAGTTGAAAGTCTCCCATAGGACAAATTCCCATATGCATTTAGGTCCCAACCATAACATGGTGTCAGGTAGGTATGTACATACAGGGGGGGAGTCTTTCCACTGATTGCCGAAACTCAGTAATTTGATTTTTAGACACATTTTCAAGGCCAAGATTTGAAGTCCAAAAAAAAAAGATTCATTCATTTTAACTTGGATGATAATGTATTTTAGCATCTGTTCTTCAAGCTGGAACTTTATTGATGAGTGAAATATCTCAAGTATCATTTGTTTTTAGAAAATAATACAGAAAGGTAAAAAAAAAAAAATACCCCAAAATGGATGTTCCAGAAAGGGAAAAAATGAAACCATTCTTTTGCAGTTGATGTTATTGTTAATAGATCCTATTTTAAAGAGAAATCAGAATAGCCCTTTGTTTTAAGAAAAAGAAAAATCTAGCAAAATTCAATTGTTTCATTCATGGGCAAAGCAAATTAGATTAACACAGTTTTTTTGTGATTTAGATTATATCTTGATTAGATAACTAAGATGGGTATCTGAGAACGCATTAAAGTCAAGCAGGAAGTATTTTTGATGCTCTTCAAGTTCTACAGTATAATTCAATTTGAATGTTCCACTTTTTGGAGCTCCCAGAATTTTGCAATTTTTTTTTTTTTTGGTTTTGTTGGTTTTGAGGAGGGGCTCATCCCATTTGCTTGCAAACTAGTCTGAATTTCAAACTTGAATAAAATACATTGGTTAATAGATCCTCTCAATCTGATGAATTTTTTAACCCCCCCCCTTTTTTTTTTTTTTTTTTTTTTTTTTAAAAAAAAAAGGTCAAATGAAGTCAAAGTTTTAATGTTGAAAATGCCTGGGCAAGAAATCTGAAAAGTTTTAAAGCATTTTTTTTTTTCTTTTTCTTTTGGATTTTTCAGGCAGAGATTCATTTAAATTCCAAAATAAAGGCTAAGAAGTTGTTAATCTTTGTGTAAAACATACAACATACACACATACACCTCCCCTCCAACCTCTATCCGCCAACTGTTGACTTCTTCGCCCTCCCCTTTGCGCTTTACCTTTCCGTTTGACACCACACGTCACTCGTGGACGTTGAACGCATCAGGCTCAAAATCAAGTTGAGTGATGTTTGCTTTTGCGCTGCGCGGTAATCAAAGGTAACACTACTTCTTATCTGTGACAGGGGGGCTGTGTGGTTCGTGAGGCTTCGTGAGGCTCCGATGGCACCCACCCTTGTTGGATTTAAATCCGTCAAAGTTGGATTGATGATTTGATCGATATGTAAGATCCCAAGTCTTGATGATCTGGTGGGTAAGGTTAGAGCCCACGAGTGCTGCTGATCATCAATCTTGTCAATTGGTGCTGAGCGGTCATCTGATGGACTACTCCGAGCCATCAAATCTTGAAGCTTGAAGCTTACATGTCTAACTAGAGCTGAGTCGAGATTAGATCCTGGTGTAGGGTTGAGTTTGAATACTGGTGATGATATGATGATCATGGCGGGTCATGAGGAAGATAAAAATATTTCAATAGTTCGATTGATGAAATGACCAGTTAAATAGGTATTATGTAATCAACAGTAGGAGGTGATCCTGCAACGTACGTATGTATTATGGATTACTGGTTGTCGCTCTGCATCCATCCTCCCTAACTCTCCTCTGCTCTAGCCTCTGGCCAGTGATGAGGGGTGAAGTCGATACTGATTCGATCACATATTTAAATCGATAGTATGCATCATGCATGTCTATCCTCATCGTCATTTCAGCTCGACTCTCTATCTATCTTTCTCTCTCTCCCCCACTCTCCCTTACTCTCCCTCTCTCCCTCACTCTCCCTCTCTCCCTCAACTCTCAACCTTAACACCAGCCATCAGCCAGCAATTCTTTTCTCCCCCTCACTCTCGCCTTCGTACTCTAGAATTCTCCTACTCTACTTCTCATCATCATCACTCTCATCCTTTCTTGATCTCTTTCCTCTCTCTCCCTCTCCCCTCTTTCGCCGGGAGTGTGTGTGTCTTGTACTTTGGATTCATCAAATCATCTTCTTCCCTCCTCCTCACTCTTCTAGATATATCCTTCTCTCTCTCTCTCTGCTCCTCTTACTCTACCTGCATCTTCCCATTCACCACATCTAACCTATCACTTGCCAAGAATATATCCTCTTCTTCAACAAATCATCCTCATCCATCCGCCCAACCAGATTCCCAATCCAATTCACTCACTCTCATCCTCACTCATATCAACTCTTCTCGGACCCGGATCAGATTATCATCAGCCAGCCATCCTTCCCCTCGTCCGTTTTCACCATCATGGTCCTCTCCTCCCAATTTCACGTTACTCGTTGGTGGTCCGCTCAACCGCCAGTGATCGGATTCTGGGGTCCATCGTAAGCATCCATCCACCGCCTTGGCTTATCTGAGCCATCCTCTCCATCCTCACCTTCGCTTACTCCTCTACTACCCCCCATCCAGCACTTCATCAATCGACTGGTGGTCAGTCTCTCTCACTTCTCGTTCCCCCTTCATTTCCTGCTCACCCTTGCATCATTCATCCTGCTCTAGTGAGTCAAACTACGCCATCACCCGCTACATCGCCGAATTCACCAACACCCTCTCCAACCTGGTCTTCGGTCAGCCTCCCATCATCCTGCCTTCCATTCACGCTACTCCCCCCCTCTTTGAACTTCCATTCTGATCTCGCTGCTGCCTTCATCATTTGTGATCAACATCCCACAGTCTCATGGGCCCTCTAGTATGCATTCCCTCTCATCTGTTTTTGGACACACAGCAAGCTAGCCTCAAGACTCAATCCCCTCTCCTTGGTCTATGTCTACAGTGGCGTGAAGAAGTGCAAAGATGAGAAGCTCCCATTACCTCTTGCACTCTGTCAAGTGGGAATCGCATTGGTAGGAATCGGAAGTTTCCTGTCCGTTTAATGTTTCCCGTCTTGTTCTTCTCTCACCTATCATCAAGAGATCAACAAGACGCTTACCTCGGTCTGGTTTCTGGACAAATTTAAACCAGGTTTCATGCAACCTTGAGATACGAGTGGCAATTGGGAGACGAACTACCGATGATCTTTTGTTGCGCTTTTATTAGCTATGTTGCCTTTGACACTGGTAGCTCCAGCGAGGCCAGGACTCTATTCATTCGGTGTTTACCGTACATACTTTCTCTCTATGCTTTTGGCGTCACGGCTATTTATCTTCAATACCCCAACCCAGTCTTCCACCAAGTTGCCTACGGACTCATTCAACTGTTGAGTACACCCTATTGTCTTGATCAAGTCAGAGTACCTCTCAATGATCCGCAAACTAAAACTCTTTCTTTTATCTTGACAGCATTGCTACAATAAGGCTGGCCTATACTGTTCGCAGTGCTTCAACGTTGACCTATCAAGAGCAAAAGAACAAGCGAGATGCTGTCAGATATCAACTGATTGGGACGATAACCTTTCTGGCAGGATTTCTAGTTTGGAACATTGACAACCTGTTAGTTAGTCTCAAGAATCGATTTGTTTGAGCTGAGGGTTGACGAGAACAAGGTCCTATTGGGCATGTGTTTATCCAGATTTTGCGATAAGATCTCCCATCTTAAGCAATGGCTAGGTACCCCGTGGTCATTTATCCTAGAGGGCCATGCCTGGTGGCATTTGGCTACAGGTACCGGAGCTTATCTGGTAAGCCTTTGTTCCTGATTCCTTGCTTTTGAGTGAACTCAACATTTGACAAACCCACTGTGGTGCATCATAATCCCCAAAACAGATTGTCGTTGGATTACAATTGCTATCGTTGTCCCTGAAGGAGGGCGCTGATGGGTTTGAGATACGACGAGGCGGCATATTTGGACTGTGTCCCTACGTTGCCCGGATACCAATCAAAATCGATGATCCAAAGCTTCGCTAGATGATGTCCATTGGGTTCATCCACAAGCCTTCCTACTTGAAGTCCTACAGTATCTCGGATGGCTTGCCCGTATTGTGACGTTCACTGTTTGCAACCTCTCTTTCCCCCAATCATGTCCCATGGATTAACCCCACATTGGCCAAATGCCCGTTGACGTGGAAGGCGAAAGAACAACTAAGTACCCAATTTTTCTTCAAAAAAAAAATCAATAAAGCAGAAAAAAACAGCCGGGAACATTGAATATACAGCATCCAATAAAATCTCAATTTGTTTGTTTTGTATTCATATATACTTTTTGTCTCTTACTCCTGCCAGCATGAGGAGGCAAACTTTGATGTGTTCGAATAGCAATCCTTCCCCTGTCCTTCACATGTACATGCTTGCGTATTATCCGCTTTGTTTATTCTCTCCCCCCCTCACCTTCCTTTCACTTCTCTAGCATGAACGGCTAGAAATGACTTGGCAAAACGGTTGGTTTGCGTCCTGATTTGTTTGCAAGAATCTCTACTATCATTCATAGCTCTCAAGATTCGATGCAAGTCAAAAAACAAACCAGCACAAAAGTCTTTGAAGCTTGACTCGTTATCTTTTTCTCCTTGTCGTAACTTTTGTTTTGCTACAATGACTGTCATCATTTTGCCAATTGTATTCTCTCTCTTCTGCATTTCTCATTCTAGCCGATTCACCGCCCTGCACTTCTCTTGGTTGTGTTGCTGTTCAAACTTGTCTCCCTTGACCACTCTATATACTTTTTTTTCTTTTTTTCTGTGGGTTTTCTTTCTTTTTTTCTTTTGTGGGGTGAGTATGGATTTTTTTTCCCCTTTTTTTCTTTTTTCTTTTTTTTGCGTCTGTGTTGGCCAATCGTAATTCAACATTTGTGAATTCCCAAACCCCTATCAGATGCTGGTGTGAGTCCTTGAGGATGACTGGAAGAGAGTTGATGAGCAAGGTATCACACTAGGATTTTCTGATTTTATTTGAAGTGTGTGGGTTTGTGTTATGCATTTGCATATGTACTCTATGGATATGTGAGCTGATGGTCATGACCCCCACAGACTGGAGGTGAGAAGTCAATTGGAAACTAGTGTACTTGAATTTTAATTTTTTTTAAATTTTTTTTTTTTGATCTAGGGACTTGCATCATTGGCTGGAATTCATAAGCTTGATCTAATGGTGAGAAATGAGAGAGAAGAGGAAAAAATAAATAAATAAAAGGAAGGAATCTTTTTTGAAAAACAAACAAGGGATTACATTAGGATGAGAGGAAAGGTACAAAGAGGGGGAAGTAAAGGGGGGGGGGGTGAACCAAGACAAGAAAAAAAAAAGAAGAAGAGAAAAGTGATGAGGGAAGAGATTGACAAAGACTATAGGAAAAGCAAGCAGTACTGATATCTTCTGAGAGGTCAGACTGGTGCATGAATCCATCATTGGGCCACAATCATTGGGGGAAGGAAGGCTCCCTGATCAAAAAAAAAAAAAAAGCCAAAAAAAAAACTAAAAGAAGAGGAAACAATATCTCAAGATTTACATGGAATTTGTGTAAAAACAAAAAGAAAAAGAAAAAGAAAAAAAAAACAGATTGAGTAGAAGATAGATAGAGAGAGAGAGAGAGAGAGAAAGAGAGAGAAAATGAAGAAATGAATAAAGTTTTTATGTACGCATTGGGAGATCTTCAAATTTGAAAGAAAGAAACAGTTATAACTAGTTCATGAGAATCCAACTCACAAAACCAACAACAATGAAAATCATCATAAAAGATTCACAAAGTTGAGTGATCAGGGAGAGAAAGGAAAGAAGGACTGGAAGGAGAAGGAGAAGGGTGATTGATTCATATGATTGAGAGGGAGGGTAAGGGTTTTTGAAGTGAGGTGAGTAGGTGAGTGATCAAGAAGATTGAGGATAGGAAATCAAGATCAAGAGCTAGATAGAGAAGAAAAAAAAACTGAGAGAGAGAGGATTGGATTTAAATCATCACTGGATGTTTGAAGCATCATCATGGTGAGGTTTTTCTTTTTTTATTATTATTATTTCTTTTTGGTTGGTTGCTTGTTTGGTTGGTCAGGTTGGTGGGCAGGTGATCTCAGCCCTGGATCTGATAGCTTAAAATGATCTGGGAGAGAGATTGAGGTTGATTAAAAAAAAAAAAAAAAAAAAAAAAAAAAAAAAAAAAAAAAAAACAAGAGGGGAGAAGGAGAAGAAGAAGGCAGGAGAGGATGAGAATAACCAGTTTTTGTTGGCTTGAGGAACACAGTGAGGGCCTCAAGAGTCAATGTGGGAAGAGAATTGAATGAGAGATTTGAAAATCAACTGCAGAGTTGTCTTTGGCCATCCTGCGGGGGGGAGGAGGGCAGGGAGGTTGACACAGCCTGCCTGGGCACTGGGGCTGCTCAAGAATCTTAAAATGTTGAGTGATTCAATGACACTCCTGATTGAATCAGAATGGGTTTCATGTGAAGTTTGTGTTTTGGATGGGTCAAGGTGCATCCAATATATCAACTCAGAGGTGGCTTACATAGCACAACTGACAAAGTAAGGTTTGAGACACAAGGTCAAAAAAAAAGATGTATATGTATATTCATACCAGAATTTTTGATTTTCTGAGAGTTTTTGTGTAGTTTTTGATTCCTTGTGGATGAAGTTTGAGCCCAAGTTGTTGTTTTGGGTCTTCACAAGATTGGTTTTGGTTTGGGTCAAAATTAAAGCTTTGAAAGTAGGCTAGACATCCACCTCAATTCTCTTTTTAAAGTGATTGAAAGAGAAATATTTAGCCTCAGTTATGGGCTGGATAAAAATATAATGATCTTTGGAACCTGTGGTGGTTGATCATCAACAAAATCTGTAATCATAACAGGCTATCCAAAGTGTTGTAGTAAAAGTCTATGGACTAAAAAATTTATCAGATGCTGAGCCAACAACAACAACAAGAAAAAATCACTGCAGATTCCACAATAGGAAACTTGGGTGTGTCAAAAAGGGAATGGGAGGGTAGCTCAGAGATCTTTTGAATAAAAGAAGAAGGAAAATCTTATTATCTATTGATACTAGAAAACCAAAAAAAAAAAGGTATATCTCAGAACTGGAAGCAAAAATGATTGCCAGGTGCCAAATTTCAAAAGAAAAAAAAGACAACAGGAAAACATGATATAAGGATCTAGACTGAAGGACAGGATGAGGGCATGAATGGTTTGGGGCAGGTAAGTTTTGGGATGAAAAAAAGTTAGGGGAGAGCTGAGGATTCCAAGGATTTCAGAAAAGTTCTGGAAGACTATCCATGAGATGTATCACTGAGGTGGATTGGTGAGTAAGAAATTAGAGATTTTTAAAAAAAAACATAGCAGGTTTTTCTTTGTTGATGAGCAGAGTTATTCCAAAAGATGGTGCAATGTGAAAAACTTATCCAGAGAAGAGAAGAAAGGGAACTTCCATCCCCCTCTCCAAAAGTTCAAATTTGATAAAATTTACACTATGCATAATTGTTTATGGCTATGGGCAGAATGGCTGGGAAGAAAGTTTGTTGGTATCTCAATTTTTCTTTTTTTATACCTGACTTAATTAAAATCTAGGGAAGGGAAAGGTTTTAAATAGTGAGGAGGGGGGTTAAGGAATCTTATCATCTTATAAAGAAATAATAAATTTCATTAGAATTGGGGGAAAACATCCTTAATTTTTGTTTAAATACCTGCAGAGTGCTGGTGTTGAAAGCAAGTGCAAATTTGAGTCAATCAGGTCTAATATTACTCAGTCTTTGAGGTAAATGCAGGAGAGTGTGATAAAAAATGAACCTGTTCTGAAAGAGAGAGGTTGAGGATGGAGAAGGTAGAGAAAACTTTGAGAAGAAGAGAAAACAACATGGAAGCAGATAATTTTAACACAGAAGAGAACTTTAAATTTATTCCCAAAAAATGAAGAGTAGGGTCCAGTTATAATCAAGTAACATCAAGATTCTTGGACCACATACTTGGTGTTCTCATTTAGAATTTTGTTTTTTTATAGAAGTATTTGATCAGCATTTTAATTTTGGTGTATATACATCTTATGATCAAAATGGAAAAGTTCTTCATTTGAACCAACCAACTACAAAAATGTATGCACCATCCATTTCCAGAAGTATAAAAACACTTCCTCCAAGGGTGGGCTGTTCCAATTATGAGGTTCTGTGAAAAATTCAATCCCAGAATGGCAGGGTTTAAGATATGCCAAAGTGATCACCCCATATCACAATTTGATTTGAACTAAATTCAATGGTTATTTTGATTTTTTTCAGAACAAAGAAGACATTCAAGGGGCCACAGAGGAGGAAAAATATTTCAAAGATATTTTTCAATCTTATTTTGGACCAGGAGGATCTCAAATTGAATAAGGATATGTATTGGTACCAAGTACATGATTTGGAAAGACTGTGGAAGTATATATAGTTGGAAAATTTAGGGGAATAGGCAACAGAAATTCTGTAAAAAATGACTTGGAGATCCCAGTATTGTATTCTAGCTTGGAAAGGATTGATAAAAATTTGGAAGGAATTTCTGAACTATTTTTCATCTTTCTACAGAATCATCAAGTACTTGGTGCACAACAAGATCATGGAAGAAAATATAGGGATGATCAACAGAAATTTCTGTCTGGTTTTCATGCAGACTTTGAATCAAAGTTTATCTAAAAAGAAATTCTTACATGTAGCTCATGGGATGGAGGAGTGGCAGTTTAATCAGAAATGAAGCTAGTTTGCGCCAGAGAATCTGGCCCCTGGAAGTGCCCTTGGTTTTCAATCCCAAATATCAACAATTTTAACTGCCAATAATACCTGGGAAGAAACTGTGCAGATAATAGAGATGATTTAAAAGATTAAAGATAAAAAAGAATTTTTCAGCATAAAAACCTGGGAGGACCCAGTAATCCACCACTATAAATAAAGAAAACATGAAAACCCCTGATATTTTTTTTATTGCTGTTGCTGGAAGAAAATTAGTTCCTGGAACAAGGGATGGAATAATCAAAGCAAATCTTGAAGTAAATCTGTAAGAATGTGAAAAAAGCATGTGTCCTCTGGGAATTAAACCCAGGTCTCTCATGTGCATGGCAAGTGTGCTACCAACTATACTAAGGACACTTGCTTCCTGGTGGTCAAAATATGCCTGTAGAGGTCAATGACAATCTCAATTTGTGAGGAAATATGATGAATGAGTAACCAACTACAAGCATACAGGGACTGAGGTCCTGAAGACTGCATGAAAGCATTGATCATATCTCAACAAAATCAAGTAAAGATCTTAGGAAAGGATCAAATCTAAGTCAATGTAAAAATAGTATGAGATGTGCCAAGAAGCCCCCCACCAAAATTACTTGTAAGGAGAACTTGAACAGAAATGGTCTCCTTGGGATTTTAATTCCAGAAAACTATCCTGGTAACCTCAAAATTAATCTAAATAGCAAAAATTTATTAAGAAGAATGAGTGGTGGTTAAAGGAAGAGGAAAGTATGAAGGTGGATATAGTTCCAAAAAAGAATCAAAGTGTAGAGGAACCAGAGGGGCTCAGGGTGGCAGGATTGAGACCTAAGGCAGGAGAGATTTTTAGAGGTTGTGAAGAAATTATACTCTGATAAAAATCTATTCAAAGGAATTGGTAACAATATTTCTAAAAATGGCAAAAGGAATGATTGAATTACTAAAAAGTTACATGTTACCTAGATAAAACCACCATCAAATGAATTGCAAGAGGTTGTGCAGGTACTGGACATAAGTATTTTTGAAAATGAGGAGGATGAAAGGGTGGTAAAATCCAGTAAGTTCCCTGTTGTTGGATTATTTAAAATTGGGAATTGGAGAAGAGAAGAGTTGGGAAAGACTTTCAAGTTGATTTATGGTTTACAAAATCTCATCAAGATTAGCATAAAGTGTGGGATTGGGACGGCATAAAATGCAAATTGAGGTGCAGAACCTTGGTGGATTCATGTGAAATTTAGAAAGATCAGTAGAGCAAGGTAACCTGGAATTTGAGAAGGTATTTCAGCCACTTGAATAATTATTAAAAAATGGAAAAAAAATTAATTCTAGGATTTCCCTTCCTCTCTGTATTATGGGAGTCACTTCAATACTACAATGGGTTTTTCAAAGAAATTTTGACTTTTGAAGATCAAAACAGAGAGTTATATGAAGCCAAAATATGTTTTTCCAATTAGAATCAGTGGAAGGGGGATGTTAATATATTCAAGGGAACCTTTTGAATGTGAAATTGAGGGGATGGTCAGGTAAACCATGTAGAATTAGCTCTGAATCCATGCAGGTGGAAAACTAAGAAGAATAAGGAAAAAGTGGTGTTTGAATATGGGATTAAGGCAGTGGGTATGGAAATCAAAGAATTCTTGAGAATTTTAGGAGCTGCAATGATTTCCAAAGTGAGTCCTTTCACATATGTTGAAACCTCCAAGTTTGGTTGGGTGGTCAACTCCTGTTGGTCCTGTGGGAAGCCATATTTGAGAGGCTGACCAAATCAGTTGATGAGGAAAAATCCAAGGGAGCACCATTTCATTGTTTAATAAAATTGACATGTTGAAAGAATTAGAACAAAAAGAAGGTTTTTTTGCTTCTGTTGTGATCCTAAATAATATTACAACCAACAGGATAGCCTCCAATCAATGAAGAAATATTTGTGTATTAATTTGAAAGCCAAAAAAAACCAATTCTTTTGAATAAAACAAACTTTTGAACACCTGAAGAGCAGTGTTTGATTAACTGCCATATATATTTTAGAAGGAGCCAACGATTGGTTGAAACAAAATCCACTCAGTTTAAACCCAAACAAACCTGGTTGATTGATTGATCATATGAATCACTTTTAAAATTTTTTTGAGAAACCCATATCCATTAGAATTTTGTATTTTATGGAGTGAGGATAATTTCAAAGTTAGAAAATGGTTTCAGTTAAATTTATTCTGATGAAATTAAAAAACAGATTCCAAGAAGGTCTGGCCTCCAAATGTGAAATTTCCACAGGGGATTAACCAAAGTTTTCAGACTATTTAGGGATCCAGGGAACCATAGGAAATTAAAACAACCCTTCATCCTCCAATTTTTAAGCCAATGATAAAGATTAAGCAGGAAATAATTGCTACACTAAATTTTGGTACAGAAGGATGGCTTTTGGAGTAAAATTGGTAAGTAATGAACTGAGGGGTTTTCCAGAATAGAAAAAAACTGGTATGTGGTCTATAGGATCATGGGATATTGAAAAGGATTATTGGGGATCCTTATCATATTCCAATTGCAGATCCAAAAACATAGAGATTTAAGCCAATTACCATTCTAAAGTTTCTGCAGGACACATTCACCAAGCTAGTGCAGGAAAATTTTCTGAATGTTCTGGATGAGCATTCTTTCTTTATATAGTCTATTTATATATTTGAGTTATTCAAAAAGGAAAGGACTAGACTGTGGATTTTTCAAAACCCACAAAAACAAAATATGGTAAAACATTGATATTCAGGATTTCCCCCAAAGGTAGATGAATTTGTTGAAATCATGACTGGTAGTGTTTTTTTACTGTTTTTTCAATGTTATGGAAGGATATTGAAATTTTGAAATTAATCTGGAGTCCCAAACACTGACCACATTCAAAAGAATATTTCAAAAAAATTCCAAAGTGTGATGAAGAATATATTTCAATACATCAGGTGAAGATGTATTGAATATTTTAGGATGACATTTTGAGTGTGGCCTGGATCTTAATAAAAAAAAATGGGAACCAAGAAATCAAGGGATGATTACATGGGTCAGTTGATGGAATTGAACCTGGAAATTTGGTATTTTTTGTGGAAATATGCTCAGGTTCTTGAAAAAATCCTTTTAATCATCAGGAAGGCAGGTTTAATGATTTTGGGGATGAATATTGTGGTTTTTTTCCCAAAATTAAAAACTATTGGACATCAATTTTAGGAAAAATGATGGAATATAATGCTGGTAATTTCAAAAAAATACTGTAATGTCCAAATCTGCATACTAAAAAACATATATCCCAGCTATTTATGCTTTTTTCTTTCCTTTTCTTTTCTTGTTTATTTTTAGATTTTTATAAAATTATTTGTGGAAGTAGCCAGTTCAATAAAGAATCTTACCTGAAAAGTTGAAAAATGTGAATGGATAGAAGAATTCAATTGGGAATTTTCAGGACTGAATTTCTGGGATGGCAGCTCTTGTTGAAGGGGTTGGGTGAATTCAAGGTCAGGATACTGCTTAGGATGGAACTGCTTGGGTTGGATTGAATAAAATTTGGAACAGGTGGAGTCCTGGTGCAGGAGGGAAATGAGAAAGAATGGAAATAATTATACAATTTGATTTGATTTTTGGGAGTCAAATCTAGTTAATGCCAGCCATAGCTGGAGTTTTGCAGGGTTATCAAGATTGTTCAGCAACTTCAGCATACATTGCAGAGTTTTGAGTTTTAATTAATTTTGGATTGAGAGGCCCTGGATAGGATGATCAAATCTGCTAATGGACCCAATTTCCCAATTGCCAGGTGGGTATCTTAACTGAATGTGTTTTGATTTTAATTAAAAAATTCCCCTTGAGAAATTGCCAATTATGTATGGTTTATGCTGCTAACCACAGATTGAAATAAATTTGGATTGAGACCTCAAATTCCAGTGGAATATTATGAAAGTGGCCAAATAAATGGTAATTGGGAAAAATATTCCATTCAATCAGTTTTTAATTTTAAAAGCCTTATCAATTAAAGAATTTTGAACTCCCAGGAATATTTATGGAGGTTTTTTTATTGTGGTTCTTGAAAATTTGTCTCACTTTATATCTAAGATAAGCCATTCATTTAAATGGAAATATCTGATTCCTCTGATTTTTGTGAGATGGAGGGGGGATTGGGACAGAATTTTGTGGATTTTCCACAATGAATTGGGTCATTGGGGAAAGGCATGTGTCAGATCTAGAGTATAGTATCTCAAATTCATTCCCAACTCTCTCAAAAATCCTTGTTTTCTGAATTTATTTGTCTTGAAAATTCTTCCATTCACTATGCTTGTGTCTCTTTTGAATTCTATTGTTATTCTGTAACAAAATCACAGGTTTTGTCATAAATATTTGACTTGTTTCTACTCATCTTCATGTATTTCATTCATTTTGAATTTTTATTTCTGCAGATTTTTTTTTCATATGTTGCCTATAATCAAAGAAACAGCCAGACTGTTAAAATACCTATGCACTTACCCTTGTGCTACATATAAGTGTAATCCAAATGGGATGCAAATGTGGGCCTCTGCGGCCCATTGGACACACACACGGACCATATGTGCCTGTGTGGATGTCACAGATTTGGGGAAACTGGCTTCAAAACGTGTGAAAAAGGCCTATTGGTACACGGGCCCTAACGGGCCCTGTGGGGTATATGGGAAAATACAGCCAGATGGGCTTGTATGGGCATAATTGGGCCCAAGGTTTATTTTGGACATACTTGGCCAGACAAGCTGGCCTGCCAAAGAATGTTAAACTCACTATTTGGGCTTGGGGTGGCCCATTGGGGCCGCTGCCCGTGTTGAAGCCCATTTGGGGCTTCCGCCCGTGTTGCGGCCAGCTTGGGGCCTCTGTTTTTGCTTTTGGCCTGTTTATGGGGCCCAACGGCCTGAGCAGGGCTGTCATAGGGGGCAGAGGGACTCAAAATGGAGTCCCACCACCCCAGTTGCGGCTGTCAAGCCAATTGCGGCTGCTGCGCTGGGTGGCAGCCGGCTGTTGGAGCTGCAGAGCTGGGGCCGGTGGCCCTGGCTCCTCCCCCTCCCCTCGCTTGCCATTGCAAGGGACAGGAGGAGGGCTGGCTGGGTTGAACCAGCCAGCAACTCATTGCAAGAGGCAACCGGTCAGGGTGGGGGGACCTCATCACCCTCCCACCAAATTTGATGGCTGGGCTGGTTGCAGCAAGGCGACCGGCAGTGGGGGGGAATTGATCACCCCTCCACCATCAAAAGGGGCGCTCCCCCCCCCCCCCTTTACCAAGGGGGAGGGGCAATGGGCTGGAGGGGATTTGACCACCCCCCAGCCCAATTACCTTGACAACGCCCTGGGGGTATCAACCTCCAGGGCCCCTGGTAGGGGGATTTGACTGCCCCCTCCAGGGATTTGAGAGAAAGAGGGGGGGGGGGGGGGTGGCATGTCTGCCAGTTACACCCCCCCCCCATGTGTGTCTGAGACCAGACCCAGGTGTGTCCTGGGTCCCACCTGGCCATTTGTATGGCCAGGGGATGGTTGCATGAGGCAACCAGCCAGCATGTGAGGTAAAAGGGCCAGTTTTAACAGAAAACTGGCCAGGGGTTTGAACAGCTAAGGGGCTGGTTCAGCCCCATTACGCTGGAAAAACCAGAAATGACCAGAATAGGCTGGTTGTAAGGGTACAGGGACTGATGCCATGCAGGCTGATTTAGCCCAAACCAAGTTACAAGGCCTGTAGAGCCTGTAGAGCTCTTTTGGGGCGGAAAATTTGCCTTTTGGCTTGTTGTATCATGGGCTCACAAGAGGCCAATCTTTTTTACTTAAGGAGCTCTTCTCCCTGCTGTTTTCCATCATCCATTCAACATCCAATCAAATTCATCATTAATATTATCCAACTTATTGCCCCATTGTGAGAGCCCATTAGCAATTATTGACAAAAGGTGTCCAAAATTTCTTTTGCTTTAAATACTGCTCATTTGCCTAAGCTAATTACTGGCCCTAATTATAACACATACATATGTATTTATAAGGTTTCCTGAATTGACTCCCTGACCAGATTTCCTCACAATGTTTTTTCAGTAGTATTTATTCTATCAGGGTAATTTTTTCATCAAAACCTCATCAACTGATTGATTTATGTCTATTTCTAAATAATCTTGGAATATTTTTCAGAATCTTATTCAATTAAGGCTATTGTTTGTAAAATTTACCAGTCATTTTTTCAGCCCTATAACCTAGTAGCTTCCTGGTTTTAGGTGCCTTGTTTTTGTTTTGTTTTAGTTATTTATTATTTTCTAATTCAATCATGGTTTCATTTTACCATCAATGAGACATATTCAAATTCCAATAAAATCAATACATATGGGAAAGATTCATTATTTGAAATAACAACAATGGAGAAAAATTTGAGAATTCCCCTCCTCTCCAAATCATAATTTTAATATTGGGAACTCTAAATGAGGAGCCATATTTTTAGAAGAGTAGTAATTGAATTTTTTGCAGCAACAACCAATGGTGAAATATACTTTTGTAAAATACAGTAAATAATAAAAAGAATTCCTACAAATCTTCTAAATTTCTGATATTATAACTTGGGTAAACTGTGTTCAATTCAATTATTAATACCAAAAATGAATTCAAAACCACCACTATTTGGCAGGCCATCATGGAACAGTATGCCTGGAAATTGAAAAAAGATTGTGGAAAAGTATGGATTGATTTCATTTGGTACTGATTAAATGGAAAGAAATAAAATTGTCATTGAGAATTAAGGAATCTCATGAATGAACTTTTGGTCGTGGTTGTTTTCTTACAAGTTCCCCAAGAAATTTTTAGTTACACCATCCTAGCTAAACTCAACTTGAATTTTTACAACCTGGTTGACTACATTCTACTTCATGCTGAAATAATTCAAAGGGAAACTCAATTTCTGAATAAACTAAGGGAATTAACTTAACAAGAATCTTCATGATTGATAGATTATAAAAAAACCTCTGGAATGGCCAAAAACCACACCACCTACAATTCTCTACTCAAAAGAAAAAGAAGAACCAAGAAAGGAACTAAGTATCCTTACTAGAAGGGAAACCATGATCCATTGCCTGGGTAATCAGAAGATTGATTCTGCTTCTTGCACCCTCAACTTTGGCTTAATTTCCCCAAATCCTGTCTCACAGAGGAAATTACCAACAAAGATGCATACATCCATTCCAAAAAAACTTCAACTACCCATTTAAATTCTAAAAAATTCTAATAATCCCTCTTTCCTACTCAAGATAATTGTTATGGAAATTTAATTGATTCAGGTGACAGTGAATTCATAGTAACAAAAAACTACCTCTCTATCCAAAATTAAACCAGCTTCAATAATAATTGGAATGGGGTATAATTCTGCTGAATTTTAATACAAAACCATTTTTTTTGAATCACCTGCACAATTTCCTGCTCATGTGAACCCTAGATTGATGCATGATTTAGTTGGAATGATTGAACCCAAAATTTAATAAGATATCAAAAGTTCAATATGACTGAAAATCTAAGAATAAATATCCTGTGTGCAGCCAAAATCATGATTCATCAGTGCTGATACTCCAAATCTGAGAAATGATTAAGTTTCTTTTTAACAACCTCCTGCTCTCTCTACCCAAGTTATCCTTTATCTCTAACAGGGATACCACCAAGAATAAACTCCCAATCACCACTCTCAGTATAGTACAACCCATATGTTTAACCTTAAGTATCTATGAAACTAACCTGTTTGCTTTAGCGTCATCATTCAAATTTCCTCAAACAGTAAACCACCTGTTTGATCATGAAAAGTCAACAAGACCAATCCTTCAAGAATGCTTTCTTTTTAAATCTAATATATTCATTTCTGTTGATCTTATCTTATGCGCCAAAAGGTTGCCCATTTTTCCTTGTCTCTCAACTCATGATTGTTCAAGTGCCTAAAAAATTATAACAGCTCAGGCAAATTTTTTCTAATAGGGTGTATAGGGGTTAAGCAAACCCACCATGTTTTAATGGCAGGTTTCAACACAAACCTGCCATTTCAAAACTGCCATTAAAAATAAAAAAAACCACTTATTTCAGATCAGATGTGTCAAATTTACCTGAAAATAAGTGGGTTTTTTCAGATATGGTACAAAAAGTGGACAATCTAAAGAGGCACCACATCCCACTGCAGTTTCCTCTTCATTGGTCTGTACTCCCATCTTCTGTCCTTGAACTTTACGCATCTTGAGACCCCTCTCCTCCATATTGATCTACTCAATCTTACAATCAAACTTGAACCGTTTCATCCCCCCCTCCTCCGTCTCTCTCTTTTTTGGGCTTATTCATATCTTCCATTTTGGCTTGCCCCAAATCACAGGTACATTGACCTATACCCAAATTGGTATTACCGGACTAAGCTTCATACCACTTCAATTGTGACTTAGAAATACCAGTACTTGAAGGCTTTTACTCTTTCATATCATCATCATTTTCATTTTTCCCATTACTCTTTCTTTTTTCTTATCTTTCCTATTTCTTTGCATTCAATTTTGTCACCAACCAAAGCTTGTTGCCTTTCAACTTGATATAATATTTGCTCTTCTGTTGGAAATCTGACACACACCAGGCAGGGAGGGAGGGATGATGGGGTGGTGGATCATTTAAATTTCTGATCACTTCCCAGCTTGCACAATTCTTTGCAATCAATTGATGCAAAGTTTGAACAATTGAGAGAAAGCAGCCTGCCAGTCCAACATGAACAAGACATGCCCCACCCGCAGTAATCCAAGCCTAGAAAACTCCATCATACTCCATTGGTGGGGGATTGGTCCCTTGGTGATCTTTGAGCTGCTCAGAAGCCCCTGTTTATTGATCTTGTGTGGTTCTTCTTTTGAGGTGAAGAACAAAATGCACAAGCGCGCATGAGGATTAGGACAAATTGAGAGAAGAAGAAGGGGCAGAAAACATAGGAGAGACTGTACATTGAGCCTGGTTCCTGGATTTTAAATCTTCCTCAAGGGCTTGAAAATTGAGACAATCAGTAAAAGCTTGGATGATGATTGGACCAATCCATTGAACCAGGTTCCTGTATCATCAATCTTTGCCAAGGGCTTGAAAATCAAGAAAATTGATCAAAGCTTGGATTGAAGGAATTCAAGACTCAAGTTGGGATGCAAGTGATTTAAGAGATTCTGTATTTGCGGGGCTCAGATGTTTGCTTGGAGGAAATGGAAAGAAAAGGAAAAGATCCTACAAGCTTTTTTAAATGGTGTTTGGTTTTTTTTTTTGGAAGATTTGGTTATTGTAGTTATATGATGATTGGAAGGTGAGGAGGAAAGCAAATATTTTACATGTACAAGTCAGAATCCAACTTCTGAAGAAACACTAAATGCAACTAAGATCCAACATAGTCTGACAATCTCTGAGTTGGGTTAGAGACCAAGGTGACAGACTAGAAGAAAACTGACAGGGACCTTACTGGCATGGATGAAGATTCCCCTCAGGAAATGGTGCCAATGACCATTCCAAAATTGAGTCAAACTATTGGCACAATAGGGTGATCAAAAGTGAGGTTTATGTTGGTTGAAATTGATTTGATCCAAAATGACTTGTAAGGAATTCTTTAAACTTAAAAAGGGATTGTCCGGGAAGCCTTGCAACAGGTGATATGGCCTGGTACTTGAGGTTCATCAGTGAGTAGAATAACAGACTGAGTGTGAATGGAAGAAGGATTAATCAGATTGTAAAAATTTTGATGAGATCAGAAATCACCTTGAATTGATCCTGATCACCATCAAAAACAATCTGCTGGTTATTCTTCTGCTCCTTCTTCCCATCCTGGTCATCCTTGGGCTTGTTTCTGGTTGTGATCTGACCATTATTTATCTTGATTGAGAGCATTAGATGGAACAATGAAGCCTGGATGATGAGTGGGATAATTTATAGGAGCAAACTTCCAAAAGAATCCATTGTGAATTTTTCTACAACACCAATCACAAACAAATGCTTTCAGAAATGCTTAATTGATAGATGGAGAAGCACATCTAAAATTTAACATACCACAGGAAGTTCAAGAGATAAATTGACTGACCCAATAGGATGAATCTAAACTATCCTCTATCCACCGTTCCATTTTTACAATCTATAAAAGGGCTTGATAGGTCTAATCCAATCATGGTGACACACGGTTTAGTATGTTCATATTCATTCTGGCAGACGCTCTTGAGTCTTTTGGGTGTGTGAGGACAGATGAGATTGTTTCAATGGTTGAGGTAACCACCTTGACAATTATGAGATTGAGGGTTTTTGTTTTTGTTTTTGTTAGTGTTCTGGGTTGGGATGACTGAATTGGTATTGATGAAATCAGATGAGGTAGGTTTTGAGATTGAGGATGAGGAAGGGATGATTAATTGATGAGTTGTTGATGATGATGGTTGTTGTTGTTGATGTTGATGCTCTAGTGATGATGATGATCTATCTTTGGGTGGGTTGTTATGAAAATGGTGGATTTCATGCTTGAAACCCGCCATTTTGAAATACACCAGTTGGGGGCTATGTGTATTTCAGAAAACCGCCATCAAAAATTGCAGGTTTGGCCAAAAAAATGGTGGGTTTCTAATGGTGGGTTTTTCTAACTCTGATACACCCTAATATTCTATGTTCTCCTGTTGAATCCTAATATCCTTCCTGAAATATTATCTTGAAATAAAAAACCAGTGCTACTGGTTTATGGTCATATTTCTCACATGGTTAAAAAGCCAAAGCTCACAGGCAAGCCAATCAGCCATGGATTCATAATCACCAGGATCAGTGGGTAATTCAAGCAAAATTATGGCACTTAAGGGAATTTAAAAGTCCATTCCACTTCTAAAAAAGGAAAAATAATTGATAGGTTGCTCTAAGTTTCAAAAAATATTTTGGATAAATAAAATTCAACCCATCATGAACTCTAATGACAAAAAAAACAGATCTTAATGACAATACAAACCAAGAAATTACAGCTTGCCTTCTCTCAAGAATGCAGGAATTGACACAATAAAATATAATCAAATCTTGGTTCTTTTAAAGGTTTAAATAATTTATTTAAATCCCATTCAAAATATCCGTTCTTATTCAAAGAAATCAATTTTGAATATTTTTTTTGTTTTTTTGTTTTGTTTTGTTTTGTTTGTTTTGTTTTGTTTGTTTTGTTTTGTTTTGTTTTGTCTTTTCTTTTCTTTTCTTGTTTTGTTTTGTTTTGTTTTTTTTTTTTTTTTTCAAACATCAAACCCTCCATTATCATCCATCCGCCATCCATGGCATGCAAAACACCCATGAACACCTCCAGCTCATCAAATCCATATGCATGACACACATCTCATCTCCATTGATTCACATCTCCATAGCTTAACATCTCCATTGCTTCATATTTCAATCACTTCACATCTCCATTGCTTCACATCTCCATTGCTTCACATCTCCATTTCTTCACACACATCCCATCATTATCACATCACCATCTTTATCAAAATGTCCAATCAAACTTCCCAGCAGCCAGTTGAAAATGCAGAAAAGCTGACTGAACTTTTT